>JALBWW010000010.1:5035841-6235841 GCA_023212625.1 Styphnolobium japonicum
AAGATAGCTTGAATCTTCAACCTTCATGGGTACAAGACGAACATCTGTTGACTCTCCCATTCATTGACTAACTCATTCCAATCATGAAAAAATTAACAACTTGGCCTAGAAGTTTTATTAGTCCAAGATAAACCGAAAAGGAGGCAATGAGCTTTCAACTCTAAAACCAAGATAGCTTGAGTCTTCAACTTCTATGGGTGCAAGACGAACATCTGTTGACTCTCCCATTCATTGACTAACTCATTCCAATCATGAAAACATCAACAACTTGGCCTAGAAGTTCTATTAGTCCAAGATAAACCGAAAAGTAGGAAATGAGCTTTCAACTCTAAAACCAAGATAGCTTGAGTCTTCAACCTCCATGGGTGCAAGACGAACATCTATTGACTCTCCCATTCATTGACTAACTCATTCCAATCATGAAAACATCAACAACTTGGCCTAGAAGTTCTATTAGTTCAAGATAAACCGAAAAGGAAGAAATGAGCTTTCCACTCTAAAACCAATATAGCTTGAGTCTTCAACCTCTATGGGTGCAAGACGAACATCTGTTGACTCTCCCATTCATTGACTAACTCATTCCAATCATGAAAACATCAACAACTTGGCCTTGAAGTTCTATTAGTCCAAGATAAACCGAGCCGAAGAAATGGGCTTTCAACTCTAAAACCAAGATAGCTTGAGTCTTCAACCTCCATGGGTGCAAGACGAACATCTATTGACTCTCCCATTCATTGACTAACTCATTCCAATCATGAAAACATCAACAACTTGGCCTAGAAGTTCTATTAGTTCAAGATAAACCGAAAAGGAAGAAATGAGCTTTCCATTCTAAAACCAATATAGCTTGAGTCTTCAACCTCAATGTGTGCAAGACGAACATCTGTTGACTCTCCCATTCATTGACTAACTCATTCCAATCATGAAAACATCAATAACTTGGCCTAGAAGTTCTATTACTCCAAGATAAACCGAAAAGGAAGAAATGAGCTTTCAACTCTAAAACCAAGATAGCGTGAGTCTTCAACCTCCATGGGTGCAAGACGAACACCTGTTGACTCTCCCATTCATTGACTAACTCATTCCAATCATGAAAACATCAACAACTTGGCCTAGAAGTTCTATTAGTCCAAGATAAACCGAAAAGGAGGAAATGAGCTTTCAACTCTAAAACCAAGATAGCTTGAGTCTTCAACCTCCATGGGTGCAACACAAACATCTGTTGACTCTCCCATTCATTGACTAACTCATTCCAATCATGAAAACATCAACAACTTGGCCTAGAAGTTCTATTAGTCCAAGATAAACCGAGACCGTAGAAATGGGTTTCAACTCTAAAACCAAGATTGCTTGAGTCTTCAACCTCCATGGGTGCAAGACGAACATCTATTGAATCTCCCATTCATTGACTAACTCATTCCAATCATGAAAACATCAACAACTTGGCCTAGAAGTTCTATTAGTCCAAGATAAACCGAAAAGGTGGAAATGAGCTTTCAACACTAAAACCAAGATAGCTTGAGTCTTCAACCTTCATGGGTGCAAGATGAACATCTCGTTGACTCTCCCATTCATTGACTAACTCATTCCAATCATGAAAACATTAACAATTTGGCCTAGAAGTTCTATTAGTCCAAGATAAACCGAAAAAGGAGGAAATGAGCTTTCAACTCTAACACCAAGATAGCTTGAGTCTTCAACCTCCATGGGTGCAAGACGAACATCTATTGACTCTCCCATTCATTGACTAACTCATTCCAATCATGAAAACATCAACAACTTGGCCTAGAAGTTCTATTAGTTCAAGATAAACCGAAAAGGAAAAATGAGCTTTCCATTCTAAAACCAATATAGCTTGAGTCTTCAACCTCAATGTGTGCAAGACGAACATCTGTTGACTCTCCCATTCATTGACTAACTCATTCCAATCATGAAAACATCAATAACTTGGCCTAGAAGTTCTATTAGTCCAAGATAAACCGAAAAGGAGGAAATGAGCTTTCAACTCTAAAACCAAGATAGCTTGAGTCTTCAACCTCCATGGGTGCAAGACGAACATCTGTTGACTCTCCCATTCATTGACTAACTCATTCAAATCATGAAAACATCAACAACTTGGCCTAGAAGTTCTATTAGTCCAAGATAAACCGAAAAGGAGGAAATGAGCTTTCAACTCTAAAACCAAGATAGCTTGAGTCTTCAACCTCTATGGGTGCAAGACGAACATCTGTTGACTCTCCCATTCATTGACTAACTCATTCCAATCAAGAAAACATCAACAACTTGGCCTTGAAGTTCTATTAGTCCAAGATAAACCGAGACCGAAGAAATGGGCTTTCAACTCTAAAACCAAGATAGCTTGAGTCTTCAACCTCCATGGGTGCAAGACGAACATCTATTGACTCTCCCATTCATTGACTAACTCATTCCAATCATGAAAACATCAACAACTTGGCCTAGAAGTTCTATTAGTTCAAGATAAACCGAAAAGGAAGAAATGAGCTTTCCACTCTAAAACCAATATAGCTTGAGTCTTCAACCTCAATGTGTGCAAGACGAACATCTGTTGACTCTCCCATTCATTGACTAACTCATTCCAATCATGAAAACATCAATAACTTGGCCTAGAAGTTCTATTACTCCAAGATAAACCGAAAAGGAAGAAATGAGCTTTCAACTCTAAAACCAAGATAGCGTGAGTCTTCAACCTCCATGGGTGCAAGACGAACATCTGTTGACTCTCCCATTCATTGACTAACTCATTCCAATCATGAAAACATCAACAACTTGGCCTAGAAGTTCTATTAGTCCAAGATAAACCGAAAAGGAGGAAATGAGCTTTCAACTCTAAAACCAAGATAGCTTGAGTCTTCAACCTCCATGGGTGCAACACAAACATCTGTTGACTCTCCCATTCATTGACTAACTCATTCCAATCATGAAAACATCAACAACTTGGCCTAGAAGTTCTATTAGTCCAAGATAAACCGAGACCGTAGAAATGGGTTTCAACTCTAAAACCAAGATTGCTTGAGTCTTCAACCTCCATGGGTGCAAGACGAACATCTATTGAATCTCCCATTCATTGACTAACTCATTCCAATCATGAAAACATCAACAACTTGGCCTAGAAGTTCTATTAGTCCAAGATAAACCGAAAAGGTGGAAATGAGCTTTCAACACTAAAACCAAGATAGCTTGAGTCTTCAACCTTCATGGGTGCAAGATGAACATCTGTTGACTCTCCCATTCATTGACTAACTCATTCCAATCATGAAAACATTAACAATTTGGCCTAGAAGTTCTATTAGTCCAAGATAAACCGAAAAGGAGGAAATGAGCTTTCAACTCTAAAACCAAGATAGCTTGAGTCTTCAACCTCCATGGGTGCAAGACGAACATCTATTGACTCTCCCATTCATTGACTAACTCATTCCAATCATGAAAACATCAACAACTTGGCCTAGAAGTTCTATTAGTTCAAGATAAACCGAAAAGGAAAAATGAGCTTTCCATTCTAAAACCAATATAGCTTGAGTCTTCAACCTCAATGTGTGCAAGACGAACATCTGTTGACTCTCCCATTCATTGACTAACTCATTCCAATCATGAAAACATCAATAACTTGGCCTAGAAGTTCTATTAGTCCAAGATAAACCGAAAAGGAGGAAATGAGCTTTCAACTCTAAAACCAAGATAGCTTGAGTCTTCAACCTCCATGGGTGCAAAGGCAGACATCTCATTGACTCTCCCATTCATTGACTAACTAATTCAAATCATGAAAAACATCAACAACTTTTCATAGATGTTATATTAGTACAAGATAAACTGAAAAGGCTTAAATGAGCTTTCAACTCTAAAACCAAGATAGCTTGAGTCTTCAACCTCTATGGGTGCAAGACGAACATCTGTTGACTCTCCCATTCATTGACTTACTCATTCCAATCAAGAAAACATCAAAAACATGGCCTAGAAGTTCTATTAGTCCAAGATAAACAGAGACCGAAGAAATGGGCTTTCAACTCTAAAACCAAGATAGCTTGAGTCTTCAACCTCCATGGGTGCAAGACGAACATCTATTGACTCTCCCATTCATTGACTAACTCATTCCAATCATGAAAACATCAACAACTTGGCCTAGAAGTTCTATTAGTTCAAGATAAACCGAAAAGGAAGAAATGAGCTTTCCACTCTAAAACCAATATAGCTTGAGTCTTCAACCTCAATGTGTGCAAGACGAACATCTGTTGACTCTCCCATTCATTGACTAACTCATTCCAATCATGAAAACATCAATAACTTGGCCTAGAAGTTCTATTAGTCCAAGATAAACCGAAAAGGAGGAAATGAGCTTTCAACTCTAAAACCAAGATAGCTTGAGTCTTCAACCTCCATGGGTGCAAGACGAACATCTGTTGACTCTCCCATTCATTGACTAACTCATTCCAATCATGAAAACATCAACAACTTGGCCTAGAAGTTCTATTAGTCCAAGATAAACCGAAAAGGAGGAAATGAGCTTTCAACTCTAAAACCAAGATAGCTTGAGTCTTCAACCTCCACGGGTGCAAGACAAACATCTGTTGACTCTCCCATTCATTGACTAACTCATTCCAATCATGAAAACATCAACAACTTGGCCTAGAAGTTCTATTTGTCCAAGATAAACCGAGACCGTAGAAATGGGTTTCAACTCTAAAACCAAGATTGCTTAAGTCTTCAACCTCCATGGGTGCAAGACGAACATCTATTGACTCTCCCATTGATTGACTAACTCATTCCAATCATGAAAACATCAACAACTTGGCCTAGAAGTTCTATTAGTTCAAGATAAACCGAAAAGGTGGAAATGAGCTTTCAACACTAAAACCAAGATAGCTTGAGTCTTCAACCTTGATGGGTGCAAGATGAACATCTGTTGACTCTCCCATTCATTGACTAACTCATTCCAATCATGAAAACATTAACAATTTGGCCTAGAAGTTCTATTAGTCCAAGATAAACCGAAAAGGAGGAAATGAGCTTTCAACTCTAAAACCAAGATAGCTTGAGTCTTCAACCACCATGGGCGCAAGACCAACATCTGTTGACTCTCCCATTCATTGACTAACTCATTGCAATCATGAAAACATCAATAACTTGGCCTAGAAGTTCTATTAGTCCAAGATAAACCGAAAAGGAAGAAATGAGCTTTCAACTCTAAAACCAATATAGCTTGAGTCTTCAACCTTCATGGGTGCATGACGAACATCTGTTGACTCTCCCATTCAATGACTAACTCATTCCAATCATGAAAACATCAACAACTTGGCCTAGAAGTTCTATTAGTCCAAGATAAACCGAGACTGAAGAAATGGGCTTTCAACTCTAAAACCAAGATAGCTTGAGTCTTCAACCTCCATGGGTGCAAGACGAACATCTATTGACTCTCCCATTCATTGACTAACTCATTCCAATCATGAAAACATCAATAACTTGGCCTAGAAGTTCTATTAGTCCAAGATAAACCGAAAAGGAAGAAATGAGCTTTCAACTCTAAAACCAAGATAGCTTGAGTCTTCAACCTCCATGGGTGCAAGACGAACATCTGTTGACTCTCCCATTCATTGACTAACTCATTCCAATCATGAAAACATCAACAACTTGGCCTAGAAGTTCTATAAGTCCAAGATAAACCGAGACCGAAGAAATGGGCTTTCAACTCTAAAACCAAGATTGCTTGAGTCTTCAACCTCCATGGGTGCAAGACGAACATCTATTGACTCTCCCATTCATTGACTAACTCATTCCAATCATCAAAACATCAACAACTTGGCCTAGAAGTTCTATTAGTCCAAGAAAAACTGAAAAGGAGGAAATGAGCTTTCAACTCTAAAACCAAGATAGCTTGAGTCTTCAACCTTCATGGGTGCATGACGAACATCTGTTGACTGTCCCATTCATTGACCAACTCATTCCATTCATGAAAACATCAACAACATGGCCTAGAAGTTCTATTAGTCCAAGATAAACCCAGACCAAAGATATGGGCTTTCAACTCTAAAACCAAGATAGCTTGAGTCTTCAACCTCAATGTGTGCAAAACGAACATCTATTGACTCTTCCATTCGTTGACTAACTCATTCCAATCGTGAAAACATCAACAACTTGGCCTAGAAGTTCTATTAGTCCAAGATAAACCGAAAAGGAGGAAATGAGCTTTCAACTCTAAAACCAAGATCGCTTGAGTCTTCAACCTTCATGGGTACAAGACGAACATCTGTTGACTCTCCCATTCATTGACTAACTCATTCCAATCATGAAAAAATTAACAACTTGGCCTAGAAGTTTTATTAGTCCAAGATAAACCGAAAAGGAGGCAATGAGCTTTCAACTCTAAAACCAAGATAGCTTGAGTCTTCAACTTCTATGGGTGCAAGACGAACATCTGTTGACTCTCCCATTCATTGACTAACTCATTCCAATCATGAAAACATCAACAACTTGGCCTAGAAGTTCTATTAGTCCAAGATAAACCGAAAAGGAGGAAATGAGCTTTCAACTCTAAAACCAAGATAGCTTGAGTCTTCAACCTCCATGGGTGCAAGACGAACATCTATTGACTCTCCCATTCATTGACTAACTCATTCCAATCATGAAAACATCAACAACTTGGCCTAGAAGTTCTATTAGTTCAAGATAAACCGAAAAGGAAGAAATGAGCTTTCCACTCTAAAACCAATATAGCTTGAGTCTTCAACCTCTATGGGTGCAAGACGAACATCTGTTGACTCTCCCATTCATTGACTAACTCATTCCAATCATGAAAACATCAACAACTTGGCCTTCAAGTTCTATTAGTCCAAGATAAACCGAGACCGAAGAAATGGGCTTTCAACTCTAAAACCAAGATAGCTTGAGTCTTCAACCTCCATGGGTGCAAGACGAACATCTATTGACTCTCCCATTCATTGACTAACTCATTCCAATCATGAAAACATCAACAACTTGGCCTAGAAGTTCTATTAGTTCAAGATAAACCGAAAAGGAAGAAATGAGCTTTCCATTCTAAAACCAATATAGCTTGAGTCTTCAACCTCAATGTGTGCAAGACGAACATCTGTTGACTCTCCCATTCATTGACTAACTCATTCCAATCATGAAAACATCAATAACTTGGCCTAGAAGTTCTATTACTCCAAGATAAACCGAAAAGGAAGAAATGAGCTTTCAACTCTAAAACCAAGATAGCGTGAGTCTTCAACCTCCATGGGTGCAAGACGAACATCTGTTGACTCTCCCATTCATTGACTAACTCATTCCAATCATGAAAACATCAACAACTTGGCCTAGAAGTTCTATTAGTCCAAGATAAACCGAAAAGGAGGAAATGAGCTTTCAACTCTAAAACCAAGATAGCTTGAGTCTTCAACCTCCATGGGTGCAAGACGAACATCTGTTGACTCTCCCATTCATTGACTAACTCATTCCAATCATGAAAACATCAACAACTTGGCCTAGAAGTTCTATTAGTTCAAGATAAACCGAAAAGGAAAAATGAGCTTTCCATTCTAAAACCAATATAGCTTGAGTCTTCAACCTCAATGTGTGCAAGACGAACATCTGTTGACTCTCCCATTCATTGACTAACTCATTCCAATCATGAAAACATCAATAACTTGGCCTAGAAGTTCTATTAGTCCAAGATAAACCGAAAAGGTGGAAATGAGCTTTCAACTCTAAAACCAAGATAGCTTGAGTCTTCAACCTCCATGGGTGCAAGACGAACATCT
Source organism: Styphnolobium japonicum (assembly GCA_023212625.1). NCBI lineage: Eukaryota > Viridiplantae > Streptophyta > Magnoliopsida > Fabales > Fabaceae > Styphnolobium > Styphnolobium japonicum. The sequence continues at coordinate 5,043,614 of JALBWW010000010.1, forward strand.
GTTGACTCTCCCATTCATTGACTAACTCATTCCAATCATGAAAACATTAACAACTTGGCCTAGAAGATCTATTAGTCCAAGATAAACTGAAAAGGAGGAAATGAGCTTTCAACTCTAAAACCAAGATAGCTTGAGTCTTCAACCTCCATGGGTGCAAGACAAACATCTGTTGACTCTCCCATTCATTGACTAACTCATTCCAATCATGAAAACATCAACAACTTGGCCTAGAAGTTCTATTAGTCCAAGATAAACCGAGACCGTAGAAATGGGTTTCAACTCTAAAACCAAGATTGCTTGAGTCTTCAACCTCCATGGGTGCAAGACGAACATCTATTGACTCTCCCATTCATTGACTAACTCATTCCAATCATGAAAACATCAACAACTTGGCCTAGAAGTTCTATTAGTCCAAGATAAACCGAAAAGGTGGAAATGAGCTTTCAACACTAAAACCAAGATAGCTTGAGTCTTCAACCTTCATGGGTGCAAGATGAACATCTGTTGACTCTCCCATTCATTGACTAACTCATTCCAATCATGAAAACATTAACAATTTGGCCTAGAAGTTCTATTAGTCCAAGATAAACCGAAAAGGAGGAAATGAGCTTTCAACTCTAAAACCAAGATAGCTTGAGTCTTCAACCTCCATGGGTGCAAGACGAACATCTATTGACTCTCCCATTCATTGACTAACTCATTCCAATCATGAAAACATCAACAACTTGGCCTAGAAGTTCTATTAGTCCAAGATAAACCGAAAAGGTGGAAATGAGCTTTCAACACTAAAACCAAGATAGCTTGAGTCTTCAACCTTCATGGGTGCAAGACGAACATCTGTTGACTCTCTCCCATTCATTGACTAACTCATTCCAATCATGAAAACATCAACAACTTGGCCTAGAAGTTCTATTAGTCCAAGATAAACCGAAACCGAAGAAATGGGCTTTCAACTCTAAAACCAAGATTGCTTGAGTCTTCAACCTCCATGGGTGCAAGACGAACATCTATTGACTCTCCCATTCATTGACTAACTCATTCCAATCATGAAAACATCAACAACTTGGCCTAGAAGTTCTATTAGTCCATGATAAACCGAAAAGGAGGAAATGAGCTTTCAACTCTAAAACTAAGATAGCTTGAGTCTTGAACCTTCATGGGTGCAAGACGAACATCTGTTGACTCTCTCCCATTCATTGACTAACTCATTCCAATCATTAAAACATCAACAACTTGGCCTAGAAGTTCTATTAGTCCAAGATAAACCGAAAAGAAGGAAATGAGCTTTCAACTCTAAAACCAAGATAGCTTGAGTCTTCAACCTTCATGGGTGCATGACGAACATCTGTTGACTGTGCCATTCATTGACCAACTTATTCCATTCATGAAAACATCAACAACTTGGCCTAGAAGTTCTATTAGTTCAAGATAAACCGAAAAGGAAGAAATGAGCTTTCCATTCTAAAACCAATATAGCTTGAGTCTTCAACCTCAATGTGTGCAAGACGAACATCTGTTGACTCTCCCATTCATTGACTAACTCATTCCAATCATGAAAACATCAATAACTTGGCCTAGAAGTTCTATTAGTCCAAGATAAACCGAAAAGGAGGAAATGAGCTTTCAACTCTAAAACCAAGATAGCTTGAGTCTTCAACCTCCATGGGTGCAAGACGAACATCTGTTGACTCTCCCATTCATTGACTAACTCATTCCAATCATGAAAACATCAACAACTTGGCCTAGAAGTTCTATTAGTCCAAGATAAACCGAAAAGGAGGAAATGAGCTTTCAACTCTAAAACCAAGATAGCTTGAGTCTTCAACCTCCATGGGTGCAAGACAAACATCTGTTGACTCTCCCATTCATTGACTAACTCATTCCAATCATGAAAACATCAACAACTTGGCCTAGAAGTTCTATTAGTCCAAGATAAACCGAGACCGTAGAAATGGGTTTCAACTCTAAAACCAAGATTGCTTGAGTCTTCAACCTCCATGGGTGCAAGACGAACATCTATTGACTCTCCCATTCATTGACTAACTCATTCCAATCATGAAAACATCAACAACTTGGCCTAGAAGTTCTATTAGTCCAAGATAAACCGAAAAGGTGGAAATGAGCTTTCAACACTAAAACCAAGATAGCTTGAGTCTTCAACCTTCATGGGTGCAAGACGAACATCTGTTGACTGTCCCATTCATTGACCAACTCATTCCATTCATGAAAACATCAACAACATGGCGTAGAAGTTCTATTAGTCCAAGATAAACCCAGACCAAAGATATGGGCTTTCAACTCTAAAACCAAGATAGCTTGAGTCTTCAACCTCAATGTGTGCAAAACGAACATCTATTGACTCTTCCATTCGTTGACTAACTCATTCCAATCATGAAAACATCAACAACTTGGCCTAGAAGTTCTATTAGTCCAAGATAAACCGAAAAGGAGGAAATGAGCTTTCAACTCTAAAACCAAGATAGCTTGAGTCTTCAACCTTCATGGGTACAAGACGAACATCTGTTGACTCTCCCATTCATTGACTAACTCATTCCAATCATGAAAAAATTAACAACTTGGCCTAGAAGTTTTATTAGTCCAAGATAAACCGAAAAGGAGGCAATGAGCTTTCTACTCTAAAACCAAGATAGCTTGAGTCTTCAACCTCAATGTGTGCAAGACGAACATCTGTTGACTCTCCCATTCATTGACTAACTGATTCCAATCATGAAAACATCAACAACTTGGCCTAGAAGTTCTATTAGTCCAAGATAAACCGAGACCGAAGAAATGGGCTTTCAACTCTAAAACCAAGATTGCTTGAGTCTTCATCCTCCTTGGGTGCAAGATGAACATCTGTTGACTCTCCCATTCATTGACTAACTCATTCCAATCATGAAAACATCAACAACTTGGCCTAGAAGTTCTATTAGTCCAAGATATACCAAAATGGAGGAAATGAGCTTTCAACTCTAAAACCAAGATAGCTTGAGTCTTCAACCTCCATGGGTGCAAAACGAACATCTGTTGACTCTCCCATTCATTGACTAACTGATTCCAATCATGAAAACATGAACAACTTGGCCTAGAAGTTCTATTAGTCCAAGATAAACCGAGACCGAAGAAATGGGCTTTCAACTCTAAAACCAAGATTGCTTGAGTCTTCATCCTCCTTGGGTGCAAGATGAACATCTGTTGACTCTCCCATTCATTGACTAACTCAATCCAATCATGAAAACATCAACAACTTGGCCTAGAAATTCTATTAGTCCTAGATAAACCGAAAAGGAAGAAATGAGCTTTCAACTCTAAAACCAAGATAGCTTGAGTGTTCAACCTCAATGTGTGCAAGACGAACATCGGTTGACTCTCCCATTCATTGACTTACTCGTTCCAATCATGAAAACATCAACAACTTGACCTAGAAGTTCTATTAGTCCAATATAAACCCAGACCAAAGATATGGGCTTACAACCCTAAAACTAAGATTGCTTGAGTCTCCATCCTCCTTGGGTGCAAGACGAACATCTGTTGACTCTCCCATTCATTGACTAACTCATTCCAATCATGAAAAAATTAACAACTTGGCCTAGAAGTTTTATTAGTCCAAGATAAACCGAAAAGGAGGAAATGAGCTTTCAACTCTAAAACCAAGATAGCTTGAGTCTTCAACCTTCATGGGTGCAAGACGAACATCTGTTGACTCTCCCATTTATTGACTAACTGATTCCAATCATGAAAACATCAACAACTTGGCCTAGAAGTTCTATTAGTCCAAGATAAACCGAGACCGAAGAAATGGGCTTTCAACTCTAAAACCAAGATTGCTTGAGTCTTCATCCTCCTTGGGTGCAAGATGAACATCTGTTGACTCTCCCATTCATTGACTAACTCATTCCAATCATGAAAACATCAACAACTTGGCCTAGAAGTTCTATTAGTCCAAGATAAACCGAAATGGAGGAAATGAGCTTTCAACTCTAAAACCAAGATAGCTTGAGTCTTCAACCTCCATGGGTGCAAGACGAACATCTGTTGACTCTCCCATTCATTGACTAACTCATTGACAAGAGGTTGTCGAGACCCCGTCAAATAATAATAATTTACCGGTTCGCAAACTAATTTGTATTATCGTGCATGAACCGAATCGTCTCTCAAGGATCCAAAAAGAACAAAGATTTAATCAGATCAAGATAAATAAAAAGGGGGTTTTGTTGTTGATTAACAAGATTAATATAAATAGGAGATTCAAAGTTGTAAACAAATCTAAAGAAACAACCAATCCAAGGAAATTTATCGATCTTAAGTTTAACTCATCATTGATCACAAGGAATTCACTTAATTGCTAACCATGTTCTTGGCCTTAGATCACATCAAGAAGCCTTAACATGATCCAAGAATCCTCTACTAGATAAGCATCTAGGATTTAATTAACCAAGGTTAGATAAAGTAAGCACCATCCAAACATAGATTAACTTAAGATCAAGAATTTAACCAAACTAAACAATCCATCAAAAAGCTTTAATAAATTGTTTATTCTATGTAATCCTCTTGAATACATGATAATAAAGCTATTATCACATAAACATCCAAATCAAATTAAGCAATTCAATCTAGATCAAAATTAAAAGAGGAAGAAGAGAAACTTGAATAACAATTAAGCAATATGAACAAGTAAAACAAGATCTCCAAATTAAACATCAAGATGGCTAATCCCTTGGATTGATTATGAGAGCCTAGCCTTCCATGGATGGGAAGGAAGAACTCAGAAAATAAAGAACAAAAATGAAATTCTAAAGAGAAGGGAGAAGAAGAGAAAGAAAACTAACAAATACTCAAACTTACTACAAAATTGAATTCTAACTTACTTCCAAATTGAATGCATCTAATACAAAGAGGTTGGGTCTATTTATACTAATCCTAGAAGCCAATTTGTACATGTACATAATCTGAATACAAGCTATAAGAATATGAAAATTGTCAAAAATGGAAGCTTGATGCATGGTTGGTGGGTTGGTGCATGGTAGGTGGGTTGGTGTATGGTTGGTGGCTTTTAGTCAACAACTCTTATCCGACTTCTAGCTTCATTTTCATCACCTAGACGGTGCATTTTGGCTTGGATGTCTTCATCAAAGTTGTAGCCAGTTGTCTCCTTGAAAATCACCAACTTGAATCATGTCATTTGGACTTTTAGAACTCCATAAATGCCAAAAACACTGCACCTACCTCAAGTTAGGTTGGAAGAACGTGTTTCCAAATTCAGACCAACTTGTAGCTTGAGAAGCATGCCTAAAACGACATCTATTGACAAAATGGTCTTCAGTGAAGTTGGAGATATGGGTCTTATCTTTCAAATGACCAAGTTTCAGCCCAAGAGGAGGCCTATAACTCACTCTGTAGTCCAATATGTACACACTACCCAGATTTTCCTGACAGCAAACCTACTATGTATTGCAGGGATGTTTTGGACCCTTAAAAGTCTGATCCAGCACTTGAGTTCTTCATGAAACTTGTAGAGCATTGTCTTAGCTTTCCAAAGACACCAAGATCACCTCAATTGGATCACCGAGTCCCAAGTTATGGTCTGACTAAGGAAGAAAGGTCAAAATGCATCAAAATCCGAAAATTATCCAATATTTACATTAAAACCCAATGAAGCCCAACAACATTAAACTCATCTAAAATACTGATATTGGGCACAATAAACATCTAATGAAGCCTAATACAAAGCTAACATAAGTGTTTCAAATTGATTGATCACTCATTCCAATCATGAAAACATCAACAACTTGGCCTAGAAGTTCTATTAGTCCAAGATAAACCGAGACCGAAGAAATGGGCTTTCAACTCTAAAACCAAGATTGCTTGAGTCTTCAACCTCCATGGGTGCAAGACGAACATCTATTGACTCTCCCATTCATTGACTAACTCATTCCAATCATGAAAACATCAACAACTTGGCCTAGAAGTTCTATTAGTCCAAGATAAACCGAAAATGAGGAAATGAGCTTTCAACTCTAAAACCAAGATAGCTTGAGTCTTCAACCTTCATGGGTGCAAGACGAACATCTGTTGACTCTCCCATTCATTGACTAACTCATTCCAATCATGAAAACATCAACAACTTGGCCTAGAAGTTCTATTAGTCCAAGATAAACCGAGACCGCAGAAATGGGCTTTCAACTCTAAAACCAAGATTGCTTGAGTCTTCCACCTCCATGGGTGCAAGACGAACATCTATTGACTCTCCCATTCATTGACTAACTCATTCGAATCATGAAAACATCAACAACTTGGCCTAGAAGTTCTATTAGTCCAAGATAAACCGAAAAGGAGGAAATGAGCTTTCAACTCTAAAACCAAGATTGCTTGAGTCTCCATCCTCCTTGGGTGCAAGATGAACAGCTATTGATTCTCCCATTCATTGACTAACTCATTCCAATCATGAAAACATCAACAACTTGGCCTAGAAGTTCTATTAGTCCAAGATAAACCGAAAAGGAGGAAATGAGCTTTCAACTATAAAACCAAGATAGCTTGAGTCTTCAACCTCTATGGGTGCAAGACGAACATCTGTTGACTCTCCCATTCATTGACTAACTCATTCCAATCATGAAAACATCAACAACTTGGCCATGAAGTTCTATTAGTCCAAGATAAACTGAGACCGAAGAAATGGGCTTTCAACTCTAAAACCAAGATAGCTTGAGTCTTCAACCTTCATGGGTGCAAGACGAACATCTATTGACTCTCCCATTCATTGACTAACTCATTCCAATCATGAAAACATCAACAACTTGGCCTAGAAGTTCTATTAGTCCAAGATAAACCGAAAAGGAAGAAATGAGCTTTCAACTCTAAAACCAATATAGCTTGAGTCTTCAACCTCAATGTGTGCAAGACGAACATCTGTTGACTCTCGCATTCATTGACTAACTCATTCCAATCATGAAAACATCAATAACTTGGCCTAGAAGTTGTATTAGTCCAAGATAAATCGAAAAGGAGGAAATGAGCTTTCAACTCTAAAACCAAGATAGCTTGAGTCTTCAACCTCCATGGGTGCAAGACGAACATCTGTTGACTCTCCCATTCATTGACTAACTCATTCCAATCATGAAAACATCAACAACTTGGCCTAGAAGTTCTATTAGTCCAAGATAAACCGAAAAGGAGGAAATGAGCTTTCAACTCTAAAACCAAGATAGCTTGAGTCTTCAACCTTCATGGGTGCAAGACGAACATCTGTTGACTCTCCCATTCATTGACTAACTCATTCCAATCATGAAAACATCAACAACTTGGCCTAGAAGTTCTATTAGTCCAAGATAAACCGAAAAGAAGGAAATGAGCTTTCAACTCTAAAACCAAGATAGCTTGAGTCTTCAACCATCATGGGTGCAAGACGAACATCTGTTGACTCTCCCATTCATTGACTAACTCATTCCAATCTTGAAAACATCAACAACTTGGCCTAGAAGTTCTATTAATCCAAGATAAACCGAAAAGGAAGAAGTGAGCTTTCAACTCTAAAACCAAGATAGCTTGAGTCTTGAACCTCAATGTGTGCAAGACGAACATCTGTTGACTCTCCCATTCATTGACTAATTGATTCCAATCATGAAAACATCAACAACTTGGCCTAGAAGTTCTATTAGTCCAAGATAAACCGAGACCGAAGAAATGGGCTTTCAACTCTAAAACCAAGATTGCTTGAGTCTTCATCCTCCTTGGGTGCAAGATGAACATCTGTTGACTCTCCCATTCATTGACTAACTCAATCCAATCATGAAAACATCAACAACTTGGCCTAGAAATTCTATTAGTCCTAGATAAACCGAAAAGGAAGAAATGAGCTTTCAACTCTAAATCCAAGATAGGTTGAGTGTTCAACCTCAATGTGTGCAAGACGAACATCGGTTGACTCTCCCATTCATTGACTTACTCGTTCCAATCATGAAAACGTCAACAACTTGACCTAGAAGTTCTATTAGTCCAATATAAACCCAGACCAAAGATATGGGCTTACAACCCTAAAACTAAGATTGCTTGATTCTTCATCCTCCTTGGGTGTAAGATGAACATCTGTTGACTCTCCCATTCATTAACAAACTCATTCCAATCATGAAAACATCAACAACTTGGCCTAGAAGTTCTATTAGTCCAAGATAAACCGAAAAGGAGGAAATGAGCTTTCAACTCCAAAACCAAGATAGCTTCAGTCTTCAACCTCCATGGGTGCAAGACGAACATCTGTTGACTCTCCCATTCTTTGACTAACTCATTCCAATCATGAAAACATCAATAACTTGGCCTAGAAGTTCTATTAGTCCAAGATAAACCGAAAAGGAAGAAATGAGGTTTCAACTCTAAAACCAAGATAGCTTGAGCCTTCAACCTCAATGTGTGCAAAAAGAAACATCTGTTGACTCTCCCATTCATTGACTAACTGATTCCAATCATGACAACATCAACAACTTGGCCTAGAAGTTCTATTAGTCCAAGATAAACCGAGACCGAAGAAATGGGCTTTCAACTCTAAAACCAAGATAGCTTGAGTCTTCAACCTCAATGTGTGCAAGACGAACATCTGTTGACTCTCCCATTCATTGACTAACTCGATTCCAATCATGAAAATATCAAGAACTTGACCTAGAAGTTCTATTAGTCCAAGATAAACCGAGATCGAAGAAATGGGCTTTCAACTCTAAAACCAAGATTGCTTGAGTCTTCATCCTCCTTGATTGCAAGATGAACATCTGGACTCTCCCATTCATTGACTAACTCAATCTAATCATGAAAACATCAACAACTTGGCCTAGAAATTCTATTTGTCCTAGATAAACCGAAAAGGAAGAAATGAGTTTTCAATTCTAAATCCAAGATAGCTTCACTGTTCAACCTCAATGTGTGCAAGACGAACATCGGTTGACTCTCCTATTCATTGACTAACTCATTCCAATCATGAAAACATCAACAACTTGGCCTAGAAGTTCTATTAGTCCAAGATAAACCGAGACCAAAGATATGGGCTTGCAACTCTAAAACCAAGATAGCTTGAGTCTTCAACCTTCATGGGCGCAAGTCGAACATCTGTTGACTCTCTCATTCATTGACTAACTCATTCCAATCATGAAAACATCAACAACTTGGCCTAGAAGTTCTATTAGTCCAAGATAAACCGAAAAGGAGGAAATGAGCTTTCAGCTCTAAAACCAAGATAGCTTGAGTCTTCAACCTCCATGGGTGCATGACGAACATCTGTTGACTCTCCCATTCATTGACTAACTCATTCCAATCTTGAAAACATCAACAACTTGGCCTAGAAATTCTATTAGTCCTAGATAAACCGAAAAGGAAGAAATGAGCTTTCAACTCTAAATCCAAGATAGGTTGAGTGTTCAACCTCAATGTGTGCAAGACGAACATCGGTTGACTCTCCCATTCATTGACTTACTCGTTCCAATCATGAAAACGTCAACAACTTGACCTAGAAGTTCTATTAGTCCAATATAAACCCAGACCAAAGATATGGGCTTACAACCCTAAAACTAAGATTGCTTGATTCTTCATCCTCCTTGGGTGTAAGATGAACATCTGTTGACTCTCCCATTCATTGACAAACTCATTCCAATCATGAAAACATCAACAACTTGGCCTAGAAGTTCTATTAGTCCAAGATAAACCGAAAAGGAGGAAATGAGCTTTCAACTCCAAAACCAAGATAGCTTCAGTCTTCAACCTCCATGGGTGCAAGACGAACATCTGTTGACTCTCCCATTCTTTGACTAACTCATTCCAATCATGAAAACATCAATAACTTGGCCTAGAAGTTCTATTAGTCCAAGATAAACCGAAAAGGAAGAAATGAGGTTTCAACTCTAAAACCAAGATAGCTTGAGCCTTCAACCTCAATGTGTGCAAAAAGAAACATCTGTTGACTCTCCCATTCATTGACTAACTGATTCCAATCATGACAACATCAACAACTTGGCCTAGAAGTTCTATTAGTCCAAGATAAACCGAGACCGAAGAAATGGGCTTTCAACTCTAAAACCAAGATAGCTTGAGTCTTCAACCTCAATGTGTGCAAGACGAACATCTGTTGACTCTCCCATTCATTGACTAACTGATTCCAATCATGAAAATATCAAGAACTTGACCTAGAAGTTCTATTAGTCCAAGATAAACCGAGATCGAAGAAATGGGCTTTCAACTCTAAAACCAAGATTGCTTGAGTCTTCATCCTCCTTTGGTGCAAGATGAACATCTGTTGACTCTCCCATTCATTGACTAACTCAATCTAATCATGAAAACATCAACAACTTGGCCTAGAAATTCTATTTGTCCTAGATAAACCGAAAAGGAAGAAATGAGCTTTCAATTCTAAATCCAAGATAGCTTCACTGTTCAACCTCAATGTGTGCAAGACGAACATCGGTTGACTCTCCTATTCATTGACTAACTCATTCCAATCATGAAAACATCAACAACTTGGCCTAGAAGTTCTATTAGTCCAAGATAAACCGAGACCAAAGATATGGGCTTGCAACTCTAAAACCAAGATAGCTTGAGTCTTCAACCTTCATGGGCGCAAGTCGAACATCTGTTGACTCTCTCATTCATTGACTAACTCATTCCAATCATGAAAACATCAACAACTTGGCCTAGAAGTTCTATTAGTCCAAGATAAACCGAAAAGGAGGAAATGAGCTTTCAGCTCTAAAACCAAGATAGCTTGAGTCTTCAACCTCCATGGGTGCATGACGAACATCTGTTGACTCTCCCATTCATTGACTAACTCATTCCAATCTTGAAAACATCAATAACTTGGCCTAGAAGTTGTATTAGTCCAAGATAAACCGGAAAGGAAGAAATGAGCTTTCAACTCTAAAACCAAGATAGCTTGAGTCCTCAAGCTCAATGTGTGGACAAAGAAAATCTGTTGACTCTCCCATTCATTGACTAACTCATTCCAATCATGAAAACATCAACAACTTGGCCTTGAAGTTCTATTAGTCCAAGATAAACCGAGACCGAAGAAATGGGCTTTCAACTCTAAAACCAAGATAGCTTGTGTCTTCAACCTCCATGGGTGCAAGACGAACATCTATTGACTCTCCCATTCATTGACTAACTCATTCCAATCATGAAAACATCAACAACTTGGCCTAGAAGTTCTATTAGTCCAAGATAAACCGAAAAGGAGGAAATGAGCTTTCAACTCTAAAACCAAGATAGCTGGAGTCTTCAACTTCTGAGGGTGCAAGACGAACATCTGTTGACTCTCCCATTCATTGACTAACTCATTCCAATCATGAAAACATCAACAACTTGGCCATGAAGTTCTATTAGTCCAAGATAAACTGAGACCGAAGAAATGGGCTTTCAAATCTCAAACCAAGATAGCTTGAGTCTTCAACCTCGATGGGTGCAAGACGAACATCTATTGACTCTCCCATTCATTGACTAACCCATTCCAATCATGAAAACATCAACAAGTTGGCCTAGAAGTTCTATTAGTCCAAGATAAACAGAAAAGGAAGAAATGAGCTTTCAACTCTAAAACCAATATAGCTTGAGTCTTCAACCTCAATGTGTGCAAGACGAACATCTGTTGACTCTCCCATTCATTGACTAACTCATTCCAATCATGAAAACATCAATAACTTGGCCTAGAAGTTGTATTAGTCCAAGATAAATCGAAAAGGAGGAAATGAGCTTTCAACTCTAAAACCAAGATAGGTTGAGTCTTCAACCTCCATGGGTGCAAGACGAACATCTGTTGACTCTCCCATTCATTGACTAACTCATTCGAATCATGAAAACTTCAACAACTTGGCCTAGAAGTTCTATTAGTCCAAGATAAACCGAAAAGGAGGAAATGAGCTTTCAACTCTAAAACGAAGATAGCTTGAGTCTTCAACCTTCATGGGTGCAAGACGAACATCTGTTGACTCTCCCATTCATTGACTAACTCATTCCAATCATGAAAACATCAACAACTTGGCCTAGAAGTTCTATTAGTCCAAGATAAACCGAAAAGGAGGAAATGGGCTTTCAACTCTAAAACCAAGATAGCTTGAGTCTTCAACTTCTATGGGTGCAAGACGAACATCTGTTGACTCTCCCATTCATTGACTAACTCATTCCAATCATGAAAACATCAACAACTTGGCCTTGAAGATCTATTAGTCCAAGATAAACCGAAAAGGAGGAAATGAGCTTTCAACTCTAAAACCAAGATTGCTTGAGTCTCCATCCTCCTTGGGTGCAAGATGAACAGCTATTGATTCTCCCATTCATTGACTAACTCATTCCAATCATGAAAACATCAACAACTTGGCCTAGAAGTTCTATTAGTCCAAGATAAACCGAAAAGGAAGAAATGAGCTTTCAACTCTTAAACCAATATAGCTTGAGTCTTCAACCTCCATGGGTGCAAGACGAACATCTATTGACTCTCCCATTCATTGACTAGCTCATTCCAATCATGAAAACATCAACAACTTGGCCTTGATGTTCTATTAGTCCAAGATAAACCGAGACCGAAGAAATGGGCTTTCAACTCTAAAACCAAGAAAGCTTGAGTCTTCAACCTGCATGGGTGCAAGACGAACATCTATTAACTCTCCCATTCATTGACTAACTCATTCCAATCATGAAAACATCAACAACTAGGCCTAGAAGTTCTATTAGTCCAAGATAAACCGAAAAGGAGGAAATGAGCTTTCAACTCTAAAACCAAGATAGCTTGAGTCTTCAACTTCTATGGGTGCAAGACGAACATCTGTTGACTCTCCCATTCATTGACTAACTCATTCCAATCATGAAAACATCAACAACTTGGCCTAGAAGTTCTGTTAGTCCAAGATAAACCGAAAAGAAGGAAATGAGCATTCAACTCTAAAACCAAGATAGCTTGAGTCTTCAACCATGATGGGTGCAAGACGAACATCTGTTGACTCTCTCATTCATTGACTAACTCATTCCAATCATGAAAACATCAACAACTTGGCCTAGAAGTTCTATTAGTCCAAGATAAACCGAAAAGGAGGAAATGAGCTTTCAGCTCTAAAACCAAGATAGCTTGAGTCTTCAACCTCCATGGGTGCATGACGAACATCTGTTGACTCTCCCATTCATTGACTAACTCATTCCAATCATGAAAACATCAATAACTTGGCCTAGAAGTTGTATTAGTCCAAGATAAACCGAAAAGGAAGAAATGAGCTTTCAACTCTAAAACCAAGATAGCTTGAGTCCTCAACCTCAATGTGTGCACAAAGAAACATCTGTTGACTCTCCCATTCATTGACTAACTCATTCCAATCATGAAAACATCAACAACTTGGCCTAGAAGTTCCATTAGTCCAAGATAAACCGAGACCGAAGAAATGGGCTTTCAACTCTAAAACCAAGATAGCTTGAGTCTTCAACCTGCATGGGTGCAAGACGAACATCTATTAACTCTCCCATTCATTGACTAACTCATTCCAATCATGAAAACATCAACAACTAGGCCGAGAAGTTCTATTAGTCCAAGATAAACCGAAAAGGAGGAAATGAGCATTCAACTCAAAAACCAAGATAGCTTGAGTCTTCAACTTCTATGGGTGCAAGACGAACATCTGTTGACTCTCCCATTCATTGACTAACTCATTCAAATCATGAAAACATCAACAACTTGGCCTTGAGGTTCTATTAGTCCAAGATAAACCGAGACTGAAGAAATGGGCTTTCAACTCTAAAACCAAGATAGCTTGAGTCTTCAACCTCTATGGGTGCAAGACGAACATCTGTTGACTCTCCCATTCATTGACTAACTGATTCGAATCATGAAAACTTCAACAACTTGGCCTAGAAGTTCTATTAGTCCAAGATAAACCGAGACTGAAGAAATGGGCTTTCAACTCTAAAGCCAAGATAGCTTGAGTCTTCAACCTCTATGGGTGCAAGACGAACATCTGTTGACTCTCCCATTCATTGACTAACTGATTCGAATCATGAAAACTTCAACAACTTGGCCTAGAAGTTCTATTAGTCCAAGATAAACCGAAAAGGAGGAAATGAGCTTTCAACTTTAAAACCAAGATAGCTTGAGTCTTCAACTTCTATGGGTGCAAGACGAACATCTGTTGACTCTCCCATTCATTGACTAACTCATTCCAATCATGAAAACATCAACAACTTGGCCTTGAAGTTCTATTAGTCCAAGATAAACCGAGACTGAAGAAATGGGCTTTCAACTCTAAAACCAAGATAGCTTGAGTCTTCAACCTCTATGGGTGCAAGACGAACATCTGTTGACTCTCCCATTCATTGACTAACTCATTCGAATCATGAAAACATCAACAACTTGGCCTAGAAGTTCTATTATTCCAAGATAAGCCGAAAAGGAGGAAATGAGCTTTCAACTCTAAAACCAAGATTGCTTGAGTCTCCATCCTCCTTGGGTGCAAGATGAACAGCTATTGATTCTCCCATTCATTGACTAACTCATTCCAATCATGAAAACATCAACAACTTGGTCTAGAAGTTCTATTAGTCCAAGATAAACCGAAAAGGAGGAAATGAGCTTTCAACTCTAAAACCAAGATAGCTTGAGTCTTCAACCTCTATGGGTGCAAGACGAACATCTGTTGACTCTCCCATTCATTGACTAACTCATTCCAATCATGAAAACATCAACAACTTGGCCATGAAGTTCTATTAGTCCAAGATAAACTGAGACCGAAGAAATGGGCTTTCAACTCTAAAACCGAGATAGCTTGAGTCTTCAACCTCTATGGGTGCAAGACGAACATCTGTTGACTCTCCCATTCATTGACTAACTCATTCCAATCATGAAAACATCAACAACTTGGCCTAGAAGTTCTATTAGTCCAAGATAAACCGAAAAGGAGGAAATGAGCTTTCAACTCTAAAACCAAGATTGCTTGAGTCTCCATCCTCCTTGGGTGCAAGATGAACAGCTATTGATTCTCCCATTCATTGACTAAGTCATTCCAATCATGAAAACATCAACTACTTGGCCTAGAAGTTCTATTAGTCCAAGATAAACCGAAAAGGAGGAAATGAGCTTTCAACTCTAAAACCAAGATAGCTTGAGTCTTCAACCTCTATGGGTGCAAGACGAACATCTGTTGACTCTCCCATTCATTGACTAACTCATTCCAATCATGAAAACATCAACAACTTGGCCATGAAGTTCTATTAGTCCAAGATAAACTGAGACCGAAGAAATGGCCATTCAACTCTAAAACCAAGATAGCTTGAGTCTTCAACCTCCATGGGTGCAAGACGAACATCTATTGACTCTCCCATTCATTGACTAACTCATTCCAATCATGAAAACATCAACAACTTGGCCTAGAAGTTGTATTAGTCCAAGATAAATCGAAAAGGAGGAAATGAGCTTTCAACTCTAAAACCAAGATAGCTTGAGTCTTCAACCTTCATGGGTGCAAGACGAACATCTGTTGACTCTCCCATTCATTGACTAACTCATTCAAATCATGAAAACATCAACAACTTGGCCTAGAAGTTCTATTAGTCCAAGATAAACCGAAAAAGAGGAAATGAGCTTTCAACTCTAAAACCAAGATAGCTTGAGTCTTCAACCTTCATGGGTGCAAGACGAACATCTGTTGACTCTCCCATTCATTGACTAACTCATTCCAATCATGTAAACATCAACAACTTGGCCTAGAAGTTCTATTAGTCCAAGATAAACCGAAAAGAAGGAAATGAGCTTTCAACTCTAAAACCAAGATAGCTTGAGTCTTCAACCATCATGGGTGCAAGACGAACATCTGTTGACTCTCCCATTCATTGACTAACTCATTCCAATCTTCAAAACATCAACAAGTTGGCATAGAAGTTCTATTAATCCAAGTTAAACCGAAAAGGAAGAAATGAGCTTTCAACTCTAAAACCAAGATAGCTTGAGTCTTGAACCTCAATGTGTGCAAGACGAACATCTGTTGACTCTCCATTCATTGAGTAATTGATTCCAATCATGAAAACATCAACAACTTGGCCTACAAGTTCTATTAGTCCAAGATAAACCGAGACCGAAGAAATGGGCTTTCCACTCTAAAACCAAGATTGCTTGAGTCTTCATCCTCCTTGGGTGCAAGATGAACATCTGTTGACTCTCCCATTCATTGACTAACTCAATCCAATCATGAAAACATCAACAACTTGGCCTAGAAATTCTATTAGTCCTAGATAAACCGAAAAGGAAGAAATGAGCTTTCAACTCTAAAACCAAGATAGCTTGAGTGTTCAACCTCAATGTGTGCAAGACGAACATCGGTTGACTCTCCCATTTATTGACTAACTCATTCCAATCATGAAAACATCAACAACTTGGCCTAGAAGTTCTATTAGTCCAAGATAAACCGAGACTGAAGAAATGGGCTTTCAACTCTAAAACCAAGATAGCTTGAGTCTTCAACCTCTATGGGTGCAAGACGAACATCTGTTGACTCTCCCATTAATTGACTAACTCATTGCAATCATGAAAACTTTAACAACTTGGCCTAGAAGTTCTATTAGTCCAAGATAAACCGAAAAGGAGGAAATGAGCTTTCAACTCTAAAACCAAGATAGCTTGAGTCTTCAACCTTCATGGGTGCAAGGCAGACATCCTGTTGACTCTCCCATTCATTGACTAACTCATTCCAATCATGAAAACATCAACAACTTGGCCTAGAAGTTCTATTAGTCCAAGATAAACCGAAAAGGAGGAAATGAGCTTTCAACTCTAAAACCAAGATTGCTTGAGTCTCCATCCTCCTTGGGTGCAAGATGAACAGCTATTGATTCTCCCATTCATTGACTAACTCATTCCAATCATGAAAACATCAACAACTTGGCCTAGAAGTTCTATTAGTCCAAGATAAACCGAAAAGGAGGAAATGAGCTTTCAACTTTAAAACCAAGATAGCTTGAGTCTTCAACTTCTATGGGTGCAAGCCGAACATCTGTTGACTCTCCCATTCATTGACTAACTCATTCCAATCATGAAAACATCAATAACTTGGCCTAGAAGTTCTATTACTCCAAGATAAACCGAAAAGGAAGAAATGAGCTTTCAATTCTAAATCCAAGACAGCTTGAGTGTTCAACCTCAATGTGTGCAAGACGAACATCTATTGACTCTCCCATTCATTGACTAACTGATTCGAATCATGAAAACTTCAACAACTTGGCCTAGAAGTTCTATTAGTCCAAGATAAACCGAAAAGGAGGAAATGAGCTTTCAACTCTAAAACGAAGATAGCTTGAGTCTTCAACCTTCATGGGTGCAAGACGAACATCTGTTGACTCTCCCATTCATTGACTAACTCATTCGAATCATGAAAACATCAACAACTTGGCCTAGAAGTTCTATTAGTCCAAGATAAACCGAAAAGGAGGAAATGAGCTTTCAACTCTAAAACCAAGATTGCTTGAGTCTCCATCCTCCTTGGGTGCAAGATGAACAGCTATTGATTCTCCCATTCATTGACTAACTCATTCCAATCATGAAAACATCAACAACTTGGCCTAGAAGTTCTATTAGTCCAAGATAAACCGAAAAGGAGGAAATGAGCTTTCAACTCTAAAACCAAGATAGCTTGAGTCTTCAACCTCTATGGGTGCAAGACGAACATCTGTTGACTCTCCCATTCATTGACTAACTCATTCCAATCATGAAAACATCAACAACTTGGCCATGAAGTTCTATTAGTCCAAGATAAACTGAGACCGAAGAAATGGGCATTCAACTCTAAAACCAAGATAGCTTGAGTCTTCAACCTCCATGGGTGCAAGACGAACATCTATTGACTCTCCCATTCATTGACTAACTCATTCCAATCATGAAAACATCAACAACTTGGCCTAGAAGTTGTATTAGTCCAAGATAAATCGAAAAGGAGGAAATGAGCTTTCAACTCTAAAACCAAGATAGCTTGAGTCTTCAACCTTCATTGGTGCAAGACGAACATCTGTTGACTCTCCCATTCATTGACTAACTCATTCAAATCATGAAAACATCAACAACTTGGCCTAGAAGTTCTATTAGTCCAAGATAAACCGAAAAAGAGGAAATGAGCTTTCAACTCTAAAACCAAGATAGCTTGAGTCTTCAACCTTCATGGGTGCAAGACGAACATCTGTTGACTCTCCCATTCGTTGACTAACTCATTCCAATCATGAAAACATCAACAACTTGGCCTAGAAGTTCTATTAGTCCAAGATAAACCGAAAAGAAGGAAATGAGCTTTCAACTCTAAAACCAAGATAGCTTGAGTCTTCAACCATCATGGGTGCAAGACGAACATCTGTTGACTCTCCCATTCATTGACTAACTCATTCCAATCTTCAAAACATCAACAAGTTGGCATAGAAGTTCTATTAATCCAAGTTAAACCGAAAAGGAAGAAATGAGCTTTCAACTCTAAAACCAAGATAGCTTGAGTCTTGAACCTCAATGTGTGCAAGACGAACATCTGTTGACTCTCCATTCATTGAGTAATTGATTCCAATCATGAAAACATCAACAACTTGGCCTACAAGTTCTATTAGTCCAAGATAAACCGAGACCGAAGAAATGGGCTTTCCACTCTAAAACCAAGATTGCTTGAGTCTTCATCCTCCTTGGGTGCAAGATGAACATCTGTTGACTCTCCCATTCATTGACTAACTCAATCCAATCATGAAAACTTCAACAACTTGGCCTAGAAATTCTATTAGTCCTAGATAAACCGAAAAGGAAGAAATGAGCTTTCAACTCTAAAACCAAGATAGCTTGAGTGTTCAACCTCAATGTGTGCAAGACGAACATCGGTTGACTCTCCCATTTATTGACTAACTCATTCCAATCATGAAAACATCAACAACTTGGCCTAGAAGTTCTATTAGTCCAAGATAAACCGAGACTGAAGAAATGGGCTTTCAACTCTAAAACCAAGATAGCTTGAGTCTTCAACCTCTATGGGTGCAAGACGAACATCTGTTGACTCTCCCATTCATTGACTAACTGATTCGAATCATGAAAACTTCAACAACTTGGCCTAGAAGTTCTATTAGTCCAAGATAAACCGAAAAGGAGGAAATGAGCTTTCAACTCTAAAACGAAGATAGCTTGAGTCTTCAACCTTCATGGGTGCAAGACGAACATCTGTTGACTCTCCCATTCATTGACTAACTCATTCCAATCATGAAAACATCAACAACTTGGCCTAGAAGTTCTATTAGTCCAAGATAAACCGAAAAGGAGGAAATGAGCTTTCAACTCTAAAACCAAGATTGCTTGAGTCTCCATCCTCCTTGGGTGCAAGATGAACAGCTATTGATTCTCCCATTCATTGACTAACTCATTCCAATCATGAAAACATCAACAACTTGGCCTAGAAGTTCTATTAGTCCAAGATAAACCGAAAAGGAGGAAATGAGCTTTCAACTTTAAAACCAAGATAGCTTGAGTCTTCAACTTCTATGGGTGCAAGCCGAACATCTGTTGACTCTCCCATTCATTGACTAACTCATTCCAATCATGAAAACATCAACAACTTGGCCTTGAAGTTCTATTAGTGCAAGATAAACCGAGACTGAAGAAATGGGCTTTCAACTCTAAAACCAAGATAGCTTGAGTCTTCAACCTCTATGGGTGCAAGACGAACATCTGTTGACTCTCCCATTCATTGACTAACTCATTCCAATCATGAAAACATCAACAACTTGGCCTAGAAGTTCTATTAGTCCAAGATAAGCCGAAAAGGAGGAAATGAGCTTTCAACTCTAAAACCAAGATTGCTTGAGTCTCCATCCTCCTTGGGTGCAAGATGAACAGCTATTGATTCTCCCATTCATTGACTAACTCATTCCAATCATGAAAACATCAACAACTTGGTCTAGAAGTTCTATTAGTCCAAGATAAACCGAAACGGAGGAAATGAGCTTTCAACTCTAAAACCAAGATAGCTTGAGTCTTCAACCTCGATGGGTGCAAGACGAACATCTGTTGACTCTCCCATTCATTGACTAACTCATTCCAATCATGAAAACATCAACAACTTGGCCATGAAGTTCTATTAGTCCAAGATAAAATGAGACCGAAGAAATGGGCTTTCAACTCTAAAACCAAGATAGCTTGAGTCTTCAACCTCCATGGGTGCAAGACGAACATCTATTGACTCTCCCATTCATTGACTAACTCATTCTAATCATGAAAACATCAACAACTTGGCCTAGAAGTTCTATTAGTCCAAGATAAACCGAAAAGGAAGAAATGAGCTTTCAACTCTAAAACCAATATAGCTTGAGTCTTCAACCTCCATGGGTGCAAGACGAACATCTATTGACTCTCCCATTCATTGACTAGCTTATTCCAATCATGAAAACATCAACAACTTGACCTTGAAGTTCTATTAGTCCAAGATAAACCGAGACCGAAGAAATGGGCTTTCAACTCTAAAACCAAGATAGCTTGAGTCTTCAACCTCCATGGGTGCAAGACGAACATCTATTGACTCTCCCATTCATTGACTAACTCATTCCAATCATGAAAACATCAACAACTTGGCCTAGAAGTTCTATTAGTCCAAGATAAACCGAAAAGGAAGAAATGAGCTTTCAACTCTAAAACCAATATAGCTTGAGTCTTCAACCTCCATGGGTGCAAGACGAACATCTATTGACTCTCACATTCATTGACTAGCTCATTCCAATCATGAAAACATCAACAACTTGGCCTTGAAGTTCAATTAGTCCAAGATAAACCGAGACCGAAGAAATGGGCTTTCAACTCTAAAACCAAGATAGCTTGAGTCTTCAACCTGCATGGGTGCAAGACGAACATCTATTAACTCTCCCATTCATTGACTAACTCATTCCAATCATGAAAACATCAACAACTAGGCCTAGAAGTTCTATTAGTCCAAGATAAACCGAAAAGGAGGAAATGAGCTTTCAAATCTAAAACCAAGATAGCTTGAGTCTTCAACTTGTATGGGTGCAAGACGAACATCTGTTGACTCTCCCATTCATTGACTAACTCATTCGAATCATGAAAACATCAACAACTTGGCCTAGAAGTTCTATTAGTCCAAGA
The DNA here is from genome assembly GCA_023212625.1 of Styphnolobium japonicum. NCBI lineage: Eukaryota > Viridiplantae > Streptophyta > Magnoliopsida > Fabales > Fabaceae > Styphnolobium > Styphnolobium japonicum. The sequence goes on from JALBWW010000010.1 coordinate 5,064,720, forward strand.
TAAACCGAAAAGGAGGAAATGAGCTTTCAACTCTAAAACCAAGATAGCTTGAGTCTTCAACCTTCATGGGTGCAAGACGAACATCTGTTGACTCTCCCATTCATTGACTAACTCATTCCAATCATGAAAACATCAACAACTAGGCCTAGAAGTTCTATTAGTCCAAGATAAACCGAAAAGGAGGAAATGAGCTTTCAAATCTAAAACCAAGATAGCTTGAGTCTTCAACTTGTATGGGTGCAAGACGAACATCTGTTGACTCTCCCATTCATTGACTAACTCATTCCAATCATGAAAACATCAACAACTTGGCCTTGAAGTTCTATTAGTCCAAGATAAACCGAGACTGAAGAAATGGGCTTTCAACTCTAAAACCGAGATAGCTTGAGTCTTCAACCTCTATGGGTGCAAGACGAACATCTGTTGACTCTCCCATTCATTGACTAACTCATTCGAATCATGAAAACATCAACAACTTGGCCTAGAAGTTCTATTAGTCCAAGATAACCCGAAAAGGAGGAAATGAGCTTTCAACTCTAAAACCAAGATTGCTTGAGTCTCCATCCTCCTTGGGTGCAAGATGAACAGCTATTGATTCTCCCATTCATTGACTAACTCATTCCAATCATGAAAACATCAACAACTTGGCCTAGAAGTTCTATTAGTCCAAGATAAACCGAAAAGGAGGAAATGAGCTTTCAACTCTAAAACCAAGATATCTTGAGTCTTCAACCTCTATGGGTGCAAGACGAACATCTGTTGACTCTCCCATTCATTGACTAACTCATTCCAATCATGAAAACATCAACAACTTGGCCATGAAGTTCTATTAGTCCAAGATAAACTGAGACCGAAGAAATGGGCTTTCAACTCTAAAACCGAGATAGCTTGAGTCTTCAACCTCTATGGGTGCAAGACGAACATCTGTTGACTCTCCCATTCATTGACTAACTCATTCGAATCATGAAAACATCAACAACTTGGCCTAGAAGTTCTATTAGTCCAAGATAAACCGAAAAGGAGGAAATGAGCTTTCAACTCTAAAGCCAAGATTGCTTGAGTCTCCATCCTCCTTGGGTGCAAGATGAACAGCTATTGATTCTCCCATTCATTGACTAACTCATTCCAATCATGAAAACATCAACAACTTGGCCTAGAAGTTCTATTAGTCCAAGATAAACCGAAAAGGAGGAAATGAGCTTTCAACTCTAAAACCAAGATAGCTTGAGTCTTCAACCTCTATGGGTGCAAGACGAACATCTGTTGACTCTCCCATTCATTGACTAACTCATTCCAATCATGAAAACATCAACAACTTGGCCATGAAGTTCTATTAGTCCAAGATAAACTGAGACCGAAGAAATGGGCTTTCAACTCTAAAACCAAGATAGCTTGAGTCTTCAACCTCCATGGGTGCAAGACGAACATCTATTGACTCTCCCATTCATTGACTAACTCATTCCAATCATGAAAACATCAACAACTTGGCCTAGAAGTTGTATTAGTCCAAGATAAATCGAAAAGGAGGAAATGAGCTTTCAACTCTAAAACCAAGATAGCTTGAGTCTTCAACCTTCATGGGTGCAAGACGAACATCTGTTGACTCTCCCATTCATTGACTAACTCATTCAAATCATGAAAACATCAACAACTTGGCCTAGAAGTTCTATTAGTCCAAGATAAACCGAAAAGGAGGAAATGAGCTTTCAACTCTAAAACCAAGATAGCTTGAGTCTTCAACCTTCATGGGTGCAAGACGAACATCTGTTGACTCTCCCATTCATTGACTAACTCATTCCAATCATGAAAACATTAACAACTTGGCCTAGAAGTTCTATTAGTCCAAGATAAACCGAAAAGAAGGAAATGAGCTTTCAACTCTAAAACCAAGATAGCTTGAGTCTTCAACCATCATGGGTGCAAGACGAACATCTGTTGACTCTCCCATTCATTGACTAACTCATTCCAATCATGAAAACATTAACAACTTGGCCTAGAAGATCTATTAATCCAAGATAAACTGAAAAGGAGGAAATGAGCTTTCAACTCTAAAACCAAGATAGCTTGAGTCTTCAACCTTCATGGGTGCAAGACGAACATCTGTTGACTCTCCCATTCATTGACTAACTCATTCCAATCATGAAAATATCAACAACTTGGCCTAGAAGTTCTATTAGTCCAAGATAAACCGAAAAGAAGGAAATGAGCTTTCAACTCTAAAACCAAGATAGCTTGAGTCTTCAACCATCATGGGTGCAAGACGAACATCTGTTGACTCTCCCATTCATTGACTAACTCATTCCAATCTTCAAAACATCAACAAGTTGGCATAGAAGTTCTATTAATCCAAGTTAAACCGAAAAGGAAGAAATGAGCTTTCAACTCTAAAACCAAGATAGCTTGAGTCTTGAACCTCAATGTGTGCAAGACGAACATCTGTTGACTCTCCATTCATTGAGTAATTGATTCCAATCATGAAATCATCAACAACTTGGCCTACAAGTTCTATTAGTCCAAGATAAACCGAGACCGAAGAAATGGGCTTTCCACTCTAAAACCAAGATTGCTTGAGTCTTCATCCTCCTTGGGTGCAAGATGAACATCTGTTGACTCTCCCATTCATTGACTAACTCAATCCAATCATGAAAACTTCAACAACTTGGCCTAGAAATTCTATTAGTCCTAGATAAACCGAAAAGGAAGAAATGAGCTTTCAACTCTAAAACCAAGATAGCTTGAGTGTTCAACCTCAATGTGTGCAAGACGAACATCGGTTGACTCTCCCATTTATTGACTAACTCATTCCAATCATGAAAACATCAACAACTTGGCCTAGAAGTTCTATTAGTCCAATATAAACCCAGACCAAAGATATGGGCTTACAACCCTAAAACTAAGATTGCTTGATTCTTCATCCTCCTTGGGTGCAAGATGAACATCTGTTGACTCTCCCATTCATTGACAAACTCATTCCAATCATGAAAACATCAACAACTTGGCCTAGAAGTTCTATTAGTCCAAGATAAAACGAAAAGGAGGAAATGAGCTATCAACTCTAAAACCAAGATAGCTTGAGTCTTCAACCTCCATGGGTGCAAGATGAACATCTGTTGACTCTCCCATTCATTGACTAACTCATTCGAATCATGAAAACTTCAACAACTTGGCCTAGAAGTTTTATTAGTCCAAGATAAACCGAAAAGGAGGAAATGAGCTTTCAACTCTAAAACCAAGATAGCTTGAGTCTTCAACCATGATGGGTGCAAGACGAACATCTGTTGACTCTCTCATTCATTGACTAACTCATTCCAATCATGAAAACATCAACAACTTGGCCTAGAAGTTCTATTAGTCCAAGATAAACCGAAAAGGAGGAAATGAGCTTTCAGCTCTAAAACCAAGATAGCTTGAGTCTTCATCCTCCTTGGGTGCAAGATGAACATATGTTGACTCTCCCATTCATTGACTAACTCAATCCAATCATGAAAACATCAACAACTTGGCCTAGAAATTCTATTAGTCCTAGATAAACCGAAAAGGAAGAAATGAGCTTTCAACTCTAAAACCAAGATAGCTTGAGTGTTCAACCTCAATGTGTGCAAGACGAACATCGGTTGACTCTCCCATTCATTGACTAACTCATTCCAATCATGAAAACATCAACCACTTGGCCTAGAAGTTCTATTAGTCCAATATAAACCCAGACCAAAGATATGGGCTTACAACCCTAAAACTAAGATTGCTTGATTCTTCATCCTCCTTGGGTGCAAGATGAACATCTGTTGACTCTCCCATTCATTGACAAACTCATTCCAGTGATGAAAACATCAACAACTTGGCCTAGAAGTTCTATTAGTCCAAGATAAAACGAAAAGGAGGAAATGAGCTTTCAACTCTAAAACCAAGATAGCTTCAGTCTTCAACCTCCATGGGTGCAAGACGAACATCTGTTGACTCTCCCATTCATTGACTAACTCATTCGAATCATGAAAACTTCAACAACTTGGCCTAGAAGTTCTATTAGTCCAAGATAAACCGAAAAGGAGGAAATGAGCTTTCAACTCTAAAACGAAGATAGCTTGAGTCTTCAACCTTCATGGGTGCAAGACGAACATCTGTTGACTCTCCCATTCATTGACTAACTCATTCCAATCATGAAAACATCAACAACTTGGCCTAGAAGTTCTATTAGTCCAAGATAAACCGAAAAGGAGGAAATGGGCTTTCAACTCTAAAACCAAGATAGCTTGAGTCTTCAACTTCTATGGGTGCAAGACGAACATCTGTTGACTCTCCCATTCATTGACTAACTCATTCCAATCATGAAAACATCAACAACTTGGCCTTGAAGATCTATTAGTCCAAGATAAACCGAAAAGGAGGAAATGAGCTTTCAACTCTAAAACCAAGATTGCTTGAGTCTCCATCCTCCTTGGGTGCAAGATGAACAGCTATTGATTCTCCCATTCATTGACTAACTCATTCCAATCATGAAAACATCAACAACTTGGCCTAGAAGTTCTATTAGTCCAAGATAAACCGAAAAGGAAGAAATGAGCTTTCAACTCTAAAACCAATATAGCTTGAGTCTTCAACCTCCATGGGTGCAAGACGAACATCTGTTGACTCTCCCATTCATTGACTAACTCATTCCAATCATGAAAACATCAACAACTTGGCCTAGAAGTTCTATTAGTCCAAGATAAACCGAAAAGGAGGAAATGAGCTTTCAACTCTAAAACCAAGATAGCTAGAGTCTTCAACCTTCATGGGTGCAAGACGAACATCTGTTGACTCTCTCATTCATTGACTAACTCATTCCAATCATGAGAACATCAACAACTTGGCCTAGAAGTTCTATTAGTCCAAGATAAACCGAAAAGGAGGAAATGAGCTTTCAGCTCTAAAACCAAGATAGCTTGAGTCTTGAACCTCAATGTGTGCAAGACGAACATCTGTTGACTCTTCCATTCATTGACTAATTGATTCCAATCATGAAAACATCAACAACTTGGCCTAGAAGTTCTATTAGTCCAAGATAAACCGAGACCGAAGAAATGGGCTTTCAACTCTAAAACCAAGATTGCTTGAGTCTTCATCCTCCTTGGGTGCAAGATGAACATATGTTGACTCTCCCATTCATTGACTAACTCAATCCAATCATGAAAACATCAACAACTTGGCCTAGAAATTCTATTAGTCCTAGATAAACCGAAAAGGAAGAAATGAGCTTTCAACTCTAAAACCAAGATAGCTTGAGTGTTCAACCTCAATGTGTGCAAGACGAACATCGGTTGACTCTCCCATTCATTGACTAACTCATTCCAATCATGAAAACATCAACAACTTGGCCTAGAAGTTCTATTAGTCCAAGATAAACCGAGACCAAAGATATGGGCTTGCAACTCTAAAACCAAGATAGCTTGAGTCTTCAACCTTCATGGGTGCAAGACGAACATCTGTTGACTCTCTCATTCATTGACTAACTCATTCCAATCATGAAAACATCAACAACTTGGCCTAGAAGTTCTATTAGTCCAAGATAAACCGAAAAGGAGGAAATGAGCTTTCAACTCTAAAACCAAGATAGCTTGAGTCTTCAACCTTCATGGGTGCAAGACGAACATCTGTTGACTCTCCCATTCATTGACTAACTCATTCCAATCATGAAAACATCAACAACTTGGCCTAGAAGTTCTGTTAGTCCAAGATAAACCGAAAAGAAGGAAATGAGCTTTCAACTCTAAAACCAAGATAGCTTGAGTCTTCAACCATCAGGGGTGCAAGACGAACATCTGTTGACTCTCCCATTCATTGACTAAATCATTCCAATCTTGAAAACATCAACAACTTGGCCTAGAAGTTCTATTAATCCAAGATAAACCGAAAAGGAAGAAATGAGCTTTCAACTCTAAAACCAAGATAGCTTGAGCCTTCAACCTCAATGTGTGCAAAAAGAAACATCTGTTGACTCTCCCATTCATTGACTAACTGATTCCAATCATGACAACATCAACAACTTGGCCTAGAAGTTCTATTAGTCCAAGATAAACCGAGACCGAAGAAATGGGCTTTCAACTCTAAAACCAAGATAGCTTGAGTCTTCAACCTCAATGTGTGCAAGACGAACATCTGTTGACTCTCCCATTCTTTAACTAACTGATTCCAATCATGAAAACATCAAGAACTTGACCTAGAAGTTCTATTAGTCCAAGATAAACCGAGATCGAAGAAATGGGCTTTCAACTCTAAAACCAAGATTGCTTGAGTCTTCGTCCTCCTTGGGTGCAAGATGAACATCTGTTGACTCTCCCATTCATTGACTAACTCAATCTAATCATGAAAACATCAACAACTTGGCCTAGAAATTCTATTTGTCCTAGATAAACCGAAAAGGAAGAAATGAGCTTTCAATTCTAAATCCAAGATAGCTTGACTGTTCAACCTCAATGTGTGCAAGACGAACATCGGTTGACTCTCCCATTCATTGACTAACTCATTCCAATCATGAAAACATCAACAACTTGGCCTAGAAGTTCTATTAGTTCAAGATAAACCGAGACCAAAGATATGGGCTTGCAACTCTAAAACCAAGATAGCTTGAGTCTTCAACCTTCATGGGTGCAAGACGAACATCTGTTGACTCTCTCATTCATTGACTAACTCATTCCAATCATGAAAACATCAACAACTTGGCCTAGAAGTTCTATTAGTCCAAGATAAACCGAAAAGGAGGAAATGAGCTTTCAGCTCTAAAACCAAGATAGCTTGAGTCTTCAACCTCCATGGGTGCATGACGAACATCTGTGGACTCTCCCATTCATTGACTAACTCATTCGAATCATGAAAACTTCAACAACTTGGCCTAGAAGTTGTATTAGTCCAAGATAAACCGAAAAGGAAGAAATGAGCTTTCAACTCTAAAACCAAGATAGCTTGAGTCCTCAACCTCAATGTGTGCACAAAGAAACATCTGTTGACTCTCCCATTCATTGACTAACTCATTCCAATCATGAAAACATCAACAACTTGGCCTAGAAGTTCTATTAGTCCAAGATAAACCGAGACCGAGGAAATGGGCTTTCAACTCTAAAACCAAGATAGCTTGAGTCTTCAACCTCAATGTGTGCAAGACGAACATCTGTTGACTCTCCCATTCATTGACTAACTGATTCCAATCATGAAAATATCAAGAACTTGACCTAGAAGTTCTATTAGTCCAAGATAAACCGAGACCGAAGAAATGGGCTTTCAACTCTAAAACCAAGATAGCTTGAGTCTTCAACCTCAATGTGTGCAAGACGAACATCTGTTGACTCTCCCATTCATTAACTAACTGATTCCAATCATGAAAACATCAAGAACTTGACCTAGAAGTTCTATTAGTCCAAGATAAACCGAGATCGAAGAAATGGGCTTTCAACTCTAAAACCAAGATTGCTTGAGTCTTCGTCCTCCTTGGGTGCAAGATGAACATCTGTTGACTCTCCCATTCATTGACTAACTCAATCTAATCATGAAAACATCAACAACTTGGCCTAGAAATTCTATTTGTCCTAGATAAACCGAAAAGGAAGAAATGAGCTTTCAATTCTAAATCCAAGATAGCTTGACTGTTCAACCTCAATGTGTGCAAGACGAACATCGGTTGACTCTCCCATTCATTTACTAACTCATTCCAATCATGAAAACATCAACAACTTGGCCTAGAAGTTCTATTAGTTCAAGATAAACCGAGACCAAAGATATGGGCTTGCAACTCTAAAACCAAGATAGCTTGAGTCTTCAACCTTCATGGGTGCAAGACGAACATCTGTTGACTCTCTCATTCATTGACTAACTCATTCCAATCATGAAAACATCAACAACTTGGCCTAGAAGTTCTATTAGTCCAAGATAAACCGAAAAGGAGGAAATGAGCTTTCAGCTCTAAAACCAAGATAGCTTGAGTCTTCAACCTCCATGGGTGCATGACGAACATCTGTTGACTCTCCCATTCATTGACTAACTCATTCGAATCATGAAAACTTCAACAACTTGGCCTAGAAGTTGTATTAGTCCAAGATAAACCGAAAAGGAAGAAATGAGCTTTCAACTCTAAAACCAAGATAGCTTGAGTCCTCAAGCTCAATGTGTGCACAAAGAAACACCTGTTGACTCTCCCATTCATTGACTAACTCATTCCAATCATGAAAACATCCACAACTTGGCCTAGAAGTTCTATTAGTCCAAGATAAACCGAGACCGAGGAAATGGGCTTTCAACTCTAAAACCAAGATAGCTTGAGTCTTCAACCTCAATGTGTGCAAGACGAACATCTGTTGACTCTCCCATTCATTGACTAACTGATTCCAATCATGAAAATATCAAGAACTTGACCTAGAAGTTCTATTAGTCCAAGATAAACCGAGATCGAAGAAATGGGCTTTCAACTCTAAAACCAAGATTGCTTGAGTCTTCATCCTCCTTGGGTGCAAGATGAACATCTGTTGACTCTCCCATTCATTGACTAACTCAATCTAATCATGAAAACATCAACAACTTGGCCTAGAAATTCTATTTGTCCTAGATAAACCGAAAAGGAAGAAATGAGCTTTCAATTCTAAATCCAAGATAGCTTGACTGTTCAACCTCAATGTGTGCAAGACGAACATCGGTTGACTCTCCCATTCATTGACTAACTCATTCCAATCATGAAAACATCAACAACTTGGCCTAGAAGTTCTATTAGTCCAAGATAAACCGAGACCAAAGATATGGGCTTGCAACTCTAAAACCAAGATAGCTTGAGTCTTCAACCTTCATGGGTGCAAGACGAACATCTGTTGACTCTCTCATTCATTGACTAACTCATTCCAATCATGAAAACATCAACAACTTGGCCTAGAAGTTCTATTAGTCCAAGATAAACCGAAAAGGAGGAAATGAGCTTTCAGCTCTAAAACCAAGATAGCTTGAGTCTTCAACCTCCATGGGTGCATGACGAACATCTGTTGACTCTCCCACTCATTGACTAACTCATTCGAATCATGAAAACTTCAACAACTTGGCCTAGAAGTTGTATTAGTCCAAGATAAACCGAAAAGGAAGAAATGAGCTTTCAACTCTAAAACCAAGATAGCTTGAGTCCTCAAGCTCAATGTGTGCACAAAGAAACACCTGTTGACTCTCCCATTCATTGACTAACTCATTCCAATCATGAAAACATCAACAACTTGGCCTAGAAGTTCTATTAGTCCAAGATAAACCGAAAAGGAGGAAATGAGCTTTCAGCTCTAAAACCAAGATAGCTTGAGTCTTCAACCTCCATGGGTGCATGACGAACATCTGTTGACTCTCCCATTCATTGGCTAACTCATTCCAATCATGAAAACATCCACAACTTGGCCTAGAAGTTCTATTAGTCCAAGATAAACCGAGACCGAGGAAATGGGCTTTCAACTCTAAAACCAAGATAGCTTGAGTCTTCAACCTCAATGTGTGCAAGACGAACATCTGTTGACTCTCCCATTCATTGACTAACTCAATCCAATCATGAAAACATCAACAACTTGGCTTAGAAATTCTATTTGTCCTAGATAAACCGAAAAGGAAGAAATGAGCTTTCAATTCGAAATCCAAGATAGCTTGACTGTTCAACCTCAATGTGTGCAAGACGAACATCGGTTGACTCTCCCATTCATTGACTAACTCATTCCAATCATGAAAACATCAACAACTTGGCCTAGAAGTTCTATTAGTCCAAGATAAACCGAGACCAAAGATATGGGCTTGCAACTCTAAAACCAAGATAGCTTGAGTCTTCAACCTCCATGGGTGCAAGACGAACATCTGTTGACTCTCTCATTCATTGACTAACTCATTCCAATCATGAAAACATCAACAACTTGGCCTAGAAGTTCTATTAGTCCTAGATAAACCGAAAAGGAGGAAATGATCTTTCAACTCTAAAACCAAGATAGCTTGAGTCTTCAACCTCCATGGGTGCAAGACGAACATCTGTTGACTCTCCCATTCATTGACTAACTCATTGCAATCATGAAAACATCAACAACTTGGCCTAGAATTTCTATTAGTCGAAGTTTAATCGAGACCGAAGAAATGGGATTTCAACTCTTAAACCAAGATTGCTTGAGTCTTCAACCGTCATAGGTGCAAGACGAACATTTGTTGACTCTCCCATTCATTGACTAACTCATTCCAATCATGAAAACATAAACAACTTGGCCTAGAAGTTCTATTAGTCCAAGATAAATCGAAAAGGAGGAAATGAGCTTTCAATTCTAAAACCAAGATAGCTTGTGTCTTCAACCTCCATGGGTGCATGACGAACATCTGTTGACTCTCCCATTCATTGACTAACTCATTCCAATCGTGAAAACATCAACAACTTGGCCTAGAAGTTGTATTAGTCCAAGATAAACCGAAAAGGAAGAAATGAGCTTTCAACTCTAAAACCAAGATAGCTTGAGTCCTCAAGCTCAATGTGTGCACAAAGAAACACCTGTTGACTCTCCCATTCATTGACTAACTCATTCCAATCATGAAAACATCAACAACTTGGCCTAGAAGTTCTATTAGTCCAAGATATACCGAAAAGGAGGAAATGAGCTTTCAGCTCTAAAACCAAGATAGCTTGAGTCTTCAACCTCCATGGGTGCATGACGAACATCTGTTGACTCTCCCATTCATTGGCTAACTCATTCCAATCATGAAAACATCCACAACTTGGCCTAGAAGTTCTATTAGTCCAAGATAAACCGAGACCGAGGAAATGGGCTTTCAACTCTAAAACCAAGATGGCTTGAGTCTTCAACCTCAATGTGTGCAAGACGAACATCTGTTGACTCTCCCATTCATTGACTAACTGATTCCAATCATGAAAATATCAAGAACTTGACCTAGAAGTTCTATTAGTCCAAGATAAACCGAGATCGAAGAAATGGGCTTTCAACTCTAAAACCAAGATTGCTTGAGTCTTCATCCTCCTTGGGTGCAAGATGAACATCTGTTGACTCTCCCATTCATTGACTAACTCAATCCAATCATGAAAACATCAACAACTTGGCCTAGAAATTCTATTTGTCCTAGATAAACCGAAAAGGAAGAAATGAGCTTTCAATTCGAAATCCAAGATAGCTTGACTGTTCAACCTCAATGTGTGCAAGACGAACATCGGTTGACTCTCCCATTCATTGACTAACTCATTCCAATCATGAAAACATCAACAACTTGGCCTAGAAGTTCTATTAGTCCAAGATAAACCGAGACCAAAGATATGGGCTTGCAACTCTAAAACCAAGATAGCTTGAGTCTTCAACCTTCATGGGTGCAAGACGAACATCTGTTGACTCTCTCATTCATTGACTAACTCATTCCAATCATGAAAACATCAACAACTTGGCCTAGAAGTTCTATTAGTCCAAGATAAACCGAAAAGGAGGAAATGATCTTTCAACTCTAAAACCAAGATAGCTTGAGTCTTCAACCTCCATGGGAGCAAGACGAACATCTGTTGACTCTCCCATTCATTGACTAACTCATTCCAATCATGAAAACATCAATAACTTGGCCTAGAAGTTCTATTAGTCCAAGATAAACCGAGACCGAAGAAATGGGCTTTCAACTCTAAAACCAAGATAGCTTGAGTCTTCAACCTTCATGGGTGCAAGACGAACATCTGTTGACTCTCCCATTCATTGACTAACTCATTCCAATCATGAAAACATCAACAACTTGGCCTAGAGGTTCTATTAGTCCAAGATAAACCGAAAAGGAGGAAATGAGCTTTCAACTCTAAAACCAAGATAGCTTGAGTCTTCATCCTTCATGGGTGCAAGACGAACATCTGTTGACTCTCCCATTCATTGACTAACTCATTCCAATCATGAAAACATCAACAACTTGGCCTAGAAGTTCTGTTAGTCCAAGATAAACCGAAAAGAAGGAAATGAGCTTTCAACTCTAAAACCAAGATAGCTTGAGTCTTCAACCATCAGGGGTGCAAGACGAACATCTGTTGACTCTCCCATTCATTGACTAAATCATTCCAATCTTGAAAACATCAACAACTTGGCCTAGAAGTTCTATTAATCCAAGATAAACCGAAAAGGAAGAAATGAGCTTTCAACTCTAAAACCAAGATAGCTTGAGTCTTGAACCTCAATGTGTGCAAGACGAACATCTGTTGACTCTCCCATTCATTGACTAATTGATTCCAATCATGAAAACATCAACAACTTGGCCTAGAAGTTCTATTAGTCCAAGATAAACCGAGACCGAAGAAATGGGCTTTCAACTCTAAAACCAAGATTGCTTGAGTCTTCATCCTCCTTGGGTGCAAGATGAACATATGTTGACTCTCCCATTCGTTGACTAACTCAATCCAATCATGAAAACATCAACAACTTGGCCTAGAAATTCTATTAGTCCTAGATAAACCGAAAAGGAAGAAATGAGCTTTCAACTCTAAAACCAAGATAGCTTGAGTCCTCAAGCTCAATGTGTGCACAAAGAAACACCTGTTGACTCTCCCATTCATTGACTAACTCATTCCAATCATGAAAACATCAACAACTTGGCCTAGAAGTTCTATTAGTCCAAGATAAACCGAAAAGGAGGAAATGATCTTTCAACTCTAAAACCAAGATAGCTTGAGTCTTCAACCTCCATGGGAGCAAGACGAACATCTGTTGACTCTCCCATTCATTGACTAACTCATTCCAATCATGAAAACATCAATAACTTGGCCTAGAAGTTCTATTAGTCCAAGATAAACCGAGACCGAAGAAATGGGCTTTCAACTCTAAAACCAAGATAGCTTGAGTCTTCAACCTTCATGGGTGCAAGACGAACATCTCATTGACTCTCCCATTCATTGACTAACTCATTCCAATGATGAAAACATCAACAACTTGGCCTAGAGGTTCTATTAGTCCAAGATAAACCGAAAAGGAGGAAATGAGCTTTCAACTCTAAAACCAAGATAGCTTGAGTCTTCAACCTTCATGGGTGCAAGACGAACATCTGTTGACTCTCCCATTCATTGACTAACTCATTCCAATCATGAAAACATCAACAACTTGGCCTAGAAGTTCTGTTAGTCCAAGATAAACCGAAAAGAAGGAAATGAGCTTTCAACTCTAAAACCAAGATAGCTTGAGTCTTCAACCATCAGGGGTGCAAGACGAACATCCGTTGACTCTCCCATTCATTGACTAAATCATTCCAATCTTGAAAACATCAACAACTTGGCCTAGAAGTTCTATTAATCCAAGATAAACCGAAAAGGAAGAAATGAGCTTTCAACTCTAAAACCAAGATAGCTTGAGTCTTGAACCTCAATGTGTGCAAGACGAACATCTGTTGACTCTCCCATTCATTGACTAATTGATTCCAATCATGAAAACATCAACAACTTGGCCTAGAAGTTCTATTAGTCCAAGATAAACCGAGACCGAAGAAATGGGCTTTCAACTCTAAAACCAAGATTGCTTGAGTCTTCATCCTCCTTGGGTGCAAGATGAACATCTGTTGACTCTCCCATTCATTGACTAACTCAATCCAATCATGAAAACAACAACAACTTGGCCTAGAAATTCAATTAGTCCTAGATAAACCGAAAAGGAAGAAATGAGCTTTCAACTCTAAAACCAAGATAGCTTGAGTCCTCAACCTCAATGTGTGTACAAAGAAACATCTGTTGACTCTCCCATTCATTGACTAACTCATTCCAATCATGAAAACATCAACAACTTGGCCTAGAAGTTCTATTAGTCCAAGATAAACCGAAAAGGAGGAAATGATCTTTCAACTCTAAAACCAAGATAGCTTGAGTCTTCAACCTCCATGGGAGCAAGACGAACATCTGTTGACTCTCCCATTCATTGACTAACTCATTCCAATCATGAAAACATCAATAACTTGGCCTAGAAGTTCTATTAGTCCAAGATAAACCGAGACCGAAGAAATGGGCTTTCAACTCTAAAACCAAGATAGCTTGAGTCTTCAACCTTCATGGGTGCAAGACGAACATCTGTTGACTCTCCCATTCATTGACTAACTCATTCCAATCATGAAAACATCAACAACTTGGCCTAGAGGTTCTATTAGTCCAAGATAAACCGAAAAGGAGGAAATGAGCTTTCAACTCTAAAACCAAGATAGCTTGAGTCTTCATCCTTCATGGGTGCAAGACGAACATCTGTTGACTCTCCCATTCATTGACTAACTCATTCCAATCATGAAAACATCAACAACTTGGCCTAGAAGTTCTGTTAGTCCAAGATAAACCGAAAAGAAGGAAATGAGCTTTCAACTCTAAACCCAAGATAGCTTGAGTCTTCAACCATCAGGGGTGCAAGACGAACATCTGTTGACTCTCCCATTCATTGACTAAATCATTCCAATCTTGAAAACATCAACAACTTGGCCTAGAAGTTCTATTAATCCAAGATAAACCGAAAAGGGAGAAATGAGCTTTCAACTCTAAAACCAAGATAGCTTGAGTCTTGAACCTCAATGTGTGCAAGACGAACATCTGTTGACTCTCCCATTCATTGACTAATTGATTCCAATCATGAAAACATCAACAACTTGGCCTAGAAGTTCTATTAGTCCAAGATAAACCGAGACCGAAGAAATGGGCTTTCAACTCTAAAACCAAGATTGCTTGAGTCTTCATCCTCCTTGGGTGCAAGATGAACATATGTTGACTCTCCCATTCGTTGACTAACTCAATCCAATCATGAAAACATCAACAACTTGGCCTAGAAATTCTATTAGTCCTAGATAAACCGAAAAGGAAGAAATGAGCTTTCAACTCTAAAACCAAGATAGCTTGAGTGTTCAACCTTAATGTGTGCAAGACGAACATCGGTTGACTCTCGCATTCATTGACTAACTCATTCCAATCATGAAAACATCAACAACTTGGCCTAGAAGTTCTATTAGTCCAAGATAAACCGAGACCAAAGATATGGGCTTGCAACTCTAAAACCAAGATAGCTTGAGTCTTCAACCTTCATGGGTGCAAGACGAACATCTGTTGACTCTCTCATTCATTGACTAACTCAATCCAATCATGAAAACATCAACAACTTGGTCTAGAAGTTCTATTAGTCCAAGATAAACCGAAAAGGAGGAAATGAGCTGTCAACTCTAAAACCAAGATAGCTTGAGTCTTCAACCTTCATGGGTGCAAGACGAACATCTGTTGACTCTCCCATTCATTGACTAACTCATTCCAATCATGAAAACATCAACAACTTGGCCTAGAAGTTCTGTTAGTCCAAGATAAACCGAAAAGAAGGAAATGAGCTTTCAACTCTAAAACCAAGATAGCTTGAGTCTTCAACCATCATGGGTGCAAGGCAGACATCTGTTGACTCTCCCATTCATTGACTAAATCATTCCAATCTTGAAAACATCAACAACTTGGCCTAGAAGTTCTATTAATCCAAGATAAACCGAAAAGGAAGAAATGAGCTTTCAACTCTAAAACCAAGATAGCTTGAGCCTTCAACCTCAATGTGTGCAAAAAGAAACATCTGTTGACTCTCCCATTCATTGACTAACTCATTCCAATCATGAAAACTTCAACAAGTTGGCCTAGAAGTTGTATTAGTCCAAGATAAACCGAAAAGGAAGAAATGAGCTTTCAACTCTAAAACCAAGATAGCTTGAGTCCTCAAGCTCAATGTGTGCACAAAGAAACATCTGTTGACTCTCCCATTCATTGACTAACTCATTCCAATCATGAAAACATCAACAACTTGGCCTAGAAGTTCTATTAGTCCAAGATAAACCGAAAAGGAGGAAATGAGCTTTCAGCTCTAA
This sequence comes from Styphnolobium japonicum, assembly GCA_023212625.1. Classification (NCBI taxonomy): domain Eukaryota; kingdom Viridiplantae; phylum Streptophyta; class Magnoliopsida; order Fabales; family Fabaceae; genus Styphnolobium; species Styphnolobium japonicum. The sequence continues at coordinate 5,080,557 of JALBWW010000010.1, forward strand.
AACCAAGATAGCTTGAGTCTTCAACCTCCATGGGTGCATGACGAACATCTGTTGACTCTCCCATTCATTGACTAACTCATTCCAATCATGAAAACTTCAACAACTTGGCCTAGAAGTTGTGTTAGTCCAAGATAAACCGAAAAGGAAGAAATGAGCTTTCAACTCTAAAACCAAGATAGCTTGAGTCCTCAAGCTCAATGTGTGCACAAAGAAACATCTGTTGACTCTCCCATTCATTGACTAACTCATTCCAATCATGAAAACTTCAACAACTTGGCCTAGAAGTTCTATTAGTCCAAGATAAACCGAAAAGGAGGAAATGAGTTTTCAACTCTAAAACCAAGATAGCTTGAGTCTTCAACCTCTATGGGTGCAAGACGAACATCTGTTGACTCTCCCATTCATTGACTAACTCATTCCAATCATGAAAACATCAACAACTTGGCCTAGAAGTTCTGTTAGTCCAAGATAAACCGAAAAGAAGGAAATGAGCTTTCAACTCTAAAACCAAGATAGCTTGAGTCTTCAACCATCAGGGGTGCAAGACGAACATCTGTTGACTCTCCCATTCATTGACTAAATCATTCCAATCTTGAAAACATCAACAACTTGGCCTAGAAGTTCTATTAATCCAAGATAAACCGAAAAGGAAGAAATGAGCTTTCAACTCTAAAACCAAGATAGCTTGAGCCTTCAACCTCAATGTGTGCAAAAAGAAACATCTGTTGACTCTCCCATTCATTGACTAACTCATTCCAATCATGAAAACTTCAACAACTTGGCCTAGAAGTTGTATTAGTCCAAGATAAACCGAAAAGGAAGAAATGAGCTTTCAACTCTAAAACCAAGATAGCTTGAGTCCTCAAGCTCAATGTGTGCACAAAGAAACATCTGTTGACTCTCCCATTCATTGACTAACTCATTCCAATCATGAAAACTTCAACAACTTGGCCTAGAAGTTGTATTAGTCCAAGATAAACCGAAAAGGAAGAAATGAGCTTTCAACTCTAAAACCAAGATAGCTTGAGTCCTCAAGCTCAATGTGTTCACAAAGAAACATCTGTTGACTCTCCCATTCATTGACTAACTCATTCCAATCATGAAAACATCAACAACTTGGCCTAGAAGTTCTATTAGTCCAAGATAAACCGAAAAGGAGGAAATGAGCTTTCAGCTCTAAAACCAAGATAGCTTGAGTCTTCAACCTCCATGGGTGCATGACGAACATCTGTTGACTCTCCCATTCATTGACTAACTCATTCCAATCATGAAAACATCCACAACTTGGCCTAGAAGTTCTATTAGTCCAAGATAAACCGAGACCGAGGAAATGGGCTTTCAACTCTAAAACCAAGATAGCTTGAGTCTTCAACCTCAATGTGTGCAAGACGAACATCTGTTGACTCTCCCATTCATTGACTAACTGATTCCAATCATGAAAATATCAAGAACTTGACCTAGAAGTTCTATTAGTCCAAGATAAACCGAGATCGAAGAAATGGGCTTTCAACTCTAAAACCAAGATTGCTTGAGTCTTCATCCTCCTTGGGTGCAAGATGAACATCTGTTGACTCTCCCATTCATTGACTAACTCAATCCAATCATGAAAACATCAACAACTTGGCCTAGAAATTCTGTTAGTCCAAGATAAACAGAAAAGAAGGAAATGAGCTTTCAACTCTAAAACCAAGATAGCTTGAGTCTTCAACCATCAGGGGTGCAAGACGAACATCTGTTGACTCTCCCATTCATTGACTAAATCATTCCAATCTTGAAAACATCAACAACTTGGCCTAGAAGTTCTATTAATCCAAGATAAACCGAAAAGGAAGAAATGAGCTTTCAACTCTAAAACCAAGATAGCTTGAGCCTTCAACCTCAATGTGTGCAAAAAGAAACATCTGTTGACTCTCCCATTCATTGACTAACTGATTCCAATCATGAAAACATCAACAACTTGGCCTAGAAGTTCTATTAGTCCAAGATAAACCGAGACCGAAGAAATGGGCTTTCAACTCTAAAACCAAGATAGCTTGAGTCTTCAACCTCAATGTGTGCAAGACGAACATCTGTTGACTCTCCCATTCTTTAACTAACTGATTCCAATCATGAAAACATCAAGAACTTGACCTAGAAGTTCTATTAGTCCAAGATAAACCGAGATCGAAGAAATGGGCTTTCAACTCTAAAACCAAGATTGCTTGAGTCTTCATCCTCCTTGGGTGCAAGATGAACATCTGTTGACTCTCCCATTCATTGACTAACTCAATCCAATCATGAAAACAACAACAACTTGGCCTAGAAATTCAATTAGTCCTAGATAAACCGAAAAGGAAGAAATGAGCTTTCAATTCTAAATCCAAGATAGCTTGAGTGTTCAACCTCAATGTGTGCAAGACGAACATCGGTTGACTCTCCCATTCATTGACTAACTCATTCCAATCATGAAAACATCAACAACTTGGCCTAGAAGTTCTATTAGTCCAAGATAAACCGAGACCAAAGATATGGGCTTGCAACTCTAAAACCAAGATAGCTTGAGTCTTCAACCTTCATGGGTGCAAGACGAACATCTGTTGACTCTCTCATTCATTGACTAACTCATTCCAATCATGAAAACATCAACAACTTGGCCTAGAAGTTCTATTAGTCCAAGATAAACCGAAAAGGAGGAAATGAGCTTTCAGCTCTAAAACCAAGATAGCTTGAGTCTTCAACCTCCATGGGTGCATGACGAACATCTGTTGACTCTCCCATTCATTGACTAACTCATTCGAATCATGAAAACTTCAACAACTTGGCCTAGAAGTTGTATTAGTCCAAGATAAACCGAAAAGGAAGAAATGAGCTTTCAACTCTAAAACCAAGATAGCTTGAGTCCTCAAGCTCAATGTGTGCACAAAGAAACACCTGTTGACTCTCCCATTCATTGACTAACTCATTCCAATCATGAAAACATCAACAACTTGGCCTAGAAGTTCTATTAGTCCAAGATAAACCGAAAAGGAGGAAATGAGCTTTCAGCTCTAAAACCAAGATAGCTTGAGTCTTCAACCTCCATGGGTGCATGACGAACATCTGTTGACTCTCCCATTCATTGACTAACTCATTCCAATCATGAAAACATCCACAACTTGGCCTAGAAGTTCTATTAGTCCAAGATAAACCGAGACCGAGGAAATGGGCTTTCAACTCTAAAACCAAGATAGCTTGAGTCTTCAACCTCAATGTGTGCAAGACGAACATCTGTTGACTCTCCCATTCATTGACTAACTGATTCCAATCATGAAAATATCAAGAACTTGACCTAGAAGTTCTATTAGTCCAAGATAAACCGAGATCGAAGAAATGGGCTTTCAACTCTAAAACCAAGATTGCTTGAGTCTTCATCCTCCTTGGGTGCAAGATGAACATCTGTTGACTCTCCCATTCATTGACTAACTCAATCCAATCATGAAAACATCAACAACTTGGCCTAGAAATTCTATTTGTCCTAGATAAACCGAAAAGGAAGAAATGAGCTTTCAATTCTAAATCCAAGATAGCTTGAGTTTTCAACCTCAATGTGTGCAAGACGAACATCGGTTGACTCTCCCATTCATTGACTAACTCATTCCAATCATGAAAACATCAACAACTTGGCCTAGAAGTTCTATTAGTCCAAGATAAACCGAGACCAAAGATATGGGCTTGCAACTCTAAAACCAAGATAGCTTGAGTCTTCAACCTTCATGGGTGAAAGACGAACATCTGTTGACTCTCTCATTCATTGACTAACTCATTCCAATCATGAAAACATCAACAACTTGGCCTAGAAGTTCTATTAGTCCAAGATAAACCGAAAAGGAGGAAATGAGCTTTCAGCTCTAAAACCAAGATAGCTTGAGTCTTCAACCTCCATGGGTGCATGACGAACATCTGTTGACTCTCCCATTCATTGACTAACTCATTCGAATCATGAAAACTTCAACAACTTGGCCTAGAAGTTGTATTAGTCCAAGATAAACCGAAAAGGAAGAAATGAGCTTTCAACTCTAAAACCAAGATAGCTTGAGTCCTCAAGCTCAATGTGTGCACCAAGAAACACCTGTTGACTCTCCCATTCATTGACTAACTCATTCCAATCATGAAAACATCAACAACTTGGCCTAGAAGTTCTATTAGTCCAAGATAAACCGAAAAGGAGGAAATGAGCTTTCAGCTCTAAAACCAAGATAGCTTGAGTCTTCAACCTCCATGGGTGCATGACGAACATCTGTTGACTCTCCCATTCATTGACTAACTCATTCCAATCATGAAAACATCAACAACTTGGCCTAGAAGTTCTATTAGTCCAAGATAAACCGAGACCAAAGATATGGGCTTGCAACTCTAAAACCAAGATAGCTTGAGTCTTCAACCTTCATGGGTGCAAGACGAACATCTGTTGACTCTCTCATTCATTGACTAACTCATTCCAATCATGAAAACATCAACAACTTGGCCTAGAAGTTCTATTAGTCCTAGATAAACCGAAAAGGAGGAAATGATCTTTCAACTCTAAAACCAAGATAGCTTGAGTCTTCAACCTCCATGGGTGCAAGACGAACATCTGTTGACTCTCCCATTCATTGACTAACTCATTCCAATCATGAAAACATCAATAACTTGGCCTAGAAGTTCTATTAGTCCAAGATAAACCGAGACAGAAGAAATGGGCTTTCAACTCTAAAACCAAGATAGCTTGAGTCTTCAACCTTCATGGGTGCAAGACGAACATCTGTTGACTCTCCCATTCATTGACTAACTCATTCCAATCATGAAAACATCAACAACTTGGCCTAGAGGTTCTATTAGTCCAAGATAAACCGAAAAGGAGGAAATGAGCTTTCAACTCTAAAACCAGGATAGCTTGAGTCTTCATCCTTCATGGGTGCAAGACGAACATCTGTTGACTCTCCCATTCATTGACTAACTCATTCCAATCATGAAAACATCAACAACTTGGCCTAGAAGTTCTGTTAGTCCAAGATAAACCGAAAAGAAGGAAATGAGCTTTCAACTCTAAAACCAAGATAGCTTGAGTCTTCAACCATCAGGGGTGCAAGACGAACATCCGTTGACTCTCCCATTCATTGACTAAATCATTCCAATCTTGAAAACATCAACAACTTGGCCTAGAAGTTCTATTAATCCAAGATAAACCGAAAAGGAAGAAATGAGCTTTCAACTCTAAAACCAAGATAGCTTGAGTCTTGAACCTCAATGTGTGCAAGACGAACATCTGTTGACTCTCCCATTCATTGACTAATTGATTCCAATCATGAAAACATCAACAACTTGGCCTAGAAGTTCTATTAGTCCAAGATAAACCGAGACCGAAGAAATGGGCTTTCAACTCTAAAACCAAGATTGCTTGAGTCTTCATCCTCCTTGGGTGCAAGATGAACATATGTTGACTCTCCCATTCATTGACTAACTCAATCCAATCATGAAAACATCAACAACTTGGCCTAGAAATTCTATTAGTCCTAGATAAACCGAAAAGGAAGAAATGAGCTTTCAACTCTAAAACCAAGATAGCTTGACTGTTCAACCTCAATGTGTGCAAGATGAACATCGGTTGACTCTCGCATTCATTGACTAACTCATTCCAATCATGAAAACATCAACAACTTGGCCTAGAAGTTCATTTAGTCCAAGATAAACCGAGACCAAAGATATGGGCTTGCAACTCTAAAACCAAGATAGCTTGAGTCTTCAACCTTCATGGGTGCAAGACGAACATCTGTTGACTCTCTCATTCATTGACTAACTCATTCCAATCATGAAAACATCAACAACTTGGTCTAGAAGTTCTATTAGTCCAAGATAAACCGAAAAGGAGGAAATGAGCTGTCAACTCTAAAACCAAGATAGCTTGAGTCTTCAACCTTCATGGGTGCAAGACGAACATCTGTTGACTCTCCCATTCATTGACTAACTCATTCCAATCATGAAAACATCAACAACTTGGCCTAGAAGTTCTGTTAGTCCAAGATAAACCGAAAAGAAGGAAATGAGCTTTCAACTCTAAAACCAAGATAGCTTGAGTCTTCAACCATCAGGGGTGCAAGACGAACATCTGTTGACTCTCCCATTCATTGACTAAATCATTCCAATCTTGAAAACATCAACAACTTGGCCTAGAAGTTCTATTAATCCAAGATAAACCGAAAAGGAAGAAATGAGCTTTCAACTCTAAAACCAAGATAGCTTGAGCCTTCAACCTCAATGTGTGCAAAAAGAAACATCTGTTGACTCTCCCATTCATTGACTAACTCATTCCAATCATGAAAACTTCAACAACTTGGCCTAGAAGTTGTATTAGTCCAAGATAAACCGAAAAGGAAGAAATGAGCTTTCAACTCTAAAACCAAGATAGCTTGAGTCCTCAACCTCAATGTGTGCACAAAGAAACATCTGTTGACTCTCCCATTCATTGACTAACTCATTCCAATCATGAAAACATCAACAACTTGGCCTAGAAGTTCTATTAGTCCAAGATAAACCGAAAAGGAGGAAATGAGCTTTCAACTCTAAAACCAAGATAGCTTGAGTCTTCAACCTCCATGGGTGCAAGACGAACATCTGTTGACTCTCCCATTCATTGACTAACTCATTCCAATCATGAAAACATCAACAACTTGGCCTAGAAGTTCTATTAGTCCAAGATAAACTGAAAAGGAGGAAATGGGCTTTCAACTCTAAAACCAAGATAGCTTGAGTGTTCAACCTCAATGTGTGCAAGACGAACATCGGTTGACTCTCCCATTCATTGACTAACTCATTCCAATCATGAAAATATCAAGAACTTGACCTAGAAGTTCTATTAGTCCAAGATAAACCGACACCGAAGAAATGGGCTTTCAACTCTAAAACCAAGATAGCTTGAGTCTTCATCCTCCTTGGGTGCAAGATGAACATCTGTTGACTCTCCCATTCATTGACTAACTCAATCCAATCATGAAAACATCAACAACTTGGCCTAGAAATTCTATTAGTCCTAGATAAACCGAAAAGGAAGAAATGAGCTTTCAACTCTAAAACCAAGATAGCTTGAGTCTTCAACCTCAATGTGTGCAAGACGAACATCGGTTGACTCTCCCATTCATTGACTAACTCATTCCAATCATGAAAACATCAACAACTTGGCCTAGAAGTTCTATTAGTCCAAGATAAACCGAGACCAAAGATATGGGCTTTCAACTCTAAAACCAAGATAGCTTGAGTCTTCAACCTTCATGGGTGCAAGACGAACATCTGTTGACTCTCTCATTCATTGACTAACTCATTCCAATCATGAAAACATCAACAACTTGGCCTAGAAGTTCTATTAGTCCAAGATAAACCGAAAAGGAGGAAATGAGCTTTCAGCTCTAAAACCAAGATAGCTTGAGTCTTCAACCTCCATGGGTGCAAGACGAACATCTGTTGACTCTCCCATTCATTGACTAACTCATTCGAATCATGAAAACTTCAACAACTTGGCCTAGAAGTTGTATTAGTCCAAGATAAACCGAAAAGGAAGAAATGAGCTTTCAACTCTAAAACCAAGATAGCTTGAGTCCTCAAGCTCAATGTGTGCACAAAGAAACACCTGTTGACTCTCCCATTCATTGACTAACTCATTCCAATCATGAAAACATCAACAACTTGGCCTAGAAGTTCTATTAGTCCAAGATAAACCGAAAAGGAGGAAATGAGCTTTCAGCTCTAAAACCAAGATAGCTTGAGTCTTCAACCTCCATGGGTGCATGACGAACATTTGTTGACTCTCCCATTCATTGACTAACTCATTCCAATCATGAAAACATCCACAACTTGGCCTAGAAGTTCTATTAGTCCAAGATAAACCGAGACCGAGGAAATGGGCTTTCAACTCTAAAACCAAGATAGCTTGAGTCTTCAACCTCAATGTGTGCAAGACGAACATCTGTTGACTCTCCCATTCATTGACTAACTGATTCCAATCATGAAAATATCAAGAACTTGACCTAGAAGTTCTATTAGTCCAAGATAAACCGAGATCGAAGAAATGGGCTTTCAACTCTAAAACCAAGATTGCTTGAGTCTTCATCCTCCTTGGGTGCAAGATGAACATCTGTTGACTCTCCCATTCATTGACTAACTCAATCCAATCATGAAAACATCAACAACTTGGCCTAGAAATTCTATTTGTCCTAGATAAACCGAAAAGGAAGAAATGAGCTTTCAACTCTAAAACCAAGATAGCTTGAGTCTTCAACCTCAATGTGTGCAAGACGAACATCGGTTGACTCTCCCATTCATTGACTAACTCATTCCAATCATGAAAACATCAACAACTTGGCCTAGAAGTTCTATTAGTCCAAGATAAACCGAGACCGAAGAAATGGGCTTTCAACTCTAAAACCAAGATAGCTTGAGTCTTCAACCTTCATGGGTGCAAGACGAACATCTGTTGACTCTCTCATTCATTGACTAACTCATTCCAATCATGAAAACATCAACAACTTGGCCTAGAAGTTCTATTAGTCCTAGATAAACCGAAAAGGAGGAAATGATCTTTCAACTCTAAAACCAAGATAGCTTGAGTCTTCAACCTCCATGGGTGCAAGACGAACATCTGTTGACTCTCCCATTCATTGACTAACTCATTCCAATCATGAAAACATCAACAACTTGGCCTAGAAGTTCTATTAGTCCAAGATAAACCGAAAAGAAGGAAATGAGCTTTCAACTCTAAAACCAAGATAGCTTGAGTCTTCAACCATCAGGGGTGCAAGACGAACATCTGTTGACTCTCCCATTCATTGACTAAATCATTCCAATCTTGAAAACATCAACAACTTGGCCTAGAAGTTCTATTAATCCAAGATAAACCGAAAAGGAAGAAATGAGCTTTCAACTCTAAAACCAAGATAGCTTGAGTCTTGAACCTCAATGTGTGCAAGACGAACATCTGTTGACTCTCCCATTCATTGACTAATTGATTCCAATCATGAAAACATCAACAACTTGGCCTAGAAGTTCTATTAGTCCAAGATAAACCGAGACCGAAGAAATGGGCTTTCAACTCTAAAACCAAGATTGCTTGAGTCTTCATCCTCCTTGGGTGCAAGATGAACATATGCTGACTCTCCCATTCATTGACTAACTCAATCCAATCATGAAAACATCAACAACTTGGCCTAGAAATTCTATTAGTCCTAGATAAACCGAAAAGGAAGAAATGAGCTTTCAACTCTAAAACCAAGATAGCTTGAGTGTTCAACCTCAATGTGTGCAAGATGAACATCGGTTGACTCTCGCATTCATTGACTAACTCATTCCAATCATGAAAACATCAACAACTTGGCCTAGAAGTTCTATTAGTCCAAGATAAACCGAGACCGAAGAAATGGGCTTTCAACTCTAAAACCAAGATAGCTTGAGTCTTCAACCTTCATGGGTGCAAGACGAACATCTGTTGACTCTCTCATTCATTGACTAACTCATTCCAATCATGAAAACATCAACAACTTGGTCTAGAAGTTCTATTAGTCCAAGATAAACCGAAAAGGAGGAAATGAGCTTTCAACTCTAAAACCAAGATAGCTTGAGTCTTCAACCTTCATGGGTGCAAGACGAACATCTGTTGACTCTCCCATTCATTGACTAACTCATTCCAATCATGAAAACATCAACAACTTGGCCTAGAAGTTCTGTTAGTCCAAGATAAACCGAAAAGAAGGAAATGAGCTTTCAACTCTAAAACCAAGATAGCTTGAGTCTTCAACCATCAGGGGTGCAAGACGAACATCTGTTGACTCTCCCATTCATTGACTAAATCATTCCAATCATGAAAACATCAACAACTTCGCTTAGAAGTTCTATTAATCCAAGATAAACCGAAAAGGAACAAAGGGACTTTCAACTCTTAAACCAAGATAGCTTGAGTCTTCAACCTAATTGTGTGCACAAAGAAACATCTGTTGACTCTCCCATTCATTGACTAACTCAATCCAATCATGAAAACAACAACAACTTGGCCTAGAAGTTCTATTAGTCCAAGATAAACCGAAAAGGAAGAAATGAGCTTTCAACTCTAAAACCAAGATAGCTTGAGTCCTCAACCTCAATGTGTGCACAAAGAAACATCTGTTGACTCTCCCATTCATTGACTAACTCATTCCAATCATGAAAACATCAACAACTTGGCCTAGAAGTTCTATTAGTCCAAGATAAACCGAAAAGGAGGAAATGAGCTTTCAACTCTAAAACCAAGATAGCTTGAGTCTTCAACCTCCATGGGTGCAAGACGAACATCTGTTGACTCTCCCATTCATTGACTAACTCATTCCAATCATGAAAACATCCACAACTTGGCCTAGAAGTTCTATTAGTCCAAGATAAACCGAGACCGAGGAAATGGGCTTTCAACTCTAAAACCAAGATAGCTTGAGTCTTCAACCTCAATGTGTGCAAGGCGAACATCTCCGACTCTCCCATTCATTGACTAACTCATTCCAATCATGAAAACATCAACAACTTGGCCTAGAAGTTCTATTAGTCCAAGATAAACCGAGACCGAAGAAATGGGCTTTCAACTCTAAAACCAAGATTGCTTGAGTCTTCATCCTCCTTGGGTGCAAGATGAACATCTGTTGACTCTCCCATTCATTGACTAACTCAATCCAATCATGAAAACATCAACAACTTGGCCTAGAAATTCTGTTAGTCCAAGATAAACCGAAAAGAAGGAAATGAGCTTTCAACTCTAAAACCAAGATAGCTTGAGTCTTCAACCATCAGGGGTGCAAGACGAACATCTGTTGACTAAATCATTCCAATCTTGAAAACATCAACAACTTGGCCTAGAAGTTCTATTAATCCAAGATAAACCGAAAAGGAAGAAATGAGCTTTCAACTCTAAAACCAAGATAGCTTGAGCCTTCAACCTCAATGTGTGCAAAAAGAAACATCTGTTGACTCTCCCATTCATTGACTAACTCATTCCAATCATGAAAACATCAACAACTTGGCCTAGAAGTTCTATTAGTCCAAGATAAACCGAAAAGGAGGAAATGAGCTTTCAACTCTAAAACCAAGATAGCTTGAGTCTTCAACCTTCATGGGTGCAAGACGAACATCGTTGACTCTTCCATTCATTGACTTACTCATTGCAATCATGAAAACATCAACATCTTGGCCTAGAAGTTCTATTAGTCCAAGATAAACCGAAAAGGAAGAAATGAGCTTTCAACTCTAAAACCAATATAGCTTGAGTCTTCAACCTCAATGTGTGCATGACGAACATCTGTTGACTCTCCCATTCATTGACTAACTCATTCCAATCATGAAAACATCAATAACTTGGCCTAGAAGTTCTATTAGTCCAAGATAAACCATGACCGAAGAAATGGGCTTTCAACTCTAAAACCAAGATTGCTTGAGTCTTCAACCTCCATGGGTGCAAGACGAACAATCTGTTGACTCTCCCATTCATTGACTAACTCAGTCCAATCATGAAAACATCAATAACTTGGCCTAGAAGTTCTATTAGTCCTAGATAAACCGAAAAGGAAGAAATGGGCTTTCAACTCTAAAACCAAGATAGCTTGAGTGTTCAACCTCAATGTGTGCAAGACGAACATCGGTTGACTCTCCCATTCATTGACTAACTCATTCCAATCATGAAAACATTAACAACTTGGCCTAGAAGTTCTATTAGTCCAAGATAAACCGATAACGAAGAAATGGGCTTTCAACTCTAAAACCAAGATAGCTTGAGTCTTCAACCTTCATGGGTGCAAGACGAACATCTGTTGACTCTCCCATTCATTGACTAACTCATTCCAATCATGAAAACATCAACAACTTGGCCTAGAAGTTCTATTAGTCCAAGATAAACCGAAAAGGAGGAAATGAGCTTTCAACTCTAAAACCAAGATAGCTTGAGTCTTCAACCTCCATGGGTGCAAGACGAACATCTGTTGACTCTCCCATTCATTGACTAACTCATTCCAATCATGAAAACATCAACAACTTGGCCTAGAAGTTCTATTAGTCCAAGATAAACCGAAAAGGAAGAAATGAGCTTTCAACTCTAAAACCAAGATAGCTTGAGTCTTCAACCTCCATGGGTGCAAGACGAACATCTGTTGACTCTCCCATTCATTGACTAACTCATTCCAATCATGAAAACATCAATAACTTGGCCTAGAAGTTCTATTAGTCCAAGATAAACCAAGACCGAAGAAATGGGCTTTCAACTCTAAAACCAAGATAGCTTGAGTCTTCAACCTCCGCGGGTGCAATTCGAACATCTGTTGACTCTCCCATTCATTGACTAACTCATTCCAATCATGAAAACATCAACAACTTGGCCTAGAAGTTCTATTAGTCCAAGATAAACCGAGACCGAAGAAATGGGCTTTCAACTCTAAAACCAAGATAGCTTGAGTCTTCAACCTCAATGTGTGCAAGACGAACATCTGTTGACTCTCCCATTCATTGACTAACTCATTCCAATCATGAAAATATCAACAACTTGGCCTAGAAGTTCTATTAGTCCAAGATAAACCGAGACCAAAGATATGAGCTTTCAACTCTAAAACCAAGATAGCTTGAGTCTTCAACCTTCATGGGTGCAAGACGAACATCTGTTGACTCTCCCATTCATTGACTAACTCATTCCAATCATGAAAACATCAACAACTTGGCCTAGAAGTTCTATTAGTCCAAGATAAACCGAAAAGGAGGAAATGATCTTTCAACTCTAAAACCAAGATAGCTTGAGTCTTCAACCTCCATGGGTGCAAGACGAACATCTGTTGACTCTCCCATTCATTGACTAACTCATTCCAATCATGAAAACATCAATAACTTGGCCTAGAAGTTCTATTAGTCCAAGATAAACCGAGACCGAAGAAATGGGCTTTCAACTCTAAAACCAAGATAGCTTGAGTCTTCAACCTTCATGGGTGCAAGACGAACATCTGTTGACTCTCTCATTCATTGACTAACTCATTCCAATCATGAAAACATCAACAACTTGGCCTAGAAGTTCTATTAGTCCAAGATAAACCGAAAAGGAGGAAATGAGCTGTCAACTCTAAAACCAAGATAGCTTGAGTCTTCAACCTTCATGGGTGCAAGACGAACAACTGTTGACTCTCCCATTCATTGACTAACTCATTCCAATCATGAAAACATCAACAACTTGGCCTAGAAGTTCTGTTAGTCCAAGATAAACCGAAAAGAAGGAAATGAGCTTTCAACTCTAAAACCAAGATAGCTTGAGTCTTCAACCATCATCTGTGCAAGACGAACATCTGTTGACTCTCCCATTCATTGACTAACTCATTCCAATCATGAAAACACCACCAACTTGGCCTAGAAGTTCTATTAATCCAAGATAAACCGAAACGAAACAAATGGGCTTTCAAATCAAAAACAAAGATAGCTTGAGTCTTCAACCTCAATGTTTGCAAAAGAAACATCTGTTGACTCTCCCATTCATTGACTAACTCATTCCAATCATGAAAACATCAACAACTTGGCCTAGAAGTTCTATTAGTCCAAGATAAACCGAAAAGGAGGAAATGAGATTACAACTCTAAAACCAAGATAGCTTGAGTCTTCAACCTCCATGGGTGCAAGACGAACATCTGTTGACTCTCCCATTCATTGACTAACTCATTCCAATCATGAAAACATCAACAACTTGGCCTAGAAGTTCTATTAGTCCAAGATAAACCGAGACCGAAGAAATGGGCTTTCAACTCTAAAACCAAGATTGCTTGAGTCTTCATCCTCCTTGGGTGCAAGATGAACATCTGTTGACTCTCCCATTCATTGACTAACTCAATCCAATCATGAAAACAACAACAACTTGGCCTAGAAATTCAATTAGTCCTAGATAAACCGAAAAGGAAGAAATGAGCTTTCAATTCTAAATCCAAGATAGCTTGAGTGTTCAACCTCAATGTGTGCAAGACGAACATCGGTTGACTCTCCCATTCATTGACTAACTCATTCCAATCATGAAAACATCAACAACTTGACCTAGAAGTTCTATTTGTCCAAGATAATCCGAGACCAAAGATATGGGCTTGCAACCCTAAAACTAAGATTGCTTGAGCCTTCATCCTGCTTGGGTGCAAGATGAACATCTGTTGACTCTCCCATTCATTGACTAACTCATTCCAATCATGAAAACATCAACAAATTGGCCTAGAAGTTCTATTAGTCCAAGATAAACCGAAAAGGAGGAAATGAGCTTTCAACTCTAAAACCAAGATAGCTTGAGTCTTCAACCTCCATGGGTGCAAGACGAACATCTGTTGACTCTCCCATTCATTGACTAACTCATTCCAATCATGAAAACATCAATAACTTGGCCTAGAAGTTCTATTAGTCCAAGATAAACCGAAAAGGAAGAAATGAGCTTTCAACTCTAAAACCAATATAGCTTGAGTCTTGAACCACAATGTGTGCAAGACGAACATCTGTTGACTCTCCCATTCATTGACTAACTCATTCCAATCATGAAAACATCAATAACTTGGCCTAGAAGTTCTATTAGTCCAAGATAAACCGAGACCGAAGAAATGGGCTTTCAACTCTAAAACCAAGATTGCTTGAGACTTCAACCTCCATGGGTGCAAGACGAACATCTATTGACTCTCCCATTCATTGACTAACTCATTCCAATCATGAAAACATCAACAACTTGGCCTAGAAGTTCTATTAGTCCAAGATAAACCGAAAAGGAAGAAATGAGCTTTCAACTCTAAAACCAAGATTGCTTGAGTCTTCAACCTCCATGGGTGCAAGACGAACATCTATTGACTCTCCCATTCATTGACTAACTCATTCCAATCATGAAAACATCAACAACTTGGCCTAGAAGTTCTGTTAGTCCAAGATAAACCGAAAAGAAGGAAATGAGATTTCAACTCTAAAACCAAGATAGCTTGAGTCTTCAACCTTCATGGGTGCAAGACGAACATCTGTTGACTCTCCCATTCATTGACTAACTCATTCCAATCATGAAAACATGAACAACTTGGCCTAGAAGTTCTATTAGTCCAAGATAAACCGAAAAGAACGAAATGAGCTTTCAACTCTAAAACCAAGATAGCTTGATTCTTCAACCTCCATGGGTGCAAGACGATCATCTGTTGACTCTCCCATTCATTGACTAACTCATTGCAATCATGAAAACATCAATAACTTGGCCTAGAAGTTCTATTAGTCCAAGATAAACCGAAAAGGAAGAAATGAGCTTTCAACTCTAAAACCAAGATAGCTTGAGTCCTCAACCTCAATGTGTGCACAAAGAAACATCTGTTGACTCTCCCATTCATTGACTAACTCATTCCAATCATGAAAACATGAACAACTTGGCCTAGAAGTTCTATTGGTCCAAGATAAACCGAAAAGAAAGAAATGAGCTTTCAACTCTAAAACCAAGATAGCTTGAGTCTTCAACCTCCATGGGTGCAAGAAGAACATCTGTTG
The DNA here is from genome assembly GCA_023212625.1 of Styphnolobium japonicum. Classification (NCBI taxonomy): domain Eukaryota; kingdom Viridiplantae; phylum Streptophyta; class Magnoliopsida; order Fabales; family Fabaceae; genus Styphnolobium; species Styphnolobium japonicum. The sequence continues at coordinate 5,096,064 of JALBWW010000010.1, forward strand.
ACTCTCCCATTCATTGACTAACTCATTCCAATCATGAAAAAATCAATAACTTGGCCTAGAAGTTCTATTAGTCCAAGATAAACCGAAAAGGAAGAAATGAGGTTTCAACTCTAAAACCAATATAGCTTGAGTCTTGAACCACAATGTGTGCAAGACGAACATCTGTTGACTCTCCCATTCAGTGACTAACTCATTCCAATCATGAAAACATCAATAACTTGGCCTAGAAGTTCTATTAGTCCAAGATAAACCGAGACCGAAGAAATATGCTTTCAACTCTAAAACCAAGATTGCTTGAGTCTTCAACCTCCATGGGTGCAAGACGAACATCTATTGACTCTCCCATTCATTGACTAACTCATTCCAATCATGAAAACATCAACAACTTGGCCTAGAAGTTCTGTTAGTCCAAGATAAACCGAAAAGAAGGAAATGAGCTTTCAACTCTAAAACCAAGATAGCTTGAGTCTTCAACCTTCATGGGTGCAAGACGAACATCTGTTGACTCTCCCATTCATTGACTAACTCATTCCAATCATCAAAACATGAACAACTTGGCCTAGAAGTTCTATTAGTCCAAGACAAACCGAAAAGAAGGAAATGAGCTTTCAACTCTAAAACCAAGATAGCTTGAGTCTTCAACCTCCATGGGTGCAAGACGAACATCTGTTGACTCTCCCATTCATTGACTAACTCATTCCAATCATCAAAACATGAACAACTTGGCCTAGAAGTTCTATTAGTCCAAGACAAACCGAAAAGAAGGAAATGAGATTTCAACTCTAAAACCAAGATAGCTTGAGTCTTCAACCTCTATGTGTGCAAGACGAACATCTGTTGACTCTCCCATTCATTGACTAACTGATTCCAATCATGAAAACATCAACAACTTGGCCTAGAAGTTCTATTAGTCCAAGATAAACCGAAAAGGAGGAAATGAGCTTTCAACTCTAAAACCAAGATAGCTTGAGTCTTCATCCTCCTTGGGTGCAAGATGAACATCTGTTGACTCTCCCATTCATTGACTAACTCATTCCAATCATGAAAACATCAACAACTTGGCCTAGAAGTTCTATTAGTCCTAGATAAACCGAAAAGGAAGAAATGAACTTTCAACTCTAAAACCAAGATAGCTTGAGTGTTCAACCTCAATGTGTGCAAGACGAACATCGGTTGACTGTCCCATTCATTGACTAACTCATTCCAATCATGAAAACATCAATAACTTGGCCTAGAAGTTCTATTACTCCAAGATAATCCGAGACCAAAGATATGGGCTTGCAACCCTAAAACTAAGATTGCTTGAGCCTTCATCCTGCTTGGGTGCAAGATGAACATCTGTTGACTCTCCCATTCATTGACTAACTCATTCCAATCATGAAAACTTCAACAACTTGCCCTAGAAGTTCTATTAGTCCAAGATAAACCGAAAAGGAGGACATGATCTTTCAACTCTAAAACTAAGATAGCTTGAGTCTTCAACCTCCATGGGTGCAAGACCAACATCTGTTGACTCTCCCATTCATTGACTAACTCATTCCAATCATGAAAACATCAACAACTTGGCCTAGAAGTTCTATTAGTCCAAGATAAACCGAAAAGGAGGAAATGAGCTTTCAACTCTAAAACCAAGATAGCTTGAGTCTTCAACCTCCATGGGTGCAAGACGAACATCTATTGACTCTCCCATTCATTGACTAACTCATTCCAATCATGAAAACATCAACAACTTGGCCTAGAAGTTCTATTAGTCCAAGATAAACCGAAAAGGAAGAAATGGGCTTTCAACTCTAAAACCAAGATTGCTTGAGTGTTCAACCTCCATGGTTGCAAGACGAACATCTATTGACTCTCCCATTCATTGACTAACTCATTCCAATCATGAAAACATCAACAACTTGGCCTAGAAGTTCTGTTAGTCCAAGATAAACCGAAAAGAAGGAAATGAGCTTTCAACTCTAAAACCAAGATAGCTTGAGTCTTCAACCTTCATGGGTGCAAGACGAACAACTGTTGACTCTCCCATTCATTGACTAACTCATTGCAATCATGAAAACATCAATAACTTGGCCTAGAAGTTCTATTAGTCCAAGATAAACCGAAAAGGAAGAAATGAGCTTTCAACTCTAAAACCAAGATAGCTTGAGTCCTCAACCTCAATGTGTGCACAAAGAATCATCTGTTGACTCTCCCATTCATTGACTAACTCATTCCAATCATGAAAACATCAACAACTTGGCCTAGAAGTTCTGTTAGTCCAAGATAAACCGAAAAGAAGGAAATGAGCTTTCAACTCTAAAACCAAGATAGCTTGAGTCTTCAACCTTCTTGGGTGCAAGAAGAACATCTGTTGACTCTCCCATTCATTGACTAACTCATTCCAATCATGAAAACATCAATAACTTGGCCTAGAAGTTCTATTAGTCCAAGATAAACCGAAAAGGAAGAAATGAGCTTTCAACTCTAAAACCAAGATAGCTTGAGTCTTCAACCTCAATGTGTGCAAGACGAACATCTGTTGACTCTCCCATTCATTGACTAACTCATTCCAATCATGAAAACATCAACAACTTGGCCTAGAAGTTCTATTAGTCCAAGATAAACCGAGACCGAAGAAATGAGCTTTCAACTCTAAAACCAAGATAGCTTGAGTCTTCAACCTCCATGGGTGCAAGACGAACATCTATTGACTCTCCCATTCATTGACTAACTCATTCCAATCATGAAAACATCAACAACTTGGCCTAGAAGTTCTATTAGTCCAAGATAAACCGAAAAGAAGGAAATGAGCTTTCAACTCTAAAACCAAGATAGCTTGAGTCTTCAACCTTCATGGGTGCAAGACACACATCTGTTGACTCTCCCATTCATTGACTAACTCATTCCAATCATGAAAACATGAACAACTTGGCCTAGAAGTTCTATTAGTCCAAGATAAACCGAAAAGAAGGAAATGAGCTTTCAACTCTAAAACCAAGATAGCTTGAGTCTTCAACCTCCATGGGTGCAAGACGAACATCGGTTGACTCTCCCATTCATTGACTAACTCATTCCAATCATGAAAACATGAACAACTTGGCCTAGAAGTTCTATTAGTCCAAGATAAACCGAAAAGAAGGAAATGAGCTTTCAACTCTAAAACCAAGATAGCTTGAGTCTTCAACCTCTATGGGTGCAAGGCAGACATCTGTTGACTCTCCCATTCATTGACTAACTCATTCCAATCATGAAAACATCAATAACTTGGCCTAGAAGTTCTATTAGTCCAAGATAAACCGAAAAGGAGGAAATGAGCTTTCAACTCTAAAACCAAGATAGCTTGAGTCTTCAACCTCCATGGGTGCAAGACGAACATCTGTTGACTCTCCCATTCATTGACTAACTCATTCCAATCATGAAAACATCAATAACTTGGCCTAGAAGTTCTATTAGTCCTAGATAAACCGAAAAGGAAGAAATGAACTTTCAACTCTAAAACCAAGATAGCTTGAGTGTTCAACCTCAATGTGTGCAAGACGAACATCGGTTGACTGTCCCATTCATTGACTAACTCATTCCAATCATGAAAACATCAATAACTTGGCCTAGAAGTTCTATTACTCCAAGATAAACCGAGACCGAAGAAATGGGCTTTCAACTCTAAAACCAAGATAGCTTGAGTCTTCAACCTTCATGGGTGCAAGACGAACATCTGTTGACTCTCCCATTCATTGACTAACTCATTCCAATCATGAAAACATTAACAACTTGGCCTAGAAGTTCTATTAGTCCAAGATAAACTGAAAAGGAGGAAATGAGCTTTCAACTCTAAAACCAAGATAGCTTGAGTCTTCAACCTTCATGGGTGCAAGACAAACATCTGTTGACTCTCCCATTCATTGACTAACTCATTCCAATCATGAAAACATCAATAACTTGGCCTAGAAGTTCTATTAGTCCAAGATAAACCGAAAAGGAAGAAATGAGCTTTCAACTCTAAAACCAAGATAGCTTGAGTCTTCAACCTCCATGGGTGCAAGACGAACATCTATTGACTCTCCCATTCATTGACTAACTCATTCCAATCATGAAAACATCAACAACTTGGCCTAGAAGTTCTATTAGTCCAAGATAAACCGAAAAGGAAGAAATGAGCTTTCAACTCTAAAACCAATATAGCTTGAGTCTTCAACCTCCATGGGTGCAAGGCAGACATCTATTGACTCTCCCATTCATTGACTAACTCATTCCAATCATGAAAACATCAACAACTTGGCCTAGAAGTTCTATTAGTCCAAGATAAACCGAAAAGGAGGAAATGAGCTTTCAACTCTAAAACCAAGATAGCTTGAGTCTTCAACCTTCATGGGTGCAAGACAAACATCTGTTGACTCTCCCATTCATTGACTAACTCATTCCAATCATGAAAACATCAATAACTTGGCCTAGAAGTTCTATTAGTCCAAGATAAACCGAAAAGGAAGAAATGAGCTTTCAACTCTAAAACCAAGATAGCTTGAGTCCTCAACCTCAATGTGTGCACAAAGAAACATCTGTTGACTCTCCCATTCATTGACTAACTCATTCCAATCATGAAAACATGAACAACTTGGCCTAGAAGTTCTATTAGTCCAAGATAAACCGAAAAGAAGGAAATGAGCTTTCAACTCTAAAACCAAGATAGCTTGAGTCTTCAACCTCCATGGGTGCAAGACGAACATCTGTTGACTCTCCCATTCATTGACTAACTCATTCCAATCATGAAAACATGAACAACTTGGCCTAGAAGTTCTATTAGTCCAAGATAAACCGAAAAGAAGGAAATGAGCTTTCAACTCTAAAACCAAGATAGCTTGAGTCTTCAACCTTCATGGGTGCAAGACGAACATCTGTTGACTCTCCCATTCATTGACTAACTCATTCCAATCATGAAAACATCAATAACTTGGCCTAGAAGTTCTATTAGTCCAAGATAAACCGAAAAGGAAGAAATGAGCTTTCAACTCTAAAACCAAGATAGCTTGAGTCTTCAACCTCAATGTGTGCAAGGCGAACATCGGTTGACTCTCCCATTCATTGACTAACTCATTCCAATGATGAAAACATTAACAACTTGGCCTAGAAGTTCTATTAGTCCAAGATAAACTGAAAAGGAGGAAATGAGCTTTCAACTCTAAAACCAAGATAGCTTGAGTCTTCAACCTTCATGGGTGCAAGACGAACATCTGTTGACTCTCCCATTCATTGACTAACTCATTCCAATCATGAAAACATTAACAACTTGGCCTAGAAGTTCTATTAGTCCAAGATAAACCGAGACCGAAGAAATTGGCTTTCAACTCTAAAACCAAGATAGCTTGAGTCTTCAACCTTCATGGGTGCAAGATGAACATCTGTTGACTCTCCCATTCATTGACTAACTCATTCCAATCATGAAAACATTAACAACTTGGCCTAGAAGTTCTATTAGTCCAAGATAAACCGAAAAGGAAGAAATGAGCTTTCAACTCTAAAACCAATATAGCTTGAGTGTTCAACCTCAATGTGTGCAAGACGAACATCTGTTGACTCTCCAATTCATTGACTAACTCATTCCAATCATGAAAACATCAACAACTTGGCCTAGAAGTTCTATTTGTCCAAGCTAGACCAAGACCGAAGAAATGGGCTTTCAACTCTAAAACCAAGATAGCTTGAGCCTTCAACCTTCATGGGTGCAAGGCGAACATCTGTTGACTCTCCCATTCATTGACTAACTCATTCCAATCATGAAAACATCAATAACTTGGCCTAGAAGTTCTATTAGTCCAAGATAAACCGAAAAGGAGGAAATGAGCTTTCAACTCTAAAACCAAGATAGCTTGAGTCTTCAACCTTCATGGGTGCAAGGCAGACATGCATTGACTCTCCCATTCATTGACTAACTCATTCCAATCATGAAAACATCAACAACTTGGCCTAGAAGTTCTATTTGTCCAAGATAAACCGAAAAGGAAGAAATGAGCTTTCAACTCCTAAACCAAGATAGCTTGAGTCTTCAACTTGAATGTGTGCAAAACGAACATCTGTTGACTCTCCCATTCATTTACTAAACAATTCCAATCATGAAACCATCAACAACTTGGCCTAGAAGTTCTATCAGTCCAACATAAACCGAAAAGGAAGACATGAGCTTTCAACTCTAAAACCAAGATTGCGTGATTCTTCAACCTCCATCGGTGCAAGGCGAACTTCTATTGACTCTCCCATTCATTGACTAACTCATTCCAATCGTGAAAACATAAACAACTTGGCCTAGAAGTTCTATCAGTCCAAGATAAACCGAAAAGGAGGAAATGAGCTTTCAACTCTAAAACCAAGATAGCTTGATTCTTCAACCTCCATCGGTGCAAGGCGAACTTCTATTGACTCTCCCATTCATTGAGTAACTCATTCCAATCATGAAAATATCAACAACTTGGCCTAGAAGATCTATTAGTCCAAGATAAACCGAAAAGGAAAAAATGAGCTTTCAACTCTAAAACCAAGATTGCTTGACTCTATAACCTCCATCGGTGCAAGGCAGACATCTGTTGACTCTCCCATTCATTGACTAACTCATTCCAATCATGAAAACATCAACAACTTGGCCTAGAAGTTCTATTAGCCCAAGATAAACCGAAAAGGAAGAAATGAGCTTTCAACTCTAAAACCAAGATAGCTTGAGTCTTCAACCTCCATGGGTGCAAGGCAGACATCTATTGACTCTCCAATTCATTGACTAACTCATTCCAATCATGAAAACATCAACAACTTGGCCTAGAAGTTCTATTAGTCCAAGATAAACCGAAAAGGAGGAAATGAGCTTTCAACTCTAAAACCAAGATAGCTTGAGTCTTCAACCTTCATGGGTGCAAGACGAACATCTATTGACTCTCCCATTCATTGACTAACTCATTCCAATCATGAAAACATCAACAACTTGGCCTAGAAGTTCTATTAGTCCAAGATAAACTGAAAAGGAGGAAATGAGCTTTCAACTCTAAAACCAAGATAGCTTGAGTCTTCAACCTTCATGGGTGCAATACGAACATCTGTTGACTCTCCCATTCATTGACTAACTCATTCCAATCATGAAAACATTAACAACTTGGCCTAGAAGTTCTATTAGTCCAAGATAAACCGAAAAGGAGGAAATGAGCTTTCAACTCTAAAACCAAGATAGCTTGAGTCTTCAACCTCCATGGGTGCAAGACAGACATCTGTTGACTCTCCCATTCATTGACTAACTCATTCCAATCATGAAAACATCAATAACTTGGCCTAGAAGTTCTATTACTCCAAGATAAACCGAAAAGGAAGAAATGAGCTTTCAACTGTAAAACCAAAATAGCATGAGTCTTCAACCTCAATCTGTGCATAACGAATATCTGTTGACTCTCCCATTCATTGACTAACTCATTCCAATCATGAAAACATGAACAACTTGGCCTAGAAGTTCTATTAGTCCAAGATAAACCGAAAAGAAAGAAATGAGCTTTCAACTCTAAAACCAATATAGCTTGAGTCTTCAACCTCCATGGGTGCAAGGCAGACATCGTTGACTCTCCCATTCATTGACTAACTCATTCCAATCATGAAAACATCAACAACTTGGCCTAGAAGTTCTATTAGTCCAAGATAAACCGAAAAGGAAGAAATGAGCTTTCAACTCTAAAACCAAGATAGCTTGAGTCTTCAACCTGAATGTGTGCAAGGCAGACATCTGTTGACTCTCCCATTCATTGACTAACTCATTCCAATCATGAAAACATCAATAACTTGGCCTAGAAGTTCTATTAGTCCAAGATAAACCGAAAAGGAAGAAATGAGCTTTCAACTCTAAAACCAAGATTGCTTGAGTCTTCAACCTTCATGGGTGCAAGACGAACATCTGTTGACTCTCCCATTCATTGACTAACTCATTCCAATCATGAAAACATTAACAACTTGGCCTAGAAGTTCTATTAGTCCAAGATAAACTGAAAAGGAGGAAATGAGCTTTCAACTCTAAAACCAATATAGCTTGAGTCTTCAACCTTCATGGGTGCAAGCCGAACATCTGTTGACTCTCCCATTCATTGACTAACTCATTCCAATCATGAAAACATTAACAACTTGGCCTAGAAGTTCTATTAGTCCAAGATAAACCGAAAAGGAGGAAATGAGCTTTCAACTCAAAAACCAAGATAGCTTGAGTCTTCAACCTCCATGGGTGGAAGGCAGACATCTGTTGACTCTCCCATTCATTGACTAACTCATTCCAATCATGAAAACATTAACAACTTGGCCTAGAAGTTCTATTAGTCCAAGATAAACCGAAAAGGAGGAAATGAGCTTTCAACTCTAAAACCAAGATAGCTTGAGTCTTCAACCTCCATGGGTGCAAGACAAACATCTGTTGACTCTCCCATTCATTGACTAACTCATTCCAATCATGAAAACATCAATAACTTGGCCTAGAAGTTCTATTAGTCCAAGATAAACCGAAAAGGAGGAAATGAGCTTTCAACTCTAAAACCAAGATAGCTTGAGTCTTCAACCTCCATGGGTGCAAGATGAACATCTGTTGACTCTCCCATTCATTGACTAACTCATTCCAATCATGAAAACATCAACAACTTGGCCTAGAAGTTCTATTAGTCCAAGATAAACCGAAAAGGAGGAAATGAGCTTTCAACTCTAAAACCAAGATAGCTTGAGTGTTCAACCTCAATGTGTGCAAGACGAACATCGGTTGACTCTCCCATTCATTGACTAACTCATTCCAATCATGAAAACATTAATAACGTGGCCTAGAAGTTCTATTAGTCCAAGATAGACCAAGACCGAAGAAATGAGCTTTCAACTCTAAAACCAAGATAGCTTGAGTCTTCAACCTTCATGGGTGCAAGATGAACATCTGTTGACTCTCCCATTCATTGACTAACTCATTCCAATCATGAAAACATTAACAACTTGGCCTAGAAGTTCTATTAGTCCAAGATAAACCGAAAAGGAGGAAATGAGCTTTCAACTCTAAAACCAAGATAGCTTGAGTCTTCAACCTTCATGGGTGCAAGACGAACATCTGTTGACTCTCCCATTCATTGACTAACTCATTCCAATCATGAAAACATCAATAACTTGGCCTAGAAGTTCTATTAGTCCAAGATAAACCGAAAAGGAAGAAATGAGCTTTCAACTCTAAAACCAAGATAGCTTGAGTCTTCAACCTCCATGGGTGCAAGGAGAACATCTATTGACTCTCCCATTCATTGACTAACTCATTCCAATCATGAAAACATCAACAACTTGGCCTAGAAGTTCTATTAGTCCAAGATAAACCGAAAAGGAGGAAATGAGCTTTTAACTCTAAAACCGAGATAGCTTGAGTCTTCAACCTCCAGGGGTGCATGGCGAACATCTATTGACTCTCCAATTCATTGACTAACTCATTCCAATCATGAAAACATCAACAACTTGGCCTAGAAGTTCTATTAGTCCAAGATAAACCGAAAAGGAGGAAATGAGCTTTCAACTCTAAAACCAATATAGCTTGAGTCTTCAACCTTCATGGGTGCAAGGCGAACATCTGACTCTCTCATTCATTGACTAACTCATTCCAATCATGAAAACATCCACCCATTGGCTTAGAAGTTCTATTATTCCAAGATAAACCAAAAAGGAGCAAAGTGGCTATCAACTCTTAAAGCAAGATAGCTTGAGTCTTCAACCTCCATGGGTGCACGACGAACATCTGTTGACTCTCCCATTCATTGACTAACTCATTCCAATCATGAAAACATTAACAACTTGGCCTAGAAGTTCTATTAGTCCAAGATAAACTGAAAAGAAGGAAATGAGCTTTCAACTCTAAAACCAAGATAGCTTGAGTCTTCAACCTCTATGTGTGCAAGGCGAACATCTATTGACTCTCCCATTCATTGACTAACTCATTCCAATCATGAAAACATCAACAACTTGGCCTAGAAGTTCTATTAGTCCAAGATAAACCGAAAAGGAGGAAATGAGCTTTCAACTCTAAAACCAAGATAGCTTGAGTCTTCAACCTCCATGGGTGCAAGACGAACATCTATTGACTCTCCCATTCATTGACTAACTCATTCCAATCATGAAAACATCAACAACTTGGCCTAGAAGTTCTATTAGTCCAAGATAAACCGAAAAGGAGGAAATGAGCTTTCAACTCTAAAACCAAGATAGCTTGAGTCTTCAACCTTCATGGGTGGAAGACACACATCTGTTGACTCTCCCATTCATTGACTAACTCATTGCAATCATGAAAACATCAATAACTTGGCCTAGAAGTTCTATTAGTCCAAGATAAACCAAAAAGGAAGAAATGAGCTTTCAACTCTAAAACCAAGATAGCTTGAGTCCTCAACCTCAATGTGTGCACAAAGAAACATCTGTTGACTCTCCCATTCATTGACTAACTCATTCCAATCATGAAAACATTAACAACTTGGCCTAGAAGTTCTATTAGTCCAAGATAAACCGAAAAGGAGGAAATGAGCTTTCAACTCTAAAACCAAGATTGCTTGAGTCTTCAACCTCCATGGGTGCAAGACGAACATCTATTGACTCTCCCATTCATTGACTAACTCATTCCAATCATGAAAACATCAACAACTTGGCCTAGAAGTTCTGTTAGTCCAAGATAAACCGAAAAGAAGGAAATGAGCTTTCAACTCTAAAACCAAGATAGCTTGAGTGTTCAACCTCAATGTGTGCAAGACGAACATCGATTGACTCTCCCATTCATTGACTAACTCATTCCAATCATGAAAACATCAACAACTTGACCTAGAAGTTCTATTAGTCCAAGATAATCCGAGACCAAAGAAATGGGCTTTCAACTCTAAAACCAAGATAGCTTGAGTCTTCAACCTTCATGGGTGCAAGATGAACATCTGTTGACTCTCCCATTCATTGACTAACTCATTCCAATCATGAAAACATCAATAACTTGGCCTAGAAGTTCTATTAGTCCAAGATAAACCGAAAAGGAGGAAATGAGCTTTCAACTCTAAAACCAAGATAGCTTGAGTCTTCAACCTCCATGGGTGCAAGACGAACATCTGTTGTCTCTCCCATTCATTGACTAACTCATTCCAATCATGAAAACATCAATAACTTGGCCTAGAAGTTCTATTAGTCCAAGATAATCCGAGAAAAGAAATGAGCTTTCAACTCTAAAACCAAGATAGCTTGAGTCTTCAACCTTCATGGGTGCAAGATGAACATCTGTTGACTCTCCCATTCATTGACTAACTCATTCCAATCATGAAAACATTAACAACTTGGCCTAGAAGTTCTATTAGTCCAAGATAAACCGAAAAGGAGGAAATGGGCTTTCAACTCTAAAACCAAGATAGCTTGAGTCTTCAACCTTCATGGGTGCAAGATGAACATCTGTTGACTCTCCCATTCATTGACTAACTCATTCCAATCATGAAAACATTAACAACTTGGCCTAGAAGTTCTATTAGTCCAAGATAAACCGAAAAGGAGGAAATGAGCTTTCAACTCTAAAACCAAGATAGCTTGAGTCTTCAACCTCAATGTGTGCACAAAGAAACATCTGTTGACTCTCCCATTCATTGACTAACTCATTCCAATCATGAAAACATTAACAACTTGGCCTAGAAGTTCTATTAGTCCAAGATAAACCGAAAAGGAGGAAATGAGCTTTCAACTCTAAAACCAAGATAGCTTGAGTCTTCAACCCCCATGGGTGCAAGATGAACATCTGTTGACTCTCCCATTCATTGACTAACTCATTCCAATCATGAAAACATTAACAACTTGGCCTAGAAGTTCTATTACTCCAAGATAAACCGAAAAGGAGGAAATGAGCTTTCAACTCTAAAACCAAGATAGCTTGAGTGTTCAACCTCAATGTGTGCAAGACGAACATCGGTTGACTGTCCCATTCATTGACTAACTCATTCCAATCATGAAAACATCAACAACTTGGCCTAGAAGTTCTATTAGTCCAAGATAAACCAAGACCGAAGAAATGGGCTTTCAACTCTAAAACCAAGATAGCTTGAGTCTTCAACCTTCATGGGTGCAAGATGAACATCTGTTGACTCTCCCATTCATTGACTAACTCATTCCAATCATGAAAACATCAATAACTTGGCCTAGAAGTTCTATTAGTCCAAGATAAACCGAAAAGGAGGAAATGAGCTTTCAACTCTAAAACCAAGATAGCTTGAGTCTTCAACCTCCATGGGTGCAAGACGAACATCTGTTGACTCTCCCATTCATTGACTAACTCATTCCAATCATGAAAACATCAACAACTTGGCCTAGAAGTTCTATTTGTCCAAGATAGACCAAGACCGAAGAAATGGGCTTTCAACTCTAAAACCAAGATAGCTTGAGCCTTCAACCTTCATGGGTGCAAGATGAACATCTGTTGACTCTCCCATTCATTGACTAACTCATTCCAATCATGAAAACATTAACAACTTGGCCTAGAAGTTCTATTAGTCCAAGATAAACCGAAAAGGAAGAAATGAGCTTTCAACTCTAAAACCAAGATAGCTTGAGTCTTCAACCCCCATGGGTGCAAGATGAACATCTGTTGACTCTCCCATTCATTGACTAACTCATTCCAATCATGAAAACATTAACAACTTGGCCTAGAAGTTCTATTAGTCCAAGATAAACCGAAAAGGAAGAAATGAGCTTTCAACTCTAAAACCAATATAGCTTGAGTCTTCAACCTCAATGTGTGCAAGACGAACATCTGTTGACTCTCCCATTCATTGACTAACTCATTCCAATCATGAAAACATTAACAACTTGGCCTAGAAGTTCTATTAGTCCAAGATAAACCGAAAAGGAGGAAATGAGCTTTCAACTCTAAAACCAAGATAGCTTGAGTCTTCAACCCCCATGGGTGCAAGATGAACATCTGTTGACTCTCCCATTCATTGACTAACTCATTCCAATCATGAAAACATTAACAACTTGGCCTAGAAGTTCTATTAGTCCAAGATAAACCGAAAAGGAGGAAATGTGCTTTCAACTCTAAAACCAAGATAGCTTGAGTGTTCAACCTCAATGTGTGCAAGACGAACATCGCTTGACTCTCCCATTCATTGACTAAGTCATTCCAATCATGAAAACATTAACAACTTGGACTAGAAGATCTATTAGTCCAAGATAAACTAAAAAGGAGGAAATGAGCTTTCAACTCTAAAACCAAGATAGCTTGAGTCTTCAACCTTCATGGGTGCAAGATGAACATCTGTTGACTCTCCCATTCATTGACTAACTCATTCCAATCATGAAAACATTAACAACTTGGCCTAGAAGTTCTATTAGTCCAAGATAAACCGAAAAGGAGGAAATGAGCTTTCAACTCTAAAACCAAGATAGCTTGAGTCTTCAACCTCCATGGGTGCAAGACGAACATCTGTTGACTCTCCAATTCATTGACTAACTCATTCCAATCATGAAAACATCAACAACTTGGCCTAGAAGTTCTATTAGTCCAAGATAAACCAAGACCGAAGAAATGGGCTTTCAACTCTAAAACCAAGATAGCTTGAGTCTTCAACCTTCATGGGTGCAAGATGAACATCTGTTGACTCTCCCATTCATTGACTAACTCATTCCAATCATGAAAACATCAACAACTTGGCCTAGAAGTTCTATTAGTCAAAGATAAACCGAAAAGGAGGAAATGGGCTTTCAACTCTAAAACCAAGATAGCTTGAGTCTTCAACCCCCATGGGTGCAAGATGAACATCTGTTGACTCTCCAATTCATTGACTAACTCATTCCAATCATGAAAACATCAACAACTTGGCCTAGAAGTTCTATTTGTCCAAGATAAACCGAAAAGGAGGAAATGAGCTTTCAACTCTAAAACCAAGATAGCTTGAGTCTTCAACCTTAATGGTTGCAAAGAGAAACATCTGTTGACTCTCCCATTCATTGACTAACTCATTCCAATCATGAAAACATTAACAACTTGGCCTAGAAGTTCTATTAGTCCAAGATAAACCGAAAAGGAGGAAATGAGCTTTCAACTCAAAAACCAAGATAGCTTGAGTCTTCAACCTCCATGGGTGGAAGTAGAACATCTGTTGACTCTCCCATTCATTGACTAACTCATTCCAATCATGAAAACATCAACAACTTGGCCTAGAAGTTCTATTAGTCCAAGATAAACCGAAAAGGAAGAAATGAGCTTTCAACTCTAAAACCAAGATAGCTTGAGTCTTCAACCTCAATGTGTGCAAGATGAATATCTGTTGACTCTCCCATTCATTGACTAACTCATTCCAATCATGAAAACATCAATAACTTGGCCTAGAAGTTCTATTAGTCCAAGATAAACCGAAAAGGAAGAAATGAGCTTTCAACTCTAAAACCAATATAGCTTGAGTCTTCAACCTCAATGTGTGCAAGACGAACATCTGTTGACTCTCCAATTCATTGACTAACTCATTCCAATCATGAAAACATCAACAACTTGGCCTAGAAGTTCTATTTGTCCAAGATAGACCAAGACCGAAGAAATGAGCTTTCAACTCTAAAACCAAGATAGCTTGAGTCTTCAACCTTCATGGGTGCAAGATGAACATCTGTTGACTCTCCCATTCATTGACTAACTCATTCCAATCATGAAAACATTAACAACTTGGCCTAGAAGTTCTATTAGTCCAAGATAAACCGAAAAGGAGGAAATGAGCTTTCAACTCTAAAACCAAGATAGCTTGAGTCTTCAACCTCCATGGGAGCAAGGCAGACATCTGTTGACTCTCCCATTCATTGACTAACTCATTCCAATCATGAAAACATTAATAACTTGGCCTAGAAGTTCTATTAGTCCAAGATAAACCGAAAAGGAAGAAATGAGCTTTCAACTCTAAAACCAAGATAGCTTGAGTGTTCAACCTCAATGTGTGCAAGACGAACATCGGTTGACTCTCCCATTCATTGACTAACTCATTCCAATCATGAAAACATTAACAACTTGGCCTAGAAGTTCTATTAGTCCAAGATAAACCGAAAAGGAGGAAATGAGCTTTCAACTCTAAAACCAAGATAGCTTGAGTCTTCAACCTCAATGTGTGCAAGGCGAACATCTGTTGACTCTCCCATTCATTGACTAACTCATTCCAATCATGAAAACATTAACAACTTGGCCTAGAAGTTCTATTAGTCCAAGATAAACTGAAAAGGAGGAAATGAGCTTTCAACTCTAAAACCAAGATAGCTTGAGTCTTCAACCTTCATGGGTGCAAGACGAACATCTGTTGACTCTCCCATTCATTGACTAACTCATTCCAATCATGAAAATATCAACAACTTGGCCTAGAAGTTCTATTAGTCCAAGATAAACCGAAAAGGAGGAAATGAGCTTTCAACTCTAAAACCAAGATAGCTTGAGTCTTCAACCTCCTTGGGTGCAAGATGAACATCTGTTGACTCTCCCATTCATTGACTAACTCATTCCAATCATGAAAACATCAACAACTTGGCCTAGAAGTTCTATTAGTCCAAGATAAACCGAAAAGGAGGAAAGGGGATTTCAACTCTTACACCAAGATGGCTTGAGTCTTCAACCTGATTGGGTGCAAGATGAACATCTGTTGACTCTCCCATTCATTGACTAACTCATTCCAATCATGAAAACATCAACAACTTGGCCTAGAAGTTCTATTAGTCCAAGATAAACCGAAAAGGAAGAAATGAGCTTTCAACTCTAAAACCAAGATAGCTTGAGTCTTCAACCTTAATGGGTGCAAGACGAACATCTGTTGACTCTCCCATTCATTGACTAACTCATTCCAATCATGAAAACATTAACAACTTGGCCTAGAAGTTCTATTAGTCCAACATAAACCGAAAAGGAGGAAATGAGCTTTCAACTCTAAAACCAATATAGCTTGAGTCTTCAACCTCAATGTGTGCAAGACGAACATCTGTTGACTCTCCAATTCGTTGACTAACTCATTCCAATCATGAAAACATCAACAACTTGGCCTAGAAGTTCTATTAGTCCAAGATAAATTGAAAAGGAGGAAATGAGCTTTCAACTCTAAAACCAAGATAGCTTGAGTGTTCAACCTCAATGTGTGCAAGACGAACATCGGTTGACTCTCCCATTCATTGACTAACTCATTCCAATCATGAAAAACATTAACAACTTGGCCTAGAAGTTCTATTAGTCCAAGATAAACCGAAAAGGAGGAAATGAGCTTTCAACTCTAAAACCAAGATAGCTTGAGTCTTCAACCTCAATGTGTGCTAGACGAACATCTGTTGACTCTCCCATTCATTGACTAACTCATTCCAATCATGAAAATATCAACAACTTGGCCTAGAAGTTCTATTAGTCCAAGATAAACCGAAAAGGAGGAAATGAGCTTTCAACTCTAAAACCAAGATAGCTTGAGTCTTCAACCTTCATGGGTGCAAGACGAACATCTGTTGACTCTCCCATTCATTGACTAACTCATTCCAATCATGAAAACATCAACTACTTGGCCTAGAAGTTCTATTAGTCCAAGATAAACCGAAAAGGAAAAAATGAGCTTTCAACTCTAAAACCAAGATAGCTTGAGTCTTCAACCTCAATGGGTGCAAGGCAGACATGTTGACTCTCCCATTCATTGACTAACTCATTCCAATCATGAAAACATCAACAACTTGGCCTAGAAGTTCTATTAGTCCAAGATAAACCGAGACCGAAGAAATGGGCTTTCAACTCTAAAACCAAGATAGCTTGAGTCTTCATCCTCCTTGGGTGCAAGATAACATCTGTTGACTCTCCCATTCATTGACTAACTCATTCCAATCATGAAAACATCAACAACTTGGCCTAGAAGTTCTATTAGTCCAAGATAAACCGAAAAGGAAGAAATGAGCTTTCAACTCTAAAACCAAGATAGCTTGAGTTTTGAACCTCAATGTGTGCAAGGCAGACATCGGTTGACTCTCCCATTCATTGACTAACTCATTCCAATCATGAAAACATCAACAACTTGGCCTAGAAGTTCTATTAGTCCAAGATAAACCGAGAAGGAGGAAATGAGCTTTCAACTCTAAAACCAAGATAGCTTGAGTCTTCAACCTCCTTGGGTGCAAGACGAACATCTGTTGACTCTCCCATTCATTGACTAACTCATTCCAATCATGAAAACATCAACAACTTGGCCTAGAAGTTCTATTAGTCCAAGATAAACCGAAAAGGAGGAAATGAGCTTTCAACTCTTAAACCAAGATAGCTTGAGTCTTCAACCTCCATGGGTGCAAGACGAACATCTGTTGACTCTCCCATTCATTGACTAACTCATTGCAATCATGAAAACATCAACAACTTGGCCTAGAATTTCTATTAGTCCAAGTTTAATCGAGACCGAAGAAATGGGATTTCAACTCTAAAACCAAGAATGCTTGAGTCTTCAACCTCCATCGGTGCAAGATGAACATCTATTGACTCTCCCATTCATTGACTAACTCATTCCAATCATGAAAATATCAACAACTTGGCCTAGAAGTTCTATTAGTCCAAGATAAACCGAAAAGGAGGAAATGAGCTTTCAACTCTAAAACCAAGATAGCTTGAGTCTTCAACCTCCATGGGTGCAAGACGAACATCTGTTGACTCTCCCATTCATTGACTAACTCATTCCAATCATGAAAACATCAATAACTTGGCCTAGAAGTTCTATTAGTCCAAGATAAACCGAAAAGGAAGAAATGAGCTTTCAACTCTAAAACCAAGATAGCTTGAGTCTTCAACCTCCATGGGTGCAAGATGAACATCTGTTGACTCTCCCATTCATTGACTAACTCATTCCAATCATGAAAACATCAATAACTTGGCCTAGAAGTTCTATTAGTCCTAGATAAACCGAAAAGGAAGAAATGAACTTTCAACTCTAAAACCAAGATAGCTTGAGTGTTCAACCTCAATGTGTGCAAGACGAACATCGGTTGACTGTCCCATTCATTGACTAACTCATTCCAATCATGAAAACATCAATAACTTGGCCTAGAAGTTCTATTAGTCCAAGATAAACTGAAAAGGAGGAAATGAGCTTTCAACTCTAAAACCAAGATAGCTTGAGTCTTCAACCCCCATGGGTGCAAGATGAACATCTGTTGACTCTCCCATTCATTGACTAACTCATTCCAATCATGAAAACATTAACAACTTGGCCTAGAAGTTCTATTACTCCAAGATAAACCGAAAAGGAAGAAATGGGCTTTCAACTCTAAAACCAAGATAGCTTGAGCCTTCAACCTCAATGGGTGCAAGACCAACATCTGTTGACTCTCCCATTCATTGACTAACTCATTCCAATCATGAAAACATCAATAACTTGGCCTAGAAGTTCTATTAGTCCAAGATAAACCGAAAAGGAGGAAATGAGCTTTCAACTCTAAAACCAAGATAGCTTGAGTCTTCAACCCCCATGGGTGCAAGATGAACATCTGTTGACTCTCCCATTCATTGACTAACTCATTCCAATCATGAAAACATCAACAACTTGGCCTAGAAGTTCTATTAGTCCAAGATAAACCGAAAAGGAAGAAATGAGCTTTCAACTCTAAAACCAAGATAGCTTGAGTGTTCAACCTCAATGTGTGCAAGACGAACATCGGTTGACTCTCCCATTCATTGACTAACTCATTCCAATCTTGAAAACATTAACAACTTGGCCTAGAAGTTCTATTAGTCCAAGATAAACCGAAAAGGAAGAAATGAGCTTTCAACTCTAAAACCAAGATAGCTTGAGTCTTCAACCTCAATGGGTGCAAGGCAGACATCTGATGACTCTCCAATTCATTGACTAACTCATTCCAATCATGAAAACATCAACAACTTGGCCTAGAAGTTCTATTAGTCCAAGATAAACCGAAAAAGAAGAAATGAGCTTTCAACTCTAAAACCAAGATAGCTTGAGTCTTCATCCTCCATGGGTGCAAGATGAACATCTGTTGACTCTCCCATTTATTGACTAACTCATTCCAATCGTGAAAACATCAACAACTTGGCCTAGAAGTTCTATTAGTCCAAGATAAACCGAAAATGAAGAAATGAGCTTTCAACTCTAAAACCAAGATAGCTTGAGTGTTCAACCTCAATGTGTGCAAGGCGAACATCGGTTGACTCTCCCATTCATTGACTAACTCATTCCAATCATGAAAACAACACCAACTTGGCCTAGACGTTCAATTACTCCAAGATAAACCCTGACCGAAGAACAGAGCTTTCAACTCTAAAACCAAGATAGCTTGTGTCTTCAACCTCCATGGGTGCAAGATGAACATCTGTTGACTCTCCCATTCATTGACTAACTCATTCCAATCGTGAAAACATCAACAACTTGGCCTAAGAGTTCTATTAGTCCAAGATAAACCGAAAAGGAGGAAATGAGCTTTCAACTCTAAAACCAAGATCGCTTGAGTCTTCAACCTGCATGGGTGCAAGGCAGACATGCATTGACTCTCCCATTCATTGACTAACTCATTCCAATCATGAAAACATCAACAACTTGGCCTAGAAGTTCTATTAGTCTAAGATAAACCAAGACCGAAGAAATGGGCTTTCAATTCTAAAACCAAGATAGCTTGAGTCTTCAACCTCCATCGGTGCAAGACGAACATTTGTTGACTCTCCCATTCATTGACTAACTCATTCCAATCATGAAAACATCAACAACTTGGCCTAGAAGTTCTATTAGTCCAAGATAAACCGAAAAGGAGGAAATGAGCTTTCAACTCTAAAACCAAGATAGCTTGAGTCTTCAACCTCCATGGGTGCAAGACGAACATCTGTTGACTCTCCCATTCATTGACTAACTCATTCCAATCATGAAAACATCAACAACTTGGCCTAGAAGTTCTATTAGTCCAAGATAAACCGAAAAGGAGGAAATGAGCTTTCAACTCTAAAACCAAGATAGCTTGAGTCTTCAACCTCCATGGGTGCAAGACGAACATCTGTTGACTCTCCCATTCATTGACTAACTCATTCCAATCATGAAAACATCAATAACTTGGCCTAGAAGTTCTATTAGTCCTAGATAAACCGAAAAGGAAGAAATGAACTTTCAACTCTAAAACCAAGATAGCTTGAGTGTTCAACCTCAATGTGTGCAAGACGAACATCGGTTGACTCTCCCATTCATTGACTAACTCATTCCAATCATGAAAACATTAACAACTTGGCCTAGAAGTTCTATTAGTCCAAGATAAACCGAAAAGGAAGAAATGAGCTTTCAACTCTAAAACCAAGATAGCTTGAGTCTTCAACCTCCATGGGTGCAAGACGAACATCTGTTGACTCTCCCATTCATTGACTAACTCATTCCAATCATGAAAACATTAACAACTTGGCCTAGAAGTTCTATTAGTCCAAGATAAACCGAAAAGGAAGAAATGGGCTTTCAACTCTAAAACCAAGATAGCTTGAGTCTTCAACCTCAATGTGTGCAAGGCAGACATCTGTTGACTCTCCCATTCATTGACTAACTCATTCCAATCATGAAAACATCAACAACTTGGCCTAGAAGTTCTATTAGTCCAAGATAAACCGAAAAGGAGGAAATGAGCTTTCAACTCTAAAACCAAGATAGCTTGAGTCTTCAACCCCCATGGGTGCAAGATGAACATCTGTTGACTCTCCCATTCATTGACTAACTCATTCCAATCATGAAAACATTAACAACTTGGCCTAGAAGTTCTATTAGTCCAAGATAAACCGAAAAGGAAGAAATGAGCTTTCAACTCTAAAACCAAGATAGCTTGAGTGTTCAACCTCAATGTGTGCAAGACGAACATCGGTTGACTCTCCCATTCATTGACTAACTCATTCCAATCATGAAAACATCAACAACTTGGCCTAGAAGTTCTATTAGTCCAAGATAAACCGAAAAGGAAGAAATGAGCTTTCAACTCTAAAACCAAGATAGCTTGAGTCTTCAACCTCAATGGGTGCAAGACGAACATCTGTTGACTCTCCCATTCATTGACTAACTCATTCCAATCATGAAAACATCAACAACTTGGCCTAGAAGTTCTATTAGTCCAAGATAAACCGAAAAGGAGGAAATGAGCTTTCAACTCTAAAACCAAGATAGCTTGAGTCTTCAACCTCCATGGGTGCAAGATGAACATCTATTGACTCTCCCATTCATTGACTAACTCATTCCAATCATGAAAACATCAACTACTTGGCCTAGAAGTTCTATTAGTCCAAGACAAACCGAAAAGGAAAAAATGAGCTTTCAACTCTAAAACCAAGATAGCTTGAGTCTTCAACCTCAATGTGTGCATGACGAACATCTGTTGACTCTCCCATTCATTGACTAACTCATTCCAATCATGAAAATATCAACAACTTGGCCTAGAAGTTCTATTAGTCCAAGATAAACCGAAAAGGAGGAAATGAGCTTTCAACTCTAAAACCAAGATAGCTTGAGTCTTCAACCTTCATGGGTGCAAGACGAACATCTGTTGACTCTCCCATTCATTGACTAACTCATTCCAATCATGAAAATATCAACAACTTGGCCTAGAAGTTCTATTAGTCCAAGATAAACCAAGACCGAAGAAATGGGCTTTCAACTCTAAAACCAAGATAGCTTGAGTCTTCAACCTCCATGGGTGCAAGATGAACATCTGTTGACTCTCCCATTCATTGACTAACTCATTCCAATCATGAAAACATCAACAACTTGGCCTAGAAGTTCTATTAGTCCAAGATAAACCGAGACCGAAGAAATGGGCTTTCAACTCTAAAACCAAGATAGCTTGAGTCTTCAACCTCAATGTGTGCAAGACGAACATCTGTTGACTCTCCCATTCATTGACTAACTCATTCCAATCATGAAAACATCAACAACTTGGCCTAGAAGTTCTATTAGTCCAAGATAAACCGAAAAGGAAGAAATGAGCTTTCAACTCTAAAACCAAGATAGCTTGAGTCTTCATCCTCCTTGGGTGCAAGATGAACATCTGTTGACTCTCCCATTCATTGACTAACTCATTCCAATCATGAAAACATCAACAACTTGGCCTAGAAGTTCTATTAGTCCAAGATAAACCGAAAAGGAAGAAATGAGCTTTCAACTCTAAAACCAAGATAGCTTGAGTGTTCAACCTCAATGTGTGCAAGACGAACATCGGTTGACTCTCCCATTCATTGACTAACTCATTCCAATCATGAAAACATTAACAACTTGGCCTAGAAGTTCTATTAGTCCAAGATAAACCGAGACCGAAGAAATGGGCTTTCAACTCTAAAACCAAGATAGCTTGAGTCTTCAATCTTCATGGGTGCAAGACGAACATCTGTTGACTCTCCCATTCATTGACTAACTCATTCCAATCATGAAAACATCAACAACTTGGCCTAGAAGTTCTATTAGTCCAAGATAAACCGAAAAGGAGGAAATGAGCTTTCAACTCTAAAACCAAGATAGCTTGAGTCTTCAACCTCCATGGGTGCAAGACGAACATCTGTTGACTCTCCCATTCATTGACTAACTCATTCCAATCATGAAAACATCAACAACTTGGCCTAGAAGTTCTATTAGTCCAAGATAAACCGAAAAGGAGGAAATGAGCTTTCAACTCTAAAACCAAGATAGCTTGAGTCTTCAACCTTCATGGGTGCGAGACAAACATCTGTTGACTCTCCCATTCATTGACTAACTCATTCCAATCATGAAAACATTAACAACTTGGCCTAGAAGTTCTATTAGTCCAAGATAAACCGAAAAGGAAGAAATGAGCTTTCAACTCTAAAACCGAGATAGCTTGAGTCTTCAACCTCTATGGGTGTAAGGCGAACATCTGTTGACTCTCCCATTCATTGACTAACTCATTGCAATCATGAAAACATCAACAACTTGGCCTAGAAGTTCTATTAGTCCAAGATAAAACATGAACGAATAAATGGGCTTTCAACACTAAAACAAAGATTGCTTGAGTCTTCAACCTCCTTGGGTGCAAGATGAACATCTGTTGACTCTCCCATTCATTGACTAACTCATTCCAATCATGAAAACATCAACAACTTGGCCTAGAAGTTCTATTAGTCCAAGATAAACCGAAAAGGAAGAAATGGGCTTTCAACTCTAAAACCAAGATAGCTTGTGTGTTCAACCTCAATGTGTGCAAGACGAACATCGGTTGACTCTCCCATTCATTGACTAACTCATTCCAATCATGAAAAACATTAACAACTTGGCCTAGAAGTTCTATTAGTCCAAGATAAACCAAGACGGAAGAAATGGGCTTTCAACTCTAAAACCAAGATAGCTAGTGTGTTCAACCTCAATGTGTGCAAGACGAACATCGGTTGACTCTCCCATTCATTGACTAACTCATTCCAATCATGAAAAACATTAACAACTTGGCCTAGAAGTTCTATTAGTCCAAGATAAACCGAAAAGAAGAAATGAGCTTTCAACTCTAAAACCAAGATAGCTTGAGTCTTCAACCTCCTTGGGTGCAAGACGAACATCTGTTGACTCTCCCATTCATTGACTAACTCATTCCAATCATGAAAACATCAACAACTTGGCCTAGAAGTTTTATTAGTCCAAGATAAATTGAAAAGGAGGAAATGAGCTTTCAACTCTAAAACCAAGATAGCTTGAGTCTTCAACCTCAATGTGTGCAAGGCGAACATCGGTTGACTCTCCCATTCATTGACTAACTCATTCCAATGATGAAAACATTAACAACTTGGCCTAGAAGTTCTATTAGTCCAAGATAAACTGAAAAGGAAGAAATGAGATTTAAACTATAAAAACAAAATAGCTACAGTCTTCAACCTCAATGGTTGCAAGTCGTAAATCTGTTGACTCTCCCATTCATTGACTAACTCATTCCAATCATGAAAACAGCAACAACTTGGCCTAGAAGTTCTATTAGTCCAAGAAAAACCGAAAACAAAGAAAAGAGCTTGCAAAGCTAAAACGAAGATAGCTTGAGTCTTCAACCTCCTTGGGTGCAAGATGAACATCTGTTGACTCTCCCATTCATTGACTAACTCATTCCAATCATGAAAACACCACCAACTTGGCCTAGAAGTTCTATTAATCCAAGATAAACCGAAACGAAACAAATGGGCTTTCAAATCAAAAACAAAGATAGCTTGAGTCTTCAACCTCAATGTGTGCAAGACGAACATCTGTTGACTCTCCCATTCATTGACTAACTCATTCCAATCATGAAAACATCAACAACTTGGCCTAGAAGTTCTATTAGTCCAAGATAAACCGAGACCGAAGAAATGGGCTTTCAACTCTAAAACCAAGATAGCTTGAGTCTTCAACCTCCATGGGTGCAAGACAGACATCTGTTGACTCTCCCATTCATTGACTAACTCATTCCAATCATGAAAACATCAACAACTTGACCTAGAAGTTCTATTTGTCCAAGATAATCCGAGACCAAAGAAATGGGCTTTCAACTCTAAAACCAAGATAGCTTGAGTCTTCAACCTCCATGGGTGCAAGACGAACATCTGTTGACTCTCCCATTCATTGACTAACTCATTCCAATCATGAAAACATCAACAACTTGGCCTAGAAGTTCTATTAGTCCAAGATAAACCGAAAAGGAAGAAATGAGCTTTCAACTCTAAAACCAATATAGCTTGAGTCTTCAACCTCAATGTGTGCAAGACGAACATCTGTTGACTCTCCCATTCATTGACTAACTCATTCCAATCATGAAAACATCAACAACTTGGCCTAGAAGTTCTATTAGTCCAAGATAAACCGAAAAGGAAGAAATGAGCTTTCAACTCTAAAACCAAGATAGCTTGAGTCTTCAACCTCCATGGGTGCAAGATGAACATCTGTTGACTCTCCCATTCATTGACTAACTCATTCCAATCATGAAAACATTAACAACTTGGCCTAGAAGTTCTATTAGTCCAAGATAAACCGAAAAGGAGGAAATGAGCTTTCAACTCTAAAACCAAGATAGCTTGAGTGTTCAACCTCAATGTGTGCAAGACGAACATCGGTTGACTCTCCCATTCATTGACTAACTCATTCCAATCATGAAAACATTAACAACTTGGCCTAGAAGTTCTATTAGTCCAAGATAAACCGAAAAGGAGGAAATGAGCTTTCAACTCTAAAACCAAGATAGCTTGAGTCTTCAACCTTCATGGGTGCAAGACGAACATCTGTTGACTCTCCCATTCATTGACTAACTCATTCCAATCATGAAAACATTAACAACTTGGCCTAGAAGTTCTATTAGTCCAAGATAAACCGAAAAGGAGGAAATGAGCTTTCAACTCTAAAACCAAGATAGCTTGAGTCTTCAACCTCCATGGGTGCAAGACAAACATCTGTTGACTCTCCCATTCATTGACTAACTCATTCCAATCATGAAAACATCAATAACTTGGCCTAGAAGTTCTATTAGTCCAAGATAAACCGAAAAGGAGGAAATGAGCTTTCAACTCTAAAACCAAGATAGCTTGAGTCTTCAACCTCCATGGGTGCAAGACGAACATCTGTTGACTCTCCCATTCATTGACTAACTCATTCCAATCATGAAAACATTAACAACTTGGCCTAGAAGTTCTATTAGTCCAAGATAAACCGAAAAGGAAGAAATGAGCTTTCAACTCTAAAACCAATATAGCTTGAGTCTTCAACCTCAATGTGTGCAAGGCAGACATGCATTGACTCTCCCATTCATTGACTAACTCATTCCAATCATGAAAACATCAACAACTTGGCCTAGAAGTTCTATTAGTCCAAGATAAACCAAGACCGAAGAAATGGGCTTTCAACTCTAAAACCAAGATTGCTTGAGTCTTCAACCTCCATGGGTGCAAGACGAACATCTGTTGACTCTCCAATTCATTGACTAACTCATTCCAATCATGAAAACATCAACAACTTGGCCTAGAAGTTCTATTAGTCCAAGATAAACCGAAAAGGAGGAAATGGGCTTTCAACTCTAAAACCAAGATAGCTTGAGTGTTCAACCTCAATGTGTGCAAGACGAACATCGGTTGACTCTCCCATTCATTGACTAACTCATTCCAATCATGAAAACATTAACAACTTGGACTAGAAGATCTATTAGTCCAAGATAAACCGAGAAAGGAGGAAATGAGCTTTCAACTCTAAAACCAAGATAGCTTGAGTCTTCAACCTCAATGGGTGCAAGTCGAACATCTGTTGACTCTCCCATTCATTGACTAACTCATTCCAATCATGAAAACATCAATAACTTGGCCTAGAAGTTCTATTAGTCCAAGATAAACCGAGAAGGAAGAAATGAGCTTTCAACTCTAAAACCAAGATAGCTTGAGTCCTCAACCTCCATGGGTGCAAGATGAACATCTGTTGACTCTCCCATTCATTGACTAACTCATTCCAATCATGAAAACATCAACAACTTGGCCTAGAAGTTCTATTAGTCCAAGATAAACCGAAAAGGAAGAAATGAGCTTTCAACTCTAAAACCAAGATAGCTTGAGTCTTCAACCTCAATGTTTGCAAGGCAGACATCTGTTGACTCTCCCATTCATTGACTAACTCATTCCAATCATGAAAACATCAACTACTTGGCCTAGAAGTTCTATTAGTCCAAGATAAACCGAAAAGGAAGAAATGAGCTTTCAACTCTAAAACCAAGATAGCTTGAGTCTTCAACCTCAATGTGTGCAAGACGAACATCTGTTGACTCTCCCATTCATTGACTAACTCATTCCAATCATGAAAACATCAACAACTTGGCCTAGAAGTTCTATTAGTCCAAGATAAACCGAGACCGAAGAAATGAGCTTTCAACTCGAAACCCAAGATAGCTTGAGTCTTCAACCTCCTTGGGTGCAAGATGAACATCTGTTGACTCTCCCATTCATTGACTAACTCATTCCAATCATGAAAACATCAACAACTTGGCCTAGAAGTTCTATTAGTCCAAGATAAACCGAGAAGGAAGAAATGAGCTTTCAACTCTAAAACCAAGATAGCTTGAGTCTTCAACCTCAATGTGTGCAAGACGAACATCTGTTGACTCTCCCATTCATTGACTAACTCATTCCAATCATGAAAACATCAACAACTTGGCCTAGAAGTTCTATTAGTCCAAGATAAACCGAGACCAAAGATATGGGCTTTCAACTCTAAAACCAAGATAGCTTGAGTCTTCAACCTCCATGGGTGCAAGACGAACATCTGTTGACTCTCCCATTCATTGACTAACTCATTCCAATCATGAAAACATCAACAACTTGGCCTAGAAGTTCTATTAGTCCAAGATAAACCGAGACCAAAGAAATGGGCTTTCTACTCTAAAACCAAGATAGCTTGAGTCTTCAACCTTCATGGGTGCAAGGCAGACATCTGTTGACTCTCCCATTCATTGACTAACTCATTCCAATCATGAAAACATCAACAACTTGGCCTAGAAGTTCTATTAGTCCAAGATAAACCGAAAAGGAAAAAATGAGCTTTCAACTCTAAAACCAAGATAGCTTGAGTCTTCAACCTCAATGTTTGCAAAACGAACATCTGTTGACTCTCCCATTCATTGACTAACTCATTCCAATCATGAAAACATCAACAACTTGGCCTAGAAGTTCTATTAGTCCAAGATAAACCGAAAAGGAGGAAATGAGCTTTCAACTCTAAAACCAAGATAGCTTGAGTCTTCATCCTCCTTGGGTGCAAGATGAACATCTGTTGACTCTCCCATTCATTGACTAACTCATTCCAATCATGAAAACATCAACAACTTGGCCTAGAAGTTCTATTAGTCCAAGATAAACCGAAAAGGAAAAAATGAGCTTTCAACTCTAAAACCAAGATAGCTTGAGTGTTCAACCTCAATGTGTGCAAGACGAACATCGGTTGACTCTCCCATTCATTGACTAACTCATTCCAATCATGAAAACATCAACAACTTGGCCTAGAAGTTCTATTAGTCCAAGATAAACCGACACCGAAGAAATGAGCTTTCAACTCTAAAACCAAGATAGCTTGAGTCTTCAACCTTCATGGGTGCAAGACGAACATCTGTTGACTCTCCCATTCATTGACAAACTCATTCCAATCATGAAAACATCAACAACTTGGCCTAGAAGTTCTATTAGTCCAAGATAAACCGAAAAGGAGGAAATGAGCTTTCAACTCTAAAACCAAGATAGCTTGAGTCTTCAACCATCATGGGTGCAAGACGAACATCTGTTGACTCTCCCATTCATTGACTAACTCATTCCAATCATGAAAACATCAACAACTTGGCCTAGAAGTTCTATTAGTCCAAGATAAACCGAAAAGGAAGAAATGAGCTTTCAACTCTAAAACCAAGATAGCTTGAGTCTTCAACCTCAATGTGTGCAAGACGAACATCTGTTGACTCTCCCATTCATTGACTAACTCATTCCAATCATGAAAACATCAACAACTTGGCCTAGAAGTTCTATTAGTCCAAGATAAACCGAAAAGGAGGAAATGAGCTTTCAACTCTAAAACCAAGATAGCTTGAGTCTTCAACCTTCATGGGTGCAAGACGAACATCTGTTGACTCTCCCATTCATTGACTAACTCATTCCAATCATGAAAACATTAACAACTTGGCCTAGAAGTTCTATTAGTCCAAGATAAACCGAAAAGGAGGAAATGAGCTTTCAACTCTAAAACCAAGATAGCTTGAGTCTTCAACCTTCATGGGTTTGACACGAACATCTGTTGACTCTCCAATTCATTGGCTAACTCATTCCAATCATGAAAAGATCATCAACTTGGCCTAGAAGTTCTATTAGTCCAAGATAAACCGCAAAGAAGGAAATGAGCTTTCAACTCTAAAACCAAGATAGCTTGAGTCTTCAACCATCATGGGTGCAAGACGAATATCTGTTGACTCTCCCATTCATTGACTAACTCATTCCAATCATGAAAACATCAACTACTTGGCCTAGAAGTTCTATTAGTCCAAGATAAACCGAAAAGGAAAAAATGAGCTTTCAACTCTAAAACCAAGATAGCTTGAGTCTTCAACCTCAATGTTTGCAAAACGAACATCTGTTGACTCTCCCATTCATTGACTAACTCATTCCAATCATGAAAACATCAACAACTTGGCCTAGAAGTTCTATTAGTCCAAGATAAACCGAGACCGAAGAAATGGGCTTTCAACTCTAAAACCAAGATTGCTTGAGTCTTCATCCTCCTTGGGTGCAAGATGAACATCTGTTGACTCTCCCATTCATTGACTAACTCATTCCAATCATGAAAACATCAACAACTTGGCCTAGAAGTTCTATTAGTCCAAGATAAACCGAAAAGGAAGAAATGAGCTTTCAACTCTAAAACCAAGATAGCTTGAGTCTTCAACCTTCATGGGTGCAAGGCAGACATCTGTTGACTCTCCCATTCATTGACTAACTCATTCCAATCATGAAAACATCAACAACTTGGCCTAGAAGTTCTATTAGTCCAAGATAAACCGAAAAGGAGGAAATGAGATTTCAACTCTAAAACCAAGATAGCTTGAGTCTTCAACCTTCATGGGTGCAAGACGAACATCTGTTGACTCTCCCATTCATTGACTAACTCATTCCAATCATGAAAACATTAACAACTTGGCCTAGAAGTTCTATTAATCCAAGATAAACCGAAAAGGAAGAAATGAGCTTTCAACTCTAAAACCAAGATAGCTTGAGTCTTCAACCTCAATGTGTGCAAGGCAGACATCTGTTGACTCTCCCATTCATTGACTAACTCATTCCAATCATGAAAACATCAACAACTTGGCTTAGAAGTTCTATTAGTCCAAGATAAACCGAAAAGGATGAAATGAGCTTTCAACTCAAAAACCAAGATAGCGTGAGTCTTCAACCTCCATGGGTTCGACACGAACATATGTTGACTCTCCCATTCATTGGCTAACTCATTCCAATCATGAAAACATCAACAACTTGGCCTAGAAGTTCTATTAGTCCAAGATAAACCGAGACCGAAGAAATGAGCTTTCAACTCTAAAACCAAGATAGCTTGAGTCTTCAACCTTCATGGGTGCAAGACGAACATCTGTTGACTCTCCCATTCATTGACTAACTCATTCCAATCATGAAAACATCAACAACTTGGCCTAGAAGTTCTATTAGTCCAAGATAAACCGAAAAGGAAGAAATGAGCTTTCAACTCTAAAACCAAGATAGCTTGAGTCTTCAACCTCCGTGGGTGCAAGACAAACATCTGTTGACTCACCCATTCATTGACTTACTCATTGCAATCATGAAAACATCAACAACTTTGCGTAGAAGTTCTATTAGTCCAAGATAAACCGAAAAAGAAGAAATGAGCTTTCAACTCTAAAACCAAGATAGCTTGAGTCTTCAACCTCCATGGGTGCAAGATGAACATCTGTTGACTCTCCCATTCATTGACTAACTCATTCCAATCGTGAAAACATCAACAACTTGGCCTAGAAGTTCTATTAGTCCAAGATAAACCGAAAAGGAAGAAATGAGCTTTCAACTCTAAAACCAAGATAGCTTGAGTGTTCAACCTCAATGTTTGCACAACGAACATCTGTTGACTCTCCCATTCATTGACTAACTCATTCCAATCATGAAAACATCAACAACTTGGCCTGGAAGTTCTATTAGTCCAAGATAAACCGAGACCGAAGAAATGGGCTTTCAACACTAAAACCAATATAGCTTGAGTCTTCAACCTCCCTGGGTGCAAGATGAACATCTGTTGACTCTCCCATTCATTGACTAACTCATTCCAATCATGAAAACATCAACAACTTGGCCTAGAAGTTCTATTAGTCCAAGATAAACCGAAAAGGAGGAAATGAGCTTTCAACTCTAAAACCAAGATAGCTTGAGTCTTCAACCTTCATGGGTGCAAGGCGAACATCTGTTGACTCTCCCATTCATTGACTAACTCATTCCAATCATGAAAACATCAATAACTTGGCCTAGAAGTTCTATTAGTCCAAGATAAACCGAAAAGGAAGAAATGAGCTTTCAACTCTAAAACCAAGATAGCTTGAGTCTTCAACCTTCATGGGTGCAAGACGAACATCTGTTGACTCTCCCATTCATTGACTAACTCATTCCAATCATGAAAACATCAATAACTTGGCCTAGAAGTTCTATTAGTCCAAGATAAACCGAAAAGGAGGAAATGAGCTTTCAACTCTAAAACCAAGATAGCTTGAGTCTTCAACCTTCATGGGTGCAAGGCGAACATCTGTTGACTCTCCCATTCATTGACTAACTCATTCCAATCATGAAAATATCAACAACTTGGCCTAGAAGTTCTATTAGTCCAAGATAAACCGAAAAGGAGGAAATGAGCTTTCAACTCTAAAACCAAGATAGCTTGAGTCTTCAACCTTCAATGGGTGCAAGGCAGACATCCGTTGACTCTCCCATTCATTGACTAACTCATTCCAATCTTGAAAACATCAACAACTTGGCCTAGAAGTTCTATTAGTCCTAGATAAACCGAAAAGGAGGAAATGAGCTATCAACTCTAACACCAAGATAGCTTGAGTCTTCAACAATCATGGGTGCAAGGCAGACATCCGTTGACTCTCCCATTCATTGACTAACTCATTCCAATCATGAAAACATCAACAACTTGGCTTAGAAGTTCTATTAGTCCAAGATAAACCGAAAAGGATGAAATGAGCTTTCAACTCTAAAACCAAGATAGCTTGAGTCTTCAACCTCAATGTTTGCAAAACGAACATCTGTTGACTCTCCCATTCATTGACTAACTCATTCCAATCATGAAAACATCAACAACTTGGCCTAGAAGTTCTATTAGTCCAAGATAGAACGAGACAGAAGAAATGTGCTTTCAACTCTAAAACCAAGATTGCTTGAGTCTTCATCCTCCTTGGGTGCAAGATGAACATATGTTGACTCTCCCATTCATTGACTAACTCATTCCAATCCTGAAAACATCAACAACTTGGCCTAGAAGTTCTATTAGTCCAAGATAAACCGAAAAGGAAGAAATGAGCTTTCAACTCTAAAACCAAGATAGCTTGAGTGTTCAACCTCAATGTGTGCAAGGCGAACATCGGTTGACTCTCCCATTCATTGACTAACTCATTCCAATCATGAAAACATCAACAACTTGGCCTAGAAGTTCTATTAGTCCAAGATAAACCGAGACCAAAGAAATGAGCTTTCAACTCTAAAACCAAGATAGCTTGAGTCTTCAACCTTCATGGGTGCAAGGCAGACATCTGTTGACTCTCCCATTCATTGACTAACTCATTCCAATCATGAAAACATCAACAACTTGGCCTAGAAGTTCTATTAGTCCAAGATAAACCGAAAAGGAGGAAATGAGCTTTCAACTCTAAAACCAAGATAGCTTGAGTCTTCAACCTTCATGGGTGCAAGACAAACATATGTTGACTCTCCCATTCATTGACAAACTCATTCCAATCATGAAAACATCAACAACTTGGCCTAGAAGTTCTATTAGTCCAAGATAAACCGAAAAGAAGGAAATGAGCTTTCAACTCTAAAACCAAGATAGCTTGAGTCTTCAACCTTCATGGGTGCAAGGCGAACATCTGTTGACTCTCCCATTCATTGACTAACTCATTCCAATCATGAAAACATCAACAACTTGGCCTAGAAGTTCTATTAGTCCAAGATAAACCGAAAAGGAAGAAATGAGCTTTCAACTCTAAAACCAAGATAGCTTGAGTCTTCAACCTTCATGTGTGCAAGGCAGACATCTGTTGACTCTCCCATTCATTGACTAACTCATTCCAATCATGAAAACATCAACAACTTGGCCTAGAAGTTCTATTAGTCCAAGATAAACCCGGACCAAAGAAATGAGCTTTCAACTCTAAAACCAAGATAGCTTGAGTCTTCAACCTCCATGGGTGCAAGATGAACATCTGTTGACTCTCCCATTCATTGACTAACTCATTCCAATCATGAAAAGATCATCAACTTGGCCTAGAAGTTCTATTAGTCCAAGATAAACCGAAAAGGAGGAAATGAGCTTTCAACTCTAAAACCAAGATAGCTTGAGTCTTCAACCTTCATGGGTGCAAGACGAATATCTGTTGACTCTCCCATTCATTGACTAACTCATTCCAATCATGAAAACATCAACTACTTGGCCTAGAAGTTCTATTAGTCCAAGATAAACCGAAAAGGAAAAAATGAGCCTTCAACTCTAAAACCAAGATAGCTTGAGTCTTCAACCTCAATGTTTGCAAAACGAACATCTGTTGACTCTCCCATTCATTGACTAACTCATTCCAATCATGAAAACATCAACTACTTGGCCTAGAAGTTCTATTAGTCCAAGATAAACCGAAAAGGAAAAAATGAGCTTTCAACTCTAAAACCAAGATAGCTTGAGTCTTCAACCTCCATGGGTGCAAGACGAACATCTGTTGACTCTCCCATTTATTGACTAACTCATTCCAATCATGAAAACATCAACAACTTGGCCTAGAAGTTCTATTAGTCCAAGATAAACCGAAAAGGAGGAAATGAGCTTTCAACTCTAAAACCAAGATAGCTTGAGTCTTCAACCTCCTTGGGTGCAAGATGAACATCTGTTGACTCTCCCATTCATTGACTAACTCATTCCAATCATGAAAACATCAACAACTTGGCCTAGAAGTTCTATTAGTCCAAGATAAACCGAAAAGGAGGAAATGAGCTTTCAACTCTAAAACCAAGATAGCTTGAGTCTTCAACCTCAATGTGTGCAAGGCGAACATCGGTTGACTCTCCCATTCATTGACTAACTCATTCCAATCATGAAAACATCAACAACTTGGCCTAGAAGTTCTATTAGTCCAAGATAAACCGAAAAGGAAGAAATGAGCTTTCAACTCTAAAACCAAGATAGCTTGAGTGTTCAACCTCAATGTGTGCAAGACGAACATCGGTTGACTCTCCCATTCATTGACTAACTCATTCCAATCATGAAAACATTAACAACTTGGCCTAGAAGTTCTATTAGTCCAAGATAAACCGAGACCGAAGAAATGAGCTTTCAACTCTAAAACCAAGATAGCTTGAGTCTTCAACCTCCATGGGTGCAAGACGAACATCTGTTGACTCTCCCATTCATTGACTAACTCATTCCAATCATGAAAACATCAATAACTTGGCCTAGAAGTTCTATTACTCCAAGATAAACCGAAAAGGAGGAAATGAGCTTTCAACTCTAAAACCAAGATAGCTTGAGTCTTCAACCTCCATGGGTGCAAGGCAGACATCTGTTGACTCTCCCATTCATTGACTAACTCATTCCAATCATGAAAACATCAACAACTTGGCCTAGAAGTTCTATTAGTCCAAGATAAACCGAAAAGGAGGAAATGAGCTTTCAACTCTAAAACCAAGATAGCTTGAGTCTTCAACCTTCATGGGTGCAAGGCAGACATCTGATGACTCTCCCATTCATTGACTAACTCATTCCAATCATGAAAACATCAACTACTTGGCCTAGAAGTTCTATTAGTCCAAGATAAACCGAAAAGAAGGAAATGAGCTTTCAACTCTAAAACCAAGATAGCTTGAGTCCTCAACCTAATTGTGTGCACAACGAAACATCTGTTGACTCTCCCATTCATTGACTAACTCAATCCAATCATGAAAACAACAACAACTTGGCCTAGAATTTCAATTAGTCCAAGATAAACCGAAAAGGAAGAAATGAGCTTTAAACTCTAAAACCAAGATAGCTTGAGTCTTCAACCTCAATGTTTGCAAGGCAGACATCTGTTGACTCTCCCATTCATTGACTAACTCATTCCAATCATGAAAACATCAACAACTTGGCCTAGAAGTTCTATTAGTCCAAGATAAACCGAAATCGAAGAAATGTGCTTTCATATCTAAAACTAAGATTGCTTGAGCCTTCTTCCTGCTTGGGTGCAAGATGAACATCTGTTGACTCTCCCATTCATTGACTAACTCATTCCAATCATGAAAACATCAACAACTTGGCCTAGAAGTTCTATTAGTCCAAGATAAACCGAAAAGGAAGAAATGAGCTTTCAACTCTAAAACCAAGATAGCTTGAGTCCTCAACCTCAATGTGTGCAAGGCAGACATCGGTTGACTCTCCCATTCATTGACTAACTCATTCCAATCATGAAAACATCAACAACTTGGCCTAGAAGTTCTATTAGTCCAAGATAATCCGAGACCAAAGGAAATGAGCTTTCAACTCTAAAACCAAGATAGCTTGAGTCTTCAACCTTCATGGGTGCAAGATGAACATCTGTTGACTCTCCCATTCATTGACTAACTCATTCCAATCATGAAAACATCAACAACTTGGCCTAGAAGTTCTATTAGTCCAAGATAAACCGAAAAGGAGGAAATGAGCTTTCAACTCTAAAACCAAGATAGCTTGAGACTTCAACCTCCATGGGTGCAAGGCAGACATCTGTTGACTCTCCCATTCATTGGCTAACTCATTCCAATCATGAAAAGATCATCAACTTGGCCTAGAAGTTCTATTAGTCCAAGATAAACCGCAAAGGAGGAAATGAGCTTTCAACTCTAAAACCAAGATAGCTTGAGTCTTCAACCTTCATGGGTGCAAGGCAGACATCTATTGACTCTCCCATTCATTGACTAACTCATTCCAATCATGAAAACATCAACAACTTGGCCTAGAAGTTCTATTAGTCCAAGATAAACCGAAAAGGAGGAAATGAGCTTTCAACTCTAAAACCAAGATAGCTTGAGTCTTCAACCTCCATGGGTGCAAGACAAACATCTGTTGACTCTCCCATTCATTGACTAACTCATTCCAATCATGAAAACATCAACAACTTGGCCTAGAAGTTCTATTAGTCCAAGATAAACCAAGACCGAAGAAATGGGCTTTCAACTCTAAAACCAAGATAGCTTGAGTCTTCAACCTTCATGGGTGCAAGATGAACATCTGTTGACTCTCCCATTCATTGACTAACTCATTCCAATCATGAAAACATTAACAACTTGGCCTAGAAGTTCTATTAGTCCAAGATAAACCGAAAAGGAGGAAATGAGCTTTCAACTCTAAAACCAAGATAGCTTGAGTCTTCAACCTCCATGGGTGCAAGACAAACATCTATTGACTCTCCCATTCATTGACTAACTCATTCCAATCATGAAAACATCAATAACTTGGCCTAGAAGTTCTATTAGTCCAAGATAAACCGAAAAGGAAGAAATGAGCTTTCAACTCTAAAACCAATATAGCTTGAGTCTTCAACCTCAATGTGTGCATGACAAACATCTGTTGACTCTCCCATTCATTGACTAACTCATTCCAATCATGAAAACATCAATAACTTGGCCTAGAAGTTCTATTAGTCCAAGATAAACCGAAAAGGAAGAAATGAGCTTTCAACTCTAAAACCAAGATAGCTTGAGTCTTCAACCTCAATGTGTGCAAGACGAACATCTGTTGACTCTCCCATTCATTGACTAACTCATTCCAATCATGAAAACATCAATAACTTGGCCTAGAAGTTCTATTAGTCCAAGATAAACCATGACCGAAGAAATGGGCTTTCAACTCTAAAACCAAGATTGCTTGAGTCTTCAACCTCCATGGGTGCAAGGCGAACATCTATTGACTCTGCCATTCCTAGACTAACTCATTCCAATCATGAAAACATCAACAACTTGGCCTAGAAGTTCTATTAGTCCAAGATAAACCGAAAAGGAAGAAATGAGCTTTCAACTCTAAAACCAAGATAGCTTGAGTCTTCAACCTCCATGGGTGCAAGACGAACATCTATTGACTCTCCCATTCATTGACTAACTCATTCCAATCATGAAAACATTAACAACTTGGCCTAGAAGTTCTATTAGTCCAAGATAAACTGAAAAGGAGGAAATGAGCTTTCAACTCTAAAACCAAGATAGCTTGAGTCTTCAACCTTCATGGGTGCAAGACGAACATCTGTTGACTCTCCCATTCATTGACTAACTCATTCCAATCATGAAAACATTAACAACTTGGCCTAGAAGTTCTATTAGTCCAAGATAAACTGAAAAGGAGGAAATGAGCTTTCAACTCTAAAACCAAGATAGCTTGAGTGTTCAACCTCAATGTGTGCAAGACGAACATCGGTTGACTCTCCCATTCATTGACTAACTCATTCCAATCATGAAAACATTAACAACTTGGCCTAGAAGTTCTATTAGTCCAAGATAAACCGAAAAGGAGGAAATGAGCTTTCAACTCTAAAACCAAGATAGCTTGAGTCTTCAACCTCAATGTGTGCAAGACGAACATCTGTTGACTCTCCCATTCATTGACTAACTCATTCCAATCATGAAAACATCAATAACTTGGCCTAGAAGTTCTATTAGTCCAAGATAAACCGAAAAGGAAGAAATGAGCTTTCAACTCTAAAACCAAGATAGCTTGAGTCTTGAACCACAATGTGTGCAAGATGAACATCGGTTGACTCTCCCATTCATTGACTAACTCATTCCAATCATGAAAACATCAACAACTTGGCCTAGAAGTTCTATTAGTCCAAGATAAACCGAGACCGAAGAAATGGGCTTTCAACTCTAAAACCAAGATAGCTTGAGTCTTCAACCTCAATGTGTGCAAGACGAACATCTGTTGACTCTCCCATTCATTGACTAACTCATTCCAATCATGAAAACATCAACAACTTGGCCTAGAAGTTCTATTAGTCCAAGATAAACCGAGACCGAAGAAATGAGCTTTCAACTCTAAAACCAAGATTGCTTGAGTCTTCAACCTCCATGGGTTCAAGACGAACATCTATTGACTCTCCCATTCATTGACTAACTCATTCCAATCATGAAAACATCAACAACTTGGCATAGAAGTTCTGTTAGTCCAAGATAAACCGAAAAGAAGGAAATGAGATTTCAACTCTAAAACCAAGATAGCTTGAGTCTTCAACCTTCATGGGTGCAAGATGAACATCTGTTGACTCTCCCATTCATTGACTAACTCATTCCAATCATGAAAACATCAACAACTTGGCCTAGAAGTTCTATTAGTCCAAGATAAACCGAAAAGGAGGAAATGAGCTTTCAACTCTAAAACCAAGATAGCTTGAGTCTTCAACCTCCATGGGTGCAAGACGAACAACTGTTGACTCTCCCATTCATTGACTAACTCATTGCAATCATGAAAACATCAATAACTTGGCCTAGAAGTTCTATTAGTCCAAGATAAACCGAAAAGGAAGAAATGAGCTTTCAACTCTAAAACCAAGATAGCTTGAGTCCTCAACCTCAATGTGAGCACAAAGAAACATCTGTTGACTCTCCCATTCATTGACTAACTCATTCCAATCATGAAAACATGAACAACTTGGCCTAGAAGTTCTATTGGTCCAAGATAAACCGAAAAGAAGGAAATGAGCTTTCAACTCTAAAACCAAGATAGCTTGAGTCTTCAACCTCCATGGGTGCAAGACGAACATCTGTTGACACTCCCATTCATTGACTAACTCATTCCAATCATGAAAAAATCAATAACTTGGCCTAGAAGTTCTATTAGTCCAAGATAAACCGAAAAGGAAGAAATGAGCTTTCAACTCTAAAACCAATATAGCTTGAGTCTTGAACCACAATGTGTGCAAGACGAACATCTGTTGACTCTCCCATTCATTGACTAACTCATTCCAATCATGAAAACATCAACAACTTGGCCTAGAAGTTCTATTAGTCCAAGATAAACCGAAAAGGAAGAAATGAGCTTTCAACTCTAAAACCAATATAGCTTGAGTCTTCAACCTCCATGGGTGCAAGACAAACATCTATTGACTCTCCCATTAATTGACTAACTCATTCCAATCATGAAAACATCAACAACTTGGCCTAGAAGTTCTATTAGTCCAAGATAAACCGAAAAGGAAGAAATGAGCTTTCAACTCTAAAACCAAGATAGCTTGAGTGTTCAACCTCAATGTGTGCAAGACGAACATCGGTTGACTCTCCCATTCATTGACTAACTCATTCCAATCATGAAAACATCAACAACTTGGCCTAGAAGTTCTATTAGTCCAAGATAAACCGAAAAGGAAGAAATGAGCTTTCAACTCTAAAACCAAGATAGCTTGAGTCCTCAACCTCAATGTGTGCACAAAGAAACATCTGTTGACTCTCCCATTCATTGACTAACTCATTCCAATCATGAAAACATCAACAACTTGGCCTAGAAGTTCTATTAGTCCAAGATAAACCGAAAAGAAGGAAATGAGCTTTCAACTCTAAAACCAAGATAGCTTGAGTCTTCAACCTCTATGTGTGCAAGACGAACATCTGTTGACTCTCCCATTCATTGACTAACTCATTCCAATCATGAAAACATCAACAACTTGGCCTAGAAGTTCTATTAGTCCAAGATAAACCGAGACCGAAGAAATGGGCTTTCAACTCTAAAACCAAGATAGCTTGAGTCTTCATCCTCCTTGGGTGCAAGATGAACATCTGTTGACTCTCCCATTCATTGACTAACCCATTCCAATCATGAAAAACATTAACAACTTGGCCTAGAAGTTCTATTAGTCCAAGATAAACTGAAAAGTAGGAAATGAGCTTTCAACTCTAAAACCAAGATAGCTTGAGTGTTCAACCTCAATGTGTGCAAGACGAACATCGGTTGACTCTCCCATTCATTGACTAACTCATTCCAATCATGAAAACATTAACAACTTGGCCTAGAAGTTCTATTAGTCCAAGATAAACCGAAAAGGAAGAAATGAGCTTTCAACTCTAAAACCAAGATAGCTTGAGTCTTCAACCTTCATGGGTGCAAGACGAACATCTATTGACTCTCCCATTCCTAGACTAACTCATTCCAATCATGAAAACATCAACAACTTGGCCTAGAAGTTCTATTAGTCCAAGATAAACCGAAAAGAAGGAAATGAGCAATCAACTCTAAAACCAAGATAGCTTGAGTCTTCAACCTTCATGGGTGCAAGGCAGACATCTGTTGACTCTCCCATTCATTGACTAACTCATTCCAATCATGAAAACATGA
This sequence comes from Styphnolobium japonicum, assembly GCA_023212625.1. NCBI lineage: Eukaryota > Viridiplantae > Streptophyta > Magnoliopsida > Fabales > Fabaceae > Styphnolobium > Styphnolobium japonicum. The sequence goes on from JALBWW010000010.1 coordinate 5,136,098, forward strand.
ACAACTTGGCCTAGAAGTTCTATTAGTCCAAGATAAACCGAAAAGGAGGAAATGAGCTTTCAACTCTAAAACCAAGATAGCTTGAGTCTTCAACCTCCATGGGTGCAAGACGAACATCTGTTGACTCTCCCATTCATTGACTAACTCATTCCAATCATGAAAACATCAATAACTTGGCCTAGAAGTTCTATTAGTCCAAGATAAACTGAAAAGGAAGAAATGAGCTTTCAACTCTAAAACCAAGATAGCTTGAGTCCTCAACCTCAATGTGTGCACAAAGAAACATCTGTTGACTCTCCCATTCATTGACTAACTCATTCCAATCATGAAAACATGAACAACTTGGCCTAGAAGTTCTATTAGTCCAAGATAAACCGAAAAGAAGGAAATGAGCTTTCAACTCTAAAACCAAGATAGCTTGAGTCTTCAACCTCCATGGGTGCAAGACGAACATCTGTTGACTCTCCCATTCATTGACTAACTCATTCCAATCATGAAAACATCAATAACTTGGCCTAGAAGTTCTATTAGTCCAAGATAAACCGAAAAGGAAGAAATGAGCTTTCAACTCTAAAACCAAGATAGCTTGAGTCTTCAACCTCAATGTGTGCAAGGCAGACATCTGTTGACTCTCCCATTCATTGACTAACTCATTCCAATCATGAAAACATCAACAACTTGGCCTAGAAGTTCTATTAGTCCAAGATAAACCGCGAAAAGAAGAAATGAGCTTTCAACTCTAAAACCAAGATAGCTTGAGTCTTCAACCTCCATGGGTGCAAGGCAGACATCTATTGACTCTCCCATTCATTGACTAACTCATTCCAATCATGAAAACATCAACAACTTGGCCTAGAAGTTCTATTAGTCCAAGATAAACCGAAAAAGAAGGAAATGAGCTTTCAACTCTAAAATCAAGATAGCTTGAGTCTTCAACCTTCATGGGTGCAAGGCAGACATCTGTTGACTCTCCCATTCATTGACTAACTCATTCCAATCATGAAAACATGAACAACTTGGCCTAGAAGTTCTATTAGTCCAAGATAAACCGAAAAGAAGGAAATGAGCTTTCAACTCTAAAACCAAGATAGCTTGAGTCTTCAACCTCCATGGGTGCAAGGCAGACATCATTGACTCTCCCATTCATTGACTAACTCATTCCAATCATGAAAACATCAATAACTTGGCCTAGAAGTTCTATTAGTCCAAGATAAACCGAAAAGGAAGAAATGAGCTTTCAACTCTAAAACCAAGATAGTTTGAGTCCTCAACCTCAATGTGTGCACAAAGAAACATATGTTGACTCTCCCATTCATTGACTAACTCATTCCAATCATGAAAACATGAACAACTTGGCCTAGAAGTTCTATTATTCCAAGATAAACCGAAAAGAAGGAAATGAGCTTTCAACTCTAAAACCAAGATAGCTTGAGTCTTCAACCTATATGTGTGCAAGACGAACATCTGTTGACTCTCCCATTCATTGACTAACTGATTCCAATCATGAAAACATCAACAACTTGACCTAGAAGTTCTATTAGTCCAAGATAAACCGAGACCGAAGAAATGGGCTTTCAACTCTAAAACCAAGATAGTTTGAGTCCTCAACCTCAATGTGTGCACAAAGAAACATCTGTTGACTCTCCCATTCATTGACTAACTCATTCCAATCATGAAAACATGAACAACTTGGCCTAGAAGTTCTATTATTCCAAGATAAACCGAAAAGAAGGAAATGAGCTTTCAACTCTAAAACCAAGATAGCTTGAGTCTTCAACCTATATGTGTGCAAGACGAACATCTGTTGACTCTCCCATTCATTGACTAACTGATTCCAATCATGAAAACATCAACAACTTGACCTAGAAGTTCTATTAGTCCAAGATAAACCGAGACCGAAGAAATGGGCTTTCAACTCTAAAACCAAGATAGCTTGAGTCTTCAACCTCCTTGGGTGCAAGATGAACATCTGTTGACTCTCCCATTCATTGACTAACTCATTCCAATCATGAAAACATCAACAACTTGGCCTAGAAGTTCTATTAGTCCAAGATAAACCGAAAAGGAAGAAATGAGCTTTCAACTCTAAAACCAAGATAGCTTGAGTGTTCAACCTCAATGTGTGCAAGACGAACATCGGTTGACTCTCCCATTCATTGACTAACTCATTCCAATCATGAAAACATCAACAACTTGGCCTAGAAGTTCTATTAGTCCAAGATAAACCGAGACCAAAGATATGGGCTTTCAACTCTAAAACCAAGATAGCTTGAGTCTTCAACCTTCATGGGTGCAAGATGAACATCTGTTGACTCTCCCATTCATTGACTAACTCATTCCAATCATGAAAACATCAACAACTTGGCCTAGAAGTTCTATTAGTCCAAGATAAACCGAAAAGGAGGAAATGAGCTTTCAACTCTAAATCCAAGATAGCTTGAGTCTTCAACCTCCATGGGTGGACCACGATCATCTGTTGACTCTCCCATTCATTGACTAACTCATTCCAATCATGAAAACACCACCAACTTGGCCTAGAAGTTCTATTAATCCAAGATAAACCGAAACGAAACAAATGGGCATTCAAATCAAAAACAAAGATAGCTTGAGTCTTCAACCTCCACGGGCGGACCACGAACATCTATTGACTCTCCCATTCATTGACTAACTCATTCCAATCATGAAAACATCAACAACTTGGCCTAGAAGTTCTATTAGTCCAAGATAAACCGAGAAGGAAGAAATGGGCTTTCAACACTAAAACCAAGATAGCTTGAGTCTTCAACCTCCATGGGTGCAAGACGAACATCTATTGACTCTCCCATTCATTGACTAACTCATTCCAATCATGAAAACATCAACAACTTGGCCTAGAAGTTCTGTTAGTCCAAGATAAACCGAAGAGAAGGAAATGAGCTTTCAACTCTAAAACCAAGATAGCTTGAGTCTTCAACCTTCATGGGTGCGAGACGAACAACTGTTGACTCTCCCATTCATTGACTAACTCATTCCAATCATGAAAACATCAATAACTTGGCCTAGAAGTTCTATTAGTCCAAGATAAACCGAAAAGGAAGAAATGAGCTTTCAACTCTAAAACCAAGATAGCTTGAGTCCTCAACCTCAATGTGAGCACAAAGAAACATCTGTTGACACTCCCATTCATTGACTAACTCATTCCAATCATGAAAACATGAACAACTTGGCCTAGAAGTTCTATTAGTCCAAGATAAACCAAAAAGAAGGAAATGAGCTTTCAATTCTAAAACCAAGATAGCTTGAGTCTTCAACCTCTATGTGTGCAAGACGAACATCTGTTGACTCTCCCATTCATTGACTAACTGATTCCAATCATGAAAACATCAACAACTTGACCTAGAAGTTCTACTAGTCCAAGATAAACCGAAAAAGAAGAAATGGGCTTTCAACTCTAAAACCAAGATAGCTTGAGTCTTCATCCTCCTTGGGTGCAAGATGAACATCTGTTGACTCTCCCATTCATTGACTAACTCATTCCAATCATGAAAACATCAACAACTTGGCCTAGAAGTTCTATTAGTCCAAGATAAACCGAAAAGGAAGAAATGAGCTTTCAACTCTAAAACCAAGATAGCTTGAGTCTTCAACCTTAATGTGTGCATGACGAGCATCGGTTGACTCTCCCATTCATTGACTAACTCTTTCCAATCATGAAAACGTCAACAACTTGGCCAAGAAGTTCTGTTAGTCCAAGATTAACCGAGACTGAAGGAATGGGCTTTCAACTCTAAAACCAAGATTGCTTGAGTCTTCATCCTCCATGGGTGCAAGATGAACATCTGTTGACTCTCCCATTCATTGACTAACTCATTCCAATCGTGAAAACATCAACAACTTGGCCTAGAAGTTCTATTAGTCCAAGATAAACCGAAAAGGAGGAAATGAGCTTTCAACTCTAAAACCAAGATAGCTTGAGTCTTCAACCTCCATGGGTGCAAGGCAGACATTGCATTGACTCTCCCATTCATTGACTAACTCATTCCAATCATGAAAACATCAACAACTTGGCCTAGAAGTTCTATTAGTCCAAGATAAACCAAGACCGAAGAAATGGGCTTTCAACTCTAAAACCAAGATAGCTTGAGCCTTCAACCTTCTTGGGTGCAAGATGAACATCTGTTGACTCTCCCATTCATTGACTAACTCATTCCAATCATGAAAACATCAACAACTTGACCTAGAAGTTCTATTAGTCCAAGATAAACCGAGACCGAAGAAATGGGCTTTCAACTCTAAAACCAAGATTGCTTGAGTCTTCATCCTCCTTGGGTGCAAGATGAACATCTATTGACTCTCCCATTCATTGACTAACTCAATCCAATCATGAAAACAACAACAACTTGGCCTAGAAATTCAATTAGTCCTAGATAAACCGAAAAGGAAGAAATGAGCTTTCAACTCTAAAACCAAGATAGCTTGAGTCCTCAACCTCAATGTGTGCGCAAAGAAACATCTGTTGACTCTCCCATTCATTGACTAACTCATTCCAATCATGAAAACATGAACAACTTGGCCTAGAAGTTCTATTAGTCCAAGATAAACCGAAAAGAAGGAAATGAGCTTTCAACTCTAAAACCAAGATAGCTTGAGTCTTCAACCTCCATGGGTGCAAGACGAACATCTGTTGACTCTCCCATTCATTGACTAACTCATTCCAATCATGAAAACATCAATAACTTGGCCTAGAAGTTCTATTAGTCCAAGATAAACCGAAAAGGAAGAAATGAGCTTTCAACTCTAAAACCAAGATAGCTTGAGTCCTCAACCTCAATGTGTGCACAAAGAAACATCTGTTGACTCTCCCATTCATTGACTAACTCATTCCAATCATGAAAACATCAACAACTTGGCCTAGAAGTTCTATTAGTCCAAGATAAACCGAGACCGAAGAAATGGGCTTTCAACTCTAAAACCAAGATAGCTTGAGTCTTCAACCTCAATGTGTGCAAGACGAACATCTGTTGACTCTCCCATTCATTGACTAACTGATTCCAATCATGAAAACATCAACAACTTGACCTAGAAGTTCTATTAGTCCAAGATAAACCGAAAAGGAACAAAGGGGCTTTCAACTCTAAAACCAAGATACCTTAAGTCTTCAACCTCCATGGGTGCAACACGAACATCTGTTGACTCTCCCATTCATTGACTAACTCATTCCAATCATGAAAACAACACCAACTTGGCCTAGAAGTTCTATTAGTCCAAGATAAACCGAAAAGGAAGAAATGAGCTTTCAACTCTAAAACCAAGATAGCTTGAGTGTTCAACCTCAATGTGTGCAAGACGAACATCGGTTGACTCTCCCATTCATTGACTAACTCATTCCAATCATGAAAACATCAACAACTTGGCCTAGAAGTTCTATTAGTCCAAGATAAACCGAGACCGAAGAAATGAGCTTTCAACTCTAAAACCAAGATAGCTTGAGTCTTCAACCTCCATGGGTGCAAGACGAACATCTATTGACTCTCCCATTCATTGACTAACTCATTCCAATCATGAAAACATCAACAACTTGGCCTAGAAGTTCTGTTAGTCCAAGATAAACCGAAAAGAAGGAAATGAGATTTCAACTCTAAAACCAAGATAGCTTGAGTCTTCAACCTTCATGGGTGCAAGACGAACATCTGTTGACTCTCCCATTCATTGACTAACTCATTCCAATCATGAAAACATGAACAACTTGGCCTAGAAGTTCTATTAGTCCAAGATAAACCGAAAAGGAGGAAATGAGCTTTCAACTCTAAAACCAAGATAGCTTGAGTCTTCAACCTCCATGGGTGCAAGACGATCATCTGTTGACTCTCCCATTCATTGACTAACTCATTCCAATCATGAAAACATCAACAACTTGGCCTAGAAGTTCTATTAGTCCAAGATAAACCGAAAAGGAAGAAATGAGCTTTCAACTCTAAAACCAAGATAGCTTGAGTCCTCAACCTCAATGTGTGCACAAAGAAACATCTGTTGACTCTCCCATTCATTGACTAACTCATTCCAATCATGAAAACATGAACAACTTGGCCTAGAAGTTCTATTGGTCCAAGATAAACCAAAAAGAAGGAAATGAGCTTTCAACTCTAAAACCAAGATAGCTTGAGTCTTCAACCTCCATGGGTGCAAGACGAACATCTGTTGACTCTCCCATTCATTGACTAACTCATTCCAATCATGAAAAAATCAATAACTTGGCCTAGAAGTTCTATTAGTCCAAGATAAACCGAAAAGGAAGAAATGAGCTTTCAACTCTAAAACCAATATAGCTTGAGTCTTGAACCACAATGTGTGCAAGACGAACATCTGTTGACTCTCCCATTCATTGACTAACTCATTCCAATCATGAAAACATCAACAACTTGGCCTAGAAGTTCTATTAGTCCAAGATAAACCGAGACCGAAGAAATATGCTTTCAACTCTAAAACCAAGATTGCTTGAGTCTTCAACCTCCATGGGTGCAAGACGAACATCTATTGACTCTCCCATTCATTGACTAACTCATTCCAATCATGAAAACATCAACAACTTGGCCTAGAAGTTCTGTTAGTCCAAGATAAACCGAAAAGAAGGAAATGAGCTTTCAACTCTAAAACCAAGATAGCTTGAGTCTTCAACCTTCATGGGTGCAAGACGAACATCTGTTGACTCTCCCATTCATTGACTAACTCATTCCAATCATGAAAACATGAACAACTTGGCCTAGAAGTTCTATTAGTCCAAGATAAACCGAAAAGGAGGAAATGAGCTTTCAACTCTAAAACCAAGATAGCTTGAGTCTTCAACCTCCATGGGTGCAAGACGAACATCTGTTGACTCTCCCATTCATTGACTAACTCATTCCAATCATGAAAACATCAATAACTTGGCCTAGAAGTTCTATTAGTCCAAGATAAACCGAAAAGGAAGAAATGAGCTTTCAACTCTAAAACCAAGATAGCTTGAGTCCTCAACCTCAATGTGTGCACAAAGAAACATCTGTTGACTCTCCCATTCATTGACTAACTCATTCCAATCATGAAAACATCAACAACTTGGCCTAGAAGTTCTATTAGTCCAAGATAAACCGAAAAGAAGGAAATGAGCTTTCAACTCTAAAACCAAGATAGCTTGAGTCTTCAACCTATATGTGTGCAAGACGAACATCTGTTGACTCTCCCATTCATTGACTAACTGATTCCAATCATGAAAACATCAACAACTTGACCTAGAAGTTCTATTAGTCCAAGATAAACCGAGACCGAAGAAATGGGCTTTCAACTCTAAAACCAAGATTGCTTGAGTCTTCATCCTCCTTGGGTGCAAGATGAACATCTGTTGACTCTCCCATTCATTGACTAACTCAATCCAATCATGAAAACAACAACAACTTGGCCTAGAAATTCAATTAGTCCAAGATAAACCGAAAAGGAAGAAATGAGCTTTCAATTCTAAATCCAAGATAGCTTGAGTGTTCAACCTCAATGTGTGCAAGACGAACATCGGTTGACTCTCCCATTCATTGACTAACTCATTCCAATCATGAAAACATCAACAACTTGACCTAGAAGTTCTATTAGTCCAAGATAATCCGAGATCAAAGGTATGGGCTTGCAACCCTAAAACTAAGATTGCTTGAGCCTTCATCCTGCTTGGGTGCAAGATGAACATCTGTTGACTCTCCCATTCATTGACTAACTCATTCCAATCATGAAAACTTCAACAACTTGCCCTAGAAGTTCTATTAGTCCAAGATAAACCGAAAAGGAGGAAATGATCTTTCAACTCTAAAACTAAGATAACTTGAGTCTTCAACCTCCATGGGTGCAAGACGAACATCTGTTGACTCTCCCATTCATTGACTAACTCATTCCAATCATGAAAACATCAACAACTTGGCCTAGAAGTTCTATTAGTCCAAGATAAACCGATACCGAAGAAATGGGCTTTCAACTCTAAAACCAAGATTGCTTGAGTCTTCAACCTCCATGGGTGCAAGACGAACATCTATTGACTCTCCCATTCATTGACTAACTCATTCCAATCATGAAAACATCAACAACTTGGCCTAGAAGTTCTATTAGTCCAAGATAAACCGAGACCGAAGAAATATGCTTTCAACTCTAAAACCAAGATTGCTTGAGTCTTCAACCTCCATGGGTGCAAGACGAACATGTATTGACTCTCCCATTCATTGACTAACTCATTCCAATCATGAAAACATCAACAACTTGGCCTAGAAGTTCTGTTAGTCCAAGATAAACCGAAAAGAAGGAAATGAGCTTTCAACTCTAAAACCAAGATAGCTTGAGTCTTCAACCTTCATGGGTGCAAGACGAACATCTGTTGACTCTCCCATTCATTGACTAACTCATTCCAATCATGAAAACATCAATAACTTGGCCTAGAAGTTCTATTAGTCCAAGATAAACCGAAAAGGAAGAAATGAGCTTTCAACTCTAAAACCAAGATAGCTTGAGTCTTCAACCTTCATGGGTGCAAGACGAACATCGGTTGACTCTCCCATTCATTGACTAACTCATTCCAATCATGAAAACATCAACAACTTGGCCTAGAAGTTCTATTAGTCCAAGATAAACCGAGACCGAAGAAATGGGCTTTCAACTCTAAAACCAAGATTGCTTGAGTCTTCAACCTTCATGGGTGCAAGACGAACATCTGTTGACTCTCCCATTCATTGACTAACTCATTCCAATCATGAAAACATCAACAACTTGGCCTAGAAGTTCTATTAGTCCAAGATAAACCGAAAAGGAGGAAATGAGCTTTCAACTCTAAAACCAAGATAGCTTGAGTCTTCAACCTCCATGGGTGCAAGACGAACATCTGTTGACTCTCCCATTCATTGACTAACTCATTCCAATCATGAAAACATCAACAACTTGGCCTAGAAGTTCAATTAGTGCAAGATAAACCAAAAAGGAGGAAATGAGCTTTCAACTCTAAAACCAAGATAGCTTGAGTCTTCAACCTCCATGGGTGCAAGACGAACATCTGTTGACTCTCCCATTCATTGACTAACTCATTCCAATCATGAAAACATGAACAACTTGGCCTAGAAGTTCTATTAGTCCAAGATAAACCGAAAAGGAAGAAATGAGCTTTCAACTCTAAAACCAAGATAGCTTGAGTCTTGAACCTCAATGTGTGCAAGACGAACATCTGTTGACTCTCCCATTCATTGACTAACTCATTCCAATCATGAAAACATCAATAACTTGGCCTAGAAGTTCTATTAGTCCAAGATAAACCGAGACCGAAGAAATGGGCTTTCAACTCTAAAACCAAGATTGCTTGAGTCTTCATCCTCCTTGGGTGCAAGATGAACATCTGTTGACTCTCCCATTCATTGACTAACTCATTCCAGTCATGAAAATATCAACAAATTAAGCTAGAAGTTCTATTAGTCCAAGATAAACCGAAAAGGAGGAAATGAGCTTTCAACTCTAAATCCAAGATAGCTTGAGTCTTCATCCTCCTTGGGTGCAAGATGAACATCTGTTGACTCTCCCATTCATTGACTAACTCATTCCAATCATGAAAACATCAACAACTTGGCCTAGAAGTTCTATTAGTCCAAGATAAACCGAGACCGAAGAAATGGGGTTGCAACCCTAAAACTAAGATTGCTTGAGTCTTAATCCTCCTTGGGTGCAAGATGAACATCTGTTGACTCTCCCATTCATTGACTAACTCATTCCAAACATGAAAACATCAACAACTTGGCCTAGAAGTTCTATTAGTCCAAGATAAACCGAGACCGAAGAAAAGGGCTTTCAACTCTAAAACCAATATAGCTTGAGTCTTCAACCTCAATGTGTGCAAGACGAACATCTGTTGACTCTCCCATTCATTGACTAACTCATTCCAATCATGAAAACATCAACAACTTGGCCTAGAAGTTCTATTAGTCCAAGATAAACCGTGAACGAAGAAATGGGCTTTCAACTCTAAAACTAAGATAGCTTGAGTCTTCAACCTGCTTGGGTGCAAGATGAACATCTGTTGACTCTCCCATTCATTGAGTAACTCATTCCAATCATGAAAACATCAACAACTTGGCCTAGAAGTTCAATTAGTGCAAGATAAACCGAAAAGGAGGAAATGAGCTTTCAACTCTAAAACCAAGATAGCTTGAGTCTTCAACCTCCATGGGTGCAAGACGAACATCTGTTGACTCTCCCATTCATTGACTAACTCATTCCAATCATGAAAACATGAACAACTTGGCCTAGAAGTTCTATTAGTCCAAGATAAACCGAAAAGGAAGAAATGAGCTTTCAACTCTAAAACCAAGATAGCTTGAGTCTTCAACCTCAATGTGTGCAAGACGAACATCTGTTGACTCTCCCATTCATTGACTAACTCATTCCAATCATGAAAACATCAACAACTTGGCCTAGAAGTTCTATTAGTCCAAGATAAACCGAGACCGAAGAAATGGGCTTTCAACTCTAAAACCAAGATTGCTTGAGTCTTCATCCTCCTTGGGTGCAAGAAGAACATCTGTTGACTCTCCCATTCATTGACTAACTCATTCCAGTCATGAAAATATCAACAAATTAAGCTAGAAGTTCTATTAGTCCAAGATAAACCGAAAAGGAGGAAATGAGCTTTCAACTCTAAATCCAAGATAGCTTGAGTCTTCATCCTCCTTGGGTGCAAGATGAACATCTGTTGACTCTCCCATTCATTGACTAACTCATTCCAATCATGAAAACATCAACAACTTGGCCTAGAAGTTCTATTAGTCCAAGATAAACCGAGACCGAAGAAATGGGCTTTCAACTCTAAAACCAAGATTGCTTGAGTCTTCATCCTCCTTGGGTGCAAGACGAACATCTGTTGACTCTCCCATTCATTGACTAACTCATTCCAATCATGAAAACATCAACAACTTGGCCTAGAAGTTCTATTAGTCCAAGATAAACCGAGACCGAAGAAAAGGGCTTTCAACTCTAAAACCAATATAGCTTGAGTCTTCAACCTCAATGTGTGCAAGACGAACATCTGTTGACTCTCCCATTCATTGACTAACTCATTCCAATCATGAAAACATCAACAACTTGGCCTAGAAGTTCTATTAGTCCAAGATAAACCGTGACGGAAGAAATGGGGTTGCAACCCTAAAACTAAGATTGCTTGAGTCTTAATCCTCCTTGGGTGCAAGATGAACATCTGTTGACTCTCCCATTCATTGACTAACTCATTCCAATCATGAAAACATCAACAACTTGGCCTAGAAGTTCTATTAGTCCAAGATAAACCGAGACCGAAGAAATGGGCTTTCAACTCTAAAACCAAGATAGCTTGAGTCTTCAACCTCAATGTGTGCAAGACGAACATCTGTTGACTCTCCCATTCATTGACTAACTCATTCCAATCATGAAAACATCAACAACTTGGCCTAGAAGTTCTATTAGTCCAAGATAAACCGAGACCGAAGAAATGGGCTTTCAACTCTAAAACCAAGATAGCTTGAGTCTTCATCCTCCTTGGGTGCAAGATGAACATCTGTTGACTCTCCCATTCATTGACTAACTCATTCCAATCATGAAAACATCAACAACTTGGCCTAGAAGTTCTATTAGTCCAAGATAAACCGAAAAGGAGGAAATGAGCTTTCAACTCTAAAACCAAGATAGCTTGAGTCTTCAACCTCCATGGGTGCAAGACGAACATCTGTTGACTCTCCCATTCATTGACTAACTCATTCCAATCATGAAAACATCAACAACTTGGCCTAGAAGTTCTATTAGTCCAAGATAAACCGAGACCGAAGAAATGGGCTTTCAACTCTAAAACCAAGATAGCTTGAGTCTTCAACCTCAATGTGTGCAAGACGAACATCTGTTGACTCTCCCATTCATTGACTAACTCATTCCAATCATGAAAACATCAACAACTTGGCCTAGAAGTTCTATTAGTCCAAGATAAACCGAGACCGAAGAAATGGGCTTTCAACTCTAAAACCAAGATTGCTTGAGTCTTCATCCTCCTTGGGTGCAAGATGAACATCTGTTGACTCTCCCATTCATTGACTAACTCATTCCAATCATGAAAACATCAACAACTTGGCCTAGAAGTTCTATTAGTCCAAGATAAACCGAAAAGGAAGAAATGAGCTTTCAACTCTAAAACCAAGATAGCTTGAGTCTTCAACCTCAATGTGTGCAAGACGAACATCGGTTGACTCTCCCATTCATTGACTAACTCATTCCAATCATGAAAACATCAACAACTTGGCCTAGAAGTTCTATTAGTCCAAGATAAACCGAGACCGAAGAAATGGGCTTTCAACTCTAAAACCAAGATAGCTTGAGTCTTCAACCTCAATGTGTGCAAGACGAACATCTGTTGACTCTCCCATTCATTGACTAACTCATTCCAATCATGAAAACATCAACAACTTGGCCTAGAAATTCTATTAGTCCTAGATAAACCGAAAAGGAAGAAATGAGCTTTCAACTCTAAAACTAAGATAGCTTGAGTCTTCATCCTCCTTGGGTGCAAGATGATCATCTGTTGACTCTCCCATTCATTGACTAACTCATTCCAATCATGAAAACATCAACAACTTGGCCTAGAAGTTCTATTAGTCCAAGATAAACCGAAAAGGAGGAAATGAGCTTTCAACTCTAAAACCAAGATAGCTTGAGTCTTCAACCTCCATGGGTGCAAGACGAACATCTGTTGACTCTCCCATTCATTGACTAACTCATTCCAATCATGAAAATATCAACAACTTGGCCTAGAAGTTCTATTAGTCCAAGATAAACCAAGACGGAAGAAATGGGCTTTCAACTCTAAAACCAAGATAGCTTGAGTCTTCAACCTTCATGGGTGCAAGACGAACATCTGTTGACTCTCCCATTCATTGACTAACTCATTCCAATCATGAAAACATCAAAAACTTGGCCTAGAAGTTCTATTAGTCCAAGATAAACCGAAAAGGAAGAAATGAGCTTTCAACTCTAAAACCAAGATAGCTTGAGTGTTCAACCTCAATGTGTGCAAGACGAACATCGGTTGACTCTCCCATTCATTGACTAACTCATTCCAATCATGAAAACATCAACAACTTGGCCTAGAAGTTCTATTAGTCCAAGATAAACCGAGACCTATGAAATGGGCTTTCAACTCTAAAACCAAGATAGCTTGAGTCTTCATCCTCCTTGGGTGCAAGATGAACATCTGTTGACTCTCCCATTCATTGACTAACTCATTCCAATCATGAAAACATCAACAACTTGGCCTAGAAGTTCTATTAGTCCAAGATAAACCGAAAAGGAGGAAATGAGCTTTCAACTCTAAAACCAAGATAGCTTGAGTCTTCAACCTCCATGGGTGCAAGACGAACATCTGTTGACTCTCCCATTCATTGACTAACTCATTCCAATCATGAAAACATCAATAACTTGGCCTAGAAGTTCTATTAGTCCAAGATAAACCGAGACCGAAGAAATGGGCTTTCAACTCTAAAACCAAGATTGCTTGAGTCTTCATCCTCCTTGGGTGCAAGACGAACATCTGTTGACTCTCCCATTCATTGACTAACTCATTCCAATCATGAAAATATCAACAACTTGGCCTAGAAGTTCTATTAGTCGAAGATAAACCGAAAAGGAGGAAATGAGCTTTCAACTCTAAATCCAAGATAGCTTGAGTCTTCATCCTCCTTGGGTGCAAGATGAACATCTGTTGACTCTCCCATTCATTGACTAACTCATTCCAATCATGAAAACACCACCAACTTGGCCTAGAAGTTCTATTAATCCAAGATAAACCGAAACGAAACAAATGGGCATTCAAATCAAAAACAAAGATAGCTTGAGTCTTCATCCTCCTTGGGTGCAAGATGAACATCTGTTGACTCTCCCATTCATTGACAAACTCATTCCAATCATGAAAACATTAACAACTTGGCCTAGAAGTTCTATTAGTCCAAGATAAACCAAGACCGAAGAAATGGGCTTTCAACTCTAAAACCAAGATTGCTTGAGTCTTCAACCTTCATGGGTGCAAGAGGAACATCTGTTGACTCTCCCATTCATTGACTAACTCATTCCAATCATGAAAACATCAACAACTTGGCCTAGAAATTCTATTAGTCCTAGATAAACCGAAAAGGAAGAAATGAGCTTTCAACTCTAAAACCAAGATAGCTTGAGTGTTCAACCTCAATGTGTGCAAGACGAACATCGGTTGACTCTCCCATTCATTGACTAACTCATTCCAATCATGAAAACATCAACAACTTGGCCTAGAAGTTCTATTAGTCCAAGATAAACCGAGACCGAAGAAATGGGCTTTCAACTCTAAAACCAAGATTGCTTGAGTCTTCATCCTCCTTGGGTGCAAGATGAACATCTGTTGACTCTCCCATTCATTGACAAACTCATTCCAATCATGAAAACATCAACAACTTGGCCTAGAAGTTCTATTAGTCCAAGATAAACCGAAAAGGAGGAAATGAGCTTTCAACTCTAAAACCAAGATTGCTTGAGTCTTCAACCTCCATGGGTGCAAGACGAACATCTGTTGACTCTCCCATTCATTGACTAACTCATTCCAATCATGAAAATATCAACAACTTGGCCTAGAAGTTCTATTAGTCCAAGATAAACCGAGACCAAAGATATGGGCTTGTAACCCTAAAAGTAAGATTGCTTGAGTCTTCATCCTCCTTGGGTGCAAGATGAACATCTGTTGACTCTCCCATTCATTGACTAACTCATTCCAATCATGAAAACATCAACAACTTGGCCTAGAAGTTCTATTAGTCCAAGATAAACCGAAAAGGAGGAAATGAGCTTTCAACTCTAAAACCAAGATAGCTTGAGTCTTCAACCTCCATGGGTGCAAGACGAACATCTGTTGACTCTCCCATTCATTGACTAACTCATTCCAATCATGAAAACATGAACAACTTGGCCTAGAAGTTCTATTAGTCCAAGATAAACCGAAAAGGAAGAAATGAGCTTTCAACTCTAAAACCAAGATAGCTTGAGTCTTGAACCTCAATGTGTGCAAGACGAACATCTGTTGACTCTCCCATTCATTGACTAACTCATTCCAATCATGAAAACATCAACAACTTGGCCTAGAAGTTCTATTAGTCCAAGATAAACCGAGACCGAAGAAATGGGCTTTCAACTCTAAAACCAAGATTGCTTGAGTCTTCATCCTCCTTGGGTGCAAGATGAACATCTGTTGACTCTCCCATTCATTGACTAACTCATTCCAATCATGAAAACATCAACAACTTGGCCTAGAAATTCTATTAGTCCTAGATAAACCGAAAAGGAAGAAATGAGCTTTCAACTCTAAAACCAAGATAGCTTGAGTGTTCAACCTCAATGTGTGCAAGACGAACATCGGTTGACTCTCCCATTCATTGACTAACTCATTCCAATCATGAAAACATCAACAACTTGGCCTAGAAGTTCTATTAGTCCTAGATAAATCGAGACAGAAGAAATGGGATTTCAACTCTAAAACCAAGATTGCTTGAGTCTTCAGCCTCCATGGGTGCAAGACGAACATCTGTTGACTCTCCCATTCATTGACTAACCCATTCCAATCATGAAAACATCAACAACTTGGCCTAGAAGTTCTATTAGTCCAAGATAAACCGAGACCGAAGAAATGGGGTTGCAACCCTAAAACTAAGATTGCTTGAGTCTTAATCCTCCTTGGGTGCAAGATGAACATCTGTTGACTCTCCCATTCATTGACTAACTCATTCCAATCATGAAAACATCAACAACTTGGCCTAGAAGTTCTATTAGTCCAAGATAAACCGAGACCGAAGAAATGGGCTTTCAACTCTAAAACCAAGGTAGCTTGATTCCTCAACCTCAATGTGTGCAAGACGAACATCTGTTGACTCTCCCATTCATTGACTAACTCATTCCAATCATGAAAACATCAACAACTTGGCCTAGAAGTTCTATTAGTCCAAGATAAACCGAGACCGAAGAAATGGGCTTTCAACTCTAAAACCAAGATAGCTTGAGTCTTCAACCTCAATGTGTGCAAGGCAGACATCTGTTGACTCTCCCATTCATTGACTAACTCATTCCAATCATGAAAACATCAACAACTTGGCCTAGAAGTTCTATTAGTCCAAGATAAACCGAGACCGAAGAAATGGGCTTTCAACTCTAAAACCAAGATTGCTTGAGTCTTCATCCTCCTTGGGTGCAAGATGAACATCTGTTGACTCTCCCATTCATTGACTAACTCAATCCAATCATGAAAACATCAACAACTTGGCCTAGAAATTCTATTAGTCCTAGATAAACCGAAAAGGAAGAAATGAGCTTTCAACTCTAAAACCAAGATAGCTTGAGTGTTCAACCTCAATGTGTGCAAGACGAACATCGGTTGACTCTCCCATTCATTGACTAACTCATTCCAATCATGAAAACATCAACAACTTGGCCTAGAAGTTCTATTAGTCCAAGATAAACCGAGACCAAAGATATGGGCTTGCAACCCTAAAACTAAGATTGCTTGAGTCTTCATCCTGCTTGGGTGCAAGATGAACATCTGTTGACTCTCCCATTCATTGAGTAACTCATTCCAATCATGAAAACATCAACAACTTGGCCTAGAAGTTCTATTAGTCCAAGATAAACCGAAAAGGAGGAAATGAGCTTTCAACTCTAAAACCAAGATAGCTTGAGTCTTCAACCTCCATGGGTGCAAGACGAACATCTGTTGACTCTCCCATTCATTGACTAACTCATTCCAATCATGAAAACATCAACAACTTGGCCTAGAAGTTCTATTAGTCCAAGATAAACCGAAAAGGAAGAAATGAGCTTTCAACTCTAAAACCAATATAGCTTGAGTCTTCAACCTCAATGTGTGCAAGACGAACATCTGTTGACTCTCCCATTCATTGACTAACTCATTCCAATCATGAAAATATCAACAACTTGGCCTAGAAGTTCTATTAGTCCAAGATAAACCGAAAAGGAGGAAATGAGCTTTCAACTCTAAATCCAAGATAGCTTGAGTGTTCAACCCCAATGTGTGCAAGACGAACATCGGTTGACTCTCCCATTCATTGACTAACTCATTCCAATCATGAAAACATCAACAACTTGGCCTAGAAGTTCTATTAGTCCAAGATAAACCGAGACCAAAGATATGGGCTTGCAACCCTAAAACTAAGATTGCTTGAGTCTTCAACCTCCATGGGTGCAAGACGAACATCTGTTGACTCTCCCATTCATTGACTAACTCATTCCAATCATGAAAACATCAATAACTTGGCCTAGAAGTTCTATTAGTCCTAGATAAACCGAAAAGGAAGAAATGAACTTTCAACTCTAAAACCAAGATAGCTTGAGTGTTCAACCTCAATGTGTGCAAGACGAACATCGGTTGACTGTCCCATTCATTGACTAACTCATTCCAATCATGAAAACATCAATAACTTGGCCTAGAAGTTCTATTACTCCAAGATAAACCGAGACCAAAGATATGGGCTTTCAACCCTAAAACTAAGATTGCTTGAGTCTTCATCCTGCTTGGGTGCAAGATGAACATCTGTTGACTCTCCCATTCATTGACTAACTCATTCCAATCATGAAAACATCAACAACTTGGCCTAGAAGTTCTATTAGTCCAAGATAAACCGAAAAGGAGGAAATGAGCTTTCAACTCTAAAACCAAGATAGCTTGAGTCTTCAACCTCCATGGGTGCAAGACGAACATCTGTTGACTCTCCCATTCATTGACTAACTCATTCCAATCATGAAAATATCAACAACTTGGCCTAGAAGTTCTATTAGTCCAAGATAAACCGAGACCAAAGATATGGGCTTGTAATCCTAAAAGTAAGATTGCTTGAGTCTTCATCCTCCTTGGGTGCAAGATGAACATCTGTTGACTCTCCCATTCATTGACTAACTCATTCCAATCATGAAAATATCAACAACTTGCCTAGAAGTTCTATTAGTCCAAGATAAACCGAAAAGGAGGAAATGAGCTTTCAACTCTAAATCCAAGATAGCTTGAGTCTTCATCCTCCTTGGGTGCAAGATGAACATCTGTTGACTCTCCCATTCATTGACTAACTCATTCCAATCATGAAAACATCAACAACTTGGCCTAGAAGTTCAATTAGTGCAAGATAAACCGAAAAGGAGGAAATGAGCTTTCAACTCTAAAACCAAGATAGCTTGAGTCTTCAACCTCCATGGGTGCAAGACGACCATCTGTTGACTCTCCCATTCATTGACTAACTCATTCCAATCATGAAAACATCAAAAACTTGGCCTAGAAGTTCTATTAGTCCAAGATAAACCGACAACGAAGAAATGGGCTTTCAACTCTAAAACCAAGATAGCTTGAGTCTTCAACCTCAATGTGTGCAAGACGAACATCTGTTGACTCTCCCATTCATTGACTAACTCATTCCAATCATGAAAACATCAACAACTTGGCCTAGAAGTTCTATTAGTCCAAGATAAACCGAGACCGAAGAAATGGGCTTTCAACTCTAAAACCAAGATTGCTTGAGTCTTCATCCTCCTTGGGTGCAAGATGAACATCTGTTGACTCTCCCATTCATTGACTAACTCAATCCAATCATGAAAACATCAACAACTTGGCCTAGAAATTCTATTAGTCCTAGATAAACCGAAAAGGAAGAAATGAGCTTTCAATTCTAAATCCAAGATAGCTTGAGTGTTCAACCTCAATGTGTGCAAGACGAACATCGGTTGACTCTCCCATTCATTGACTAACTCATTCCAATCATGAAAACATCAACAACTTGGCCTAGAAGTTCTATTAGTCCAAGATAAACCGAGACCAAAGATATGGGCTTGCAACCCTAAAACTAAGATTGCTTGAGCCTTCATCCTGCTTGGGTGCAAGATGAACATCTGTTGACTCTCCCATTCATTGACTAACTCATTCCAATCATGAAAACATCAACAACTTGGCCTAGAAGTTCTATTAGTCCAAGATAAACCGAAAAGGAGGAAATGAGCTTTCAACTCTAAAACCAAGATAGCTTGAGTCTTCAACCTCCATGGGTGCAAGACGAACATCTGTTGACTCTCCCATTCATTGACTAACTCATTCCAATCATGAAAACATTAACAACTTGGCCTAGAAGTTCTATTAGTCCAAGATAAACCGAAAAGGAGGAAATGAGCTTTCAACTCTAAAACCAATATAGCTTGAGTCTTCAACCTCAATGTGTGCAAGACGAACATCTGTTGACTCTCCCATTCATTGACTAACTCATTCCAATCATGAAAATATCAACAACTTGGCCTAGAAGTTCTATTAGTCCAAGATAAATTGAAAAGGAGGAAATGAGCTTTCAACTCTAAAACCAAGATAGCTTGAGTGTTCAACCTCAATGTGTGCAAGACGAACATCGGTTGACTCTCCCATTCATTGACTAACTCATTCCAATCATGAAAAACATTAACAACTTGGCCTAGAAGTTCTATTAGTCCAAGATAAACCAAGACCGAAGAAATGGGCTTTCAACTCTAAAACCAAGATAGCTTGAGTCTTCATCCTCCTTGGGTGCAAGATGAACATCTGTTGACTCTCCCATTCATTGACTAACTCATTCCAATCATGAAAACATCAACAACTTGGCCTAGAAGTTCTATTAGTCCAAGATAAACCGAAAAGGAAGAAATGAGCTTTCAACTCTAAAACCAAGATAGCTTGAGTGTTCAACCTCAATGTGTGCAAGACGAACATCGGTTGACTCTCCCATTCATTGACTAACTCATTCCAATCATGAAAACATCAACAACTTGGCCTAGAAGTTCTATTAGTCCAAGATAAACCGAGACCAAAGATATGGGCTTACAACCCTAAAACTAAGATTGCTTGAGTCTTCATCCTCCTTGGGTGCAAGATGAACATCTGTTGACTCTCCCATTCATTGACAAACTCATTCCAATCATGAAAAGATCAACAACTTGGCCTAGAAGTTCTATTAGTCCAAGATAAACCGAAAAGGAGGAAATGAGCTTTCAACTCTAAAACCAAGATAGCTTGAGTCTTCAACCTCCATGGGTGCAAGACGAACATCTGTTGACTCTCCCATTCATTGACTAACTCATTCCAATCATGAAAATATCAACAACTTGGCCTAGAAGTTCTATTAGTCCAAGATAAACCGAGACCAAAGATATGGGCTTGTAATCCTAAAAGTAAGATTGCTTGAGTCTTCATCCTCCTTGGGTGCAAGATGAACATCTGTTGACTCTCCCATTCATTGACTAACTCATTCCAATCATGAAAATATCAACAACTTGCCTAGAAGTTCTATTAGTCCAAGATAAACCGAAAAGGAGGAAATGAGCTTTCAACTCTAAATCCAAGATAGCTTGAGTCTTCATCCTCCTTGGGTGCAAGATGAACATCTGTTGACTCTCCCATTCATTGACTAACTCAATCCAATCATGAAAACAACAACAACTTGGCCTAGAAATTCAATTAGTCCTAGATAAACCGAAAAGGAAGAAATGAGCTTTCAATTCTAAATCCAAGATAGCTTGAGTGTTCAACCCCAATGTGTGCAAGACGAACATCGGTTGACTCTCCCATTCATTGACTAACTCATTCCAATCATGAAAACATCAACAACTTGGCCTAGAAGTTCTATTAGTCCAAGATAAACCGAGACCAAAGATATGGGCTTGCAACCCTAAAACTAAGATTGCTTGAGTCTTCATCCTGCTTGGGTGCAAGATGAACATCTGTTGACTCTCCCATTCATTGAGTAACTCATTCCAATCATGAAAACATCAACAACTTGGCCTAGAAGTTCTATTAGTCCAAGATAAACCGAAAAGGAGGAAATGAGCTTCCAACTCTAAAACCAAGATAGGTTGAGTCTTCAACCTCCATGGGTGCAAGACGAACATCTGTTGACTCTCCCATTCATTGACTAACTCATTCCAATCATGAAAACATCAACAACTTGGCCTAGAAGTTCTATTAGTCCAAGATAAACCGAAAAGGAAGAAATGAGCTTTCAACTCTAAAACCAAGATAGCTTGAGTCTTGAACCTCAATGTGTGCAAGACGAACATCTGTTGACTCTCCCATTCATTGACTAACTCATTCCAATCATGAAAATATCAACAACTTGCCTAGAAGTTCTATTAGTCCAAGATAAACCGAAAAGGAGGAAATGAGCTTTCAACTCTAAATCCAAGATAGCTTGAGTGTTCAACCCCAATGTGTGCAAGACGAACATCGGTTGACTCTCCCATTCATTGACTAACTCATTCCAATCATGAAAACATCAACAACTTGGCCTAGAAGTTCTATTAGTCCAAGATAAACCGAGACCAAAGATATGGGCTTGCAACCCTAAAACTAAGATTGCTTGAGTCTTCATCCTGCTTGGGTGCAAGATGAACATCTGTTGACTCTCCCATTCATTGACTAACTCAATCCAATCATGAAAACATCAACAACTTGGCCTAGAAATTCTATTAGTCCTAGATAAACCGAAAAGGAAGAAATGAACTTTCAACTCTAAAACCAAGATAGCTTGAGTGTTCAACCTCAATGTGTGCAAGACGAACATCGGTTGACTGTCCCATTCATTGACTAACTCATTCCAATCATGAAAACATCAACAACTTGGCCTAGAAGTTCTATTAGTCCAAGATAAACTGAGACCAAAGATATGGGCTTACAACCCTAAAACTTAGATTGCTTGAGTCTTCATCCTCCTTGGGTGCAAGATGAACATCTGTTGACTCTCCCATTCATTGACAAACTCATTCCAATCATGAAAAGATCAACAACTTGGCCTAGAAGTTCTATTAGTCCAAGATAAACCGAAAAGGAGGAAATGAGCTTTCAACTCTAAAACCAAGATAGCTTGAGTCTTCAACCTCCATGGGTGCAAGACGAACATCTGTTGACTCTCCCATTCATTGACTAACTCATTCCAATCATGAAAATATCAACAACTTGGCCTAGAAGTTCTATTAGTCCAAGATAAACCGAGACCAATGATATGGGCTTGCAACCCTAAAACTAAGATTGCTTGAGTCTTCATCCTCCTTGGGTGCAAGATGAACATCTGTTGACTCTCCCATTCATTGACTAACTCATTCCAATCATGAAAATATCAACAACTTGGCCTAGAAGTTCTATTAGTCCAAGATAAACCGAAAAGGAGGAAATGAGCTTTCAACTCTAAATCCAAGATAGCTTGAGTCTTCATCCTCCTTGGGTGCAAGATGAACATCTGTTGACTCTCCCATTCATTGACTAACTCATTCCAATCATGAAAACATCAACAACTTGGCCTAGAAGTTCAATTAGTGCAAGATAAACCGAAAAGGAGGAAATGAGCTTCCAACTCTAAAACCAAGATAGCTTGAGTCTTCAACCTCCATGGGTGCAAGACGAACATCTGTTGACTCTCCCATTCATTGACTAACTCATTCCAATCATGAAAACATGAACAACTTGGCCTAGAAGTTCTATTAGTCCAAGATAAACCGAAAAGGAAGAAATGAGCTTTCAACTCTAAAACCAAGATAGCTTGAGTCTTGAACCTCAATGTGTGCAAGACGAACATCTGTTGACTCTCCCATTCATTGACTAACTGATTCCAATCATGAAAACATCAACAACTTGGCCTAGAAGTTCTATTAGTCCAAGATAAACCGAGACCGAAGAAATGGGCTTTCAACTCTAAAACCAAGATTGCTTGAGTCTTCATCCTCCTTGGGTGCAAGATGAACATCTGTTGACTCTCCCATTCATTGACTAACTCATTCCAATCATGAAAACATCAACAACTTGGCCTAGAAATTCTATTAGTCCTAGATAAACCGAAAAGGAAGAAATGAGCTTTCAATTCTAAATCCAAGATAGCGTGAGTGTTGAACCTCAATGTGTGCAAGACGAACATCGGTTGACTCTCCCATTCATTGACTAACTCATTCCAATCATGAAAACATCAACAACTTGGCCTAGAAGTTCTATTAGTCCTAGATAAACCGAGACCAAAGATATGGGCTTTCAACTCTAAAACCAATATAGCTTGAGTCTTCAACCTCAATGTGTGCAAGACGAACATCTGTTGACTCTCCCATTCATTGACTAACTCATTCCAATCATGAAAACGTCAACAACATGGCCTAGAAGTTCTATTAGTCCAAGATAAACCGAGACCGAAGAAATGGGGTTGCAACCCTAAAACTAAGATTGCTTGAGTCTTAATCCTCCTTGGGAGCAAGATGAACATCTGTTGACTCTCCCATTCATTGACTAACTCATTCCAATCATGAAAACATCAACAACTTGGCCTAGAAGTTCTATTAGTCCAAGATAAACCGAGACCGAAGAAATGGGCTTTCAACTCTAAAACCAAGATAGCTTGAGTCCTCAACCTCAATGTGTGCAAGACGAACATCTGTTGACTCTCCCATTCATTGACTAACTCATTCCAATCATGAAAACATCAAAAACTTGGCCTAGAAGTTCTATTAGTCCAAGATAAACTGAGACCGAAGAAATGGGCTTTCAACTCTAAAACCAAGATAGCTTGAGTCTTCAACCTCAATGTGTGCAAGACGAACATCTGTTGACTCTCCCATTCATTGACTAACTGATTCCAATCATGAAAACATCAACAACTTGACCTAGAAGTTCTATTAGTCCAAGATAAACCGAGACCGAAGAAATGGGCTTTCAACTCTAAAACCAAGATTGCTTGAGTCTTCATCCTCCTTGGGTGCAAGATGAACATCTGTTGACTCTCCCATTCGTTGACTAACTCAATCCAATCATGAAAACAACAACAACTTGGCCTAGAAATTCAATTAGTCCTAGATAAACCGAAAAGGAAGAAATGAGCTTTCAATTCTAAATCCAAGATAGCTTGAGTGTTCAACCTCAATGTGTGCAAGACGAACATCGGTTGACTCTCCCATTCATTGACTAACTCATTCCAATCATGAAAACATCAACAACTTGGCCTAGAAGTTCTATTAGTCCAAGATAAACCGAGACCAAAGATATGGGCTTGCAACCCTAAAACTAAGATTGCTTGAGTCTTCATCCTGCTTGGGTGCAAGATGAACATCTGTTGACTCTCCCATTCATTGAGTAACTCATTCCAATCATGAAAACATCAACAACTTGGCCTAGAAGTTCTATTAGTCCAAGATAAACCGAAAAGGAGGAAATGAGCTTTCAACTCTAAAACCAAGATAGGTTGAGTCTTCAACCTCCATGGGTGCAAGACGAACATCTGTTGACTCTCCCATTCATTGACTAACTCATTCCAATCATGAAAACATCAACAACTTGGCCTAGAAGTTCTATTAGTCCAAGATAAACCGAGACCGAAGAAATGGGCTTTCAACTTTAAAACCAAGATAGCTTGAGTCCTCAACCTCAATGTGTGCAAGACGAACATCTGTTGACTCTCCCATTCATTGATTAACTCATTCCAATCATGAAAACATCAACAACTTGGCCTAGAAGTTCTATTAGTCCAAGATAAACCGAGACCAAAGATATGGGCTTGCAACCCTAAAACTAAGATTGCTTGAGTCTTCATCCTGCTTGGGTGCAAGATGAACATCTGTTGACTCTCCCATTCATTGACAAACTCATTCCAATCATGAAAACATCAACAACTTGGCCTAGAAGTTCAATTAGTCCAAGATAAACCGAAAAGGAGGAAATGAGCTTTCAACTCTAAAACCAAGATTGCTTGAGTCTTCAACCTCCATGGGTGCAACCTCCATGTCAGATAGAGATCCCAGATTTACCTCTAGATTTTGGAATGCCTTACATCAGTCTTTTGGGACTAAGCTCAATTTCAGTACTGCTTATCACCCACAGTCTGATGATCAGTCCGAGCGGACTATCCAAACATTAGAAGATATGTTGAGAGCTTGTGTTCTCGAGGATAAGGGTAGTTGGGATAGATACTTACCATTGGTAGAGTTTGCTTACAACAACAGTTTCCATTCTAGCATTGGGATGGCACCATATGAGGCACTCTATGGTAGAAAATGTAGGTCGCCTCTGTGTTGGTATGAGGTAGGTGAGAGGAACCTGTTAGGGCCTGAGTTAGTTCAAGAAACTACCGAAAAGATTAGGGTTATACAGGAGAAAATTAGAATTGCTCAGAGTCGGCAAAAGAGTTATGCTGACAAAAGAAGGCGTCCTCTAGAGTTTGAAGAGGGTGATCATGTGTTTCTTAGAGTCTCACCCATGACAGGAATTGGTAGAGCCATTCGGGCTAAGAAGTTAAATCCTCGTTTCATTGGTCCGTTTCAAATTCTAAAGCGTATTGGACTTGTAGCTTATCACATAGCTCTTCCTCCACATCTGTCCAATCTCCATCCTGTGTTTCATGTATCCCAATTGAGAAAGTATGTTCCGGATCTTTCACACATCATTGAGGTTGAGTCGGTACAATTGAGAGCTGACCTTACATTTCAGGCTAAGCCAGCTAAGATCATTGACCGTAGTGTGAAGTCCCTGAGGAACAAGACTATTTCCCTGGTGAAGGTGCTTTGGGATGGACAGTTACCTAAAGAGGCGACGTGGGAATTGGAGGAAGATTTGCGCAAGCTGCATCCCGATCTATTCTGATCAGGTATATCTTTAACTCAATTTTGTGGGAAAAATTCTTTTAAGGGGGGAGAATGTAACATCCCTAAATTTCATATGTTATGACTTAGTTAACTTCTTTGGATGAGTTATATGTTTTGATACAGAAATTGTAATAGATTGAGTTAGAATGATTGATTTGAGATTCTGGCTATACCGATGAACTTGGTAGGACCTAAGGAAGAAATAGGTGAAATTTAAACTCTTATATTTATTCTGGCTAAGTTAGGACCTACTGGTAAATTTAATTTTCTTCAGGACCTATTGGGAATTCTTATATATCACAAGGATATTTTAGTCTTTTTACACCTCAGTGGCAAATTAGTGATTCTTCCTTTAAGTGAGGGGCAAGATAGACATTTCAACCTCCCCTCCCTCATAAAATGGGGGACCGGCCAGCATAGGAGAGCCAAAGGCTCATCTTCTCCAAAATCTCTAAGTTCTCCATAGCCAAAGCTAGCACCAAGGTTCAAGGTCCCAAAGTAAGTATTTTTATACACCTTTTGGCTTAGGTTATTTGATGGTTATTGATCACTATGATCTCTTCTTCAATCCTATGGTATTAGCTTCTTGAGAAACTCATTTTCATCTCCAAGAATCAAGAACACCCATGTCTAAAAATGGGTTGTTTTGGTTGAGTGTTTTGAAGGAAGTTGAAGGGAAGGTTGCCTTGACTACCAATTCCATCTTGGAATCAAGTTAGGAGCACTTCAATGTGAGTGTGGATTTACTTGTGCTATTGTATGATGTTCGTAGAGTGAAAGTGTATGATGTATGATTAAGCTTGAATCTAGGGTTTTCACCTATGCTTGAGGTTGGATATGTTTTTATTACATGTTTTCAAGATTAGGGTTTAGGAAAAATGAGTGGTATGGTTAGTATTTTTTGCTGGATTTGAGGACATGATTTCCAAGGGAAAACTTGGGTTTTAGGTATGTGTTGGGCGTGGCACTATTCCTGCCCAGAAGGCCAACCACGGGCGTGGTCCCCACCATTGTAACATCCCTAAATTTCATATGTTATGACTTAGTTAATTCTTTGGATGATTTATATGTTCTGTTACAGAAATGGTAATAGATTGAGTTAGAATGATTGATTTGATATTCTGGCTATACCAGTGAACTCGGTAGAACCTAAGGAAGATATTGGCGAACTCTAAACTCTTATATTTATTCTGACTAAGTTAGGACCTACTGGTAAATTTAATTTTCTTCAGGACCTATTGGGAATTCTTAGAAATCACAGGGGTATTTTAGTCTTTTTACACCTCAGTGGCAAATTAGTGATTCTTCCTTTAAGTGAGGGGCAAAATGGACATTTCACACCCCTCCCTCTTCCATAAGGGAACCGGCCTGCCTAGGGTGAGCCAAAGGGCTCATCTTCTCCAAATTGCTAAGTTCTCCATAGCTAAGCTTGCTCCAAGGTTCAAGGATCGAAAGTAAGTATTTTTATACACCTTTAGACTTAGGTTATTTGATGGTTATTGATCACTATGATCTCTTCTTCAATCCTATGGTATTAGTTTCTTGAGAAACTCATTTTCATCCCTAAGAATCAAGAACACCCATGTCTAAAAGTTGGTTGTTTTGCTTGAGTGTTTTGAAGGAAGTTGAAGGGAAGGTTGTCTTGACTACCAATCCCATCTTGAAATCAAGTTAGGAGAACTTCAAAGTGAGTGTGGATTTACTTGTGCTATTGTATGATGTTCTTAGCGTGAAAGTGTATGATGTATGATTAAGCTTGAATCTAGGGATTTCACCTATGCTTGAGGTTGGATGTGTTTTTATTACATGTTTTCAAGGATTAGGGTTTAGGAAAAATGAGTGGTATGGTTGATATACTTGATGGATTTGAGGACATGATTTCCAAGGGAAAACTTGGGTTTTAGGTATGTGTTGGGCATGGCACTATTCCTGCCCAGAAGGCCAACCACGAGCATGGTCCCCACCACGGCCTGGCCGTGGTCCTCTCTAGAAAGGAATTGTTGTTGCCTCGTGCCCAACCACGGCCGTGGTCCCCACCACGGGCTGGCCGTGGTTGGCTCTGGAAAGAAAAATGTTGTGTGCTGAAATCTGACCACGGGTGTGGTGGACACCAGGGGTGGCCGTGGTCCAGACCACGGGCGTGGTGCCAACCAGGGGCAGGCCGTGGTTGTCTCTGTTTTCAATTTGTTGAGTTTTGTTTTCTGAACCGTGGCCGTGGTTACCACCACGGGCTGGCCGTGGTTGACTCTGTTTGTGTTATTGTGGTGCTTATGCCTAGGGTCTTGATACCATATGCTAGGTTTAGGATGAAGAATGACTTAGCATTAGAATGAGATGTGTAGCTAAGTAAGAATGCTTGATAGAAGTGACTTAGCACTATTGTAACTAAGTAAGAATGCTTGATAGAGTTGAGCATGATGGTTATGTGTTGTATATGCTTGAATTGATTACATGTAATGCTATTATGATGATATTATGAATGAGCATGATATGAGTATGAGAACACATTGCATAGCGAGATGGCCTAACCGGAAGGGGTTAGTGTACAAAACAGAGGGGTGCCTAGCTGATGAGCTAGATGGAAATGAAATGGCATACTTATTTGCATTGCATTGCGAGGTGACCTAACCGGAAAGGGTTAGTGTACAAAACAGAGGGGTGCCTAGCTTATTAGCTAGAAGGAAACGGATGTGGCATAACACATTCATATGCATATTGCAAGGGCCTAACCGAAAGGGGTTAGTGCACAACAAGAGGAGTGGAGAAAGAAAAAGTGTGAATAAAAGGTGTGAACATCATGTGCATTCATTCATTGCATTGATTGGTTGGTGTTATTTGACATATTGTGAATTGTGTTAGTTATACTTGCTCTCTACTTACATTTATACTTTATCTGCAAGTTATTCATATTCACTGGGAAGTTGTTCTCACCACCTCTTTCTCAGATTCGCAGGAACACCCCGGACCCTCTACGGGTTAAGTACGGAGGATTCTGTTGATTTATTTTTTTGGGATTTATATTTTGGTGGAGTTAAGCTCCGTGATGTAACTATGACAGGATGTGTATTATTCTGATGTAGATGTTGCAGGGAACTGAATACTACTTTTGATGTACTCGGTTCTGTATATGTTTAGTGTGCTCAGTCAGGATAGTGTCTAGAATACACTTGTATAACGTTGCATACTCTGATAATGTTTTGGTTGAGATCTGAGATCTCTTTTTAATATATGTGTATGTATATATATATGATATATGTACTCAGGTTGGTTTGAAATGGTTGTTGGAAATCCGCTGCTTATGTTATAGTTTGTGGTAATGTTTAAGAAAGAAAGGAAACGCTGCCGAATTTTCTATATTTATATATTCCACGTAAGGCTTATGGTTGGTAAATAACATAGTAACTATTAGGTCTTACAACCATGGCCTGGCCGTGGTCCACTCTGGAAAGGAAGTGTTGATGTCTCGTGCCCAATCACGGCCGTGGTCCCCACCACGGGCTAGTCGTGGTTGGCTCTGGAAAGGAAAATGTTGTGTGCTGAAATCTGACCACGGGTGTGGTGGCCACCAGGGGCTGGCCGTGGTGTCTCTGTTTCCAATTTGTTGAGTTTTGTTTTCTGAACCGTGGCCGTGGTTACCACCACGGGCTGGCCGTGGTTGACTCTGTTTATGTTATTGTGATGCATATGCCTAGGGTCTTGATACCATAGGCTAGGTCTAGGATTAAGGATGACTTAGCACTATATTAAGATGTGTAGCAAAGTAAGAATGCTTGATAGAGTTGAGCATGATTGTTATGTGTTGTATATGTTTGAATTGATTATATGTGATGTTATTATGATATTATGAATGAGCATGATATGAATATGAGAACATTGCATTACATAGCGAGATGGCCTAACCGGAAGGGGTTAGTGCACAAGACAGAGGGGTGCCTAGCTGATGAGCTAGATGGAAATGAAATGGCATACTTATTTGCATTGCATTGCGAGGTGGCCTAACCGAAAGGGGTTAGTGTACAAGAATGAGGGGTGCCTAGCTTATTAGCTAGAAGGAAACGGAATTGGCATAACACATTGCATATGCATATCGCGAGGGCCTAACCGAAAGGGGTTAGTGCACAATAAGAGGAGTGGAGAAAGAAAAAGTGTGAATAAAAGGTGTGAACATCATGTGCATTCATTCATTGCATTGATTGGTTGGTGTTATTTGACATATTGTGAATTGTGTTAGTTATACTTGCTCTCTACTTACATTTATACTTTATCTGCAAGTTATTCATATTCACTGGGAAGTTGTTCTCACCACCTCTTTCTTAGATTCGCAGGAACACCCCGGACCCCCTACGGGTTAAGTACGGAGGATTCTGTTGATTTACTTTTTTGGGATTTGTATCTTTGGTGGAGTTAAGCTCCGTGATGTAACTATAACAGGATGTGTATTATTTTGATGTAGATATGACAGGGAACTAAATACTACTATTGATGTGCTCGGTTCTGTATATGTTTAGTGTGCTCAGTCAGGATAGTGTTTAGATTACACTTGTATAACATTTCATACTCTGATAATATTTTGATTGAGATCTAAGATCTCTTGATGATATCTGTGTATGTGTATATATAATATATGTACTCTGGTTGGTTTGAAATGGTTGTTGGAAATCCGCTGCTTATGTTATAATTTGGGGTAATGTTCGAGAAACAAAGGAAACGCTGCCGAATTTTCTATATTTATATATACTCCACGTAAGACTTATGGTTGGTAAGTAATGTAGTAACTATTAGGTCTTACACCATGGGTGCATGACAAACATCTATTTACTCCCCCATTCATTGACTAAGTCATTCCTATCCTGAAAGCATCGGCACCATTGCTTAGAAGTTCTATTAATCGAAGATAAACCGAAAATGAACAACGGGGCTTTCAACTCTTAAACCAAGATAGCTTGAGTCTTCAACCTCCATGGGTGCATGACGAACATCTTTTGACTCTCTCATTCATTGACTAACTCATTCCAATCATGAAAAACATCAACAACTTGGCATAGAAGTTATATTAATCCAAGATAAACCGAAAAGGAGCAAAGGGGTTTTCAACTCTTAAACCAAGATTGCTTGAGTTTTCAACCTGCATGGGTGCATGATGAACATCTATTGACTCTCCTATTCATTGACTAACTCATTCCAATCATGAAAACATCAGCAACTAGGCTTAGAAGTTCTATTAATCCAAGATACACCGAAAAGGGACAAATGGGCTTTCAACTCTTAAACAAAGATAGCTTGAGTATTCAACCTCCATGGGTGATCAACTCTTAAACCAAGATAGCTTGAGCCTTCAAACTCCATAGTTGCATGGTGAACATCAATTGACTTTCCCATTTATTGACTAACTCTTTCCAATCAATGAAACATCAATAACTTGGCCTTGATGTTCTATTAATCCAAGATAAACCGAAAACGAACAAAGAGGCTTTCATCTCTTAAACCAAGATAGCTTGAGTCCTCAACCTGTAGGGGTGCATGACGAACATCTATTGACTATCCCATTCATCGACTAACTCATTCCAATCATGAAAACACCACCAACTTGGCATCTAAGTTCTATTATTCCAAGATACTCTGAAAAGGAACAAATGGGCTTTCAACTCTAAAACAAAGATAGCTTGAGTCTTGCACCTCCATGGGTGGATGATGAACATCGATTAACTCCCCCATTGATTGACTAACTCATTCCAGTCATGAAATCATCAACAACTTGGCTTAGAAGTTCTATTAATCCAAGAGAAACCGAAAAGTAACAAAGAGGCTTTCAACTCTTAAACCAAGATAGCTTGAGACTTCAACCTGCGTGGGTGCATGACGAACATCTATTGACTCTCCTATTCATTGACTAACTCATTCCAATCATGAAAGCATCAACAACTTGGCTTAGAAGTTCTTTTAATAAAAGATAAACAGAGAAGGAACAACTAGGCTTTCAATTCTAAAACAAAGATAGCTTGAGTCTTTAACCTCCATGGGTGCATGTCGAACATCTATTGACTCTCCTATTCATTGAATAACTCATTCCAATCAAGAAAACATCAACAACTTGGCTTAGAAGTTGTATTAATCCTAGATAAACCGAGAAGGAACAATTGGGCTTTCAACTTTTAAACCAAGATTACTTGAGTCTTCAACCTCCATGGGAGCATGACGAACATCTATTGACTCTCTCATTCATCGACTAACTCATTCCAATCATGAAAACACTACCAACTTGGCCTCTATGTTCTATTAATCCAAGATACACCAAAAAGGAACAAATGGGCTTTCAACTCTTAAACCAAGATAGCTTGAGTCTTCAACCTCCATAGGTGCATGGTGAATATCTATTGACCCTCCGATTCATTGACTAACTCATTCCAATCATGAAAACATCAACAACTTGGCTTAGAAGTTCTATGAATACATGATAAACCGAGAAGGAACAACTGGGCTTTCAACTCTTAAACCAAGCTAGCTTGAGCTTTCCACCTCTACAGGTGCAGGACGAACATCTATTGACTGTCCTATTCATTGACTAACTCATTCCAATCAATGAAATATCAATATCTTGGCCTAGAAGTTCTATTAATCCAAGATAAACCGAAAAGGAAAAAATAGGCTTTTAACTCTTTATCCAGGATAGCTTGAGTCTTCAACTCCAGGCGTGCATGACGAACATGTATTGACTCTCCCATTCATTGACTAACTCATTCCAATCATGAAAACACCACCAACTTGGCCTCTAAGTTCTATTAATCCAAGATACATTGAAAAGGGACAAATGGGCTTTCAACTCTTAAACAAAGATAGCTTGAGTATTCAACCTCCATGGGTGGATGACGAACATCTATTGACTCTCCCATTCATTGACGAACTCATTCCAATCATGAAAACATCAGCAACTTGGCTTAGAAGTTATGCTAATCCAAGATAAACCGAGAAGGAACAACTGGGCTTTCAGCCCTTAAACCAAGATAGCTTGTGTCTTCAACCTCGATGGGTGCATGACGAACATCTATTGACTCTCCCATTCTTTGACTAACCCATTCCAATCCGGAAAACATCAACAACTTGGCTTAGAAGTTCTATTAATGCATGATAAACCGAGAGGGAACAACAGGGCTTTCAACTCTTAAACCAAGATAGCTTGAGTCCTCAACCTCCATGGGTGCTTGACGAACATCTATTGAATCTCCCATTCATTGACTAACTCATTCCAATCAATGAAACATCAATAACTTGGCGTAGAAGTTCTATTAATGCATGTGACAAGAGGTTGTCAAGACCTCGTCAAATAATAAAAATTACCGGTTCTCAAACTAATTTGTAGTATAGAGCATGAACCGAATCGTCTCTCAAGGATCCAATAAAACAAAGATTAAATCCGATCAAGATAAATAAAAAGGGGGGTTTTGTTGTTGATTAACAATATTGACAAAAGTACGGGACTTAAAGTTATAAACAAATCTAAAGAAGTAACCAATCCAAGGAAATTTACCGATCTTGAGTTTAACTCATCATTCATCACAAGGAATTCACTTAATTGATAACCATGTTCTTGGCCTTAGATCACATCAAGAAGCCTTAACATGATCCAAGAATTCTTTACTAGATAAGCATCTAGGATTTGATTAACCAAGGTTAGATAAAGTAAGCACCATCCAAACATAGATTAACTTAAGATCTAGAATTTAACCAAGCTAAACAATCTATCAAAAAGCTTTAATATATTGTTTAATCTTTATGATCCTCTTTGAATACATGATAATAAAGCTATTACCACATCAACATCTAAAACAAATTAAGCAATTTAATCTAGATAAAAATCAAAAGAGGAAGAAGAGAAACTTGAATAACAATTAAGCAATATGAACAAGCAAAACAAGATCTCCAAATTAAACAACAAGATGGCTAATCCCTTGGATTGATTATGAGAGCCTAGCCTTCCATGGATGGGAAGGAAGAACTCATAAATAAAAGAAAAAAAACGAAATTCTAAAGAGAATGGAGAAGAAGAGAAAGAAAACTCTAACAAATACTCAAACTTTCTTGAAACTTACTTAAAATTTGAATTCTCTATAATACAAAGAGATTGGCTCTATTTATACTAATCCTAGAAGCCAATTTATACATGTACATAATCTGAATACAACCTATAAAAATATGGAAATTGTCAAATATGGAAGCTTGATGCATGGTTGGTGGGTTGGTGCATGGTAGGTGGGTTGGTGTATGGTTGGTGGCTTTTAGTCAACAACTCTTATCCGACTTCTGGCTTCAAATTCATCACCTAGACGGTGCATTTTGGCTTGGATGTCTTCATGAAAGTTGTAGCCAGTTGCCTCCTTGAAAATCTCCAATTTGAATAATGTCATTTGGACTTTTAGAACTCCAGAAATGCCAAAAACACTGCACCTACCTCAAGTTAGGTTGGAAGAACGTGTTTCCAAATTCAGACCAACTTGTAGCTTCAGAAGCATGCCTAAAACGACATCTATTGACAAAATGGTCTTCAGTGAAGTTGGAGATAGGGGTCTTATCTTTCAAATGACCAAGTTTCAGCCCAAGAGGAGGCCTATAACCCACTGTATTGCAAGGCTATTTTGGGCCCTTAGAAGTCCGATCCAGCTCTTGAGTTCATCATGAAACTTGTACATCCTTGTCTTAGCTTTCCAAAGACACCAAGATCACCTCAATTGGATCACCGAGTCCCAAGTTATGGCCAAACCAAGGAAGAAAGGTCAAAATGCATCAAAATCCGAAAATTATCCAATTTTTACATTAAAACCCAATGAAGCCCAACAACATTAAACTCATCTAAAATACTAATATTGGGCACAATAAACATCTAATGAAGCCTAATACAAAGCTAATATAAGTGTCTCAAATTGATTGATCAGCATGATAAACCGAAATGGAACAAAGAGGCTTTCAACTCTTAAACCATGATAGCTTGAGTCCTTAACCTCCAGGGGTGCATGACGAACATCTATTGACTCTCTCATTCATTGACTAACTCTTTCCAATCATGAAAACATCAACAACTTGGCATAGAAGTTTAATTCATCCAAGATAAATCGAAAAGGAACAAAGGGGCTTTCAACTCTTAAACCAAGATAGCTTGAGTCCTCAACCTCCATGTGCGCATGACGAACATCTATTGACTCTCCCATTCATTAACGAACTCATTCCAATCATGAAAACATCAGCAACTTGGCTTAGAAGTTATGCTAATCCAAGATAAACCGAGAAGGAACAACTGGGCTTTCAGCCCTTAAACCAAGATAGCTTGTGTCTTCAACCTCGATGGGTGCATGACAAACATCTATTGACTCTCCCATTCATTGACTAACCCATTCCAATCCGGAAAACATCAACAACTTGGCTTAGAAGTTCTATTAATGCATGATAAACCGAGAGGGAACAACAGGGCTTTCAACTCTTAAACCAAGATAGCTTGAGTCCTCAACCTCCATGGGTGCTTGATGAACATCTATTGACTCTCCCATTCATTGACTAACTCATTCCAATCAATGAAACATCAATAACTTGGCGTAGAAGTTCTATTAATGCAAGATAAACCGAAATGGAACAAAGAGGCTTTCAACTCTTAAACCAAGATAGCTTGAGTCCTCAACCTCCAGGGATGCATGACGAACATCTATTGACTCTCTCATTCATTGACTAACTCATTCCAATCATGAAAACATCAACAACTTGGCATAGAAGTTCTATTAATCGAGGATAAACCGAAAAGCAACAAAGGGGCTTTCAACTCTTAAACCAAGATAGCTTGAGTCCTCAACCTCCATGGGTGCTTGACGAACATCTATTGACTCTCCCATTCATTGACTAACTCATTCCAGTGAATGAAACATCAATAACTTGGCCTAGAAGTTCTATTAATCCAAGATAATCCGAAAAGGAACAAAGAGGCTTTCAACTCTTAAACCAAGATAGCTTGAGTCCTCAACCTCTAGGGGTGCATGACGAACGTCCATTGACTAACTCATTCCAATCATGAAAAAATCAACAACTTAGCTTAGAAGTTCTATTATTCCAAGATAAACCGAAATGGAACAATGCGGTTTTCAACTCTTAAACCAAGATAGCTTGAATCCTCAACCTCCATGGGTGCTTGACGAACATCTATTGACTCTTGTAACATCCCTAAATTTAATATGTTATGACTTAGTTAATTCTTTGGATGAGTTGTATGTTTTGTTATAGAAATGGTGATAGATTGAGTTAGAATAATTAATTTGAGATTCTGGCTATACCGGTGAACTCGGTAGAACTTAAGGAAGAAATAGGTGAAGTCTAAACTCTTATATTTACTCTGTCTAAGTTAGGACCTACTGGTAAATTAAATTTTCTTCAGGACCTATTGGGAATTCTTAGAAATGACAAGGGTATTTTACCTTTTTAACACCTCAGTGGCAATTTAGTATTTTTCCACTTAAGTGGGGGGCAAAGTTGACAATGCAACTTCACCCCCTTGTGGTTAAGAGGACTGGCCAGCCTAGGGAGAGCCAAAGGGCTCATCGTCTCCAAAATTTGCCAAGTCTCCATAGCCAAGCTTGCTCCAAGGTTCAAGGTTCCAAAGTAAGTATTTTTATGCACCTTTTGGCTTAGATCCTTTGATGGTTATTAATCACTATGATCTTTTCTTCAACCCCATGGTATTAGTTTCTTGAGAAACTCATTTTTATCTCTAAGAATCAAGAACACCCATGTCTAAAAGTTGGTTGTTTTGATTGAGTGTTTTGAAGGAAGTTGAAGGGGAGGTTGCCTAGACTACCAATCCCATCTTGGAATCAAGTTAGGAGCACTTCAAGGAGAGTGTGGATTTACTTGTGCTATTGTATGATGTTATTAGAGTGAAAGTGTATGATATAGGATTAAGCTTGAATCTAGGGTTTTCACCTATGCTCAAGGTTGATGTGTTTTGTTACATGTTTTCAAGGATTTAGGTATATGAAAGTGAATGATGTGGTTAGTGTATTTTGATGGATTTAAGGACATGATCCCATAGAGAAATTAGAGTTTTGATTTGAAGTTGGGCGTCGCACTATTCCTGCCCAGATTCCAAACCACGGGCATGGTCACCACCACGGCCTGGCCGTGGGTCTCTCCGGAAATGGAATTTTGGTGTCTCGTGGCCAACCACGGCCGTGGTCCCCACCACGGGCTGGTCGTGGTTGTCTCTGGAAAATATAATGTTGTGTGCTGAAACCAGACCATAGGCGTGGTTGCCACCACACCCTGGCCGTGGTCCAGACCACGGGCGTGGTCCCAACCAGGGGCAGGCCGTGGTTGTCTCTGTTTCTAATTGTTGTGTTCTTGTTTTCTGAACCGTGGCCGTGGTTACCACCACACCCTGGCCGTGGTTACCACCACACCCTGGCCGTGGTTGACTATGTTTGTGTCATTGTGGTGCATATGCCTAGGGTCTTGATACCATATGCTAGGTTTAGGATTAAGGATAACTTAGCATTATAATGAGATGTGTAGCTAAGTAAGGATGCCTGATAGAAGTGACTTAGCACTATAATGAGATGTATAGCTAAGTAAGAATGCTTGATAGAGTTGGGCTTATGTGTTGTATATGCTTGAATTGATTACATGTAATGTTAATATGATGATATTATGAATGAGCATGATGCGAATATGAGAACATTGCATTGCATAGCGAGATGGCCTAACCGGAAGGGGTTAGTGTACAAGAATGAGGGGTGCCTAGCTGATGAGCTAGATGGAAATGAAATGGCATACTTATTTGCATTGCATTGAGAGGTGGCCTAACCGAAAGGGGTTAGTGTACAAGAATGAGGGGTGCCTAGCTTATTAGCTAGAAGGAAACGGAATTGGCATAACACATTACATATACATATTGCGAGGGCCTAACCGAAAGGGGTTAGTGCACAACAAGAGGAGTGGTGAAAGAAAAAGTGTGAATAAAAGGTGTGAACATCATGTGCATTCATTCATTGCATTGATTGGATGGTGTTACTTGACATATTGTGAATTGTGTTATACTTGCTCTCTACTTACGTATATACTTTATTTGCAAGTTATTCATATTCACTGGGAAGTTGTTCTCACCACCTCTTTCTCAGATTCGCAGGAACACCCCGGACCCTCTACGGGTTAAGTACGGAGGATTCTGTTGCTTTATTTTGAGATCCATATTTTGGTAGAGTTAATCTCCGTGATGTAACTATAACAGGATGTGTATTATTTTGATGTAGATATGACAGGGAACTGAATACTACTATTGATGTACTCGGTTCTGTATATGTTTAGTGTGCTCAGTCAGGATAGTGTTTAGAATACACTTGTATAATATTGCGTACTCTGATAATATTTTGGTTGAGATCTGAGATCTCTTGATGATATCTGTGTATGTGTATATATATAATATATGTACTCTGGTTGGTTTGAAATGATTGTTGGAATTCCGCTGCTTATGTTATACTTTGTGGTAATGTACAAGAAACAAAGGAAACGCTGCCGAATTTTTCTATATTTATAAATTCCACGTAAGACTTATATCTTTAACCAAGATAGCATTAGTCTTCAACCTCCAGGGGTGCATGACAAGCATCTATTGGCACTCCCATCCATTGACTAACTCATTCCAATCATGAAAACACCACCAACTTGGCCTCCAAGTTCTACTAATCCAAGATACACCGAAAAGGAACAAATGAGCTTTCAACTCTAAAACAAAGATAGCTAGAGTCTTCAACCTCCATGGGTAGATGACGAACATCTACTGACTCTCCCACTAATTGACTAACCCATTCCAATCATGAAAACATCAATAACTTGGCTTAGAAGTTCTACTAATCCAAGATAAACCCAAAAGGAACAAAGGGGCTTTCAACTCTTAAACCAAGATAGCTTGAGTCTTCAACCTCCATAGGTGCATGGTGAATATCTATTGACCCTTGACAAGAGGTTGTCGAGACCTCGTCAAATAATAAAAATTACCGGTTCGCAAACTAATTTGTAGTATAGAGCATGAACCGAATCGTTTCTCAAGGATCCAAAAAGAACAAAGATTTAATCAGATCAAGATAATTAAAAGGGGGTTTTGATGATTTGAAATGAAAATATACCAGTTGAATTAAAGAAATGCAATTAACAAATTAACCAATCCAAGGAAATTTACCGAACTTGAGTTTAACTCATCATTGATCACAAATAATTCACTTAATTGCTAACCGTGTTCTTGGCCTTAGATCATATCAAGACGCCTCAACATGATCCAAGAATCCTCTACTAGATAAGCATCTAGGATTTAATTAACCAAGGTTAGATAAAGTAAGCACCATCCAAACATAGATTAACTTAAGATCGGGGATTTAACCAAGCTAAACAATCCATCAAAAAGCTTTAATATATTGTTTAGTCTATGTGATCCTCTTTGAATACATGATAATAAAACTATTACCACATAAACATCCAAATCAAATTAAGCAATTCAATCTAGATCAAAATGAAAAGAGGAAGAAGAGAAACTTGAATAACAATTAAGCAATATGATCAAGCGAAACAAGATCTCCAAATTAAACAACAAGATGGCTAATCCCTTGGATTGATTATGAGAGCCTAACTTTCCATGGATGGAAAGGAAGAACTCAGAAATTAAAGAACAAAAACAAAATTGTAAAGAGAATGGAGAAGAAGAGAAAGAAAACTCTCACAAATACTTAAACTTTCTTGAAACTTACTTCCAAATTGAATTCCTCTAATACAAAGAGGTTGGGTCTATTTATACTAATCCTAGAAGCCAATTTGTACGTGCACATAATCTGAATACAAGCTATAAAAATATGAAAATTGTCAAAAATGGAAGCTTGATGCATGGTTGTTGGGTTGGTGCATGGTAGGTGGGTTGGTGTATGGTTGGTGGCTTTTAGTCAACAACTCTTATCCGAATTCTGGCTTCATTTTCATCATCTAGATGGTGCATTTTGGCTTTTAGGTCTTCATAAAAGTTGTAGCCAGTTGTCTCCTTGAAATTTTGCAATTTGAATCATGCCATTTGGACGTTTACAACTCCAGATATGCCAAAAACACTGAACCTACCTCATGTTAGGTTGGTAGAACGTGTTTCCAAATTCAAACCAACTTGTAGCTTCATTATCATGCCTAAAACGACATCTATTGACTAAATGGTCTTCAGTGAAGTTGGAGATATGGGTCTTATCTTTCCAATGGCCAAGTTTCAGCCCAAGAGGAGACCTATAACTCACTATGTAGTCCAATATGTGCACACTGCCTAGATTTTCCTGACAACAAACCCACTCTGCATTGCAGGTATGTTTTGGACCCGTAGAAGTCCGATCCAGCTCTTGAGTTCTTCATAAAACTTGTAGAGCATTGTCTTAGCTTTCCAAAGACACCAAGATCACCTCAATTGGATCACCGAGTCCCATGTTATGGCCTATCCAAGGAAGAAAGGTCAAAATGCATCAAAATCCAAAAATTATTCAATATTTGCATTAAAGCCCAATGAAGCCCAACAACATTAAACTCAACTAAAACACTAATATTGGGCACAATAAACATCTAATTAAGCCTAATACAAAGCTAACATGAGTGTCTCAAATTGATTGATCTACCCTCCGATTCATTGACCAACTCATTCCAATCATGAAAACATCAACAACTTGGCTTAGAAGTTCTATTAATCTATGATAAACCGAGAAGGAACAACTGGGCTTTCAACTCTTAAACCAAGATAGCTTGAGCTTTCAACCTCTACAGGTGCAGGACGAACATCTATTGACTATCCCATTCATTGACTAACTCATTCCAATCAATGAAATATCAATATCTTGGCCTAGAAGTTCTATTAATCCAAGATAAACCGAAAAGGAAAAAATAGGCTTTTAACTCTTAATCCAAGATAGCTTGAGTCTTCAACTCCAGGCGTGCATGACGAACATGTATTGACTCTCCCATTCATTGACTAACTCATTCCAACCATGAAAACACCACCAACTTGGCCTTTAAGTTCTATTAATGCAAGATACACCGAAAAGGGACAAATGGGCTTTCAACTCTTAAATAAAGATAGCTTGAGTATTCAACCTCCATGGGTGGATTAATGTCGTGTGCTGATGCCAGACCATGGGCGTGGTTGCCACCACACCCTAGCCGTGGTCCAGACCACGGGCGTGGTGCCAACCAGGGGCAGGCCGTGGTTGTCTCTGTTTCCAATTTGATGAGTTCTATTTTCCTGAACCGTGGCCGTGGTTTTCACCACACCTTGGCCGTGGTTGTCTCTGTTTGTGTTGTTGTGGTGCATA
Organism: Styphnolobium japonicum; assembly: GCA_023212625.1. NCBI lineage: Eukaryota > Viridiplantae > Streptophyta > Magnoliopsida > Fabales > Fabaceae > Styphnolobium > Styphnolobium japonicum. The sequence goes on from JALBWW010000010.1 coordinate 5,177,125, forward strand.
TGTCTAGGGTCTTGATACCATATGCTATGTTTAGGATTAAGGATGACTTAGCATTATAATGAGATGTGTAGTTAAGTAAGAATGCTTGATAAAATTGAGCATAATGGTTATGTGTTGTATATGCTTGAATTGGTTACATGTGATGTTATTAGGATATTATGAATGAGCATGATATGAGTATGAGAACATTGCATTGCATAGCGAGATGGCCTAACCAGAAGGGGTTAGTGTACAAGAATGAGGGGTGCCTAACTTATAAGCTAGATGGAAATGTAATGGCATAACACATTGCATATGCATATTGCGAGGGCCTAACCGAAAGGGGTTAGTGCACAACAAGAGGAGTGGAGAAAGAAAAAGTGTGAATAAAAGGGTGTGAACATCATGTGCATTCATTCATTGCATTGGTTGGTTGGTGTTACTTGTTATATTGTGAATTGTGTTATACTTGCTCTCTACTTACATGCATACATTATCTGCAAGTTATTCATATTCACTGGGAAGTTGTTCTCACCACCTCTTTCTCAGATTCGTAGGAACACCCTGGACCCTCTACGGGTTAAGTACGGAGGATTCTGTTGCTTTATTTTTTGAGATTTGTATTTTGGTGGAGTTAAGCTCCGTGATGTAACTATAATAGGACGTGTATTATATTATTCTAGTGTAGATATGACAGGGAATTGAATATTGCTATTGATATACTCTGTTCTGTACATGTTTAGTGTGCTAAGTCAGGATAGTGTTTAGATTACACTTGTAAAATCTTGCGTACTCTGATAAAATTTTGGTTGAGATCTGAGATCTCTTAATGATATATGTGTATGTGTATATATATATAATATATGTACTCTGGTTGGTTTGAAACGATTATTGGTAATCCGCGGCTTATGATTGTGTCGTGTAGTAATGTTCGAGAAATAAAGGAAACGCTGCCGAATTTTCTATACTTATATGTATTCCACGTAAGACTAATCAGTCGCAAAACAACATAACAACTAATGGGTCTTACAACTCTTCCATTCATTGACTAACTCATTCCAAGCAATGAAACATCACTTACTTCGCATAGAAGTTTAATGCATCCAAGATAAACCGAAAAGGAACAAATGGGCTGTCAACTCTTAAACCAAGATAGCTTGAGTCTTCAAACTCCATAGGTGCACAGTGAACATCTATTGACTCTCCCATTCATTGACTAACTCTTTCCAGTCAATGAAACATCAATAACTTGGCCTAGAAGTTCTATTAATCCAAGATAAACCGAATAGTAACAAAGAGGCTTTCAACACTTAAACCAAGATAGCTGAGTCTTCAACCTCCAGGGGTGCATGACGAACATCTATTGACTGTCCCACTCATTGACTAACTCATTCCAATCATGAAAACACCACCAAGTTGGCCTCTAAGTTCTATTAATCCATGATACACCGAAAAGGAACAAATGGGCTTTCAATTCTAAAACAAATATAGCATGAGTCTTCCACCACCATGGGTGGATGACGAACATCTATTGACTCTCCCATTCATTGACTATCTCGTTCCAATCATGAAAACATCAACAACTTTGCTCAGAAGTTCTATTAATCTAAGATAAACCGAAAAGGAACAACTAGGCTTTCAACTCTTAAACAAAGATAGCTTGAGTCTTTAACCTCCATGGGTGTATGACGAACATCAATTAACACCCCGATTCATTGACTAACTCATTCCAATCAATGAAACATCAATAACTTGGCCTAGAAGTTTTATTAATCCAAGATAAACCGAAAAGGAACAAAGAGGCTTTCAACTCTTAAACGAATATAGCTTGAGTCCTCAACCTGCAGGGGTGCATGACGAAAATCTATTAACTCCCCCATTCATTGACTAAGTCATTCCACTCATGAAAACATCAACAACTTGGCTTAAAAGTTCTATTAATCCAAGATAAACCGAAAAGGAACAAAGGGGCTTTCAACTTTTAAACCAAGATAGCTTTAGTCTTCAACCTCCAGGGGTGCATGACAAACATCTATTGACACTCCCATTCAATGACTAACTCATTCCAATCATAAAAATACCACCAACTTGGCCTCCAAATTCTATTCATCCAAGATAGACCGAAAAGGAACAAATGAGCTTTCAACTCTAAAACAAAGATAGCTTGAGTCTTCAACCTCCATGGGTGGATGACAATCATGAAAACATCAACAACTTGGCATAGAAGTTTTATTAATCCAAGATAAACCGAAAAGGAACAAAGGGGCTTTCTACTCTTAAACCAAGATAGCTTTAGTCTTCAACCACCAGGGGTGCAAGACGAACATCTATTGACTGTCCCATTCATTGACTAACTCGTTCCAATCATGAAAACAGCAACAACTTGGCCTAGAAGTTCTATTAATCAAAGTTAAACCCAAAAGGATGAAATGGGCTTTCAACTCTAAATCCGAGATAGCTTGAGTCTTCAACCTCCATGGGTGCAAGACGAACATCTATTGACTGTCCCATTCATTGACTATCTCATTCCAATCGTGAAAACGTCAACAACTTGGCTTAAAAGTTCTATTAATCCAATATAAATCGAAAAGGAACAAATGGGCTTTCAAATCTAAAACCAAGATTGCTTGAGTCTTCAACCTCCATAGGTGCATGGTGAACATCTATTGACTCTCCTGTTCATTGACTAACTCATTCCAATCATGAAAACATCAAAAACTTGGCTTAGAAGTTCAATTAATAAAAGATAAACATAGTAGGAACAACTGGGCCTTCAACTCTTAAACCAAGATAGCTTGTGTGTTCAACCTCCATGAGTGCATGACGAACATCTATTGACTCTCCCATTCATGGACTATTTCATTCCAATCATGAAAACGTCAACAACTTGGATTTGAAGTTCTATTAATCCAAGATAAACCGAAAAGGAACAAATGTGCTTTCAACTCTAAAACAAAGATAGCTTCAGTCTTCAACCTCCATGGGTGGATGACGAACATCTATTGACTCTCCCACTCATTGACTAACCCATTCCAATCATGAAAACATCAACAACTTGGATTTGAAGTTCTATTAATCCAAGATAAACCGAAAAGGAACAAATGTGCTTTAAACTCTAAAACAAAGATAGCTTGAGACTTCCACCTCCATCGGTGGATGACGAACATCTATTGACTCTCCCAGTCATTGACTATCTCGTTCCAATCATGAAAACATCAACAATTTCGCTTAGAAGTTCTATTAATCTAAGATAAACCAAAATGGAACAACTAGGCTTCCAACTCTTAAACAATGATAGCTTGAGTCTTCAACCTGCATGGGTGCATGACGAACATCTATTAACTCCCCCATTCATTCACTAAGTCATTCCAATCATGAAAACATCCACAACTTGGCCAAGAAGTTCTATTAATCCAAGTCAAACCGAAAAGGAACAAACGGGCTTTCAACTCTTAAACCAAGATAGCTTGAGTCTTCAACCTCCATAGGTGCATGGTGAACATCTTTGACTCTCCCATTCATTGACTAACTCATTCCAATCATGAAAACATCAACAAATTGGCTTTGAAGTTCTATTAATCCAAGATAAACCGCGAAGGAACAGCTGGGCTTTCAAGACTTAAACTAAGATAGCTTGAGTCTTCAACCTCCAGGGGTGCATGACGAACATCTATTGACTCTCCCATTCATTGATTAACTCATTCCTATCATAAAAACACCACCAACTTGGGCCCTGACTTCTGTTAATCCAAAATACATCGAAAATGAACAAATGAGCTTTCAACTCTAAAACAAAGATAGCTTGAGTGTTCAGCCTCCATGGGTGGATGACGAACATCTATTGACTCTCCCATTCATTGACTAACTCATTCCAGTCATGAAAACATCAACAACTTGGCTTAGAAGTTCTATTAATCAATGATAAACCGAGAATGAACAACTAGGCTTTCCACTCTTAAACCAAGATAACTTGAGTCTTCAACCTGCATGGGTGCCAGACGAACATCTTTTGACTCTCTCATTCATTGACTAACTCATTTCAATCAATGAAATATCACTAACTTGGCATAGAAGTTCTATTCATCCAAGATAAACTGAAAAGGAACAAATGGGCTTTGAACTCTTAAACCAAGATAGGGTGAGTCTTCAAACTCCATAGGTGCACGGTGAACATCTATTGACTGTCCCATTCATTGACTAACTCATTCCAGTCAATGAAACATCCAAGATAAACCGAAAAGGAACAAAGAAGCTTTCAACTCTTAAACCAAGATAGCTTGAGTCCTCAACCTCCAGGGGTACATGACGAACATCTATTGTCTGTCCCATTCATTGACTAAGTCATTCCAATAATGAAAACACCACCAACTTGGCCTCTAAGTTCTATAAATCCATGATACACCGAAAAGGAACAAATGGGCTTTCAACTCTAAAACAAAGATAGCTTGAGTCTTCCACCTCCATAGGTGGATGACCAACATGTAACATCCCTACTTTTCATATGCTATGATTTAGCTAAAATCTTTGGATGAGTTGTATGTTCTGTTACAGAAATGGTGATAGATTAAGTTAGAATAATGCTAAGTCATCCTTAATCCTAAACATAGCATATGGTATCAAGACCCTAGGCATATGCACCACAATAAGACAAATAGAGTCAACCACGGCCAGGGGGTGGTGGTAACCACGGCCACGGATCAAAAAACAGAAACTCAACAAATTGGAAACAGAGACAACCACGGCCTGCCCCTGGTTGGGACCACGCCCGTGGTCTGGACCACGGCCAGGGTGTGGTGGCAACCACGCCCATGGTCTGGTTTCAGCACACAACTTCATATTTTCCAAAGACAACCACGGCCAGCCCGTGGTGGTGGCCACGGCCGTGGTTGGCTACGAGACACCAAAATTCCATGTCCAGAGAGAACCACGGCCAGGCCGTGGTGGTGACCACACTAGTGGTTTGGAATCTGGGCAGGAATAGTGCCACACCCAACTTCAAATCAAACCCTAATCTCTCTATGGGATCATGTCCTTAAATCCATCAAAATACACTAACCATATCATTCACTTTCCTACACCTAAATCCTTAAAAACATGTAACAAAACACATCAACCTTAAGCGTAGGTGAAAACCCTAGATTCAAGCTTAATCATACATCATACACTTTCACTCTAAGAACATCATACAATAGCACAAGTAAATCCACACTCACATTGAAGTGCTCCTAACTTGATTCCAAGATGGGATTGGTAGTCAAGGCAACCTTCCCTTCAACTTCCTTCAAAACACTCAACCAAAACAACCAACTTTTAGACATGGGTGTTCTTGATTCTTGGAGATGAAAATGAGTTTCTCAAGAAACTAATACCATAGGATTGAAGAAGAGATCATAGTGATCAATAACCATCAAATAACCTAAGCCAAAAGGTGTATAAAAATACTTACTTTGGGACCTTGAACCCTTGAAGCAAGCTTGGCTATGGAACTTAGAGATTTTGGAGAAGATGAGCCTTTGGCTCTCCTATGCTGGCCGGTCCACTTAAGCAAGAGGGAGGGGGTGTGAATTGTCCATTTTGACCCTCACTCAAAGGAAGAATCACAAATTTGCCACTGAGGGTGTAAAAAGACTAAAATACCCTTGTGATTTCTAAGAATTCCCAATAGGTCCTGAAGAAAATTTAATTTACCAGTAGGTCCTAACTTAGCCAGAATAAATATAAGAGTTTAGATTTCACCTATTTCTTCCTTAGGTTCTACCGAGTTCACCGGTATAGCCAGAATCTCGAATTAATCATTCTAACTCAATCTATCACCATTTCTGTAACAGAACATACAACTCATTCAAAGAATTTAGCTAAGTCATAACATAGGAAATTTAGGGATGTTACATTCTCCCCCCTTAAAAGAATTTTGCCCACAAAATTGAGTTAAAGATATACCTGATCAAAATAGGTCGGGATGTAACTTGCGCAAATCTTCCTCCAATTCCCATGTAGCCTCTTCAAGTGACTGTCCATCCCAAAGTACCTTCACCAGGGATATAGTCTTGTTCCTCAGGGACTTCAGACTGCGGTCAATGATCTTAGCTGGCTTAGCCTGAAATGTAAGGTCAGCTCTCAATTGTACCGACTCAACCTCAATGATGTGTGAAAGATCCAGAACATACTTTCTCAACTGGGATACATGAAACACAGGATGGAGATTGGACAGATGTGGAGGAAGAGCTATATGGTAAGCTACAAGTCCAATACGCTTTAGAATTTGAAACGGACCAATGAAACGAGGATTTAACTTCTTAGCCCGAATGGCTCTACCAATTCCCGTCATGGGTGAGACTCTAAGAAACACATGATCACCCTCTTCAAACTCTAGAGGGTGCCTTCTTTTGTCAGCATAACTCTTTTGCCGACTCTGAGCAATTCTTATTTTCTCCTGTATAACCCTAATCTTTTTGGTAGTTTCTTGAACTAACTCTGGACCTAACAGGTTTCGCTCACCTACCTCATACCAACACAGAGGTGACCTACACTTTCTACCATAGAGTGCCTCATATGGTGCCATCCCAATGCTAGAATGGAAACTATTGTTGTAAGCTAACTCTACCAATGGTAAGTATCTATCCCAACTACCCTTATCGTCAAGAACACAAGCTCTCAACATATCTTCTAACGTTTGGATAGTCAGCTTGGACTGACCATTAGACTATGGGTGATAAGCAGTACTGAAACTGAGCTTAGTCCCAAAAGACTGATGTAAGGCATTCCAAAATCTAGAGGTAAATCTGGGATCTCTATCTGACACTATACTTAATGGTACCCCGTGTAATCGGACAATCTCCCCAACATATAACTCAGCAAGTTTATCTAGGGAATACGAAATCTTAATGGGAAGAAAATGGGTAGACTTAGTCAGTCTATCCACAATGACCCATATAGCATCATAACCTCTCTGTACCCTTGGCAAACAGGTCACAAAATCTATAGTAATTTTGTCCCACTTCCACTCTGGAATTTCCAAAAGTTGAAGCATCCCGGCTGGTTTCTGGTGTTCAATCTTGACTTTCTGACTAGTCAAACATTTGGCCACATACTTAGCCACATCTCTTTTCATTCCCTGCCACCAAAATCTTTCTTTCAAATCTTGATACATCTTAGTCGCACCCGGATGTATTGAGAACTTACTCTTATGAGCTTCCTTCAGAATTTGTTCCTTAATCCTTTGTCTAAACCTAATCAATCCATCATCCTCTAAAGAAAAAGCTATTGAGACCCTACGATCTTGTTGTTCCTTATCCAAACTTTGTTCGTGTCTAATCTGATCCTTAAGGTCACATGACATTTCCAACAAGGCTAATCTCAGCGCCACACTACTCGTATCCACTTGTATACTAAGGTCTCAAAATTGCTCTACCAGATCTAACTCATGTACCATCATCTGAGATACGTGCAGAGATTTCCTACTGAGGGCATCAGCCACAACATTGGCCTTGCCAGGATGATACTTCAGCTCAAAGTCATAATATTTCAGGTATTCCATCCACCTTCTTTGTCTCATGTTCAGTTCCTTCTGATCAAATAGATACTTCAAACTCTTATGATCACTGAACACCTCAAACTTTACACCATACAAATAATGTCTCCAGATCTTAAGTGCAAAAACTATGGCTGCAAGTTCTAGGTCATGGGTTGGATAATTCTTCTCATGAATTCTAAGTTGTCTAGATGCATAAGCCACTACCTTCTTATCCTGCATTAACACACATCCTAAGCCTAATTTAGAGGCATCACAGTACACTTCCAAATCTCTGGATAGGTCAGCAATAACTAATACTGGAGCTGTAGTCAATCTATGTTTGAGTTCCTGAAAACTCTTCTCACACTTTTCACTCCATACCATGGCTTGTCCTTTCCGGGTCAATTCAGTTAAAGGAAGTGCCAACTGAGAAAAACCTTGAATGAACTTCCGGTAATACCCAGCCAATCCTAGAAAACTTCTAATCTCGGTAATCGACTTTGGTCGCTCCCACTATAATACTGGCTCAACCTTACTAGAGTCCACTGCTACCCCGTTTTGGGATATAGTGTGCCCTAGAAACTTCACTTCATTCAGCCAAAATTCACACTTTTCAGGTTTAGCATACAGTTTCCTCTCTCTGAGTATCTGCAGTACTATTCTAAGATGCTCCTCATGTTCTTCTGCTGTTTGCGAATATATGAGAATATCATCTATGAACACTACCACAAACTTATCTCGGTACGGTCTGAAAATTCTATTCATGTAATCCATAAACACCGCTGGAGCATTGGTTAAACCAAACGGCATCACCAAGTACTCGTAGTGTCCATACCTAGTTCTAAAAGCAGACTTTGGTACATCATCTGGCATTATCTTAATTTGATGATAACCAGAACGCAGATCAATTTTAGAGAATATCATGGCATCTCTAAATTGGTCAAGTAAATCATCTATCCTAGGTAATCGGTACCTATTCTTTATAGTAATCTTATTCAACTGCCAGTAGTCCACACATATCCTGTAACATCCCTAAATTTCCTATGTTATGACTTAGCTAAATTCTTTGAATGAGTTGTATGTTCTGTTACAGAAATGGTGATAGATTGAGTTAGAATGATTAATTCGAGATTCTGGCTATACCGGTGCACTCGGTAGAACCTAAGGAAGAAATAGGTGAAATCTAAACTCTTATATTTATTCTGGACCTATTGGGAATTCTTAGAAATCACAAGGGTATTTTAGTCTTTTTACACCCTCAGTGGCAAATTTGTGACTCTTCCTTTGAGTGAGGGACAAAATGGACAATTCACACCCCCTCCCTCTTGCTTAAGTGGACCGGCCAGCATAGGGGAGCCTGTAAGACCTATTAGTTACCATGTTATTTACCAACCATAAGCCTTACGTGGAATATAGAAATATAGAAAATTCGGCAGCGTTTCCTTTGTTTCTTAAGCATTACCACAAACTATAACATAAGCAGCGGATTTCCAACAACCATTTCAAGCCAACCAGAGTACATATATTATATATATTCACATACACATATATCAAAAAGAGATCTCAGATCTCAACCAAAATATTATCAGAGTACGAAATGTTATACAAGTGTAATCTAAACACTATCCTGACTGAGCACACTAAACATATACGGAACCGAGTACATCAAAAGTAGTATTCAGTTCCCTGTAACATCTACATCAGAATAATACACATCTTGTCATAGTTACATCACGGAGCTTAACTCCATCAAAATACAAATCCCAAAAATAAATCAACAGAATCCTCCGTACTTAACCCGTAGAGGGTCCGGGGTGTTCCTGCGAATCTGAGAAAAGAGGTGGTGAGAACAACTTCCCAGTGAATATGAATAAACTTGCAGATAAAGTATAACTGTAAGTAGAGAGCAAGTATAACACAATTCACAATATGTCAAGTAACACCAACCAACCAATGCAATGAATGAATGCACATGATGTTCACACCTTTTATTCACACTTTTTCTTTCTCCACTCCTCTTGTTGTGCACTAACCCCTTTCGGTTAGGCCCTCGCAATATGCATATGAATGTGTTATGCCAATTCCGTTTCCTTCTAGCTAATAAGCTAGGCACCCCTCTGTTTTGTACACTAACCCTTTCCGGTTAGGTCACCTCGCAATGCAATGCAAATAAGTATGCTATTTCATTTCCATCTAGCTCATCAGCTAGGCACCCCTCTGTTTTGTACACTAACCCCTTCCGGTTAGGCCATCTCGCTATGCAATGCAATGTTCTCATACTCATATCATGCTCATTCATAATATCATCATAATAGCATTACATGTAATCAATTCAAGCATATACAGCACATGACCATCAAGCTCAACTCTATCAAGCATTCTTACTTAGTTACAATAGTGCTAAGTCACTTCTATCAAGTATTCTTACTTAGCTACACATCTCATTCTAATGCTAAGTCATTCTTCATCCTAAACCTAGCATATGGTATCAAGACCCTAGGCATAAGCACCACAATAACACAAACAGAGTCAACCACGGCCAGCCCGTGGTGGTAACCACGCCACGGTTCGTAAAACCAAACTCAACAAATTGGAAAGCAGAGACAACCACGGCCTGCCTGGTTGGCACCACGCCCGTGGTCCGGACCACGGCCACCCACAGTGGCCACCACACCCGTGGTCGATTTCAAGACACAACATTTTCCTTTCCAGAGCCAACCACGGCCAGCCCGTGGTGGGGACCACGGCCGTGGTTGGGCACGAGACACCAACATTTCTTATCCAGAGAGGACCACGGCCGGGCCGTGGTGGGGACCACGCCCGTGGTTGGTCTTCTGGGCAGGAATAGTGCCACGCCCAACTTCAAATCAAAACCCTAATTTCTCTATGGGATCATGTCCTCAAATCCATCAAGTATACCAATCATTCCACTCATTTTTCCTAAACCCTAATCCTTGAAAACATGTAATAAAAACACATCCAACCTCAAGCATAGGTGTAAACCCTAGATTCAAGCTTAATCTTACATCATACACTTTCACTCTAAGAACATCATACAATAACACAAGTAAATCCACACTCACCTTGAAGTGCTCCTAACTTGATTCCAAGATGGTATTGGTAGTCAAGACAACCTTCCCTTCAACTTCCTTCAAAACACTCAAGCAAAACAACCTACTTTTAGACATGGGTGTTCTTGATTCTTAGGGATGAAAATGAGTTTCTCAAGAAACTAATACCATAGGGTTGAAGAAGAGATCATAGTGATCAATAACTATCAAAGAACTTAAGCCAAAAGGTGTATAAAAATACTTACTTTGGACCCTTAAACCTTGGAGCTAGCTTTGGCTATGGAGAACTTAGAGATTTGGAGAAGATGAGCCCTTTGGCTCCCTAGGCTGGCCGGGTCTCTTATGCAAGAGGGAGGGGATGTTGAAATGTCCATCTTGCCCCTCACTTAAAGGAAGAATCACTAATTTGCCACTGAGGTGTAAAAAGACTAAAATACCCTTGTGATTTCTAAGAATTCCCAATAGGTCCTGAAGGAAATTAAATTTACCAAAGAGGGTCCTAACTTAGCCGTGAGTAAATATAAGAGTTTAGATTTCACCTATTTCTTCCTTAGGTTCTACCGAGTTCACCGATATAGCCAGAATATCAAATCAATCATTCTAACTCAATCTATTACCATTTCTGTAACAGCACATATAAATCATCTAATTAATTTAACTAAGTCATAACATATGAAATTTAGGGATGTTACATTCTCCCCCCCTTAAAAGAATTTTGCCCACAAAATTGAGTTAAAGATATACCTGATCAAAATAGATCGGGATGCAGCTTGCGCAAATCTTCCTCCAATTCCCACGTAGCCTCTTCTGGTGACTGTCCATCCCAAAGTACCTTCACCAGGGAAATAGTCTTGTTCCTCGGGGACTTCACATCGTGGTCAATGATCTTAGGCGGCTTAGCCTCGAAATGTAAGGTCACTCTCAATTGTACCGACTCAACCTCAATGATGTGTGAAAGATCCTAACATACTTTCTCAACTGGGATACATGTAACACATGATGGTGATTGGACAGATGTGGAGGAAGAGCTATATGGTAAGCTACAAGTCCAATACGCTTTAGAATTTGAAACGGACCAATGAAACGAGGATTTAACTTCTTAGCCCGAATGGCTCTACCAATTCCTGTCATGGGTGAGACTCTAAGAAACACATGGTCACCCTCTTCAAACTCTAGAGGACGCCTTCTTTTATCAGCATAACTCTTTTGCCTACTCTGAGCAATTCTGATTTTCTCCTGTATAACCCTAATCTTTTCGGTAGTTTCTTGAACTAACTCAGGACCTAATAGGTTCCGCTCACCTACCTCATACCAACACAGAGGCGACCTACATTTTCTACCATAGAGTGCCTCATATGGTGCCATCCCAATGCTGGAATGGAAACTGTTGTTGTAAGCAAACTTTATCAATGGTAAATATCTATCCCAACTACCCTTATCGTCAAGAACACAAGCTCTCAACATATCTTCCAATGTTTGGATAGTCCGCTCGGACTGACCATCAGACTGTGGGTGATAAGCAGTACTGAAACTGAGCTTAGTCCCGAAAGACTGATGTAAGGCATTCCAAAATTTAGAGGTAAATCTGGGATCTCTATCTGACACAATGCTCAATGGCACACCATGCAATCGAACAATCTCTCCAACAAATAACTCAGCAAGTTTATCTAGGGAATAAGAAATCTTAATGGGAAGAAAATGGGCAGACTTAGTCAGTCTATCCACAATGACCCATATAGCATCATAACCCTTCTGTACCCTAGGCAAACTAGTTACAAAGTCCATGGTTATTTTGTCCCACTTCCACTCTGGGATTTCCAAAGGTTGGAGCATTCCGGCTGGTTTCTGGTGTTCAATCTTGACTTTCTGACAAGTCAAACATTTGGCCACATACTTAGCCACATCTCTTTTCATTCCCGGCCACCAAAATCTTTCTTTCAAATCTTGATACATCTTAGTCGCACCAGGATGTATCGAGAACTTACTTTTATGAGCTTCCTCCAGAATTTGTCCCTTGAGGTTTCCCCCTTTAGGAACACAAATCCTTTGTCTAAACCTAATCAATCCATCATCCTCTAAGGAAAAAGCTATTGATACCCTACGATCTTGTAGTTCCTTATCCAGACTTTGTTCATGTCTAATCTGATCCTTAAGGTCACATGAGATTTCTAACAAAGCTAGTCTCAGTGTCACACTACTCATATCCACTTGGATACTAAGGTCTCGAAATTGCTCTACCAAATCCAACTCATGCACCATCATCTGAGATACGTGCAGAGATTTCCTACTAAGGGCATCAGCCACAACGTTGGCCTTGCCAGGATGGTACTTCAACTCAAAGTCATAATCCTTCAGGTATTCCATCCACCTTCTTTGTCTCATGTTCAGTTCCTTCTGATCAAATAGATACTTCAAACTCTTATGATCACTGAACACCTCAAATTTCACGCCATACAGATAATGTCTCCAAATCTTAAGTGCAAAAACTATGGCAGCTAGTTCTAGGTCATGGGTCGGATAATTCTTCTCATGAGTTCTAAGTTGTCTAGATGCATAAGCCACTACCTTCCTATCCTGCATCAACACACATCCTAAACCCAATTTAGAGGCATCACAGTACACCTCCAAATCTTTGGACAGGTCAGCAATAACTAAAACTGGAGCTGTGGTCAATCTATGCTTGAGTTCTTGAAAACTCTCCTCACACTTTTCACTCCATACCATGGCTTGTCCTTTCCGGGTCAATTCAGTTAAAGGAAGTGCCAACTGAGAAAAACCCCGAATGAACTTCCGGTAATATCCAGCCAATCCTAGAAAACTTCTAATCTCAGTAACCGACTTTGGTCGCTCCCACTGTACTACCGCCTCAACCTTACTAGAGTCCATTGCTACCCCGTCCTGGGATATAGTGTGCCCTAAAAACTTCACTTCATTCAGCCAAAATTCACACTTCTCAGGTTTAGCATATAGTTTCCTCTCTCTAAGTATCTGCAGTACTATTCTAAGATGTTCCTCATGTTCTTCCGCTGTTTGCGAATATATGAGAATATCATCTATGAACACTACCACAAACTTATCTAGGTACGGTCTGAAAATTCTATTCATGTAATCCATAAATACTGCTGGCGCATTGGTTAAACCAAATGGCATCACCAAATACTCATAGTGTCCATACCTAGTTCTAAAAGCAGACTTTGGTACATCATCTGGCTTTATCTTAATTTGATGGTAACCGGAACGGAGATCAATTTTAGAAAATACCGTGGCATCTCTAAGTTGGTCAAGTAAATCATCTATCCTAGGTAATGGATACCTATTCTTTATGGTAATCTTATTCAACTGCCGGTAATCCACACACAATCTCATACTCCCATCCTTCTTCTTCACCAATAACACAGGTGCTCCCCATGGAGACACACTGGGTCTAATGAATCCTCTTTCCAATAGTTCCTCTACTTGTTTCTTAAGTTCTCCTAGTTCCAATGGTGACATTCTATAAGGTGCTACAGACATAGGTCCGGCTCCCGGTACTAAGTCTATAACAAATTCTACCTCTCTATCAGGTGGTAAACTAGGAATTTCCTTAGGAAAGACATCCATGAATTCACTCACTACTGATATTCCCACCAAGTCTGACTGAACCTCTAAGTCTAAAGAAAATAGTACCATGTATACTTGACTCCCATCCATCAGGCAATGGTTCAACTCTGACACCTTGGGTAACATGGCAATTTCAGAATCGAGTGTATGGTTTGTAACAGAGGAATAATGACAATCTTATTACAACAATCTAACAACACTTGGTTGGTTGCAAGCCAATCCATACCCAAGATAATATCTAACCCTCTCAATGGTAGATGATCAAATCAACAACAAAGGTTCGATTAAGAACACAAATTTACGATTTAAACAAATGTGGGTGGTAAGAATCTTATCCTTAGCAGGAGTAGTCAACGGCCAGTGTATAAGGTAAGCAAGTAGAGGATAGACTCAAGGATTTCACACATGCATTATAAATGAATGAATGGGTTGCCCCCGATTCAAACAGAACAATTAAGTCCTGACCATTAAGTAAGCACATACCTAGGATCAAATCCTCACTTTGTGCCTGCCCCACCGAGGGTATACACTCGCCCACTGGGTAAGTGGTCTAGGGGTAGAAACAGTGCCTTAGAAACCTGTGGGCAATTTCGGGAAGTGTACCCCTTCTGCTGGCACTTGAAGCAGATCACTATTCGTTGTGGGCAGTATTTTGCAATGTGTCCCTTCTGACCACAAGCAAAACATACATTCGCCCGACAAGTACCTTGGTGCGGTTTCCCACACGTCTTGCACAATTCCACCTTAGCCTTCTTAGTACCTCGTGCAGGCTGGGTAACTTCCACCTTTCTCTTTCCAGTTCCCTGACTGCTCTCAGTAACTGGATTCATGCACTCTTCCATAATTAAACATTTCTCAACCAGGGAAGCAAACTCCCTAATCTCAAAACCAGCTACAGCCTTTCTCAACTCAAACTCAAGTCCCCTCTCAAACTGAATGGACTTCCAAATCTCATTCGGTCCATTTTGAATGTAACTAGAGTATTTTGACAACTCATCAAACTTAGCTGCATACTGTCCAGCTGTGAGATCTCCTTGTGTTAAGTGCATAAACTCTTGTTCCTTTTGAATCTTGACATTTGCAGGGAAATACTTCCGTAGAAATGCCGTCTTAAATGTTTCCCAAGTGAGGGGATCCTCACGTAGGAGTAATCCAGGATGAGAAGCTTCCCACCAATGTTCAGCTTCATCCTCCAACTTATAAGCAGCAAAGATGACTTTCTGCTCATCAGTACACTGCATGGCCCTGAAGATCTTCTCAAGGTGTTTCACCCACCTCTCAGCGGCCATTGGGTCATAATTCCCATGAAAAGATGGGGGATCCCTTTTACAGAACTCCGTCAGTCCCAACTGTTGAGGAACAACAAGTCCCGCATTAGGATTGCCATCATGCTGCGGTCCAGGCATACGGTCTATGGCTTGAGCCAAATGTGCAAGCACAGCCACCAGACCATCACCTTCATTAGCATTTGCAGTGGGTTGGCCTCGGCCTCTGCCTCGACCTCCACTACGAGTTCGCCCTAGTCCACTCATAACTCTGTATACAGCACAGAAAACATCGGGTTGATCAGTCCCAACTCCCCACATGCAATATATCAGAAGTATATGAAAAGCTATAGGCATACGTCCTAAGTGCTCAGTATAACTCTAGACCCATATATTACAGTCCTCTAGGAAGAACTGCTGATCAATCAATTTGAGACACTTATGTTAGCTTTGTATTAGGCATTATTAGATGTTTATTGTGCCCAATATTAGTACTTTAGATTACATTGGTCTGTATGTTGCATGAAAATGACAGAGGCATTTTTTCTTGACTTAGCTGCTTGGGCCAAATAAACCTACCTTGCATTTATCCAAATATTAACTCCCTCTGAGCCTATTTGCCTATTCTTTGTTCTTAGCTCATTATAAGCTTTGAGTGAAAAACCATGTTTTACCTTACCTTAGGGAATGGGAGAGCATTGATTTTCTTATTGGAGAAGTTCTTTTGCTTGCAATGATTTAAGTGTGGGGGAATTGGTGTGCTGGTACGAAATGCTTGGTACACAAAAAAAAAAAAACCAAAAACAAAAAAAAACAAAAAAAAAGAAAAAAATAAAAGAATAGAAAAAGAAGGAATGTGTGAAATTAATGAGCATTTTTGGGTTTTGGGTAAAAATTTATTCTTTCTACTTGAATTACTCCTCAATGCTCTTTTATTCTCTTTGGTTTTAACTCGCTATTATCTATATTGTTCCCTTCCTTCACCTTATAAGTTCCATTACAACCTTTTTGAAAGACCTCTTGATTTTTGCAATTTATTTGATCTAAGTAGTGGAGAATTGATGTATATGCAAGCCTATGGTAAAATACTTTCATAATTTGACTGAGTTGAGCGTAAACAGTTAACCTAAACACCTTGTGTGATTTGAGTGACACTTGTGAAGAATTTTACTCAATCTGAACATGCCTATTTCTGATTAAAGCATGATTATGCTATACTTTATTCTCAATTGATTTGATTCAACTATTCTTTGTTAAGCATACTTGACTTATTAATTATGGTTTATATTTGATATAATACTTGTATTTAAAAATTAGTTGAATTGATTAAATAAAATATTACATGTTTGTGGGTATCATCCTGGTAAACCCTCACGAGACTATAACTCGTCCACTAGGGACACCTAGGGGTTTAAAGGCTTGTGGCACATGCTAAGTGCCATCGTGTTTTCCTACGGAAGTGGATTAGATTAAGTACAATCAGTTTTTATGTTTTTAGTTTAATAATATGATGTTTCTTGTTTTTCTTTAGTTTCGTTGTTATGTGTTTTGCCCAGGAGTACAAAAGCTTAAGTGTGGGGGAATTTGATCAATCAATTTGAGACACTTATGTTAGCTTTGTATTAGGCATTATTAGATGTTTATTGTGCCCAATATTAGTACTTTAGATGAGTTTAATGTTGTTGGGCTTCATTGGGCTTTAATGCAAATATTGAATAATTTTCGGATTTTGATGCATTTTGACCTTTCTTCCTTGGTTAGGTCATAACTTGGGACTCGGTGATCCAATTGAGGTGATCTTGGTGTCTTTGGAAAGCTAAGACAATGCTCTACAAGTTTCATGAAGAACTCAAGAGCTGGATCGGAATGCTAAGGGTCCAAAATATCCCTGCAATGCAAAGTGGGTTTGCTGTCACGGAACCATCTGGGCAGTATGCACATATTGGACTATATAGTGGGTTATAGGCCTCCTCTTGGGCTGAAACTTGGTCACTTAAAAGATAAGACCCATATCTCCAACTTCAATGAAGACCATTTTGTCAATAGATGTCGTTTTAGGCATGCTTCAGAAGCTACAAGTTGGTCTGAATTTGGAAACACGTTCTTCCAACCTAACTTGAGGTAGGTGAAGTGTTTTTGGCATTTCTGGAGTTCTAAAAGTCCAAATGACATGATTCAAATTGGAGATTTTCAAGGAGACAACTGGCTACAACTTTGATGAAGACATCCAAGCCAAAATACACCGTCTAGTTGATGAATTTGAAGCCAGAAGTCGGATAAGAGTTGTTGACTAAAAGCCACCAACCATACACCAACCCACCTACCATGCACCAACCCACCAACCATGCATCAAGCTTCCATTTTTGACAAATTTCAGATTCTTATAGCTTGTATTCAGATTATGTACATGTACAAATTGGCTTCTAGGATTAGTATAAATAGACCCAACCTCTTTGTATTAGAGGCATTCAATTTAGAAGTAAGTTTCAAGAAAGTTTAAGTATTTGTGAGAGTTTTCTTTCTCTTCTTCTCCATTCTCTTTGCAATTTCGTTTTTGTTCTTTAAATTCTGAGTTCTTCCTTCCCATCCATGGAAGGCTAGGCTCTCATAATCAATCCAAGGGATTAGCCATCTTGTTGTTTAATTTGGAGATCTTGGTTTACTTGTTCATATTGCTTAATTGTTATTCAAGTTTCTCTTCTTCCTCTTTTGATTTTTATCTAGATTAAATTGCTTAATTTGATTTAGATGTTGATGTGGTAATAGCTTTATTATCAAGTATTCAAAGAGGATCATAAAGATTAAACAATGTATTAAAGCTTTGTGATAGATTGTTTAGCTTGGTTAAATTCTAGATCTTAAGTTAATCTATGTTGGATGGTGCTTACTTTATCTAACCTTGGTTAATCAAATCCTAGATGCTTATCTAGTAAAGAATTCTTGTATCATGTTAAGGCTTCTTGATGTGATCTAAGGCCAAGAACTTGGTTAGCAATTAAGTGAATTCCTTGTGATCAATGATGAGTTAAACTCAAGATCGGTAAATTTCCTTGGATTGGTTGTTTCTTTATATTTGTTTACAACTTTGAATCTCCTACTTTTATTAATCTTGTTAATCAACAACAAAACCCCCCCTTTTCTAATTATCTTGATCTAATTAAATCTTTGTTTTTGGATCCTTGAGAGACGATTCGGTTCATTCTCTATACTACAAATTAGTTTGTGAACCGGTTATTTTATTTGATAGGTCTCGACATCCTCTTGTCAAATTTGGCGCCGTTGCCGGGGATCCAAGGCAACTATTTGATCATTTCAAGATCCCATCTAACTCTAACAAATGTGTTTGTTTTGTTTTTGAAGCTTTTTCAAGTGGGATTCGGCAGAATTTGGATAAAGGGCGTTGTGTCAAGAATTTTGGTTCGGGCATCTCAGATTGATCTGAATTTTGGTACACAAATTGAAAATATTATTCTGAGAAAGGCTCACTATATATAGTGAGGTCACCCTTATTTTTGCCAAATTCCATCGTTTAGACCACTTTTTCAATTTTTTAAGATTTTTTATTATTTTGTTGGATAGCATTTGTGTGTAAATTTTATCCTGTGGTGGTTCCATAATTTTTAAAATTCATTTGATACTGTTTTTATTTTTGTTTAATTTTTTTTGGAGTATTTGTTTTAGGAATTTTTAGTGTTTTAGTTGTTATTGCTTTTCTAATACCTTCTTATGAAGCGCATCTTTGTATGACTAGATACGATCTGGTACCTTGCATTCATTTGATCCTGAAATTGATAGAACATTTCATACGAATTCATAGGACTGGTAGTAGCATTCATAGAGCTAATAGAATTACTTCTGGAATTGGACTTGAACTTGACATTGCACCTAATCTTGTTGACTCTTTTAATCCTGTTGAGTGCATACATTAGTACTTGATTAATACGATCTTGAGTGCATTGATTTTACTATGGTGACTATAACAATAGGACCCTTAAGGAATTGGTCGCACTGATGTGAATTATCAACCTTTGTGCATTCAATATCCTGAACTTAATGTTGATTTTGAGTTGAAATCGGATTGATACACTTGTCGCCCAAGTTTCATGGTCTTGCGGTGAAGATCCACATAAGCATTTGAAGGAGTTCCATGTTGTTCCGCTCTACCATGAAACCTCATGGAATAGTCAAGATCACATCAAGCTAAAGGCCTTTCCTTTCTCTTTGGATGGTGTGCTAAGGATTGGTTGTATTACTTACAACCTCTTTGCCATCACTTCTTGGAATGACATGAAAAAATTATTTACGGAGAAGTTCTTTCTGCATCAAGAAGCTGCACGCAATAAGGAAAGATATTTGTGGCATAAGGCAAATCAATGGTGAAACTCTCCATGAGTATTGGGAGAGATTCAAGAAATTGTGCTCAAGCGCCCACACCATCAAATTAGTGATCAATCAGATCCAATACTTCTATGAAGGATTGATGCCAATGGAAAGGAGTATGATTGATGCCAAGTGGTGGAGCATTGGTAGATAAAACTCCACCGCCGAAACTTAATTGCAAACATGGCGACAAATTCTCGGCAATTTGGTACTCGAATGGGTCTTTGCAACCAGAGTAGTCAATGAAGTTAATACCTCTTCACATGTTGATCAACAAAGGGTGGAACATAGATTGGATGAGCTCACTTCTTTGGTTAGACAAATGGCAATAGGACAACACGAACCACGTGTGCAAACCCCTGCAAGAGTTTGTAGCATATGTTCTAGTTCCTCTCATCCTACAGATTCGTGCCCCACATTGCAAGATGATTATGAGTTTCAAGACCAATCTGCGGGTTGCGGTGGTATATTTCTGGGAAGCCACAATTCCATCGGCAGAACAATGTAAATATGATCCATTCTCCAACACTTACAACCTGGGTTGGAGGGACCATCCCAATCTGAGATATGGGAATGCATCAAATCGGCAGCCCACCAAATCAATATAGACCACCATTCCAGCAGCAATCAAGGACAAATCAGTTTCGACCACATCTTTGGACCAAGTAGACCACCATTCCAGCAGCAAGGTCCTGTAGCCACAAAATCTGAGCCCTCATTGGAGGATTTGGTGAAACAGTTGGCCACCAATAACATCCAGTTTCAACAGAGAACTGAAACCACCATTCAGAACTTGGAGACTCAAATTGGTCAACTTGCCACATCAATTCATGAATTAAAGTCACGGGGTTACGGCCAATTACCCTCTCAAACCACTCCAAACCCTAGAGGCAATGTTAGTGCTATAGCTTTACGCGATGGTAAGCAAATCAATGGACCAAGGCAAGAGATACTTCCGATTCTACCCTTGGCCCGGAGAAACAAGATTCTACAAAACAACTTCAAGTTCTGCACTAATTCAGAATCTTGTAGCGATTCAAGAACAAATGATCCTACAACGACCAAGCGTAAAATCGGATCAAATCGTGATTGACGAGAAAATTTAGTACAGCGAGAAAAGTGAACATCCAAAAAGTCGACTTCCAACATTCCTCTTCCTTTTCCCAACCGAATGATACGAGGCATATGGTTGAAACTGACTTGGATAAGGAAATTATGGAGACTTTTCAGAAGGTTGAGGTGAATATACCTCTCTTGGAGGCAATTAAACAAATCCCCAAGTATGCCAAGTTCTTGAAAGAGATGTGCACCCATAAGAGGAAGCTAAAGGGCAGAAAAGTGAGTATGGGGAGAAATGTCTCTGCTTTGATTCAGCCCAACCTGCCTCCCAAATGCAAGGATCTAGGCACTTTTACCATCCCTTGCACCATAGGGCACCAACAGTTCACTCATGCCTTGCTAGACTTGGGAGCCTCCATCAATGTAATGCCAAAGTCAGTTTACACTTCCTTGCATATGGGAGAGCTAAAGCCCACCGGCATTGTCATTCAGTTAGCAAACCGGAGCACTGCACAACCTGCAGGAGTGTTGGAGGACGTTCTGGTTCGGGTACATAATTTAATATTCCCAGCTGATTTTTATGTGTTGAATATGGAAGATGAATCTGCCTCTTCCCCACCCCATTGATCTTAGGTAGGCCATTTTTGAAAACTGCTAAAACTAAGATTGATGTGCATGCTGGTACCCTTTCCATGGAATTTGGTGATGATATCATTCAGTTTAACATTTTTGATGCCATGAAATACCCTTTAGAGGATCATTCTGTTTTTCATTTTGATGTCATTGATTTACTAGTTGATGATATGCATGCTGATATGTTGGCAGAGTTTCCTGAAATTGTAGGATACACTGATAGCATAGCTTGTGATACTTGTTCTGCTTGCTTCGGACTTTCTGGTTGTAAACCCAATGCAATGTGTGCAGCCTGTGCTGAGATTTCTACATACTTGTCATGTGCTGTTGTTAATTCTGCTGACATTGATGATTCTGTTATTAATGGCAATGATGCTGTTATTAATGATGTTGTCATTCATCCTGCTGCTAAGTGTGATTCTTTTGATTCCATAGGATATGACGATGTTGTTTTGCAAGATTGTGCACAGCTTGCAGGTACAGGTGCAACTGCTGAGAATTTAGCAGATTTAGTTTCGGTTCCAAAACTAGTACCGTCAGTCCAGCAACCACCCTCCATTGAACTTAAGCCCTTGCCCGAGCATTTGAAGTATGCATTCTTGGAGGAGGATGAGAAGCTCCCGGTGATAATGGCCAAACACCTCCAACCTGAGCAAGAAACCAGATTATTGGAAGTCTTGAAGCAACACAAAAGGGCAATTGGTTGGACACTTGCAGACATTCCTGGTATTAACCCCTCCACATGCATGCACAGGATATTACTTGAGGAGGAAACTAAACCCGGTGAGACAACCCCAGAGGAGACCGAATCCTCTCATTCTAGATGTGGTGAAAAAGAAGTGACCAAGCTCTGCCAGTGACATTATCTATCCCATCTCTGACAGCAAGTGGGTGAGCCCGGTGCAAGTAGTTCCAAAGAAATCCGGGGTGACTGTTGTGGCCAACCAGAAGAATGAGCTCATTCCAACCCGAGTGCAGAATAGCTGGAGAGTCTGCATTGACTACAGACGTCTCAACCAAGCCACTTGGAAAGATCATTACCCCCTTCCGTTCATTGATCAGATGCTGGAACGGTTGGCTGGTAAGTCCCATTACTGCTTTTTAGATGGCTACACTGGATACTTCCAAATCCACATTGCACCAGAGGATCAGGAGAAGACCACATTTACTTGTCCCTTCGGCACCTTTGCTTACAGACGGATGCCCTTCGGCCTCTGCAATGCCCCTGGTACCTTCCAGCGGTGCATGGTGAGCATATTTTCTGATTTCTTAGAGGAGTGCATGGAGGTATTTATGGATGACTTTACTGTCTATGGTTCTTCTTTTGATTCATGTTTAGCCAGCCTATCTAGAGTACTGCAAAGATGTATTGAGACTAACCTTGTGCTAAATTTTGAGAAATGCCATTTTATGGTAGAACAGGGTATAGTTTTAGGCCATGTAGTATCCAAGATGGGGCATTGAGGTAGATCCTGCCAAGATTGATGTAATTACTTGTCTATCTTACCCCACATGCGTGCGGGAAGTGCGTTCTTTTCTTGGTCATACAGGTTTCTCACAGCGCTTCATTGCCGACTTCAAAGAAGATTGCTCTTCCACTTTCCCGATTCTTTGAGAAAGATGTGGAGTTCAATTTTGATGACAAGTGTAAGGCGACTTTCAACCACTTGAAGCAGGCCTTGACTAGTACCCCTATCATCCAAACCCACCGATCGACATTGCCATTTGAGTTAATGTGTGATGCTTCTAACTATGCAAGAGGAGCGATCTTGGCACAGAGAGTGGGGAAAGCTTCTCATGTGATATACTATGCTTCAGAACTCTAGATCTTTGCTCAGGCCAACTATACCATAACCGAAAAAGAACTTTTAGCCATTGTTTTTGCTTTGGATAAGTTTAGATCATATTTGCTTGGTTCTAAGGTTGTTGTGTTTACTGATCATGCAGCTCTGAAGTTCCTTTTGAAGAAGCAGAGGCAAAGCCCGACTAATAAGATGGATGCTCTTGCTCCAAGAGTTTCACATAGAGATCCGTGACAAGAGTGGAGCGAGAGAACCTAGTGGCGGATCATTTGAGCCGCATTGAAAGGGCTTCGATCCCTTCCTGTGCGGGACTCCTTCCCGGATGAGCGACTTATGCATTGCAAGGTAAGAACACCTTCCCTTGGTTTCTTTGATATGGTGAATTTCTTGGTTGCTACGCTTTTCCCTCACATTTCACTCGTGCACAAATTTATAAACTTAAGAGTGAATCAAAATATTATGTGTGGGATGATCCATATACGTGGCGATTTTGTAGTGACCAAATTATTAGGCGATGTGTGCCTAATCAAGAGTTTCATTCTGTTCTTAGCTTTTGTCATGCATTTGCATGTGGTGGACATTTTGGGCCTCAACGTGCGACTAGGAAAGTTTTAGACTCTGGTTTATATTGGCCTACCTTGTTTCATGATGCATATTTGTTACGTAAGTCTTGTGAACGATTAATCGAGAGAACAGGAACATTTCTCGCAGGAATGAGATGCCCCAAGAACCTCTCTTGTATTGTGAAATCTTTGACGTATGGGGTATTGATTTCATGGGACCTTTTCCTGTTTCCTTTGGTTATGTTTACATTTTGCTAGCTGTTGATTATGTATCAAAATGGGTGGAGGCTAAAGCCACTCGGATGATGATTCCAAAGTTGTTGTGGATTTTGTTAGATCACAGTTTTCTGCAAGTTTGGAATCCGAGAGCTATCATCGGTGATCAAGGCACCCATTTCTCGTAATCGGAGCATGGAGGGATTGATGAGGAAATATGGCGTGTTACATAAAGTTTCTACACCTTACCATCCCAGGACTAATGGTCAAGCCGAGGTCTCCAATAGAGAGATCAAGCGCATACTTGAAAAAGCAGTCCAACCTAATCGGAAGGATTGGAGCATGAGGCTTGAGGATGCTCTTTGGGCTTACCTGGGACCGCTTACAAAACTCCAATCGGGATGTCTCCATATCGGATAGTCTATGGTAAGGCATGCCACTTACCGATAGAAATTGAGCACAAAGCATATTGGGTGTGAAGCAATGCAACATGAATTTGGCGGAGGCGGCATAGAGCGGAAGTTGCGATTCTGAGGAATTGGAAGAGATCCGCCTAGATGCCTATGAGAGCTCCCGAGCTCTACAAAGAAAAGACCAAAGCCTTCCATGATAAGTTTATTCTTCGGAAGGAGTTTTCAGTTGGGCAAAAAGTTCTCTTGTTTAATTCTCGCCTTAAGTTGATGCCTGGTAAATTAAGGTCTAGGTGGGACGGTCCGTTTGTTGTCACTAACATTTTTCCTCATGGTGCAGTGGAAATTAAGAGTGAAGCCACCAACAAAGTGTTCAAAGTTAATGGTCACCGCCTCAAAAATTTTTATGAAGCAGCTCAAGAGAACCTCGTGGAGGAAGTTCAAGCTGCAGGATGCCCTCTACCATGATTGATCACTACTGTGTTGAAAAAAAAAAAAAAGAAAGAAAAAAAAAGAAGACAAAAGAAAAAAAAAGAAGAAAAAAAAAATAGAAAAGAAAAAGCCACGATTAATGCCAATTGCCAGAGATTGAATCATTATTGGGGAGGACCCATCGCTCATGCAAAATCTTCAATCACGCTGGCTAAGGACATTAAAAGTAGCGCTTCTTGGGCGGCATCCCAAGTTTTCTAACTCTTTCCTCTTTCTAACTTTGACTTATTTGTTGTCACGAGAATCGAGACGAGAAAAAGCGGTGCCAAGTGAGAAAATCTATCAAAGTTTGATTTTTACTGTCTTTATTTTGTTTGTTTTTCTTTGTGAGATGATTTTCACCGGTTAAATGGCGGATAACGGTACTCCGTGAAAATTTTTTCAGTCCCTTGATTTACCCACAAATCGAAATCTGTATATAATTTTACTCATTTTTTTCTCTCTTTCTTCTTTCTTTCGAAATGGATAATCGACTTGTTAACCTCCATAAGCAATTCCCTTCTCTCCCTCAAAATGCTTTAACTAAAATTTATTGTGCAAGGTTTGAGAGATTAAGGATGCTTATGCACAAAGGCATCCCCTGCAGATATACGTTGGTTGATCGAAGCAAAGGTCCGACTTAGAGGTGAATTTTCTGACGCTCTTGTTTCATATATGCCAGGGCTAGGCAAAAGTTCATATGCAAAGAAGAGAAGAGCAAAAAGGTTACGGGTCTGCTATAAATGTGCAAGATGGACCTGTAACACAAAATGCAAATCAATTGGAATGACGTCTATAAACCGAGATGATAAAATTAACTTCATAAAGGATGGCATGAGTAAGGAGTCTTTAGATAACATTCTATTGACTCTTGAGACGCATCCTAGTGGAGATGTGCAGAGAGTACTTCTCGATTTATAGCCAATATTCCAAGATGAACATGAGCGTTATAGTCTCGGGAATCTGACTCAAAAAGACCCTGTTTGCCAATTTTTAAGAAAATTGGATGGGAAGCCGACCATCGGCCCATAGAGAGCATTCAAGCCGTTACTGGACGTAAAACCAGAGGAAAATGTGAGCCACATTCACACCTCCTGTAAGTATATTTTTTTTTTCCTTTTTTCTTCTTGTTTATAAAAAAAAAATTCAAAAAAAAAAAAAAAAAAAAATTAGCCGTATTTTTTTGAAATATGTGTTGCGTATTTTCAAACTTCTTCTGACACATATAGATTAGCCTTTTATCTTTGTCATATAGCTATTATCATTTCTGTGCTTATTTTTCAAACTTATCTGACACGCAGATCTACCCCTCCTTTATAGGTGTAATTATTACCTTTGAGTTTTGATGCCTTTAAATAATGCACTTTGCTCTCTTCAGATCATTGATAAGGTGAGAGTACGAAAAAAAACAAAGAGAAAAAAAAATGGAAGTCACTTCAGTTCGTCGGATCAAGAGTGTTTGTGTCTTTTGTGGATCTAATCCTGGGAAAGATAAAGAGTTTGTAAATATTGCACACCATCTTGGTCGAGTGCTAGCTGACAGAGAAATCCGTTTAGTTTATGGAGGAGGTAGTCTTGGGTTAATGGGTTGTGTAGCAACTGCTGCACATTTAGGAGGTGGCAAAGTCCTTGGTGTCATTCCCAGTCCTTTATCGACCAGCAAGCCCATTGGAAAAACATTAGGGGATGAAGTAATGGTATTTTGCATGCACCAACGCATGAACATTATGATAGCAAATGCTGATGCCTTTATTGCCCTCCCTGGTGGTTTTGAAACATTGGAAGAACTCTTTCAAATTACATCCACAGTCACGTGAGAACTTTCACCAAAAACCCATAGGTATATTAAATGTTAATGGTTTTTATGACAGTTTGTTTTGTTTTCTTGATCATGCTGTAGAAAAAAGGTTCCTCTCACAAGCGACACGTCAAAGTCTTGTAACTGCTACAACTCCTGAACAATTGCTCGATCAACTCAATGCATTTGTACCACAACGTGATCCAGCAATGGCTCCACGGAATTGGGAACAAGGCAGCAGCAGCAAAAAGCAAAAACTTGATTTGACTTTGTCTTTGTGAATTTTTGTTTTCTCTTATGATTTTAGTTTTTTTTTTTTTGTAATTTTTCTTATTTCAGGCCCAATTTGCAGTTTTCTGGTAAGACCTTCTACACTCTACCTATCTTTATTTTGACATTGGAGACAATGTCTTTAATTAGTTGGGGGGAGGGATAGTTGACATTACCATGTACATAGTTTAGTTAAAAAAAAAAAACTAATCTTTATTGTTACTAACTTTTTAGATGTATGATGGCAGAGTAAGGAGTAGTTTTGCTCTTGAGACGCATCTTAACTTGCATTTCATAATAGGTCTTAAATCATCTTTGTTCTTGTATATATATTAAAAAAAAAAAAAAAACACACACACACAATTTTGATCTTTTCAATTGATTTTGATACAAGCATGTGCTGAATCTGAGCTTAATTGATGATAAAAGTATGCAAAACAGTTTACAGTTGAATCATTTTCATGATATACATGTGTATATGATTGTGGATATTAGGGAGAAGGCATGGTTGAATTGAGTGAATGTTCCATACCTTTGTGAGTTTTGGGCTTTTCCAAGTTTGATACTTACACTTGGTTATTTTCTTTCATGAGTGATGTCAATTATGAATTTATTTTCTAGAACTTGCATTGAATCGATTTGAGATTACATTGGTCGGTATGTTGCATGAAAATGACAGAGGCATTTTTTCTTGACTTAGCTGCTTGGGCCAAATAAACCTACCTTGCATTTATCCAAATATTAACTCCCTCTGAGCCTATTTGCCTATTCTTTGTTCTTAGCTCATTACAAGCTTTGAGTGAAAAACCATGTTTTACCTTACCTTAGGGAATGGGAGAGCATTGATTTTCTTATTGGAGAAGTTCTTTTGCTTGCAATGATTTAAGTGTGGGGGAATTGGTGTGCTGGTACGAAATGCTTGGTACACAAAAAAAAAAAAAACCAAAAACAAAAAAAAAACAAAAAAAAAAGAAAAAAAAATAAAAGAATAGAAAAAAGAAGGAATGTGTGAAGAGAATGAGCATTTTATGGTTTTGGGTAAAAAATTTATTCTTTCTACTTGAATTACTCCTCAATGCTCTTTTATTCTCTTTGGTTTTAACCTGCTATTATCTATATTGTTCCCTTCCTTCACCTTATAAGTTCCATTACAACCTTTTTGAAAGACCTCTTGATTTTTGCAATTTATTTGATCTAAGTAGTGGAGAATTGATGTATATGCAAGCCTATGGTAAAATACTTTCATAATTTGACTGAGTTGAGCGTAAACAGTTAACCTAAACACCTTGTGTGATTTGAGTGACACTTGTGAAGAATTTTACTCAATCTGAACATGCCTATTTCTGATTAAAGCATGATTATGCTATACTTTATTCTCAATTGATTTGATTCAACTATTCTTTGTTAAGCATACTTGACTTATTAATTATGGTTTATATTTGATATAATACTTGTATTTAAAAATTAGTTGAATTGATTAAATAAAATATTACATGTTTGTGGGTATCATCCTGGTAAACCCTCACGAGACTATAACTCGTCCACTAGGGACACCTAGGGGTTTAAAGGCTTGTGGCACATGCTAAGTGCCATCGTGTTTTCCTACGGAAGTGGATTAGATTAGGTACAATCAGTTTTTATGTTTTTAGTTTAATAATATGATGTTTCTTGTTTTTCTTTAGTTTCGTTGTTATGTGTTTTGCCCAGAGTACAAAAGCTTAAGTGTGGGGGAATTTGATCAATCAATTTGAGACACTTATGTTAGCTTTGTATTAGGCATTATTAGATGTTTATTGTGCCCAATATTAGTACTTTAGATGAGTTTAATGTTGTTGGGCTTCATTGGGCTTTAATGCAAATATTGAATAATTTTCGGATTTTGATGCATTTTGACCTTTCTTCCTTGGTTAGGTCATAACTTGGGACTCGGTGATCCAATTGAGGTGATCTTGGTGTCTTTGGAAAGCTAAGACAATGCTCTACAAGTTTCATGAAGAACTCAAGAGCTGGATCGGAATGCTAAGGGTCCAAAATATCCCTGCAATGCAAAGTGGGTTTGCTGTCACGGAACCATCTGGGCAGTATGCACATATTGGACTATATAGTGGGTTATAGGCCTCCTCTTGGGCTGAAACTTGGTCACTTAAAAGATAAGACCCATATCTCCAACTTCAATGAAGACCATTTTGTCAATAGATGTCGTTTTAGGCATGCTTCAGAAGCTACAAGTTGGTCTGAATTTGGAAACACGTTCTTCCAACCTAACTTGAGGTAGGTGAAGTGTTTTTGGCATTTCTGGAGTTCTAAAAGTCCAAATGACATGATTCAAATTGGAGATTTTCAAGGAGACAACTGGCTACAACTTTGATGAAGACATCCAAGCCAAAATACACCGTCTAGTTGATGAATTTGAAGCCAGAAGTCGGATAAGAGTTGTTGACTAAAAGCCACCAACCATACACCAACCCACCTACCATGCACCAACCCACCAACCATGCATCAAGCTTCCATTTTTGACAAATTTCAGATTCTTATAGCTTGTATTCAGATTATGTACATGTACAAATTGGCTTCTAGGATTAGTATAAATAGACCCAACCTCTTTGTATTAGAGGCATTCAATTTAGAAGTAAGTTTCAAGAAAGTTTAAGTATTTGTGAGAGTTTTCTTTCTCTTCTTCTCCATTCTCTTTGCAATTTCGTTTTTGTTCTTTAAATTCTGAGTTCTTCCTTCCCATCCATGGAAGGCTAGGCTCTCATAATCAATCCAAGGGATTAGCCATCTTGTTGTTTAATTTGGAGATCTTGGTTTACTTGTTCATATTGCTTAATTGTTATTCAAGTTTCTCTTCTTCCTCTTTTGATTTTTATCTAGATTAAATTGCTTAATTTGATTTAGATGTTGATGTGGTAATAGCTTTATTATCATGTATTCAAAGAGGATCATAAAGATTAAACAATGTATTAAAGCTTTTTGATAGATTGTTTAGCTTGGTTAAATTCTAGATCTTAAGTTAATCTATGTTGGATGGTGCTTACTTTATCTAACCTTGGTTAATCAAATCCTAGATGCTTATCTAGTAAAGAATTCTTGTATCATGTTAAGGCTTCTTGATGTGATCTAAGGCCAAGAACTTGGTTAGCAATTAAGTGAATTCCTTGTGATCAATGATGAGTTAAACTCAAGATCGGTAAATTTCCTTGGATTGGTTGTTTCTTTATATTTGTTTACAACTTTGAATCTCCTACTTTTATTAATCTTGTTAATCAACAACAAAACCCCCCCTTTTCTAATTATCTTGATCTAATTAAATCTTTGTTTTTGGATCCTTGAGAGACGATTCGGTTCATTCTCTATACTACAAATTAGTTTGTGAACCGGTTATTTTATTTGATAGGTCTCGACATCCTCTTGTCAACTGCTCTGATACCAAAAATGTAAGACCTATTAGTTACCATGTTATTTACCAACCATAAGCCTTACGTGGAATATAGAAATATAGAAAATTCGGCAGCGTTTCCTTTGTTTCTTAAGCATTACCACAAACTATAACATAAGCAGCGGATTTCCAACAACCATTTCAAGCCAACCAGAGTACATATATTATATATATTCACATACACATATATCAAAAAGAGATCTCAGATCTCAACCAAAATATTATCAGAGTACGAAATGTTATACAAGTGTAATCTAAACACTATCCTGACTGAGCACACTAAACATATACGGAACCGAGTACATCAAAAGTAGTATTCAGTTCCCTGTAACATCTACATCAGAATAATACACATCTTGTCATAGTTACATCACGGAGCTTAACTCCATCAAAATACAAATCCCAAAAATAAATCAACAGAATCCTCCGTACTTAACCCGTAGAGGGTCCGGGGTGTTCCTGCGAATCTGAGAAAAGAGGTGGTGAGAACAACTTCCCAGTGAATATGAATAAACTTGCAGATAAAGTATAACTGTAAGTAGAGAGCAAGTATAACACAATTCACAATATGTCAAGTAACACCAACCAACCAATGCAATGAATGAATGCACATGATGTTCACACCTTTTATTCACACTTTTTCTTTCTCCACTCCTCTTGTTGTGCACTAACCCCTTTCGGTTAGGCCCTCGCAATATGCATATGAATGTGTTATGCCAATTCCGTTTCCTTCTAGCTAATAAGCTAGGCACCCTCTGTTTTGTACACTAACCCTTTTCGGTTAGGTCACCTCGCAATGCAATGCAAATAAGTATGCTATTTCATTTCCATCTAGCTCATCAGCTAGGCACCCCTCTGTTTTGTACACTAACCCCTTCCGGTTAGGCCATCTCGCTATGCAATGCAATGTTCTCATACTCATATCATGCTCATTCATAATATCATCATAATAGCATTACATGTAATCAATTCAAGCATATACAGCACATGACCATCAAGCTCAACTCTATCAAGCATTCTTACTTAGTTACAATAGTGCTAAGTCACTTCTATCAAGTATTCTTACTTAGCTACACATCTCATTCTAATGCTAAGTCATTCTTCATCCTAAACCTAGCATATGGTATCAAGACCCTAGGCATAAGCACCACAATAACACAAACAGAGTCAACCACGGCCAGCCCGTGGTGGTAACCACGGCCACGGTTCAGAAAACCAAACTCAACAAATTGGAAACAGAGACAACCACGGCCTGCCCCTGGTTGGCACCACGCCCGTGGTCTGGACCACGGCCAGCCCCTGGTGGCCACCACACCCGTGGTCAGATTTCAGCACACAACATTTTCCTTTCCAGAGCCAACCACGGCCAGCCCGTGGTGGGGACCACGGCCGTGGTTGGGCACGAGACACCAACATTTCCTATCCAGAGAGGACCACGGCCGGGCCGTGGTGGGGACCACGCCCGTGGTTGGTCTTCTGGGCAGGAATAGTGCCACGCCCAACTTCAAATCAAAACCCTAATTTCTCTATGGGATCATGTCCTCAAATCCATCAAGTATACCAATCATTCCACTCATTTTTCCTAAACCCTAATCCTTGAAAACATGTAATAAAAACACATCCAACCTCAAGCATAGGTGTAAACCCTAGATTCAAGCTTAATCTTACATCATACACTTTCACTCTAAGAACATCATACAATAACACAAGTAAATCCACACTCACCTTGAAGTGCTCCTAACTTGATTCCAAGATGGTATTGGTAGTCAAGACAACCTTCCCTTCAACTTCCTTCAAAACACTCAAGCAAAACAACCTACTTTTAGACATGGGTGTTCTTGATTCTTAGGGATGAAAATGAGTTTCTCAAGAAACTAATACCATAGGGTTGAAGAAGAGATCATAGTGATCAATAACTATCAAAGAACTTAAGCCAAAAGGTGTATAAAAATACTTACTTTGGACCCTTGAACCTTGGAGCTAGCTTTGGCTATGGAGAACTTAGAGATTTGGAGAAGATGAGCCCTTTGGCTCCCTAGGCTGGCCGGTTCTCTTATGCAAGAGGGAGGGGATGTTGAAATGTCCATCTTGCCCCTCACTTAAAGGAAGAATCACTAATTTGCCACTGAGGTGTAAAAAGACTAAAATACCCTTGTGATTTCTAAGAATTCCCAATAGATCCTGAAGGAAATTAAATTTACCAGTAGGTCCTAACTTAGCCAGAGTAAATATAAGAGTTTAGATTTCACCTATTTCTTCCTTAGGTTCTACCGAGTTCACCGATATAGCCAGAATATCAAATCAATCATTCTAACTCAATCTATTACCATTTCTGTAACAGCACATATAAATCATCTAATTAATTTAACTAAGTCATAACATATGAAATTTAGGGATGTTACAGAGCCAAAGGCTCATCTTCTCCAAAATCTCTAAGTTCCATTGCCAAGCTTGCTTCAAGGGTTCAAGTTCCCAAAGTAAGTATTTTTATACACCTTTTGGCTTAGGTTATTTGATGGTTATTTGATGGTTATTGATCACTATGATCTCTTCTTCAATCCTATGGTATTAGTTTCTTGACAAACTCATTTTTATCTCTAAGAATCAAGAACACCCATGTCTAAAAGTTGGTTGTTTTGGTTGAGTGTTTTGAAGGAAGTTGAAGGGAAGGTTGCCTTGACTACCAATCCCATCTTGGAATCAATTTAGGAGCACTTCAATGTGAGTGTGGATTTACTTGTGTTATTGTATGATGTTCTTAGAGTGAAAGTGTATGATGTAGGAATAAGCTTGAATCTAGGGTTTTCACCTATGCTTAAGGTTGATGTGTTTTGTTACATGTTTTTAAGGATTTGGGTATATGAAAGTGAATGATATGGTTAGTGTATTTTGATGGATTTGAGGACATGATCCCATAGGGAATTTAGGGTTTTAGTTTGAAGTTGGGCGTGGCACTATTCCTACCCAGATTCCAAACCACGGGCGTGGTCACCACCACGGCCTGGCCGTGGTTCTCTCTGGAAATGGAATTTTGGTGTCTCGTGGCCAACCACGGCCGTGGCCACCACCACGGGCTGGCCGTGGTTGTCTCTGGAAAATATGATGTTGTGTGCTGATACCAGACCATGGGCATGGTTGCCACCACACCCTGGCCGTGGTCCAGACCACGGGCGTGGTCCCAACCAGAGGCAGGCCGTGGTTGTCTCTGTTTCTAATTGTTGAGTTCCTGTTTTCTGAACCGTGGCCGTGGTTACCACCACACCCTGGCCGTGGTTGACTCTGTTTATGTGGTTGTGGTGCATATGTCTAGGGTGTTGATACCATATACTATGTTTAGGATTAAGGATGACTTAATACTATGATATGATGTGTAGCTAAGTAAGAATGCTTGATAGAATTGAGCATAATGGTTATGTGTTGTATATGCTTGAATTGGTTACATGTGATGTTATTATGATATTATGAATGAGCATGATATGAATATGAGAACATTGCATTGCATAGCGAGATGGCGTAACCGGAAGGGGTTAGTGTACAATAATGAGGGGTGCCTAGCTTATGAGCTAGATGGAAATGAAATGGCATACTTATTTGCATTGCATTGCATTGCGAGGTGGCCTAACCGAAAGGGGTTAGTGTACAAGAACGAGGGGTGCCTAGCTTATGAGCTAGATGGAAATGTAATGGCATAACACATTGCATATGCATATTACGAGGGCCTAACCGAAAGGGGTTAGTGCACAACAAGAGGAGTGGAGAAAGAAAAAGTGTGAATAAAAGGTGTGAACATCATGTGCATTCATTCATTGCATTGGTTGATTGGTGTTACTTGACATATTGTGAATTGTTTTATACTTGCTCTCAACTTACATATATACTTTATCTGCAAGTTTATTCATATTCACTGGGAAGTTGTTCTCACCACCTCTTTCTCAGATTCACAGGAACACCCCGGACCCTCTACGGGTTAAGTACGGAGGATTCTGTTGATTTATTTTGGGATTTGTATTTTGGTGGAGTTAAGCTCCGTGATGTATCTATAACAGGATGTGTATTATTCTGATGTAGATATGACAGGGAACTGAATACTACTATTGATGTACTCGGTTCTGTATATGTTTAGTGTGCTCAGTCAGGATAGTATTTAGATTACCCTTGTATAACATTGCGTACTCTGATAATATTTTTGGTTGAGATCTGAGATCTCTTGTTGATGTATGTGTATGTGTATGTGTATATATATAATATATGTACTCTGGTTGGTTTGGAATGATTGTTTGGAAATCCACTGCTTATGTTTATAACGTGTGGTGATGTTAGAGAAACAAAGGGAATGCTGCCGAAATTTTCTATATTTATATATTCCACGTAAGACTTATGGTTGGTAAATAATATAATAAATAATAGGTCTTACATTTTTGGTATCAGAGCAGTTCTTCCTAAAGGACTGTAACATATGGGTCTAGAGTTATACTGAGCACTTAGGATTTATGCCTATAGCTTTTCATATACTTCTGATATATTGCATGTGGGGATTTGGGACTGATCAACCCGATATTTTCTGTGCTATATACAGAGTTATGAGTGGACTAGGGCGAACTCGTAGTGGAGGCCGAGGCAGAGGCCGAGGCCAACCCACTGCAAATATTAATGAAGGTGATGGTCTGGTGGCTGTGCTTGCACATTTGGCTCAAGCCATAGACCGTATGCCTGGACCCCAGCATGATGGCAATCCTAATGTGGGACTTGTCATTCCTCAACAGTTGGGACTGACGGAGTTTTGCAAGAGGGATCCCCCATCTTTTCGTGGGAACTATGACCCAATGGCCGCTGAGAGGTGGGTGAATTTTCAAGGCCATGCAGTGTACTGAAGAGCAGAAAGTTATCTTTGCTGCTTATAAGTTGGAGGATGAAGCTGAACATTGGTGGGAGGCTTCTCATCCTGGATTACTCCTACGTGAGGATCCCATCACTTGGGAGACATTTAAGACGACATTTCTGCGGAAGTATTTCCCTACAAATGTTAGAATCCAAAAGGAACAAGAGTTTATGCACTTGACACAGGGAGATCTCACAGCTGGTCAGTATGCAGCTAAGTTTGATGAATTGTCTAAATACTCTAGTTACCTGCAAAATGGACCGAATGAGATTTCGAAGTCCATTCAGTTTGAGAGGGGACTTGAGTTTGAGTTGAGAAAGGCTGTTGCTGGTTTTGAGATTAGGGAGTTTGCTTCCTTGGTTGAGAAGTGTTTGATTACGGAAGAGTGAATGAATCCTGTTACTGAGAGCAGTCAGGGAACTGGAAAGAGAAAGGTGGAAGTTACTCAGCCTGCACGAGGTACTAAGAAGGCTAAAGTGGAACCATGCAAGACGTGTGGGAAACCACATCAAGGTACTTGTGGGGCAAATGTATGTTTTGTTTGTGCCCAGAAGGGACACATTGCAAAATACTGCCCACAGCGAACAGTGATTTGCTTCAAGTGCCAGCAAAAGGGGCACACTTCCCGAAATTGCCCACAGCTTTCTAAGGCATCTGTTTCTACCCCTAGACCACTTACCCAAGGGCGAGTGTTTACCCTCAGTGGGGCAGAGGCACAGGCGGAGGATTTGATCCAAGGTATGTGCTTACTGAATGGTCAGAACTTAATTGTACTGTTTGACTCTGGGGCAACCCATTCATTCATTTCTAATGCATGTGTGAAGTCCTTGAGTCTAACCACTACTTCCTTACCTTATACACTGTCAATGACTACTCCTACTAAGGATAAGATTCTTACCACCCATATTTGTTTAAACTGTAAATTTGTGTTCCAAAATCGAACCTTTGTTGTTGACTTAATTTGTCTACCATTGAGAGGGTTAGATATTATTTTGGGTATGGATTGGCTTGCAACCAACCAAGTGTTGTTAGATTGTTGTAATAAGATTGTCATTATTCCTCCTATTACAAGCCATACACTGATTCCTGAAATTTCCATGTTACCCAAAGTGTCAGAATTGAACCATTGCCTGATGGATGGGAGTCAAGTATACAGGGTACTATTTTCTTTAGATTTAAAGGTTCAGTCAGAATTGGTCAGAGTGCCAATAGTGAGTGAATTCATGGATGTCTTTCCTAAGGAGATTCCTAGTTTACCACCTGATAGAGAGGTAGAGTTTGTTATAGACTTAGTATCGGGAGCCGGACCTATGTCTGTAGCACCTTATAGAATGTCACCATTGGAACTAGGAGAACTTAAGAAACAAGTAGAGGAACTATTGGAAAGGGGATTCATTAGACCCAGTGTGTCTCCATGGGGAGCACCTGTGTTGTTGGTGAAGAAGAAGGATGGGAGTATGAGATTGTGTGTGGATTACCGACAGTTGAATAAGATTACTACAAAGAATAGGTATCCGTTACCTAGGATAGATGATTTACTTGACCAACTTAGAGATGCCACGGTATTCTCTAAAATTGATCTTCGTTCTGGTTATCATCAAATTAAGATAAAGCCAAATGATGTACCAAAGTTTGCTTTTAGAACTAGGTATGGACACTATGAGTATTTGGTGATGCCATTTGGTTTAACCAATGCTCCAGCGGTATTTATGGATTACATGAATAGAATTTTCAGATCGTACCTAGATAAGTTTGTGGTAGTGTTCATAGATGATATTCTCATATATTCGCAAACAGCGGAAGAACATGAGGAACATCTTAGAATAGTATTGCAGATACTCAGAGAGAGGAAACTGTATGCTAAACCTGAGAAGTGTGAATTTTGGCTGAATGAAGTGAAGTTTCTAGGGCACACTATATCACAGGACGGGGTAGCAGTAGACTCTAGTAAGGTCGAGGCGGTAGTACAGTGGGAGCGACCAAAGTCGGTTACTGAGATTAGAAGTTTTCTAGGATTAGCTGGATACTACCGAAAGTTCATTCGGGGTTTTCTCAGTTGGCACTTCCTCTAACTGAATTGACCCGGAAAGGACAAGCCATGGTATGGAGTGAGAAGTGTGAGAAGAGTTTTCAGGAACTCAAACATAGATTGACTACAGCTCCAGTATTAGTTATTGCTGACCTATCCAGAGATTTGGAGGTGTACTGTGATGCCTCTAAATTAGGCTTAGGATGTGTGTTAATGCAGGATAAGAAGGTAGTGGCTTATGCATCTAGACAACTTAGAACTCATGAGAAGAATTATCCGGCCCATGACCTAGAACTTGCAGCCATAGTTTTTGCACTTAAGATCTGGAGACATTATTTGTATGGTGTAAAGTTTGAGGTGTTCAGTGATCATAAGAGTTTGAAGTATCTATTTGATCAGAAGGAACTGAACATGAGACAAAGAAGGAGGATGGAATACCTGAAAGATTATGACTTTGAGCTGAAGTATCATCTTGGCAAGGCCAATGTTGTGGCTGATGCCCTCAGTAGGAAATCTCTGCACGTATCTCAGATGATGGTGCATGAGTTAGATCTGGTAGAACAATTTCGAGACCTTAGTATCCAGGTGGATATGAGTAGTGTGACACTGAGACTAGCTTTGTTAGAAATCTCATGTGACCTTAAGGATAAGATTAGACATGAACAAAGTTTGGATAAGGAACTACAAGATCGTAGGGTCTCAATAGCTTTTTCTTTAGAGGATGATGGAATAATTAGGTTCAGACAAAGGATTTGTGTTCCTAAAGGGGGAAACCTTAAGGAACAAATTCTGGAGGAAGCTCATAAAAGTAAGTTCTCCATACATCCTGCTGCGACTAAGATGTATCAAGATTTGAAAGAAAGATTTTGGTGGCCGGGAATGAAAAGAGATGTGGCTGAGTATGTGGCCAAATGTTTGACTTGTCAGAAAGTCAAGATTGAACACCAGAAACCCGCCGGAATGCTCCAACCTTTAGAAATTCCAGAGTGGAAGTGGGACAAGATTACTATGGACTTTGTGACCAGTTTGCCTAGCGTACAGAAAGGTTATGATGCTATATGGGTCATTGTGGATAGACTGACTAAGTCTGCCCATTTTCTTTCCATTAAGATTTCTTATTCCCTAGATAAACTTACTGAGTTATTTGTTGGGGAGATTGTCCAATTACACGGGGTACCTTAAGTATAGTGTCAGATAGAGATCCCAGATTTACCTCTAGATTTTGGAATGCCTTACATCAGTCTTTTGGGACTAAGCTCAGTTTCAGTACTGCTTATCACCCACAGTCTGATGGTCAGTCCGAGCGGACTATCCAAACGTTAGAAGATATGTTGAGAGCTTGTGTTCTTGATGATAATGGTAGTTGGGATAGATACTTACCATTGGTAGAGTTCGCTTACAACAACAGTTTCCATTCCAGCATTGGGATGGCACCATATGAGGCACTCTATGGTAGAAAGTGTAGGTCACCTCTGTGTTGGTATGAGGTAGGTGAGCGAAACCTGTTAGGTCCAGAGTTAGTTCAAGAAACTACTGAAAAGATTAGGGTTATAAGGAGAAAATAAGAATTGCTCAGAGTCGGCAAAAGAGTTATGCTGACAAAAGAAGGCGCCCTCTAGAGTTTGAAGAGGGTGATCATGTGTTTCTTAGAGTCTCACCCAAGATGGGAATTGGTAGAGCCATTCGGGCTAAGAAGTTAAATCCTCGTTTCATTGGTCCGTTTCAAATTCTAAAGCGTATTGGACTTGTAGCTTACCATATAGCTCTTCCTCCACATCTGTCCAATCTCCATCCTGTGTTTCATGTATCCCAGTTGAGAAAGTATGTTCCGGATCTTTCATACATCATTAAGGTTGAGTCGGTACAATCGAGAGCTGACCTTACATTTCAGGCTAAACCAGCTAAGATCATTGACCGCAGTCTGAAGTCCCTGAGGAACAAGACTATTTCCCTGGTGAAGGTACTTTGGGATGGACAGTCACCTGAAGAGGCTACGTGGGAATTGGAGGAAGATTTGCGCAAGCTGCATCTCGACCTATTTTGATAAGGTATATCTTTAACTCAATTTTGCGGGCAAAATTCTTTTAACGGGGGAGAATGTAACATCCCTAAATTTCCTATGTTATGACTTAGCTAAATTCTTTGAATGAGTTGTATGTTCTGTTACAGAAATAGTGATAGATTGAGTTAGAATGATTAATTCGAGATTCTGTCTATACCGGTGAACTCGGTAGAACCTAAGGAAGAAATAGGTGAAATCTAAACTCTTATATTTATTCTGGCTAAGTTAGGACCTACTGGTAAATTAAATTTTCTTCAGGACCTATTGGGAATTCTTAGAAATCAAAAGGGTATTTTAGTATTTTTACACCCTCAGTGGCAAATTTGTGATTCTTCCTTTGAGTGAGGGACAAAATGGACAATTCACACCCCCTCCCTCTTGCTTAAGTGGACCGGCCAGCATAGGAGAGCCAAAGGCTCATCTTCTCCAAAATCTCTAAGTTCCATAGCCAAGCTTGCTTCAAGGGTTCAAGGTCCCAAAGTAAGTATTTTTATACACCTTTTGGCTTAGGTTATTGATGGTTATTGATCACTATGATCTCTTCTTCAATCCTATGGTATTAGTTTCTTGAGAAACTCATTTTCATCTCCAAGAATCAAGAACACCCATGTCTAAAAGTTGGTTGTTTTGGTTGAGTGTTTTGAAGGAAGTTGAAGGGAAGGTTGCCTTGACTACCAATCCCATCTTGGAATCAAGTTTAGAGTATTTGAAGGTGAGTGTGGATTTACTTGTGCTATTGTATGATGTTCTTAGAGTGAAAGTGTATGATGTAGGAATAAACTTGAATCTAGGGTTTTCACCTATGCTTAAGGTTGATGTGTTTTGTTACATGTTTTTAAGGATTTAGGTATATGAAAGTGAATGATATGGTTAGTGTATTTTGATGGATTTGAGGACATGATCCCATAGGGAACTTAGGGTTTTGATTTGAAGTTAGGCGTGGCACTATTCCTGCCCAGATTCCAAACCACGGGCGTGGTCACCACCACGGCCTGGCCGTGGTTCTCTCTCGAAATGGAATTTTGGTGTCTCGTGGCCAACCACGGCCGTGGCCATCACCACGGGCTGGCCGTGGTTGTCTCTGGAAAATATGATGTTGTGTGCTGATACTAGACCATGGGCGTGGTTGCCACCACACCCTGGCCGTGGTCCAGACCACTGGCGTGGTCAATTGTGTTATACTTGCTCTCTACTTACATATATACTTTATCTGTAAGTTTATTCATATTCACTGGGAAGTTGTTCTCACCACCTCTTTCTCAGATTCACAGGAACACCCCGGTCCCTCTACGGGTTAAGTACGGAGGATTCTGTTGATTTATTTTGGGATTTGTATTTTGGTGGAGTTAAACTCCGTGATGTAACTATAACAGGATATGTATTATTCTGATGTAGATATGACAGGGTACTGAATACTACTATTGATGTACTCGGTTGTGTATATGTTTAGTGTGCTCATTTAGGATAGTGTTTAGATTACCCTTGTATAACATTGCGTACTCTGATAATATTTTTGGTTGAGATCTGAGATCTCTTGTTGATGTATGTGTTTGTGTATATATATAATATATGTACTCTGGTTGGTTTGGAATGATTGTTTGGAAATCTGCTGCTTATGTTTATAACGTGTGGTGATGTTAGAGAAACAAAGGGAACGCTGCCGAAATTTTCTATATTTATATATTCCACGTAAGACTTATGGTTGGTAAATAATATAATAAATAATAGGTCTTACATAACCTCATACTCCCATCTTTCTTCTTTACCAACAACACAGGTGCTCCCCATGGTGTAACATCCCTAAATTTCGTATGTTATGACTTAGTTAACTTCTTTGGATGAGTTGTATGTTTTGTTACAGAAATGGTGATAGATTGAGTTAGAATAATTCATTTGAGATTCTGGCTATACCGGTGAACTCGGTAGAACCTAAGGAAGAAATAGGTGAAATTTAAACTCTTATATTTACTCTGGCTAAGTTATGACCTACTGGTAAATTAAATTTTCTTCAGGACCTATTGGGAATTCTTAGAAATCACAAGGATATTTTAGTGTTTTTACACCTTAGTGGAAAATTAGTGATTCTTCCCTTAAGTAAGGGGCAAGATAGATATTTCAACCTCCCTCCCTCTTGAAATGGGGAACCGCCCCCTTGGATGACACAATGTCATCTTCCCCAAAATTTAAGACTAAGCTCCATAGCCAAGCTAGCTTCAAGAGTTCAAGGTCCAAAAGTATGTATTTTTATACACCTTTTGGCTTAGGTTATTGATGGTTATTGATCACTATGATCTCTTCTTCAATCCTATGGTATTAGTTTCTTGAGAAACTCATTTTCATCTCCAAGAATCAAGAACACCCATGTCTAAAAGTTGGTTGTTTTGATGGAGTGTTTTGAAGGAAGTTGAAGGGAAGGTTTCCTTGACTACCAATCCCATCTTGGAATCAAGTTTAAAGTATTTGAATTTGAGTGTGGATTAACTTGTGCTATTGTATGATGTTCTTAGAGTGAAAGTGTATGATGTAGGAATAAGCTTGAATCTAGGGTTTTCACCTATGCTTAAGGTTGATGTGTTTTGTTATATGTTTTTAAGGATTTAGGTATATGAAAGTGAATGATATGGTTAGTGTATTTTGATGGATTTGAGGACATGATCCCATAGGGAACTTAGGGTTTTGATTTGAAGTTAGGCGTGGCACTATTCCTGCCCAGATTCCAAACCACGGGCGTGGTCACCACCACGGCCTGGCCGTGGTTCTCTCTCGAAATGGAATTTTGGTGTCTCGTGGCCAACCACGGCCGTGGCCATCACCACGGGCTGGCCGTGGTTGTCTCTGGAAAATATGATGTTGTGTGCTGATACTAGACCATGGGCGTGGTTGCCACCACACCCTGGCCGTGGTCCAGACCACTGGCGTGGTCCCAACCAGGGGCAGGCCGTGGTTGTCTCTATTTCTAATTGTTGAGTTCCTGTTTTCTGAACCGTGGCCGTGGTTACCACCACACCCTGGCCGTGGTTGACTCTGTTTATGTGGTTGTGGTGCATATGTCTAGGGTGTTGATACCATATTCTATGTTTAGGATTAAGGATGACTTAATACTATGATGAGATGTGTAGCTAAGTAAGAATGCTTGATAGAATTGAGCATAATGGTTATGTTTTGTATATGCTTGAATTTGTTACATGTGATGTTATTATGATATTATGAATGAGCATGATATGAATATGAGAACATTGCGTTGCATAGCGAGATGGCCTAACCGGAAGGGGTTAGTGTACAAGAACGAGGGGTGCCTAGCTTATGAGGTAGATGGAAATGTAATGGCATAACACATTGCATATGCATATTGCGAGGGCCTAACCGAAAGGGGTTAGTGCACAACAAGAGGAGTGGAGAAAGAAAAAGTGTGAATAAAAGGTGTGAACATCATGTGCATTCATTCATTGCATTGGTTGGTTGGTTGGTGTTACTTGACATATTGTCAATTGTGTTATACTTGCTCTCTACTTACATATATACTTTATCTGTAAGTTTATTCATATTCACTGGGAAGTTGTTCTCACCACCTCTTTCTCAGATTCACAGGAACACCCCGGTCCCTCTACGGGTTAAGTACGGAGGATTCTGTTGATTTATTTTGGGATTTGTATTTTGGTGGAGTTAAACTCCGTGATGTAACTATAACAGGATATGTATTATTCTGATGTAGATATGACAGGGTACTGAATACTACTATTGATGTACTCGGTTGTGTATATGTTTAGTGTGCTCATTTAGGATAGTGTTTAGATTACCCTTGTATAACATTGCGTACTCTGATAATATTTTTGGTTGAGATCTGAGATCTCTTGTTGATGTATGTGTTTGTGTATATATATAATATATGTACTCTGGTTGGTTTGGAATGATTGTTTGGAAATCTGCTGCTTATGTTTATAACGTGTGGTGATGTTAGAGAAACAAAGGGAACGCTGCCGAAATTTTCTATATTTATATATTCCACGTAAGACTTATGGTTGGTAAATAATATAATAAATAATAGGTCTTACATAACCTCATACTCCCATCTTTCTTCTTTACCAACAACACAGGTGCTCCCCATGGTGTAACATCCCTAAATTTCGTATGTTATGACTTAGTTAACTTCTTTGGATGAGTTGTATGTTTTGTTACAGAAATGGTGATAGATTGAGTTAGAATAATTCATTTGAGATTCTGGCTATACCGGTGAACTCGGTAGAACCTAAGGAAGAAATAGGTGAAATTTAAACTCTTATATTTACTCTGGCTAAGTTATGACCTACTGGTAAATTAAATTTTCTTCAGGACCTATTGGGAATTCTTAGAAATCACAAGGATATTTTAGTGTTTTTACACCTTAGTGGAAAATTAGTGATTCTTCCCTTAAGTAAGGGGCAAGATAGATATTTCAACCTCCCCTCCCTCTTGAAATGGGGAACCGGCCCCCTTGGATGACACAATGTCATCTTCCCCAAAATTTAAGACAAGCTCCATAGCCAAGCTAGCTTCAAGAGTTCAAGGTCCAAAAGTATGTATTTTTATACACCTTTTGGCTTAGGTTATTTGATGGTTATTGATCACTATGATCTCTTCTTCAATCCTATGGTATTAGTTTCTTGAGAAACTCATTTTCATCTCCAAGAATCAAGAACACCCATGTCTAAAAGTTGGTTGTTTTGATTGAGTGTTTTGAAGGAAGTTGAAGGGAAGGTTTCCTTGACTACCAATCCCATCTTGGAATCAAGTTTAAAGTATTTGAATTTGAGTGTGGATTAACTTGTGCTATTGTATGATGTTCTTAGAGTGAAAGTGTATGATGTAGGAATAAGCTTGAATCTAGGGTTTTCACCTATGCTTAAGGTTGATGTGTTTTGTTATATGTTTTTAAGGATTTAGGTATATGAAAGTGAATGATATGGTTAGTGTATTTTGATGGATTTGAGGACATGATCCCATAGGGAACTTAGGGTTTTGATTTGAAGTTAGGCGTGGCACTATTCCTGCCCAGATTCCAAACCACGGGCGTGGTCACCACCACAGCCTGACCGTGGTTCTCTCTGGAAATGGAATTTTGGTGTCTCGTGGCCAACCACGGCCGTGGCCACCACCACG
Organism: Styphnolobium japonicum; assembly: GCA_023212625.1. Classification (NCBI taxonomy): domain Eukaryota; kingdom Viridiplantae; phylum Streptophyta; class Magnoliopsida; order Fabales; family Fabaceae; genus Styphnolobium; species Styphnolobium japonicum. The sequence continues at coordinate 5,221,700 of JALBWW010000010.1, forward strand.
GGCTGGCCGTGGTTGTCTCTGGAAACTATGATGTTGTGTGCTGATACCAGACCATGGGCGTGGTTGCCACCACACCCTGGCCGTGATCCAGACCACGGGCGTGGTCCCAACCAGGGGCAGTGTACAAGACAGAGGGGTGCCTAGCTGATGAGCTAGATGGAAATGAAATGACATACTTATTTGCATTGCATTGAGAGGTGGCCTAACCGAAAGGGGTTAGTGTACAAGAATGAGAGGTGCTTGCTTATTAGCTAGAAGGAAACAGAATTGGCATAACACATTGCATATGCATATTGCGAGGGCGTAACCGAAAGGGGTTAGTGCACAACAAGAGGAGTGGAGAAAGAAAAAGTGTGAATAAAAGGTGTGAACATCATGTGCATTCATTCATTGCATTGGTTGGTTGGTGTTACTTGTTATATTATGAGTTGTGTGATACTTGCTCTCTACTTACATATATACTTTATATGCAAGTTTATTCATATTCACTGGGAAGTTGTTCTCACCACCTTTTTCTCAGAGTCGCAGGAACACCCCGGACCCTCTACGGGTTAAGTACGGAGGATTCTGTTGCTTTATTTTGAGATTCATATTTTGGTGGAGTTAAGCTCCGTGATGTAATTATAATGGAATGAGTATTATATTATTCTGATGTAGATATGACAGGGAACTGATTACTACTATTGATGTACTCAGTTCTGTATATGCTTAGGGTGCTCAGTCAGGATAGTGTTTAGAATACACTTGTATAACATTGCGTACTCTGATAATATTTTGGTTGAGATCTGAGATCTCTTGATGATATATGTGTATGTGTATATATATAATATATGTACTTTGGTTGGTTTGAAATGATTGTTGGAATTCCGCTGCTTATGTTCATGTCGTGTGGTAATATTAGAGAAACAAAGGAAATGATGCCAAAATTTTCTATAATTATATATTCCACGTAAGACTTATGGGCTGGTAAATAACATTGTAATTAATAGGTCTTACACATGGGGACACACTGGGTCTAATGAATCCCCTTTCCAATAGTTCCTCTACTTGTTTCTTAAGTTCTCCTAGTTCCAATGGTGACATTCTATTAGGTGCTACAGACATAGGCCCGGCTCCCGGTACTAAGTCTATAACAAACTCTACCTCTCTATCAGGTGGCAAACTAGGGATCTCCTTAGGAAAGACATCCATGAATTCACTCACTATTGGCACTCCGACCAATTCTGACTGAACCTCTAAGTTTAAAAAAAATAGTATCATGTATACTTGACTCCCATCCATCAGGAAATGGTTCAATTCTGACACTTTGGGTAACAAGGAAATTTCAGGAATCAGTGTATGGCTTGTAATAGGAGGAATAATGACAATCTTATTACAACAATCTAACAACACTTGGTTGGTTGCAAGCCAATCTGTAACATCCAATTTTGCACCCCAAGGGTGAAATAACAAAACACAGAAAAATAAACCTTAGGGTGACTTGGGGAGGATAACTAGGCTTTCTGAAAATGATTTACACAAGCTCACACAATGACACTTCACTAAGCATAAAAATCATACACCTAGCACATAGACACATATACACATTAGAAGCAAGACACATGAACTAATTCATGCAAAAATCTGCACTTTGACACATACACACACCAAAACCGTGACACACACACACACACCTTGACACATACACACCCTAACACTTTGCCACACACCCTAACACCTTGCCACACACACTAACACCTTGACACACTTAATAACACGTTGACACACACACATGCTGCACCATGGCAGCCAAACACACACACAAATGACACAACACACACTAGGAAATTAATAAAGAAACACCACACAAATTCTGCATTTTAAAGCAAATAAAAAACAGCACCTACACATGCACACTCACACGTTGAAGTCAAAGGAGGAATCTGTTTTTTTTGGAGGAACACATGCACACCTACACGTCCACATGCATGAGTATAAGAGAGGAATCTGCACTTTGAAGACAATGATGCACTTGAATTAAACAAAGGTGCACTTTTAGAATGCAAATTCATGCATTAGGACACGTTAACTTTGAGGAGCAAATGTGGCTGCTGGCCACACCATTTAGAGAGAGCTAAACATGCAGAGAATATTCTGCATTTGAGACAAAATCATGGCAATGACAAAGCCAAGTAATTATGCCATATTCCCATCATTATGTTGGGAGAATTTTCATCATTGTGTCTTAGCACCTAGCTATCTTCTACTTAGTTTACTTATACACTAACACACACACACTTCACGTACACACACAAAACAACATCTGCACACACAAAACAGAGGGAGAGGGACGTGAGAAGAAGAGAAGAAGCAAGGGAAAAGAAAGGGTAGGAAGCAAGCTCAAATCACTCACCATTTCCTTCAATCAAGCAAGGACATTCTGTTTTTATTTTCTTTTCTTTCTTGGCTTGATCTTCTCATATTTCTAACATTTATTTCATTGATTTTAAGCTTGGAAAGTTTCTGTTACAGTCCCACAAAAATTAGATCTCATACACTAATTTTAAACAAGACTAGTCTAGCATGAACTCCTAGTATGATCCTAGCCAAATCTGTTTTGTTTTCTTTTCTTTCTTGGCTTGTTTTTCTCATATTTCTAACCTTTCTTTCATTGATTTTAATCCAGAAAGATTTCTGTTATTGGCTCACAGAATTAAATTTCCAACGCTAATCTTAAACAAGACTAGACTAGCATGAAATTCTAGCATGAAATTCTAGCATGATTCTAACCATTCTGTTTTTACTTAAACCATTTACTTACTTGATTTTCTGTGCTTCTAAATGATCACGGTTTGGCAAGGTATTAAGGAGTAAGAATAGCTTTCATAACCTATTTTATTACTAGTATTAAATTTATCAATGATACTTGACTTACCTTACTTAACTACCATGAAATTCCTATGCTTAACTAGGAATTTATGACATTTAAATTAGCTTAAGCATTCTGTTTTAAATGATTATGTTTGTATACATATTTTGTGGTTATGTATAGCCACGGTTTTGAGAAGGAAGAATCACTTCAAGAAGGTTTATGGTTTGTAACCTTGAATTGGTTTCAAATGAACTAAGACTCACCACTAAAGACTATGTTATATGACATGTTGGTGGAGTGGCCTTTGGCCTATGTATCATCTTAAGAGATGATGGGAATTCCCTATGTTTATAAGGCAGCCCTCATGGAGGGAAGAATGGAAAGAATTGGTTTGAAAGACCTATGTTTGAAAGTGGTTGAGTATGGATGATTCTTGAAAACCTTCTCTAAGTTATGATTATTATTTTGTGTATATAAATTGAAGTTCATATCATTCTCTATCTTTATTATAGTATACTTTGAAAGAAAAGGTTTGTGAAATTTCCTACTTGATTTATGAAGTTTGAGTTTTATTTTGATGCTCGTTTCCTACTAAGATTGTATAATCTTACCCTAATTTTACTGTTTTTCAGAATCAAAGAGAAATGGGGATCACTACAATAATAATAGAAATTGAGTGGGAGTGGTTATATTCTATGGAGGACGGTGGTCATGTAAAAGCGATCAAGGATGTACGGTTCCATGTAGTCGACACTTGATCAACATAATGTAAATAGTAGTAATTAGGGCTTATGTCAAGAAGTCTTGGAAATTTTGTTTAGGCAATTTACTGTAGGTAATTTGCTTAATGTTGTAAATATAACAAGACATGTTTCTCTATGCCCATGAACGGAATCAAGGCTTTTAAAGCCATGTAAAAATGAAGATGGAACTACCCTTGTCTTGTGTTAACTTATGCTTGTTATTGCTAATTTATATTATTAATCGGATAATTTAGTATATGTTGTATGAATTGAACGTATAAGTGAACTTGGCACGTAATCTAGTAATGAACCTCTTGGATACTTAACTTGCCTTGATACTTGAACAAGGATCTTAATAGGGTAAATCATTCAAGTTGATCCAAGAAAATCGGTAAGACATAACATTGGATTTAGAAGAGTGTAAATAAAAGAATAAATTGGTGACAGATTTCAGGATGGCAGAAATTTAGCCGAGTCTCCGAGATAAGTAATCACCGACTCTTTTAGCCATTTCTAAGGTAAGGTCTCTTGGACTATGTAGATTCTGAAGAATGGAATTACCTAAGTCAAGGATTTATTAAAATAAGATGGCAACTTCTTTCTTAGAGTTTAGTTATGCTTAATGAAGGCTTAGTGATTTTTTTAGACTACATAAGCCAATATAATTATACTGGTTGGAATTAACTATACAGAAAAGTGGTTACTTGTAAGTTTCCCTTGCCGATATAATTAATTGTATAGTTAGTATTTTCTACGAGGGTGGTTACACAATCCATACCCAAGATAACATCTAACCCTATCAAAGGTAAACAAATCAAATTAACAACAAAGGTTCGGTTCTGGAACACAAATTTACAGTTTAAACAAATGTGGGTGGTGAGAATCTTATCCTTAGCAGGAGTAGTAACTGACAGTGTATAAGGTAAAGTAGTGGTTAGACTCAAGGACTTCACACATGCATTAGAAATGAATGAATGGGTTGCTGTAAGACCTATTAGTTACTATGTTATTTACCAACACATACGTCTTACTTGGAATATATAAATATAGAAAATTTCGGCAGCGTTCCCTTTGTTTCTCTAACATCACCACACGTTATAAACATAAGCAGCGGAATTCCAACAATCATTTCAAACCAACCAAAGTACATATATTATATATGTACACATACACAGATATCATCAAGAGATCTCATATCTCAACCAAAATATTATCAGAGTACGCAATGTTATACAAGTGTATTCTAAACACTATCCTAACTGAGCACACTAAACATATACGGAACCGAGTACATCAAAAGTAGTATTCAGTTCCCTGTCATATTTACATCAGAAGAATATAACACACATCCTATTACAGTTACATCACGGAGTTTAACTCCACCAAAATATGGATCTCAAAATAAAGCAACAGAATCCTCCGTACTTAACCCGTAGAGGGTCCGGGGTGTTCCTGGAAATCTGAGAAAGAGGTGGTGAGAACAACTTCCCAGTGGATATGAATAAACTTGCATATAAGGTATATATGTAAGTAGAGAGCAAGTATAACACAACTCATAATATAACAAGTAACACTAACCAACCAATGCAATGAATGAATGCACATGATGTTCACACCTTTTATTCACACTTTTTCTTTCTCCACTCCTCTTGTTGTGCACTAACCCCTTTCGGTTAGGCCTCGCAATATGCATGTGCAATGTGTTATGCCAATTCCGTTTCCTTCTAGCTAATAAGCTAGGCACCCCTCATTCTTGTACATTAACCCCTTTCGGTTAGGCCACCTCTCAATGCAATGCAAATAAGTATGCCATTTCATTTCCATCTAGCTCATCAGGTAGGCACCCCTCATTCTTGTACACTAACCCTTTCCGGTTAGGCCACCTCGCTATGCAATGCAATGTTCTCATATTCATATCATGCTCATTCATAATATCACAATAACATCACATGTAATCAACTTAAGCATATACAACACATAACCATTATACTCAATTCTATCAAACATTCTTACTTAGCTACACATCTCATCATGGTACTATGTCATCCTTAATCCTAAACAAAGTATATGGTATCAAAACAATAGACAAATGCACCACAAAAACACAAATAGAGTCAACCACAGCCTGCCCCTGGTTGCCACGGTTCAGAAAATAGGAACTCAACAATTAGAAACAGAGACAACCATGGCCTGCCCCTGGTTGGGACCACGCCCGTGGTCTGGACCACGGCCAGGGTGTGGTGGCAACCACGCCCATGGTCTAGTTTCAGCACACAACATTATAGTTTTCAGAGACAACCACGGCCAGCCCGTAGTGGTGGCCACGGTCGTGGTTGGCTACGAGACACCAAAATTCCATGACCAGAGGGAACCACGGCCAGGCCGTGGTGGTGACCACACCCGTGGATTGGAATCTGGGCAGGAATAGTGCCACGCCCAACTTCAAATCAAAACCCTAATCTCTCTATGGGATCATGTCCTTAAATCCATCAAAATACACTAACCATATCATTCACTTTCATATACCCAAATCCTTAAAAACATGTAACAAAACACATCAACCTTAAGCATAGGTGAAAACCCTAGATTCAAGCTTACCCCTACATCATACACTTTCACTCTAAGAACATCATACAATAGCACAAGTAAATCCACACTCACCTTGAAGTGCTCCTAGTTTGATTCCAAGATGGGATTGGTAGTCAAGGCAACCTTCCCTTCAACTTCCTTCAAAACAATCAACTTTTAGACATAGGTGTTCTTGATTCTTAGAGATGAAGATGAGTTTCTCAAGAAACTAATAACATAGGATTGAAGAAGAGATCATAGTGATCAATAACCATCAAATAACCTAAGCCAAAATGTGTATAAAAATACTTACTTTTGGACCTTGAACTCTTGAAGCTAGCTTGGCTATGGAGCTTGCCTTAAATTTTGGGGAAGATGACATTGTGTCATCCAAGGGGCCGGTTCCCCATTTCAAGAGGAAGGGGAGGTTGAAATATCTATCTTGCCCCTCACTTAAGGAAAGAATCACTAATTTGCCACTGAGGTGTAAAAAGACTAAAATATCCTTGTGATTTATAAGAATTCCCAATAGGTCCTGAAGAAAATTTAATTTACCAGTAGGTCCTAACTTAGCCAGAGTAAATATAAGAGTTTAAATTTCACCTATTTCTTCCTTAGGTTCTACCGAGTTCACCGATATAGCCAGAATCTCAAATTAATTATTCTAACTCAATCTATCACTAATTCTATAACAGAACATACAACTCATCCAAAGATTTTAGCTAAATCATAGCATATGAAATTTAGGGATGTTACAGTTGCCCAAGAGTCAAATAGTACAATTAAGTTCTGACTATTCAGTAAGCACATACCTTGGATCAAATCCTCTGCCTGTGCCTCTGCCCCACTGAGGGTAAACACTCGCCCCTGGGTAAGTGGTCTAGGGGTAGAAACAGGTGCCTTAGAAAGCTGTGGACAATTTCGGGAAGTGTGTCCCTTTTGCTGGCACTTGAAGCAAATCACTATTCGCTGTGGGCAGTATTTTGCAATGTGTCCCTTCTAGCCACAAACAAAACATACATTTGCCCGACAAGTACCTTGATGCGGTTTCCCACACGTCTTACACAATTCCACCTTAGCCTTCTTAATACCTCGTACAGGCTGGGTAACTTCCGCCTTTCTCTTCCCAGTTCCCTAACTGCTCTCAGCAACAGGATTCATGCACTCTTCCATAATCAAACACTTCTCAACCAGGGAAGCAAACTCCCTAATCTCAAAACCAGCAACAACCTTTCTCAACTCAAACTCAAGTCCCCTCTCAAACTGAATGGACTTCCAAATCTCATTCGGTCCATTTTGCAGGTAACTAGAGTATTTAGACAATTCATCAAACTTAGCTGCATAGTGACCAGCTGTGAGATCTCCCTGTGTCAAGTGCATAAACTCTTGTTCCTTTTGGATTTTAACATTTGCAGGGAAATACTTCCGCAGAAATGTCGTCTTAAATGTCTCCCAAGTGATGGGATCCTCACGTAGGAGTAATCCAGGATGAGAAGCCTTCCACCAATGTTCAGCTTCATCCTCCAACTTATAAGCAGCAAAGATAACTTTCTGCTCTTCAGTACACTGCATGGCCTTGAAAATCTTCTCAAGATGTTTCACCCACCTCTCAGTGGCCATTGGGTCATAGTTCCCACGAAAAGATGGGGGATCCTTGTAACATCTAATTTTGCACCCCCAAGGGTGAAAGAACAAAACACAGAAAAATAAACCTTAAGATGACTTGAGGAGGATAACTAGGCTTTCTGTAAGCTAATTTATAGTTAGACTTTCAATCAAAATAACATAGCTAAAACTTAGAAAAGCAAGGCTATCTCTAAACTTTTAATTCTGCAAGTCACATGAACCAATTAAAATCAAATTAGTGACTAAGGCCTAGATTATCTAAGACACATTAAGCTTAGTAAAGAAGATGACTTACACAAGTTCACACAATGACACTTCACTAAGCATAAAAATCATACACCTAGCACATAGACACATATACACATTAGAAGTAAGACACATGAACTAATTCATGCAAAAATTTACACTTTGACACATACACACACCAAAACCGTGACACACACACACACACCTTGACACATACACACCCTAACACTTTGCCACACACCCTAACACCTTGCCACACACACTAACACCTTGATACACTTGATAACACGTTGACACACACACATGCTGCACCATGGCAGCCAAACACACACACAAATGACACAACACACACTAGGAAATTAATAAATAAACATCACACAAATTCTGCACTTTGAAGTAAATAAAAAAAAAAACAGCACCACACATGCACACTCACATGTTGAAGACAAGGGAGGAATCTGTTCTTGGAAGAGCACATGCACTCCCACACGTCCACATGCATGAGATAAAGAGAGGAATCTGCACTTTGAAGACACAAACCATGATGCACTTGAATTAAACAAAGGAGCACTTTTGGAATGCAATTTTCATGCATTAGGACACGTTAACCTTGGAGAGCAAATGTGGCTGCTGGCCACGCCATTTAGAGGGAGTTAAGCATGCAGAGAATATTCTGCATTTGAGACAAAATCATGGCTATGACAAAGCCAAGTAATCATGCCATATTCCCATCATTATGTTGTGAGAATTTTCATCATTATGTCTTAGCACCTAGCTATCTTCTACTTAGTTTACTTATACACTAACACACACACACTTCACGTACACACACACACAGCATCTGCACACACAAAACAGAGGGAGAGGGACGTGAGAAGAAGAGAAGAAGCAAGGGAAAAGAAAGGGTAGGAAGCAAGCTCATCTCACTCACCATTTCCTTCAATCAAGCAAGGACCATTATGTTTTGTTTTGTTTTCTTTCTTGGCTTGATCTTCTCATATTTCTAACATTTATTTCATTGATTTTAAGGTTGGAAAGTTTCTGTTACAGTCCCACAGAAATTAGATCTCATACACTAATTTTAAACAAGACTAGTCTAGCATGAATTCCTAGTATGATCCTAACCAAATCTGTTTTATTTTCTATCTTTCTTGGCATGTTTTTCACATATTTCTAACCTTTCTTTCATTGATTTTAAGCTTGGAAGGTTGCTGTTAAAGTCCCACAGAATTTAGATTTCATACACTAATTTTAAACAAGACTAGTCTAGTATGAATTCCTAGTACGATTCTAACCAATCTGTATTTGCTTAAACCATTTACTTACTTGATTTTCTGTGCTTCTAAATGATCATGGTTTGGTAAGGTATTAAGGAGTAGGAATAGCTTCATAACCTATTTTATTACTAGCATTAGAAATTATCAAAGATACTTGACTTACCTTACTTAACTACCATGAAATTCCTATGCTTAACTAGGAACTTATGGCATTTAAATTAGCTTAAGCATTCTGTTTTAAATGATTATGTTTGTATACATATTTTATGGTTATGGTTTTGAGAAGGAAGATTCATTTCAAGAAGGTTTATGATATGTAACCTTGAGTTGGTTTCAATTGAACTAAGACTCACCACTAAAAACTATGTTAGATGACATGTTGGTGGAGTGGCCTTTGGCCTATGTATCATCTTAAGAGATGATGGGAATTCCCTATGTTTATAAGGCAGCCCTCATGGAGGGAAGAATGGAAAGAATTGGTTTGAAAGACCTATGGTTGAAAGACCTATGTTTGAAAGTGGTTGAGTATGAATGATTCTTGAAAATCCTTCTCTAAGTTATGATTAATATTTTGTGTTTATAAATTGAAGTTCATATCATTCTCTATCTTTATTATAGTATGCTTTGAAAGAAAAAGTTTGTGAAATTTCCCACTTGATTTATGAAGTATGAGTTTTATTTTGATGCTCGTTTCCTACTAAGATTGTATAATCTTACCCTAATATTACTGTTTTTCAGAATCAAAGAGAAATGGGGATCACTACCATAATAATTGAAATTGAGTGGGAGTGTTTATATTCTGTGGAGGACGGTGGTCATGTAAAAGTGATCAAGGATATCCGGTTCCATGTAGTTGACACTTGATCAACAGAATGTAAATAGTAGTAATTAGGGCTTATGTTAAGAATTCTTGGAAATTTTGTTTAGGCAATTTACTGTAGGTAATTTGCTTAATGTTGTAAATATAACAAGACATGTTTCTCTATGCCATGAACGAAATCAAGGCTTTTAAGCCATGTAAAATGAAGATGGAACTACCTTTGTCTTGTGTTAACTTATGCTTGTTATTGCTAATTTACATTACTAATTAGATAATTTAGTATATGTTGTATGAATTGAACGTACAAGTGAACTTGGCATGAAATCTATTAATAAACCTCACTTGGATTCTTAACTTACCTTAACACTTTGACAAGGATCTTAACTAGGATAAATCATTCAAATTCAAGAAAACTGGTAAGACAGGAAATTGGATCTAGAAGAGTGTAAATAAAAGAATAAATTGGTGACCATTTCAGGATGGCGGGAAATCTAGCCGAGTCTCCGAGATAAGTAATCACTGATTCTTTTAGCCGGTTCTAAGGTAAGGTCTCTTGGACTATGTAGATTCTCAAGAATGGAATTGCCTAAATCAAGGATTTATTAAAATAAATTGATAACTCCTTTCTTAGAGTTTAGTAATGCTTAATGAAGGCTTAGTGATTTTTTTAGACTACATAAGGCAATATAATTATACTGGTTGGAATTAACTATACAGAAAAGTGGTTACTTGTAAGCTTCCCCTTGCCGATATAATTAATTGTATAGCTAGTATTTCCTCTTTACTACGAGGGTGGTTACAATCCCTCTTGCAAAACTCCGTCAGTCCCAACTATTGAGGAACGATAAGTCCCGCATTAGGATTGCCATCATGCTGGGGTCTAGGCATAGGGTCTATGGCTAGAGCCAAATGTGCAAGCACAGCCACCAGACCATCACCTTCATTAATATTTGCAGTGGGTTGGCCTCTGCCTCGGCCTCCACTACGAGTTCGCCCTAGTCCACTCATAACTCTGTATACAGCACAGAAAATATCGGGTTGATCAGTCCCAATTCCCCACATGCAATATATCAGAAGTATATGAAAAGCTATAGGCATAAATCCTAAGTGCTCAGTATAACTCTAGACCCATATGTTACAGTCATTTAGGAAGAACTGCTTTGATACCAAAAATGTAAGACCTATTAGTTACTATGTTATTTACCAACCATAAGTCTTACGTGGAATATATAAATATAGAAAATTTTGACAGCGTTCCCTTTGTTTCTCTAACATCACCACTCGTTATAAACATAAGCAGCGAATTTCCAAACATTCATTCCAAACCAACCAGAGTACATATATTATATATATACACATACACATACATCAGCAAGAGATCTCAGATCTCAACCAAAAATATTATCATAGTAAGAAATGTTATACAAGTGTATTCTAAACACTATCCTAAATGAGCACACTAAACATATACAGAACCGAGTACATCAATAGTAGTATTCAGTTCCCTGTCATATATACATCAGAATAATACACATCCTGTTATAGTTATATCACGGAGCTTAACTCCACCAAAATACAAATCCCAAAATAAATCAAAAGAATCCTCCGTACTTAACCCGTAGAGGGTCCGAGGTGTTCCTGCGAATCTGAGAAAGAGGTGGTGAGAACAACTTCCCAGTGAATATGAATAACTTACAGATAAAGTATATATGTAAGTAGAGAGCAAGTATAACACAATCCACAATATGTCAAGTAACACCAACCAACCAATGCAATGAATGAATGCACATGATGTTCATACCTTTTATTCACACTTTTTCTTTCTCCACTCCTCTTGTTGTGCACTAACTCCTTTCGGTTAGGCCCTCGCAATATACATATGCAATGTGTTATGCCAATTTCGTTTCCTTCTAGCTAATAAGCTAGGCACCCCTCATTCTTGTACACTAACCCTTTCCGGTTAGGCCATCTCGCAATGCAATGCAAATAAGTATGCCATTTCATTTCCATCTAGGTCATCAGCTAGGCACCCCTCTGTTTTGTACACTAACCCTTTCTGGTTAGGCCATCTCGCTATGCAATGCAATGTTCTCATATTCATATCATGCTCATTCATAATATCATAATAACATCACATGTAACCAATTCAAGCATATACAACACATAACCATCATGCTCAACTCTATCAAGTGTTCTTACTTAGCTACACATCTCATTATAGTGCTAAGTCACTCCTATCAAGCATTCTTACTTAGCTACCCATCTCATTATAATGCTAAGTCATCCTTAATCCTAAACATAGCATATGGTATCAAGACCCTAGGCATATGCACCACAATAACACAAACAGAGTCAACCACGGCCAGGGGGGTGGTAACCACGGCCAGGGGGGTGGTAACCACGGCCACGGATCAGAAAACAGAAACTCAACAAATTGGAAACAGAGACAACCACGGCCTGCCCTTGGTTGGGACCACGACCGTGGTCTGGACCACGGCCAGGGTGTGGTGGCAACCACGTCCCTGGTCTGGTTTCAGCACACAACTTCATATTTTCCAGAGACAACCACGGCCAGCCCGTAGTGGTGGCCACGGCCGTGGTTGGCTACGAGACACCAAAATTCCATGACCAGAGGGAACCACGGCCAGGCCGTGGTGGTGACCACACCAGTGGTTTGGAATCTGGGCAGGAATAGTGCCACACCCAACTTCAAATCAAAACCCTAATCTCTCTATGGGATCATGTCCTTAAATCCATCAAAATACACTAACCATATCATTCACTTTCCTACACCTAAATCCTTAAAAACATGTAACAAAACACATCAACCTTAAGCATAGGTGAAAACCCTAGATTCAAGCTTAATCATACATCATACACTTTCACTCTAAGAACATCATACAATAGCACAAGTAAATCCACACTCATATTGAAGTGCTCCTAACTTGATTCCAAGATGGGATTGGTAGTCAAGGCAACCTTCCCTTCAACTTCCTTTAAAACACTCAATCAAAACAACCAACTTTTAGACATGGGTGTTCTTGATTCTTGGAGATGAAAATGAGTTTCTCAAGAAACTAATACCATAGGATTGAAGAAGAGATCATAGTGATCAATAACCATCAAATAACCTAAGCCAAAAGGTGTATAAAAATACTTACTTTAGGACCTTGAACCCTTGAAGCAAGCTTGGCTATGGAACTTAGAGATTTTGGAGAAGATGAGCCTTTGGCTCTCCTATGCTGGCCGGTCCACTTAAGCAAGAGGGAGGGGGTGTTAATTGTCCATTTTGTCCCTCACTCAAAGGAAGAATCACAAATTTGCCACTGAGGGTGTAAAAAGACTAAAATACCCTTGTGATTTCTAAGAATTCCCAATAGGTCCTGAAGAAAATTTAATTTACCAGTAGGTCCTAACTTAGCCAGAATAAATATAAAAGTTTAGATTTCACCTATTTCTTCCTTAGGTTCTACCGAGTTCACCGGTATAGCCAAAATCTCGAATTAATCATTCTAACTCAATCTATCCCCATTTCTGTAACAGAACATACAACTCATTTAAAGAATTTAGCTAAGTCATAACATAGGAAATTTAGGGATGTTACACGCTGCATGGGTAATAGTTGATAGATTAACCAAGTCCTCTCATATATTACCTATCAGAGTCAAACATCCTTTGGAAAAACTTGCTCAAATTTATATAAAGGAAATTGTACGGTTACATGGGGTACCTACTAGTGTTGTGTCAGACAGAGATCCAAGATTCACCTCCAGATTGTGGAATTCCCTACAGAGAGCCTTAGGAACCAAGCTTAGGTTCAGTACTGCCTATCACCCTCAGACTGATGGACAGACAGAAAGAACGATTCAAACATTGGAAGACATGCTTCGAGCTTGTATCCTAGAATGGAAGGGTAGCTGGGATAATTATTTACCACTTGTTGAGTTTGCTTATAATAACAGCTACCATTCCAGTATTGGAATGGCTCCATATGAGGCCTTATATGGCCGAATGTAAGACCTATTAGTTACTATGTTATTTACCAACCATAAGCCTTACGTGGAATATATAAATATAGAAAATTCGGCAGCGTTTCATTTGTTTCTTGAACATTACCACAAAATATAACATAAGCAGCGGATTTCCAACAACCATTTCAAACCAACCAGAGTACATATATTATATATATACACATACACATATAACATCAAGAGATCTCAGATCTCAACCAAAATATTATCAGAGTATGCAACGTTATACAAGTGTAATCTAAACACTATCCTGACTGAGCACACTAAACATATACGGAACCGAGTACATCAAAGGTAGTATTCAGTTCCCTGTCATATTTACATCAAAAGAATGTGATACACTTCCTATTATAGTTACATCACGGAGCTTAACTCCACCAAAAATATAAATCCCAAAATAACCAACAGAATCCTCCGTACTTAACCCGTAGAGGGTCCGGGGTGTTCCTGCGAATCTGAGAAAGAGGTGGTGAGAACAACTTCCCAGTGAATATGAATAACTTGCAGATAAAGTATAAATGTAAGTAGAGAGCAAGTATAACACAATTCACAATATGTCAAGTAACACCAACCAACCAATGCAATGAATGAATGCACATGATGTTCACACCTTTTATTCACACTTTTTCTTTCTCCACTCCTCTTGTTGTGCACTAACCCCTTTCGGTTAGGCCCTCGCAATATGCATATGAATGTGTTATGCCAATTCCGTTTCCTTCTACCTAATAAGCTAGGCACCCCTCTGTTTTGTACACTAACCCTTTCCGGTTAGGTCACCTCGCAATGCAATGCAAATAAGTATGCCATTTCATTTCCATCTAGCTCATCAGCTAGGCACCCCTCTGTTTTGTACACTAACCCCTTCCGGTTAGGCCATCTCGCTATGCAATGCAATGTTCTCATACTCATATCATGCTCATTCATAATATCATCATAATAGCATTACATGTAATCAATTCAAGCATATACAACACATGACCATCAAGCTCAACTCTATCAAGCATTCTTACTTAGTTACAATAGTGCTAAGTCACTTCTATCAAGCATTCTTACTTAGCTACACATCTCATTCTAATGCTAAGTCATTCTTCATCCTAAACCTAGCATATGGTATCAAGACCCTAGGCATAAGCACCACAATAACACAAACAGAGTCAACCACGGCCAGCCCGTGGGGGTAACCACGACCACGGTTCAGAAAACCAAACTCAACAAATTGGAAACAGAGACAACCACGGCCTGCCCCTGGTTGGCACCACGCCCGTGGTCTGGACCACGGCCAGCCCCTGGTGGCCACCACACCCGTGGTCAGATTTCAGCACACAACATTTTCCTTTCCAGAGCCAACCATGGCCAGCTCGTGGTGGGAACCACGGCCGTGGTTGGGCACGAGACACCAACATTTCCTATCCAGAGAGGACCACGGCCGGGCCGTGGTGGGGACCACGCCCGTGGTTGGTCTTCTGGGCAGGAATAGTGCCACGCCCAACTTCAAATCAAAACCCTAATTTCTCTATGGGATCATGTCCTCAAATCCATCAAGTATACCAATCATTCCACTCATTTTTCCTAAACCCTAATCCTTGAAAACATGTAATAAAAACACATCCAACCTCAAGCATAGGTGAAAACCCTAGATTCAAGCTTAATCCTTTATCATACACTTTCACTCTAAGAACATCATACAATAGCACAAGTAAATCCACACTCACCTTGAAGTGCTCCTAGCTTGATTCCAAGATGGGATTGGTAGTCAAGACAACCTTCCCTTCAACTTCCTTCAAAACACTCAAGCAAAACAACCAACTTTTAGACATGGGTGTTCTTGATTCTTAGGGATGAAAATGAGTTTCTCAAGAAACTAATACCATAGGATTGAAGAAGAGATCATAGTGATCAATAACCATCAAATAACCTAAGCCAAAAGGTGTATAAAAATACTTACTTTGGACCCTTGAACCTTGGAGCAAGCTTAGCTATGGAAACTTAGAGATTTTGGAGAAGATGAGCCCTTTGGCTCCCTAGGCTGGCCGGTTCCCCATTTCAAGAGGGAGGGGAGTGTGAAATGTCCATTTTGCCCCTCACTTAAAGAAAGAATCACTAATTTGCCACTGAGGTGTTAAAAGACTAAAACACCCTTGTGATTTCTAAGAATTCCCAATAGGTCCTGAAGGAAATTAAATTTACCAGTAGGTCCTAACTTAGCCAGAGTAAATATAAGAGTTTAGATTTCACCTATTTCTTCCTTAGGTTCTACCGAGTTCACCGATATAGCCAGAATATCAAATCAATCATTCTAACTCAATCTATTACCATTTCTGTAACAGCACATATAAATCATCTAATTAATTTAACTAAGTCATAACATATGAAATTTAGGGATGTTACACCGAAAGTGTAGATCACCTCTGTGTTGGCTTGAATCAGGAGAAGGAAAATTGTTGGGACCAGAAATAGTCCAACAAACCACAGAGAAGATACAGCTAGTTAAGGAAAAATTACTAGCTGCACAAAACAGACAGAAAAGTTATGCTGATAAAAGGAGAAAACCTTTGGAATTTGATGAAGGTGAACATGTGTTCTTGAAAGTGACCCCTACCACAGGAGTTGGCAGATCCTTTAAGGTTAGGAAACTGAGCCCGCGGTATATAGGACCAGTACAAATCCTCAAGAAAATAGGTCCTGTTGCTTATCAGCTCGCCCTACCCCCAAAACTCTCCAAACTCCATGATGTCTTTCATGTCTCTCAACTCAGAAAATATTGCCCTGATCCAATGCACATCCTAGAGAAAGAGACAATGCAAATAAGAGATAATTTAACTTACGAGGTCAAACCTCGAGATATTATTGATACTGGTACCAAGTCTTGGAGACAGAAAGGAATACCTTTGATTAAGGTACTCTGGGAAGGGGCTACTCCTGCAGAAGCTACTTGGGAAAAAGAAGAAGATATTCAGAAAAAGTATCCCGAAGAATATCAAAGTTAGTAGAATTTTGAGGACAAAATTCTAATAAGAAGGAGAGAAATGTAACATCTTAATTTGCACCCCCAAGTGTAAGACCTATTAGTTACTATGTTATTTACCCACACATAAGTCTTACGTGGAATATATAAATATAGAAAATTTCGGCAGCGTTCCCTTTTGTTTCTCTAACATTACCACAAAATATAACGTAAGCAGCGGATTTCCAACAACCATTTCAAACCAACCAGAGTACATATATTATATATATACACATACACATATATCAACAAGAGATCTCAGATCTCAACCAAAATATTATCAGAGTACGCAATGTTATACAAGTGTAATCTAAACACTATCCTAACTGAGCACACTAAACATATACAGAACCGAGTACATCAATAGTAGTATTCAGTTCCCTGTCATATCTACATCAAAATAATACACATCCATTTATAGTTACATCACGAAGATTAACTCCACCAAAATATGAATCTCAAAATAAAGCACGGAATCCTCCGCACTTAACCCGTAGAGGGCCCAGGGTGTTCCTGCGAATCTGAGAAAGAGATGGTGAGAACAACTTCCCAGTGAATATGAATAACTTGCAGATAAAGTATAAATGTAAGTAGAGAGCAAGTATAACACAATTCACAATATGTCAAGTAACACCAACCAACCAATGCAATGAATGAATGCACATGATGTTCACACCTTTTATTCACACTTTTTCTTTCACCACTCCTCTTGTTGTGCACTAACCCCTTTCGGTTAGGCCCTCGCAATATGCATATGAATGTGTTATGCCAATTCCGTTTCCTTCTATCTAGCTCATCAGCTAGGCACCCCTCATTCTTGTACACTAACCCTTTCCGGTTAGGCCACCTCGCAATGCAATGCAATTAGGTATGCTATTTCATTTCCATCTAGCTCATCAGCTAGGCACCCCTCTGTCTTGTACACTAACCCTTTCCGGTTAGGCCGTCTCGCTATGCAATGCAATGTTCTCATACTCATATCATGCTCATTCATAATATCATCATAATAACATTACATATAATCAATTCAAGCATATACAACACATAACCATCATGCTCAACTCTATCAAGCATTTTTACTTAGCTACACATCTCATTATAGTGCTAAGCCACTTTTATCAAGCATTCTTGCTTAGCTACACATCACATTATAATGTTAAGTCATCCTTAATCCTAACCCTAGCATATGGTATCAAAACCCTAGGCATATGCACCACAATAACACAAACAGAGTGAACCACGGCCAGCCCGTGGTGGTAACCACGGCCACAGTTCTGAAAACAAAACTCAATGAATTGGAAACAGAGACAACCACGGCCTACCCCTGGTTGGCACCACGCCCGTGGTCTGGACCACGGCCAGCCCCTGGTGGCCACCACACCCGTGGTCAGATTTCAGCACACAACATTTTTCTTTCCAGAGCCAACCACGGCCAGGCCGTGGTGGGGACCACGACCGTGGTTGGGCACGAGACAGCAATATTTCCTTTCCAGAGAGGAGCACGGCCAGGCCGTGGTGGGGACCATGCCCGTGGTTGGCCTTCTGGGTAGGAATAGTGCCACGCCCAACTTCAAATCAAAACCCTAGTTTTCCCCTTAGAAATCATGTCCTCAAATCCATCAAGTATACCAACCATATCACTCATTTTTCTTAAACCCTAATCCTTGAAAACATGTAATAAAACACATCCAACCTCATGCATAGGTGAAAACCCTATATTCAAGCTTAATCCTTTATCATACACTTTCACTCTAAGAACATCATACAATAGCACAAGTAAATCCACACTCACCTTGAAGTGCTCCTAACTTGATTCCAAGATGGGATTGGTAGTCAAGGCAACCTTCCCTTCAACTTCCTTCAAAACATTCAACCAAAACAACCAACTTTTAGACATGGGTGTTCTTGATTCTTGGAGATGAAAATGGGTTTCTCAAGAAACTAATACCATAGGATTGAAGAAGAGATCATAGTGATCAATAACCATCAAATAACCTAAGCCAAAAGGTGTATAAAAATACTTACTTTGGACCCTTGAACCTTGGAGCAAGCTTAGCTATGGAGAACTTAGCAAATTTGGAGAAGATGAGCCCTTTGGCTCTCCCTATAGGACTGGTTCACTTAAGCAAGAGGGAGGGGATGTTGAAATGTCCATCATGCCCCTCACTTAAAGGAAGAATCACTAATTTGCCACTGAGGTGTTAAAGGACTAAAATACCCTTGTGATTTCTAAGAATTCCCAATAGGTCCTGAAGAAAATTTAATTTACCAGTAGGTCCTAACTTAGCCAGAGTAAATCTAAGAGTTTAGATTTCACCTATTTCTTCCTTAGGTTATACCGAGTTCACCGGTATAGCCAGAATCTCGAATTAATCATTCTAACTCAATCTCTCACCATTTCTATAACAGAACATACAACTCATTCAAAGAATTTAGCTAAGTCATAACATATGAAATTTAGGGATGTTACACTAAGGGTGAAAGAACAAAACACAGAAAAATAAACCTTAGGGTGACTTGGGGAGGATAACTAGGCTTTCTGTAAGCTAATTTATAGTTAGACTTTCAATCAAAGTAACATAGCTAAAACTTAGTAAAGCAAGGCTATCTCTAAACTTTTAATTCTACAAGTCACATGAACCAATTAAAATCAAATCAATAACTAAGGCCTAGATTATCAAATTAAGATTTCTAAGACACATTAAACTTAGTAAAGAAAATGATTTACACAAGTTCACACAATGACACTTCACTAAGCATAAAAATCATACACCTAGCACATAGACACATATACATATTAGAAGCAAGACACATGAACTAATTCATGCAAAAATCTGCACTTTGACACATACACACACCAAAACCGTGACACATCAACACACACACACACCTTGACACATACACACCCTTACACCTTGCCACACACTCTAACACGTTGCCACACACACTAACACTTTGACACACTTGATAACACGTTGACACACACACTTGCTGCACCATGGCAGCCAAATACACACACACTAGGAAATTAATAAAGAAACATCACACAAATTCTGCACTTTAAAGTAAATAAAAAAACAGCACCTACACATGGACACTCTCACGTTGAAGACAAGGAAGGAATCTGTTCTTGTAAGAACACATGCACACCTACACGTCTACATGCATGAATTTAAGAGAGGAATCTGCACTTTGAAGACACAAGACCATGATGCACATGAACTGAACAAAAGAATGCACTTTTAGAATGCAAAATGCATGTAAGGACACGTTAACTTTGGGGAGGAAATGTGGCTGCTGGCCACGCTATTTAGGAGAAGCCAAACATGAAGAGAATATTCTGCATTGAGACAAAATCATGGCTATGACAAAGCCAAAGTAATTATGCCATATTCCCATCATTATGTTGGGAGAATTTTTCATGATTATGTCCTAACACCTAGCTTTCTTCCACTTAGCTAACCTAGGCTTACTTATACACTAACACACACACACTTCACGTACACACACACACAGCTCCTGTACACACAAAACAGAAGGAGAGGGACGTGAGAAGAAGAGAAGAAGGAAGGGAAAAGAAAGGGTAGGAAGCAAGCTCATCTCACTCACCATTTCCTTCAATCAAGCAAGGACCATTCTGTTTTGTTTTGTTTTCTTTCTTGGCTTGATCTTCTCATATTTCTAACCTTTCTTTCATTGATTTTAAGCTTGGAAAGTTTCTGTTAAAGTCCCACAGAAATTAGATCTCATACACTAATTTTAAACAAGACTAGTCTAGCATGAATTCCTAGTATGATCCTAACCAAATCTGTTTTATTTTCTTTTCTTTCTTGGCTTCTTTTTCTCATATTTCTA
Organism: Styphnolobium japonicum; assembly: GCA_023212625.1. Lineage (NCBI taxonomy): Eukaryota > Viridiplantae > Streptophyta > Magnoliopsida > Fabales > Fabaceae > Styphnolobium > Styphnolobium japonicum. The sequence continues at coordinate 5,242,721 of JALBWW010000010.1, forward strand.
ACCTTTCTTTCATTGATTTTAAGCTTGGAAGGTTTCTGTTAAAGTCCCATAGAATTTAGATTTCATACACTAATTTTAAACAAGACTTGTCTAGTATGAATTCCTAGTACGATTCTAACCAATCTGTTTTTGCTTAAACCATTTACTTACTTGATTTTCTGTGCTTCTAAATGATCACGGTTTGGTAAGGTATTAAGGAGTAGGAATAGCTTCATAACCTATTTTATTACTAGCATTAGAAATTATCAAAGATACTTGACTTACCTTACTTAACTACCATGAAATTCCTATGCTTAACTAGGAACTTATGACATTCAAATTAGCTTAAGCATTCTGTTTTAAATGATTATGTTTGTATACATATTTTATGGTTATGTATGGCCACGGTTTTGAGAAGGAAGAATCATTTCAAGAAGGTTTATGATATGTAACCTTGAGTTGGTTTCAATTGAACTAAGACTCACCACTAAAAACTATGTTAGATGACATGTTGGTGGAGTGGCCTTTGGCCTATGTATAAGATGATGGGAATTCCCTATGTTTATAAGGCAGCCCTCATGGAGGGAAGAATGGAAAGAATTGGTTTGAAAGACCTATGTTTGAAAGTGGTTGAGTATGAATGATTCTTGAAAACCTTCTCTAAGTTATGATTAATATTTTGTGTTTATAAATTGAAGTTCATATCATTCTCTATCTTTATTATAGTATGCCTTGAAAGAAAAAGTTTGTGAAATTTCCCACTTGATTTATGAAGTATGAGTTTTATTTTGATGCTCGTTTCCTACTAAGATTGTATAATCTTACCCTAATCTTACTGTTTTTCAGAATCAAAGAGGAATGGGGATCACTACCATAATAATTGAAATTGAGTGGGAGTGGTTATATTCTGTGCAGGACGGTGGTCATGTAAAAGTGATCAAGGATATCCGGTTCCATATAGTTGACACTTGATCAACATAATGTAAATAGTAGTAATTAGGGCTTATGTCAAGAAGTCTTGGAAATTTTGTTTAGGCAATTTACTGTAGGTAATTTGCTTAATGTTGTAAATATAACAAGACATGTTTCTCTATGCCATGAACGAAATCAAGGCTTTTAAGCCATGTAAAATGAAGATGGAACTACCTTTGTCTTGTGTTAACTTATGCTTGTTATTGCTAATTTACATTACTAATTAGATAATTTAGTATATGTTGTATGAATTGAACGTACAAGTGAACTTGGCACGAAATCTAGTAATAAACCTCACTTGGATTCTTAACTTGCCTTGACACTTTGACAAGGATCTTAACTAGGATAAATCATTCAAGTAAATTCAAGAAAACCGGTAAGACAGGACATTGGATCTAGGAGAGTGTAAATAAAAGAATAAATTGGTGACAGATTTCAGGATGGCAGAAATCTAGCCGAGTCTCCGAGATAAGTAATCACTGATTCTTTTAGCCGGTTCTAAGGTAAGGTCTCTTGGACTATGTAGATTCTCAAGAATGGAATTGCCTAAATCAAGGATTTATTAAAATAAATTGATAACTCCTTTCTTAGAATCTAGTAATGCTTAATGAAGGCTTAGTGATTTTTTTAGACTACATAAGGCAATATAATTATACTGGTTGGAATTAACTTTACAGAAAAGTGGTTACTTGTAAGTTTCCCCTTGCCGATATAATTAATTGTATAGCTAGTATTTCTTATTTACTACAAGGGTGGTTACATTTAGTGGTATCAGAGCACGATTTCCAGGAAATTGAAAGGAGTTTAATGTGGGTGTTATTTCGTAGGAAAAAGAGATTAATGGCACCAAGAAAGCCTACTAGAGCTTCCAAAACCCCGGAAGTCCCGGAAAATATGATGGCAGGAATATTAGGAGCCATGGAAGGAATGGCAGAAGCTTTCAGAACTCAAACAGCTATTCTGCAACAAATGCAGGATGCCCAAGGAAGAAACAACGAGCCTAACCCAAGGAGGGAAAGGGAAGACCCTGAAGAAGGAAGTCCACTAATTAATCCTAACTTTCATGGACTATCCGAATTTAGAAAAGCCAAGCCGCCTTCTTTCCATGGAGATCATGACCCCGTGAAAGCAGAAAAGTGGATTATGCAACTAGAAAAGATTTTTGAGGTAATGGGGTGTACAGATGCTCAAAAGGTCACTTTTGCTACCTATATGCTTGAAGGAGAAGCAGAGCATTGGTGGAAGGGAGCCAGAAGATATCTGGAAGGGATGGAAATACATGTCTCTTGGGAAGTATTTCAAACCACATTTTATGATAAATATTTCCCTGAAAGTGTGAAAAATGAGAAGGAAGCAGAGTTTATTCAACTCCGACAGGGAAGCATGACTGTGGGGCAGTATGTGGCAAAATTTGAAGAATTATCAAAATTTTCTTCTTATTTGAAAAATACCCAAGATGACAACTGGAAAGCAATCAAGTTTGAATGGGGCCTAAGACCAGAGATCAAGGACAAGGTGGCTACATTAGAAATTCGAGATTACGCTACCTTAGTAAACAAGAGTTGAATAGCAGAAAAGAGCCTGCTAGACTTGGAGTTTGAAAAAGGAAGGCAAGATTTTCTTAAAAGAAAAAGGGAAAGAGAAATCAACGTACAGAGGAATAAGCAAAAAGGGGCTAAGGGAAAAGGGAAACAGTTTCAGACAGAGAATCCACAGTGTCCAAAGTGTGGAAAATTCCATGGTTTCAAACCATGTTATCAAGGCCAAGGAGTGTGCTATAGGTGTGGAAAATCTGGACACTACATAAAGGATTGCAACCAAGGAAAGGAGTCTAAGCCTGCTCTCAGACCTCAGACTAGAGGGAGAGTTTTCACTTTGAACGGGGAAGAAGCAGAAAAATCTCTAGACTTGATACAAGGTACATGTTTTCTATAAAATACTCTCTTAATTGCATTATTTGACTCAGGAGCAACCCACTCCTTTGTCTCTGAAGGATGTGTACACCGCTTAAACTTACCCTTATCACCACTACCTTTTGATCTGATTGTCTCTACTCCTACTGGGAACCCAGTCTTGTCATCCCAAGCTTGCCTAGACTATCCCATTCAGATAGAAGGTAGATATTCAACCATTACTCTCATATGTCTACCTATGATGGGTATTGATCTAGTTATAGGAATGGATTGGTTGTCCAAACATGATATCATCTTGGATTGCTACAAAAAGAAAGTGTACTTCCCTAACCATTCATATCCTATTCCGGAGTCACTCATGTTCCTAAATGCAATTCAAATAAGGAAAAATTTCAAAGAAGGAACTCCAATGTGCTTTATTTTTGCTTCTTCAACCTCTGAGACTAAAATGAAAATTGAGGAAATACCTGTAGTGAACCAATTCCCTGAAGTGTTTCCTAAGGAAGTAACAAATAGGGAGGTTGAGTTTTCCATTGACTAACTCATTCCAATCATGAAAACACCACCAACTTGGCCTCTAAGTTCTATTAATCCATGATACACCGAAAAGGAACAAATGGGCTTTCAACTCTAAAACAAAGATAGCTTGAGTCTTCCACCTCCATGGGTGGATGACTAACATCTATTGACTCTCCCATTCATTGACTAACTCATTCCAATCATGAAAATATCAACAACTTGGCTTAGAAGTTCTATTAATCCATGACAAACCGAGAAGGAACAACTGGGCTTTCAACACTTAAACCAAGATAGCTTGAGTCTTCAACCTCCAGGGGTGCATGACGAACATCTATTGACTCTCCCATTCATTGATTAACTCACTCCAATCATAAAAACACCACCAACTTGGCCCCTGACTTCTGTAAATCCAAGATACATTGAAAAGGAACAACTGAGCTTTAAACTCAAAAACAAAGATAGCTTGAGTGTTCAACCTCCATGGGTGGAGGACGAACATCTATTGACTTTCCCATTCATTGACTAACTCATTCCAGTCATGAAAACATCAACAACTTGGCTTAGAAGTTCTATTAATCCATGATAAACAGAAAAGGAACAAAGAGGCTTTCAACTCTTAAACCAAGATAGCTTGAGTCCTCAACCTACAGGGGTGCATGACGAACATCTTTTGTCTGTCCCATTCATTGACTAACTCATTCCAATGATGAAAACACCACCAACTTGGCCTCTAAGTTCTATTAATCCATGATACACCGAAAAGGAACAAATGGGCTTTCAACTCTGATGTGGTTTGTATCGCAAGTGCACGATTTCGTCAAGTAGTAAAAATATCGATCCACAGGGACTTGGATTATGATTAACAATTATCCTTAATTGTGATTATCTAGGTGAAACCAATATTATAAAATTGTGGTGATAGAACAAGAACATAGAAACTAAAATATGGAAATAAATAAGAATCTCAATGTTTAGAATGAATGCAGAAAATCAGTGTAGACAAATCTGGTTTTTAAAGGATCTAGGATATGGGTTCACCACGATGGTAATTAACAAGTCTGTAATCTTATCACCTCTTCTCAACTAAGTTATACTTGAAGATGAATCATCCTAAAGAATTATTGTTTCCTTTCAGAATACAATAACGTATTCAATCTAACTCAACTTCTATTTTCATGATAATCAAATTAGAAAGAATCCATTAAGAGCAGATGATTCAAAGAAAGCCTCAAGAGTTTTAATCTACTTTCGTGATTTAAAAGCTCAAGTTCAGTTCATGGAGTTCAATTATCAAGAGTCACCTTTCAGTTTTTCCCTTAATGACTAAGATCATGCAAATAATGTGGCCAGCATTTTCACAAACACTTGGTGTGCCAAAAACTGAATCAAGATAAACTTAGCATTGAAGAGATAGCAAATTCATACATCAAGCATTGTCAATACACCATCGGGTTACTACCAATTCCTAGAACAAAAGAACTACTCAAACATGTTTATCAAAATACAATCCATAAGAATGAAGAACAACATTCAGAAAATAAAATACAAAGACTAAAAGAGATGAGAAGAAAAACTCTGCAGAAAACTTGTGGCTGCTCTTGTGAAGTTCCTCCAAGACCAAGCTCCCCACTCAACCCTAATGACTTGCCTTTTATACACCACACACCCTCCTCTCTCAACCCTAATTCATTTCAGGTCAGAAGCAAAGGAATGGGTTGCCTACAGGGCCTTAACTTCGCATTTGTGAAGCAGCAGGCTACCAACCACGGCCTGGCCGTGGTTGGTTCTGACTTAAGGATTTCGTGCTCTGAAGGCCAACCACGCCCGTGGTTGATTCTGACTTAGAAATTTCGTGCACTGATGGCCAACCACGGCCGTGGTGGCCACCACGGCCTGGCCGTGGTTGGCTCAGCCATCAAGCATCCTTAGGGAATTTGCCAAAGTGTCCAACATCAAACTTGTAGCCCTGTGTCTTAGCTTTCCATAGCAACTAGAATCACCTCAAAAGGACCTCAGTAGCTCAAGTTATGCTCAAATTACTCCTCAGGGGTCTAGCTGATTTTGAGATCTCAGTATCTCTTCAGGGTAGTTCTGTTTTGGCTCCTCCAAGCTTCAAAGTTGCACCATTCCTGCAATTGAACATAAACACACCGCATTTATCTGAACTAAAACTAAAATGGAGGATTAAGTGAATAAATGTACTAAAAAGATCATGAAATGTATGCAAACTAAACTCAAAATGACATGAAGAATCACACACATCAAACTCTAAAACAAAGATAGCTTGAGTCTTCCACCTCCATGGGTGGATGACTAACATCTATTGACTCTCCCATTCATTGACTAACTCATTCCAATCATGAAAATATCAACAACTTGGCTTAGAAGTTCTATTAATCCATGATAAACCGAGAAGGAACAACTGGGCTTTCGACACTTAAACCAAGATAGCTTGAGTCTTCAACCTCCAGGGGTGCATCACGAACATATATTGACTCTCCCATTCATTGATTAACTCACTCCGATCATAAAAACACCACCAACTTGGCCCCTGACTTCTGTTAATCCAAGATACATCGAAAAGGAACAAATGAGCTTTAAACTCTAAAACAAAGATAGCTTAAGTGTTCAACCTCCATGGGTGGATGACGAACATCTATTGACTCTCCCATTCATTGACTAACTCATTCCAGTCATGATAACATCAACAACTTGGCTTAGAAGTTCTATTAATCCATGATAAAACGAGAAGGAGCAACTTGGCTTTCAACTCTTAAACCAAGATAGATTGAGTCTTCAACTTGCATGGGTGCATGACGAACATCTTTTGACTCTCTCATTCATTGACTATCTCATTCCAATCATGAAAACATTAACAACTTGGCTTAGAAGTTCTATTCATCCAAGATAAACCGAAAAGGAACAAATGGGCTTTCAACTATTAAACCAACATAGCTTGAGCCTTCAAACTCCATAGGTGCACGGTGAACATCTATTGACTCTCCCATTCATTGACTAACTCATTCCAGTCAATGAAACATCAATAACTTGGCCTAAAGTTCTATTAATCCAAGATAAACCGAAAAGGAACAAAGAGGCTTTCAACTCTTAAACCAAGATAGCTTGAGTACTCAACCTACAGGGGTGCATGACAAACATCTTTTGTCTGTCCCATTCATTGACAAACTCATTCCAATCATGAAAACACCACCAAAACAAATGGGCTTTCAACTCTAAAACAAAGATAGCTTGAGTCTTCCACCTCCATGGGTGGATGACTAACATCTATTGACTCTCCCATTCATTGACTAACTCATTCCAATCATGAAAACATCAACAACTTGGCTTAGAAGTTCTATTAATCCATGATAAACTGAGATGGAACAACTAGGCTTTCAACCCTTAAACCAAGATAGCTTGAGTCTTCAACCTGCATGGGTGCATGACGAACATCTTTTGACTCTCTTATTCATTGACTAACTCATTCCAATCATGAAAACATCAACAACATGGCTTAGAAGTTCTATTAATCCAAGATAATACGAAAAGGAACAAAGAGGCTTTCAACTCTTAAACCAAGATAGCTTGAGTCCTCAACCTCCAGGGGTGCATGACGAACATCTAATGTCTGTCCCATTCATTGACTAACTCATTCCAATCATGAAAACTCCTCCAACTTGGCCTCTAAGTTTTATTAATCCATGATACACCGAAAGGGAACAAATGGGCTTTCAACTCTAAAACAAAGATAGCCTGAGTCTTCCACCAGCATGGATGGATGACTAACATCTATTGACTGTCCCATTCATTGACCATCTCGTTCCAATTATGAAAACATCAACAACTTCGCTTATAAGTTCTATTAATCTAAGATAAACCAAAAAGGAACAAGGGGGCTTTCAACTCTTAAACCAAGATAGCTTTAGTCTTCAACCTCCAGGGGTGCATCACGAACATTTATTGACACTCCCATTCATTGACTAACCCATTCCAATCATGAAAGCACCACCAACTTGGCCTCTAAGTTCTATTAATCCAAGATACACCGAAAGGGAACAAATGGGCTTTCAACTCTAAAACAAAGATTGCTTGAGTCTTCCTCCTCCATGGGTGGATGACTAACATCTATTGACTCTCCCATTCATTGACTAACTCATTCCAATCATGACAACATCAACAACTTGGCTTAGAAGTTCTATTAATCCATGATAAACCGAGAAGGAACAACTGGGCTTTCAACTCTTAAACCACGATACCTTGAGACTTCAACATGCATGGGTTCAGTACGAACATCTTTTGACTCTCTCATTCATTGACTAACTCAATCCAATCATGAAAACATCAACAACTTGGCTTAGAAGTTCTATTAATCCATGATAAACTGAGAAGGAACAACTGGGCTTTCAACTCTTAAACCACGATAGCTTGAGTCTTCAACATGCATGGGTGCTTGACGAACATCTTTTGATTCTCTCATTCATTGACTAACTCAATCCAATCATGAAAACATCAACAACTTGGCTTTGAAGTTCTATTAATCCAAGATAAACCGAAAAGGAACAAATGAGCTTTCAACTCTTAAACCAAGATAGCTTGAGTCCTTAACCTCCATGGGTGCTTGACGAATATCTATTGACTCTCCCATTCATTGACTAACTCATTCCAATCAATGAAACATCACTAACTTGGCCTAGAAGTTCTATTCATCCAAAATAAACCGAAAAGGAACAAATGGGCTTTCAACTCTTAAACCAAGATAGCTTGAGTCTTCAAACTCCATAGGTGCACGGTGAACATCTATTGACTCTCCCATTCATTGACTAACTCATTCCAATCAATGAAACATCAATAACTTGGCCTAGAAGTTCTATTAATCCAAGATAAACTGAAAAGGAACAAAGAGGCTTTCGACTCTTAAACCAAGATAGCTTGAGTCTTCAACCTCCAGGGGTGCATGGCGAACATCTATTGACTCTCCCATTCGTAGATTAACTCATTCCATTCATGAAAACACCACTAGCTTAGCCTCAGACTTCTGTTAATCAAAGATACATCGAAAAGGAAAAAATGAGCTTTCAACTCTAAAACCAAGATATCTTGAGTGTTCAACCTCCATAGGTAGATGACGAACATCTATTGACTCTCCCATTCATTGACTAACTCATTCCAACCATGAAAACATCAACAACTTGGCTTAGAAGTTCTATTAATCCATGATAAACCGAGATGGAACAACTGGGCTTTCAACTCTTAAACCAAGATAGCTTGAGTCTCCAACCTGCATGGGTGCATGACGAACATCTTTTGACTCTCTCATTCATTGACATATTCATTCCAATCATGAAAACATCGAAAACTTGGCTTGGAAGTTCTATTAATCCAAGATAAACCGAAAAGGAACAAAGAGGCTTTCAACTCTTAAACCAAGATAGCTTGAGTCCTCAACCTCCAGGGGTGCATGACGAAAATCTATTGCCTCTCTCATTCATTGATTAACTCATTCCAATCATGAAAACCCCACCAACTTGGCCTCTGACTTCTGTTAATCCAAGATACATCCAAAAGAAATAAATGAGCTTTCAACTCTAAAACAAAGATAGCTTGAGTGTTCAACCTCCATAGGTGGATGACGAACATCTATTGACTCTTCTATTCATTGAGTAACTCATTCCAATAACGAAAACACCACCAACTTGGGCTCTAAGTTCTATTAATCCATGATACACTGAAATGGAACAAATGGTCTTTCAACTCTAAAATAAAGATAGCTTGAGTCTTAAACCTCCATGGGTGGATGACTAACATCTTTTGATTCTCCAATTCATTGACTATCTCGTTCCAATCTTGAAAACATCAACAACTTCGCTTAGAAGTTCTATTAATCTAAGATAAACCGAAAAGGAACAACTAGGCTTTCAACTCTTAAACAAAGATAGCTTGAGTCTTCAACCTCCATGGGTGCATGACAAACATCTATTAACTCCCCCATTCATTGACTAAGTCATTCCAATAATTAAAACATCAACAACATGGCTTAGAAGTTCTATTAATCCAAGATAAACAGAAAAGGTACAAAGGGGCTTTCAACTCTTAAACCAAGATGGCTTTAGTCTTCAACCTCCAGGGGTGCATGACGACCATCCATTGACACTCCCATTCATTGACTAACTCATTCCAATCTTGAAAACATCACCAACTTGGCCTCTAAGTTCTATTAGTCCAAGATACACCGAAAAGGAACAAATGAGCTTTCAACTCAAAAACAAAGATAGCTTGAGTCTTCAACCTGCATGGGTGGATGACGAACATCTATTGACTCTCCCATTCATTGACTAACCCATTTCAATTATGAAAACATCAACAACTGGGTTTAGAAGTTCTATTAATCAAAGATAAATCGAAAACGAACAAAGGGGCATTAAACACTTAAACCAAGATAGCTTGAGTCTTCAACCTCCATGGGTTGATGACGAGCATCTATTTACTCACCCATTCATTGACTAACTCATTCCAATCGTGAAAACATCAACAAATTGGCTTTGAAATTCTATAAATCCAAGATAAACCAAGAAGGAACAACTGGGCTTTCAACTCTTAAACCAAGATAGCTTGAGTCTTCAACCTCCATAGGTGGATAACGAACATCTGTTGAGTCTCCCATTCATTGACTAACTCATTCCAATCATGAAAACATCAACAACATGGCTTAGAAGTTCTATATAATCATGATAAACCGAGAAGGAACAACTAGGCATTCAACTCCTAAACCAAGATAGCTTGAGTCTTCAACCTGCATGGGTGCATGACAAACATCTTTTAACTCTCTCATTCATTGACTAACTCAGTCCAATGATGAAAACATCACCAACTTGGCTTTGAAGTTCTATTAATCCAAGATAAACCGAAAAGGAACAATGCGGCTTTCAACTCTTAAACCAAGATAGCTTGAGTCCTCAACCTCCATGGGTGCTTGACGAACATCAATTGACTATACCATTCATTGACTAACTCATTCCAATCAATGAAAGATCACTAACATGGCCATGAAGTTCTACGCATCCAAGATAAACCGAAAAGGAACAAATGGGCTGTCAACTCTTAAACCAAGATAGCTTGAGTCTTCAAACTCCAAAGGTGCACGCTGAACATCTATTGACTCTCCCATTCATTGACTAACTCATTCCAGTCAATGAAACATCAATAACTTGGCCTAGAAGTTCTATTAATCCAAGATAATCCGAAAAGGACGAAAAGGAACAAAGAGGCTTTCAACTCTTAAACCAAGATAGCTTGAGTCCTCAACCTTTACGGGTGCATGACGAACATCTATTGCCTCTCCCATTTATTGATTAACTCATTCCAATCATGAAAGCACCACCAACTTGGCCTCTGACTTCTGTTTATCCAAGATACATCGAAAAGAAATAAATGAGCTTTCAACTCTAAAACAAAGATAGCATGAGTGTTCAACCTCCATGGGTGGATGAGGAACATCTATTGACTCTCCCATTCATTGACTAACTCATTCCAACCATGAAAACATCAACAACTTGGCTTAGAAGTTCTATTAATCCATGATAAACCGAGATGGAACAACTGGGCTTTCAACTCTTAAACCAAGATAGCTTGAGTCTCCAACCTGCATGGGTGCATGACGAACATCTTTTGACTCTCTCATTCATTGACTAATTCATTCCAATCATGAAAACATCAAAAACTTGGCTTGGAAGTTCTATTAATCCAAGATAAATCGAAAAGGAACAAAGAGGCTTTCGACTCTTAAACCAAGATAGCTTGAGTCTTCAACCTCCAGGGGTGCATGGCGAACATCTATTGCCTCCCTCATTCATTGATTAACTCATTCCAATCATGAAAACACCACCAACTTGGCCTCTGACTTCTGTTAATCCAAGATACATCGAAAAGAAATAAATGAGCTTTCAACTCTAAAACCAAGATAGCTTGAGTCTTCAACCTCCAGGGGTGCATGGCGAACATCTATTGACTCTCCCATTCGTAGATTAACTCATTCCATTCATGAAAACACCACTAGCTTAGCCTCAGACTTCTGTGAATCCAAGATACATCGAAAAGGAACAAATGAGCTTTCAACTCTAAAACCAAGATATATTGAGTGTTCAACCTCCATAGGTAGATGGCGAACATCTATTGACTCTCCCATTCATTGACTAACTCATTCCAATCATGACAACATCAACAACTTGGCTTAGAAGTTCTATTAATCCATGATAAATTGAGAAGGAACAACTAGGCTTTCAACTCTTAAACCAAGATAGCTTGTGTCTTCAACCAGCATGGGTGCATGACAAACATCTTTTGACTCTCTCATGCATTGACTAACTCATTCCAGTGATGAAAACATCAACAACTTGGCTTAGAAGGTCTATTAATCCAAGATAGACCGAAAAGGAACAATGGGGCTTTCAACTTTTAAACCAAGATAGCTTGAGTCCTCAACCTCCATGGGTGCTTGACGAACATCATTTGACTATACCATTCATTGACTAACTCATTGCAATTAATGAAACATCACTAACTTGGCCTTGAAGTTCTATGCATCCAAGATAAACCGAAAAGGAACAAATGGGCTATCAACTCTTAAACCAAGATAGCTTGAGTCTTCAAACTACAAAGGTGCACGGTGAACATCTATTGACTCTCCCATTCGTAGATTAACTCAATCCATTCATGAAAACACCACCAGCTTAGCCTCAGACTTCTGTGAATCCAAGATACATCGAATAGGAACAAATGAGCTTTCAACTCTAAAACCAAGATATCTTGAGTGTTCAACCTCCATAGGTAGATGGCGAACATCTATTGACTCTCCCATTCATTAACTAACTCATTCCAACCATGAAAACATCAACAACTTGGCTTAGAAGTTCTATTAATCCATGATAAACTGAGAAGGAATAACTAGGCTTTCAACTCTTAAACCAAGATAGCTTGTGTCTTCAACCTGCATGGGTGCATGACAAACATCTTTTGACTCTCTCATGCATTGACTAACTCATTCCAGTGATGAAAACATCAACAACTTGGCTTAGAAGTTCTATTAATCCAAGATAAACCGAAAAGGAACAATGGGGCTTTCAACTCTTAAACCAAGATAGCTTGAGTCCTCAACCTCCATGGGTGCTTGACGAACATCATTTGACTATACCATTCATTGACTAACTCATTGCAATTAACGAAACATCACTAACTTGGCCTTGAAGTTCTATGCATCCAAGATAAACCGAAAAGGAACAAATGGGCTGTCAACTCTTAAACCAAGATAGCTTGAGTCTTCAAACTACAAAGGTGCACGGTGAACATCTATTGACTCTCCCATTCAATGACTAACTCATTCTAGTGAATGAAACATCAATAACTTGGCCTAGAAGTTCTATTAATCCAAGATAATCCGAAAAGGAACAAAGAGGCTTTCAACTCTTAAACCAAGATAGCTTGAGTGATCAACCTCCATGGGTGGATGAGGAACATCTATTGACTCTCCCATTCATTGACTAATTCATTCCAACCATGAAAACATCAACAACTTGGCTTTGAAGTTCTATTAATCCATGATAATCCGAGATGGAACAACTGGGCTTTCAACTCTTAAACCAAGATAGCTTGAGTCTCCAACCTGCATGGGTGCATGACGAACATCTTTTGACTCTCTCATTCATTGTCTAATTCATTCCAATCATGAAAACATAGAAAACTTGGCTTGGAAGTTCTATTAATCCAAGATAACCCGAAAAGGAACAAAGAGGGTTTCGACTCTTAAACCAAGATAGCTTGAGTCCTCAACCTCCAGGGGTGCATGACGAAAATCTATTGCCTCTCTCATTCATTGATTAACTCATTCCAATCATGAAAACACCACCAACTTGGCCTCTGACTTCTGTTAATCCAAGATACATCCAAAAGAAATAAATGAGCTTTCAACTCTAAAACCAAGATATCTTGAGTGTTCAACCTCCAGGGGTGCAGGGCGAACATCTATTGACTCTCCCATTCGTAGATTAACTCATTCCATTCATTAAAACACCACCAGCTTAGCCACAGACTTCTGTGAATTCAAGATACATCGAATAGGAACAAATGAGCTTTCAACTCTAAAACCAAGATATCTTGAGTGTTCAACCTCCATAGGTAGATGGCGAACATCTATTGACTCTCCCATTCATTGACTAACTCATTCCAATCATGACAACATCAACAACTTGGCTTAGAAGTTCTATTAATCCATGATAAACTGAGAAGGAACAACTAGGCTTTCAACTCTTAAACCAAGATAGCTTGTGTCTTCAACCTGCATGGGTGCATGACAAACATCTTTTGACTCTCTCATTCATTGACTAACTCATTCCAGTGATGAAAACATCAACAACTTGGCTTAGAAGTTCTATTAATCCAAGATCAACAGAAAAGGAACAAAGGGGCTTTCAACTCTTAAACCATGATAGCTTGAGTCCTCAACCTCCACGGTTACTTAACGAACATCTTTTGACTCTCTTATTCATTGACTAACTAATTCCAATCATGAAATCACCACCAAGTTGGCCTCTAAGTTCTATTAATCCAAGATACACCGAAACGGAACAAATGAGCTTTAAACTCTAAAACACAGATAGCTTGAGTCTTCAACCTCCATGGGTTGATGACGAACATCTATTTACTCTCCCATTCATTGACTAACTCATTCCAATCATGAAAACATGAACAACTTCGCCTAGAAGTTCTATTAATCCAAGTTAAACCGAAAAGGAACAAACGGGCATTCATCTCTTAAACCAAGATAGCTTGAGTCTTCAACCTCCAGGGGTGCATGACAAACATCTATTGACTCTCCCATTCATTGACTAACTCATTCCAATCATGAAAACACCAACAACTTGGCCTAGAAGTTCTATTAATCCAAGTTAACCCGAAAAGGAACAAATGGGCTTTCAACTCTGAAGCTAAGATAGCTTGTGTCTTCAACCTGCATTGGTGCATGGGGAACATCTTTTGACTCTCCCATTCATTGACTAACTCATTCCAATCATGAAAACATGAACAATGTGGCTTAGAAGTTCTGTTAATCCAAGATAAACCGAGAAAAAACAACTGGGCTTTCAACTCTTAAACCAAGATAGCCTGAGTCTTCAACCTCCAGGGGTGCATGGCGAACATCTATTGACTCATCCATTCGTAGATTAACTCATTCCATTCATGAAAACACCACCAGCTTAGCCTCAGACTTTTGTGAATCGAAGATACATCGAAAAGGAACAAATGAGCTTTCAACTCTGTAACCAAGATATCTTGAGTGTTCAACCTCCATATGTAGATGGCGAACATCTTTTGACTCTCTCATTCATTGACTAACTCTTTCCAGTGATGAAAACATCAACAACTTAGCTTAGAAGTTCTATTAATCCAAGATAAACCGAAAAGGATCAATGGGGCTTTCAACTCTTAAACCAAGATAGCTTGAGTCCTCAACCTCCATGGGTGCTCGACGAACATCAATTGACTATACCATTCATTGACTAACTCATTCCAATCATTAAAACATCACTAACTTGGCCTTGAAGTTCTATGCATCCAAGATAAACCGAAAAGGAACAAATGGGCTGTCAACTCTTAAACCAAGATAGCTTAAGTCTTCAAACTCCAAAGGTGCACGGTGAACATCTATTGACTCTCCCATTCATTGACTAACTCATTCCAGTCAATGAAACATCAATAACTTGGCCTTGAAGTTCTATTAATCAAACACAATCCGAAAAGGAACAAAGAGGCTTCCAACTCTTAAACCAAGATAGCTTGAGTCCTCAACCTCTAGGGGTGCATGACGAACATCTATTGCCTCTCCCATTTATTGATTACCTCATTCCAATCATGAAAACACCACCAACTTGGCCTCTGACTTCTGTTTATCCAAGATACATCGAAAAGAAATAAATGAGCTTTCAACTCTAAAACAAAGATAGCATGAGTGTTCAACCTCCATGGGTGGATGAGGAACATCTATTGACTCTCCCATTCATTGACTAACTCATTCCAACCATGAAAACATCAACAACTTGGCTTAGAAGTTCTATTAATCCATGATAATCCGAGATGGAACAACTGGGCTTTCAACTCTTAAACCAAGATAGCTTGAGTCTCCAACCTGCATGGGTGCATGACGAACATCTTTTGACTCTCTCATTCATTGACTAATTCATGAAAACATCAAAAACTTGGCTTGGAAGTTCTATTAATCCAAGATAAACCGAAAAGGAACAAAGAGGCTTTCAACTCTTAAACCAAGATAGCTTGAGTCCTCAACCTCCAGGGGTGCATGACGAACATCTATTGCCTCTCTCATTCATTGATTAACTCATTCCAATCATGAAAACACCACCAACTTGGCCTCTGACTTCTGTTAATCCAAGATACATCGAAAAGAAATAAATGAGCTTTCAACTCTAAAACCAAGATATCTTGAGTGTTCAACCTCCAGGGGTGCATGGCGAACATCTATTGACTCTCCCATTCGTAGATTAACTCATTCCATTCATGAAAACACCACTAGCTTAGCCTCAGACTTCTGTGAATCCAAGATACATCGAAAAGGAACAAATGAGCTTTCAACTCTAAAACCAAGATATATTGAGTGTTCAACCTCCATAGGTAGATGGCGAACATCTATTGACTCTCCCATTCATTAACTAACTCATTCCAACCATGCAAACATCAACAACTTGGCTTAGAAGTTCTATTAATCCATGATAAATTGAGAAGGAACAACTAGGCTTTCAACTCTTAAACCAAGATAGCTTGTGTCTTCAACCAGCATGGGTGCATGACAAACATCTTTTGACTCTCTCATGCATTGACTAACTCATTCCAGTGATGAAAACATCAACAACTTGGCTTAGAAGTTCTATTAATCCAAGATAGACCGAAAAGGAACAATGGGGCTTTCAACTCTTAAACCAAGATAGCTTGAGTCCTCAACCTCCATGGGTGCTTGACGAACATCATTTGACTATACCATTCATTGACTAACTCATTGCAATTAATGAAACATCACTAACTTGGCCTTGAAGTTCTATGCATCCAAGATAAACCGAAAAGGAACAAATGGGCTATCAACTCTTAAACCAAGATAGCTTGAGTCTTCAAACTACAAAGGTGCACGGTGAACATCTATTGACTCTCCCATTCATTGACTAACTCATTCCAGTGAATGAAACATCAATAACTTGGCCTAGAAGTTCTATTAATCCAAGATAATCCGAAAAGGAACAAAGAGGCTTTCAACTCTTAAACCAAGATAGCTTGAGTCCTCAACCTTTAGGGGTGCATGACGAACATCTATTGCCTCTCCCATTTATTGATTAACTCATTCCAATCATGAAAACACCACCAACTTGGCCTCTGACTTCTGTTTATCCAAGATACATCGAAAAGAAATAAATGAGCTTTCAACTCTAAAACAAAGATAGCATGAGTGATCAACCTCCATAGGTGGATGAGGAACATCTATTGACTCTCCCATTCATTGACTAATTCATTCCAACCATGAAAACATCAACAACTTGGCTTTGAAGTTCTATTAATCCATGATAATCCGAGATGGAACAACTGGGCTTTCAACTCTTAAACCAAGATAGCTTGAGTCTCCAACCTGCATGGGTGCATGACGAACATCTTTTGACTCTCTCATTCATTGACTAATTCATTCCAATCATGAAAACATCAAAAACTTGGCTTGGAAGTTCTATTAATCCAAGATAAATCGAAAAGGAACAAAGAGGCTTTCGACTCTTAAACCAAGATAGCTTGAGTCCTCAACCTCCAGGGGTGCATGACGAAAATCTATTGCCTCTCTCATTCATTGATTAACTCATTCCAATCATGAAAACACCACCAACTTGGCCTCTGACTTCTGTTAATCCAAGATACATTGAAAAGAAAATAAATGAGCTTTCAACTCTAAAACAAAGATAGCTTGAGTGTTCAACCTCCATAGGTGGATGACGAACATCTATTGACTCTTCTATTCATTGAGTAACTCATTCCAGTCACGAAAACACCACCAACTTGGGCTCTAAGTTCTATTAATCCATGATACACCGAAATGGAACAAATGGTCTTGCAACTCTAAAATAAAGATAGCTTGAGTCTTCCACCTCCATGGGTGGATGACTAACATCTTTTGACTCTCCCATTCATTGACTATCTCGTTCCAATCTTGAAAACATCAACAACTTCGCTTAGAAGTTCTGTTAATCTATGATAAACCGAAAAGGAACAACTAGGCTTTCAACTCTTAAACAAAGATAGCTTGAGTCTTCAACCTCCATGGGTGCATGACGAACATCTATTAACTCTCCCATTCATTGACTAAGTCATTCCAATCATTAAAACATCAACAACATGGCTTAGAAGTTCTATTAATCCATGATTAACCGAAAAGGTACAAAGGGGCTTTCAACTCTTAAACCAAGATGGCTTTAGTCTTCAACCTCCAGGGGTGCATGACGAACATCTATTGACACTCCCATTCATTGACTAACTCATTCCAATCATGAAAACATCACCAACTTTGCCTCTAAATTCTATTAATCTAAGATACACCGAAAAGGAACAAATGAGCTTTCAACTCTAAAACAAAGATAGCTTGAGTCTTCGACCTGCATGGGTGGATGACGAACATCTATTGACTCTCCCATTCATTGACTAACCCATTCCAATCATGAAAACATCAACAATTGGGTTTAGAAGTTCTATTAAACAAAGATAAACCGAAAACGAACAAAGGGGCATTAAACTCTTAAACCAAAATAGCTTGAGTCTTCAACCTCCATGGGTTGAAGACGAACTTCTATTTACTCACCCATTCATTGTCTAACTCCTTCAAATCGTGAAAACATCGACAAATTGGCTTTGAAATTTGATTAATCATAGATAAACCAAGAAGGAACAACTGGGCTGCATGACGAACATCTATTGACTCTCTCATTCATTGATTAACTCATTCCAATCATGAAAACACCACCACATTGGCCTCTGACTTCTGTTAACCCAAGATACACTGAAAAGGAACAAATGGGCTTTCAACTGTAAAACAAAGATAGCTTGAGTCTTCAACCTCCATAGGTGGATAACGAACATCTGTTGACTCTCCCATTCACTGACTAACTCATTCCAATCATGAAAACATCAACAACTTGGCTTAGAAGTTCTATATAATCATGATAAACCGAGAAGGAACAACTATGCTTTCAACTCCTAAACCAAGATAGCTTGAGTCTTCAACCTGCATGGGTGCATCACAAACATCTTTTAACTCTCTCATTCATTGACTAACTTAGTCCAACGATGAAAACATCAACAACTTGGCTTAGAAGTTCTATTAATCCAAGATAAACCGAAAAGGAACAATGGGGCTTTCAACTCTTAAACGAAGATAGCTTGAGTCCTCAACCTCCATGGGTGCTTGACGAACATCTATTGACTCTCCCATTCATTGACTAACTCATTCCAATCAATGAAACATCACTAACTTGGCCTAGAAGTTCTATGCATCCACGATAAACCAAAAACGAACAAATGGGTTGTCAACTCTGAAACCAAGATAACTTGAGTCTTCAAACTCCATAGGTGCACGGTGAACATCTATTGACTCTCCCATTCATTGACTAACTCATTCCAATCAATGAAACATCAATAACTTGGCCTAGAAGTTCTATTAATCCAACATAAACTGAAAAGGAACAAATAGGCTTTCAACTCTTAAACCAAGATAGCTTCAGTCCTCAACCTCCAGGGGTGCATGACGAACATCTATTGACTCTCCTATTCATTGATTAACTCATTCCAATCATGAAAACACCACAACTTGGCCTCTGACTTCTGTTAATCCAAGATACATAGAAAAGAAACAATTGAGCTTTCAACTTTAAAACAAAGATAGCTTAAGTGTTCAACCTCCATGGGCGGATGACGAATATCTATTGGCTCTGCCATTCATTCACTAACTCATTCCAATCATGAAAACATCAACAACTTGGCTTAGAAGTTCTATTAATCCACGATAAACCGAGAAAGAACAACTGAGCTTTCAACTCTTAAATCAAGATAGCTTGAGTCTTCAACCAGCATGGGTGCATGACGAAATCTTTTGACTCTCTCATTCATTGACAAACACTTTCTAATCCTGAAAACATCAACAACTTGGCTTAGAAGTTCAATTAATCCAAGAGAAACCTAAAAGGAACAAAGGGGCTTTCAACTCTTAAACCAAGATAGCTTGAGTCCTCAACCTCCATGGATGCGTGACGAACATCTATTGACTCTCCCATTCATTGACTAACTCATTCCAATCATGAAATCAACACCAACTTGGTCTCTAAGTTCTATTAATCCATGATTCACCGAAATGGAACAAATGGACTTTCAACTCTAAGATAGCTTGAGTGTTCAACCTCCATGGGTGGATGACTAACATCTATTGACTCCCCCATTCATTGACTATCTCGTTCCAATCATGAAAACATCAACAAATTCGCTTAGAAGTTCTATTAATTTAAGATAAACCGAAAAGGAACAACTGGGCGGTCAACTCTTAAACAAAGGTAGCTTGAGTCTTCAACCTACATGGGTGCATGACGAACATCTATTAACTCCCCCATTCATTGACTTAGTCATTCCAATCATGAAAACATCAACAACTTGGCATTGAAGTTCTATTAATCCATGATAAACCGAGAAGGAACAGCTGAGGTCTCAACTTTAAAACATCCATAAGTTGAGTGTTCAACCTCCATGGGTGGATGACGAATATCTATTGGCTCTCCCATTCATTGACTAACTCATTCCAATCATGAAAATATCATCAACTTGGCTTAGAAGTTCTATTAATCCATGATAAACCAAGAAGGAACAACTGAGCTTTCAACTCTTAAATCAAGATAGCTTGAGTCTTCAACCAGCATGGGTGCATGACGAAATCTTTTGACTCTCTCATTCATTGACAAACACTTTCTAATCCTGAAAACATCAACAACTTGGCTTAGAAGTTCAATTAATCCAAGAGAAACCTAAAAGGAACAAAGGGGCTTTCAACTCTTAAACCAAGATAGCTTGAGTCCTCAACCTCCATGGATGCGTGACGAACATCTATTGACTCTCCCATTCATTGACTAACTCATTCCAATCATGAAATCAACACCAACTTGGTCTCTAAGTTCTATTAATCCATGATTCACCGAAATGGAACAAATGGACTTTCAACTCTAAGATAGCTTGAGTGTTCAACCTCCATGGGTGGATGACTAACATCTATTGACTCCCCCATTCATTGACTATCTCGTTCCAATCATGAAAACATCAACAAATTCGCTTAGAAGTTCTATTAATTTAAGATAAACCGAAAAGGAACAACTGGGCTTTCAACTCTTAAACCAAGATAGCTTGAGTCTCCAACCTGCATGGGTGCATGACGAACATCTATTAACTCCCCCATTCATTGACTTAGTCATTCCAATCATGAAAACATCAACAACTTGGCATTGAAGTTCTATTAATCCATGATAAACCGAGAAGGAACAGCTGAGGTCTCAACTTTAAAACATCCATAAGTTGAGTGTTCAACCTCCATGGGTGGATGACGAATATCTATTGGCTCTCCCATTCATTGACTAACTCATTCCAATCATGAAAATATCATCAACTTGGCTTAGAAGTTCTATTAATCCATGATAAACCAAGAAGGAACAACTGAGCTTTCAACTCTTAAACCAAGATAGCTTGAGTCTTCAAACTCCATAGGTGCACGGTGAACATCTATTGACTCTCCCATTCATTGACTAACTCATTCCAGTCAATGAAACATAAAAAACTTGGCCTAGAAGTTGTATTAATCCAACATAAACTGAAAAGGAAAAAATAGGCTTTCAACTCTTAAACCAAGATATCTTTAATCCTCAACCTCCAGGGTGCATGAGGAACATCTACTGACTCTCCTATTCATTGATTAACTCATTCCAATCATGAAAACACCACAACTTGGCCTCTAAGTTCTATTATTCCATGATACACCGAAATGGAACAAATGAGCTTTCAACTCTAAGATAGCTTGAGTCTTCCACCTCCAAGGGTGGATGACTAACATCTATTGACTCTCCCATTCATTGACTATCTCGTTCCAATCATGAAATTATCAACAACTAGGCATAGAAGTTCAATTAATCCAAGATAAACCGAAAAGGAACAAAGGGGCTTTCAACTCTCAAACCAAGATAACTTGAGTCCTCAACCTCCACGGTTGCTCGACGAACATCTTTTGACTCTCTTATTCATTGACTAACTCATTCCAATCATGAAATCACCACCAACTTGGCCTCTAAGTTCTATTAATCCACGATACACCGAAATGGAACAAATGAGCTTTCAACTCTAAGATAGCTTGAGTCTTCCACCTCCAAGGGTGGATGACTAACATCTATTGACTCTCCCATTCATTGACTATCTCGTTCAAATCATGAAAACATCAACAACTTCGCTTAGAAGTTCTATTAATCTAAGATAAACCGAAAAGCAAAAACTGGGCTTTCAACTCTTAAATAAAGATAGCTTGACACTTCAACCTCCATGGGTGCATGGCGAACATCTATTAACTCCCCCATTCATTGACTAAGTCATTCCAATCATGAAAACATCAACAACTTGGCTTAGAAGTTCTATTAATCCAAGATAAACCGAAAAGGAACAAAGGGGCTTTCAACTCTTAAACCAACATGGCTTTAGTCTTTAACCTCCATGGGTACAAGACGAACATCTATTGACACTCCCATTCATTGACTAACTCATTCCAATCATGAAAACACCACCAACTTGGCCTCTAAGTTCTATTAATCCAAGATATACCGAAAAGGAACAAAATGAGCTTTCAACTCTAAAACAAAGATAGCTTGAGTCTTCGAACACCAAAGGTGCATGGTGAACATCTATTGACTCTCGCATTCATTGACTAACTCATTCTAGTCAATGAAACATCAATAACTTGGCCTAGATGTTCTATTAATCCAATATAAACTGAAAATGAACAAAGATGCTTTGAACTTTTAAACCAAGATAGCTTCAGTCCTCAACCTCTAGGGGTGCATGACGAACATCTATTGACTCTCCTATTCATTGATTAACTCATTCCAATCATGAAAACACCACAACTTGGCCTCTGGCTTCTCTTAATCCAAGATACATAGAAAAGAAACAAATGAGCTTTCAACTTTAAAACAAAGATAGCATGAGTGTTCAACCTCCATGGGTGGATGACGAATATCTATTGGCTCTCCCATTCAATCACTAACTCATTCCAATCATGAAAACATCAACAACTTGGCTTAGAAGTTCTATTAATCCATGATAAACAGAGAAGGAGCCACTGAGCTTTCAACTCTTAAACCAAGATAGCTTGAGTCCTCAACCTGCATGGGTGCATGACGAACATCTTTTGACTCTCCCATTCATTGACTAACTCATTCCAATCATGAAATCACCACCAACTTGGCCTCTAAGTTCTATTAATCCATGATACACCGAAATGGAACGAATGGGCTTTCAACTCTAAGATAGCTTGAGTCTTCCACCACCATGAGTGGATGACTAACATCTATTGACTCTCCCATTCATTGACTATATCATTCCAATCATGAAAACATCAACAACTTCGGTTAGAAGTTCTATTAATCTAAGATAAACCGAAAAAGAACAACTGGGCTTTCAATTCTTAAACAAAGATAGCTTGAGTCTTCAACCAACCATATGCATGACGAACATCTATTAACTCCCCCATTCATTGACTTAGTCATTCCAATCATGAAAACATCAACAACTTGGCTTTGAAGTTCTATTAATCCATGATAAACCGAGAAGGAACAGCTGAGGTTTCAACTTTAAAACATCCATAGCTTGAGTGTTCAACCTCCATGGGTGGATGACGAATATCTATTGGCTCTTCCATTCATTGACTATATCATTCCAATCATGAAAAATCAACAACTTTGGTTAGAAGTTCTATTAATCTAAGATAAACCGAAAAGGAACAACTGGGCTTTCAATTCTTAAACAAAGATAGCTTGAGTCTTCAACCAACCATATGCATGACGAACATCTATTAACTCCCCCATTCATTGACTAACTCATTCCAATCATGAAAGCACCACCAACTTGGCCTCTAAGTTCTATTAATCCAAGATACACCGAAAAGGAACAAATGAGCTTTCAACTCTAAAACAAAGATAGCTTGAGTCTTCGACCTCCATGGGTGGATGACGAACATCTATTGACTCTCCTATTCATTGAGTAACCCATTCCAATCATGAAAACATGAACAACTTGGCTTAGAAGTTCTATTAATCAAAGATAAACCCAAAAGGAACAAATGGGCTTTCAACTCTTAAACCAAGATAGCTTTAGTCTTCAACCTCCAGGGGTGCATGACGAACATCTATTGACACTCCCATTCATTGACTAACTCATTCCAATCGTGAAAACACCACCAACTTGGCCTCTAGGTTCTATTAATCCAAGATACACCGAAAAGGAACAAATGAGCTTTCAACTCTAAACCAAAGATAGCTTGAGTCTTCGACATCCATGGGTGGATGACGAAAATCTATTGACACTCCCATTCATTGACTAACTCATTCCAATCATTAAAACCTCAACAACATGGCCTTGTTGTTCTATTAATCCTAGTTAAACCGAAAAGGAACAAATGGGATTTCAATTCTTAAACCAAGATAGCTTCAGTCTTTAACATCCATAGGTGCATGGTGAACATCTTTTGACTCTCCCATTCACTGACTAACTCATTCCAATCATGAAAACATCAACAAATTGGCTTTGAAATTCTATTAATCCAAGATAAACCGTGAAGGAACAACTGGGCTTTTAACTCTTAAACCAAGATAGCTTGAGTCTTCAACCTCCAGGGCTACATGACGAACATCTATTGACTCTCCCATTCATTGATGAAGTCATTCCAATCATGAAAACACCACCAACTTGGCCTTTGACTTCTGTTAATCCAAGATACACTGAAAAGGAACAAATGAGCTTTCAACTCTAAAACAAAGATAGCTTGAGTCTTCAACCTCCATAGGTGGATGACAAACATCTGTTGACTCTCCCATTCATTGACTAACTCATTCCAATCATGAAAACATCAACAACTTGGCTTAGAAGTTCTATTAATCCAAGATAAACCGAAAAGGAACAAAAGGGCTTTCAACTCGTATACCAAGATAGCCTGAGTCCTCAACCTCCATGGGTGCTTGACAAACATCTATTGACTCTCCCATTCGTTGACTAACTCATTCCAATTAATGAAACATCACTAACTTGGCCTAGAAGTTCTATTCATCCAAGATAAACCGAAAAGGAACAAATGGGCTTTCAACTCTTAAACCAAGATAGCTTGAGTCTTCAAACTCCATAGGTGCACGGTGAACATCTATTGACTCTCCCATTCATTGACTAACTCATTCCAGTCAATGAAACATCAATAACTTGGCCTAGAAGTTCTATTAATCCAAGATAAACAAAAAAGGAACAAAGAGGCTTTCAACTCTGAAACCAAGATAGCTTGAGTCCTCAACCTCCAGGGGTGCATGGCAAACATCTATTGACTCTCCCATTCATTGACTAACTCGTTCCCATCAAGAAAACATCAACAACTTGGCCTAGAAGTTCTATTAGTCCAAGATAAACCGAAAGGAACAACTGGCTTTCAACTCTTAAACTTGTTCAAATCTACCATTAGCAGTCTTTGACTTATTTTATCAGGCAAAATCTTGATGGCTGTTGCAGGAGTGATATGTATGGATGGGGGTACGTAGCTCAAATTCGTCAACAAAAGACTCTCTTTGATGACACTTACAAAAATTGTGTCATATGGACTTGCAAACTAATCCATTTCTTCCAAGGTTACAGGTCTGATGGTAAGTTGGCTTGGGAAGATATGGATCCTTATGCTGATCCCATCACAACATCTGGATCTTCTTGCCGTTAGCGAGAGAGAAGAGTCCTTCGATTCCCATGTGGGAATTATGTGGAAGGTGGCTCCCACAGAGAAAATTTTTGGGATAGGGGTGGTTGAGGTGACGTGTTTTTAAGGTGAAGGTGAAGGAGGTTTATATGGTATGGTTTGTGTTTGTGAGGCGAGTTCAGTGTTTGATGGAGAGGAAGGCAACTGAGAGTAAGGTGTAGAGATTTGAGGTTCAGGTTGAGATGAAGGTAAAGGTGGTGAGGGAAGGGGAGTAGGAATGGGTTCCTCAGGAGTGGACGCAGGTTTGGCAGTAGGTTTTCTTTTGATGGGTAACTTCGTCCGAGTCCCCTTTGGAATAGTCACATTGGACGCACCCTTCATCCGTTTTGCGATGGGTTGGTCATCCTCAGAGTCATCATCCATTATCAGCCTTCTTTTAGGTGGAGCTTAAGTGGACGGGGCCTTTTCTTTCTGTGAAGGCTCAGCGACAATGACCAAGGGTTTTGGACTTCTTTCCGTCCACAGCTCAGCACAGACTGAAGTTTCATCTTCATCAGATTACTCCGTCCAAAAACCTATTGTAGTTGGGTTCGTCCAAACGTCTTTAACCTTCCTTCACTATTAAAAGCTCCAAACTGACTAAAAATCCCTTGATCTCTGAAGATCTTTGTTAGAAGCACACCATAAGAAATGGTGGTTTTCTTTCCCTTCCCTTGAACCTCCTTCTTGAAGTGTTTAAACAGAATGGGAGGGTGGTTGATCTGCTGGCATAGCATCAAGTGACACAAGCAGAATGCATGTATGCTTGAGACTGAATCCTTGGACCCAGCTTTGTGGAGTATCACCTTATTCAGCAGCTGGTGAAGAACTCTGGTCTTATCATACATTTGAGAGGATATAATTTTCTTCTTGCTTCCTTAGTTTGGGTCCTTTAAAAGGATTTCGAACACACTATCGACTCCCCCAATGTCCCTTGTCCAATCTTTAGTGTGCTTGGCTCCTTCTAGCCAGCACTAGGTCGCGTCTGAAATTTTGACTTCTGACACCTTTACTTCCTTCCCCAGTACCTTCCCAACAATAGCTGTTTCAGAAACTACGGCACTTTGCTAGAATTCACAGATAAGCTTGGGGTAAACTTCAACTACTTCTTTGAAGTAGTTTTCCTACCCTGCTCCTTGTAGATTTTCAGTAATATCTATTCCATACTAAGCTAAAATAGTTGACTGGAACAGGTATTCCACGGCTACCTCAGCTTTGTTCAATAGGGTTTTCTTTCCTCCGGCCATCTCCTAGAATATTTGTGAAGGGATTTTGAAATTTTGAGAAGAGAGGAGATTTGTTGAAGGTTTTTCAGCAATGGATTTCTCAAACACTTGAAAGCGTAAAACCTTGATCTTGAAAAGAGATGAGATATTAATGAGAGAGCAACGCTTATACTGAAAGGTTTTTGGAAAGAGAAAGTGAATCGTTTTTCAAATATCACAATAAATGTGTATTAAAAGTAACTGTTACATTTGCAGTAAAAAGTAATTTCTGTGACCTTCCATAAACTGACTCAGCGTGAGAAATTTGAAAAGATTCAAATGAGACAAAAGGAATTTTAAATTAAATGCAAAAGATATATATTTGTTTACTTATCAGAAAATTTACCACATATATTAACAAGTACAAATCATATTGGACGCAGATTATCAATGGACGCATAGATGTCAATTCTTTACAAAATGCATACTTAAATGCTTTCTAATAAAATTAAATTTTTCCTCAGAGAGGAGTTTTGTAAAAATATCAGCCCATTGATGATCTGTGTCCACAAATTGAATATCAAACACACCTTTTTGGATATAATCTCTTATAAAGTGATGTTTAATTTCAATGTGTTTTGCTCTTGAATGTAAGATGGGATTCTTTGATATGTTAATTGCAGCAGTATTATCACAGAGTAAAGGAATCTTACTTTCAAAGATGTTGTAATCTTCCAATTGATGTTTGATCCAAAGTAATTGAGAGCAGCAACTGGACGCAGAAATATATTCAGCTTCGGCTGTTGAAAGAGCAACCGTGCTTTGTCTTTTGCTGGACCATGACACTAGGTTTCCTCCAATGAAGTGACATACTCCACTGGTACTTTTTCTTTCAATTCTATCTCCAGCATAGTCAGCATCACAAAAACTAACTAATATGTACTTATGAGTTTTCTTAAATAACAAACCCAGATTAGTAGTCCCTTTCAAGTATCTGAATATTCTTTTAACCGCAATTAGATGTGACTCTCTAGGATCAGATTGAAAACATGCACAGAGACACACACTAAACATTATATCTAGTCTGGACGCAGTGAGATATAAGAGTGATCCAATCATACCTCTGTATACCTTTTCGTCCGCCTTTCGATCTTTATCGTCCAATCTTAGTGTGGACGATGGATGCATGGGTGTGCTATAGTTTTGCAATCGTCCAATTTGAACTTTTTCAAGAGTTCATTTGCATATTTTGTCTGATGAATGTAGATTCCGTCCAGTGTTTGCTTTACTTGCAAGCCCAAGAAAAATTTTAATTCTCCCATTAAACTCATTTCGAACTCATTCTGCATCAATTTGGAAAACTCCTTGCAAAGAGATTCATTAGTAGCTCCAAAAATAATATCATCTACATAAATTTGGACTATGATAAAATGTGAGTTTTTTGTCTTTACGAAAAAGAGTAGTATTAACTTTTCCTCTAGAAAATTCATTTTCCATTAGAAAAGTGCTTAATCTTTCATACCATGCTTGAGGAGCTTGTTTTAGTCCATACAGAGCCTTTTTTAGTTTGTAAACATGCTCTAGTTGGTTTTGATCCTCAAAACCTAGTGGTTGTTTAACATAAACTTCTTCATTGATTATGCCATTTAGAAAAGCACTCTTTACATCCATTTGATAAAGTCTCATGCTGTGATGAGCAGCAAATGAAAGTAAGATGTGTATGGCTTCTAGTCTAGCTACAGGGGCAAAGGTTTCAGTGAAATCAATACCTTTTTGTTGCGAGTACCCTTGAGCAACTAACCTTGCTCTATTTCTCATAACTTTGCCATCTTCGTCCAATTTGTTTATGAATACCCATTTTGTGCCGATGATGGTCTTGTCTTTAGGCTTTTGAACCAGCGTCCAAACGTCGTTTCTTATAAATTGATTTAATTCTTCTTGCATAGCTAATATCCACCCTTCATCCAAAAGAGCTTCTTCAATTTTCTTTGGTTTCATTTCTAAGATGAAGGCTACATCAGAGTATTCTCTAAAGGTAGATCTTGTACACACTTTATCTTCTGGATTTCCAATGATTTGGTCTTCCGGATAATATGTTTTGAAGTGCCAACTTCTTTGAACTTCATTTCTTGTTGTGTTTTCTTCTATTCTGTCATCATCCAGAGCTTCTTTGTTTGTTGATGATGTTCCTTCTCCTTTGTCATTGAAGTTTAATTCTGCAAAAGACTCATCTAGCTTTGATAAATTTTTATCAAGCTGTTTGTCATTAAATTTAACATGGATAGATTCTTCAACAGCTAAAGAGGGAGAGTTATACACTCTATATGCTTTTGAAGTTTCAGAGTATCCTAAGAAAATACCACAGTCAACTTTAGCATCAAACTTTCCTAAAGAATCTTTGGTATTTAAAATAAAGCATTGACATCCAAAAGAGTGAAAATAAGAAACGTTGGGTTGTCGTCCTTTCCACAATTCATAAGGAGTCTTATTTAATAAGGGTTTAATATATATTCTGTTTTGAATATAACACGCAGTATTAACAGCTTCGGCCTAGAAGTGTTTGGAGGTTGAGTTGTCATTGAGCATTGTTCTGGCCATTTCTTGAAGAGATCTATTTTTTCTTTCTACCACACCATTTTGCTGTGGTGTTCTTGGGGTAGAGAAGTTGTGAAGGATACCACTTTCTTCACAGAACAATTGAAAGCTCTCATTCTCAAATTCTCCTCCATGATCACTTTGGATTGAGTTGATACACATGCCTTTTTCATTTTGAATTCTTTTACAGAATATAGAAAAGACTCTAAAAGACTCATCCTTGTGAGCTAGGAACATAACCCATGTCCATCTAGTATAGTCATCTACTATGACAAGTCCATATTTCTTTCCATTTAATGAGGCAGTTCTCGTTGGACCAAATAGATCAGGATGTAGCAGTTCTAGTGGTCTAGAGGTGGAAACAACATTTTTGGACTCAAAAGAGTTTTTTATTTGTTTCCCCTTTTGACATGCTTCGCATAGAACATCCGATTTGTACACAAGTTTTGGTAGTCCTCTTACGAGGTTATGCTTATTTAGCTTTGAGATTAACCTCAAGCTTGGATGACCAAGCTTCTTGTGCCATATCCATTGTTCTCCTTTTATGGATACTAGACATGATACATTCTGATCTGAGAGATCTTCTAAATCAATCTTGTAAAGATTGTTTTGCCTTTATGCAGTGAAGAGTATAGATCCGTCAGAGTTTTTAACTATACATTCTTCATGGCTGAATGAAACATTTGATCCACTATCACATAATTAACTTATACTAAGCAGATTATGTTTCAACCCTTCAACCAGAAGTACATCATCAATAGAGGGAAAATGATGCTTACCAATCTTACCTATTCTAACTATTTTACCCTTCTGGTTTCCACCAAAGGTGACGAAGCCACCAGCTTTAAGTTTGAGGTCTTGGAACATAGACTTTTCTCCCGTCATGTGCCGTGAGCAACCACTGTCTAGGTACCATAACAAGTGTCCTTTTATTGTTGCTAAGCACATCTGCAAGAGGGATTATCATATCCTTAGGTACCCATATTTTTTTGGGTCCTTTCAGGTTAGTTTTTGGAGATCCATAATATCTTGATCTTTTATTGTATAAATACTTTGAAGTAAAATGGTTATCCTTTTTATGAAAATTTCCAACGGATTTCGCAGGAATAGGTACCTTTTTGAAAAATATTTTCTCAGCACGAGGGTCTCTGGAGTATTTTAATAAAGTGTTTAGCTTTTTGGAGCTGCCCATAAATTTACTAAGATCCGCAATTAGTTCCTATATCTCTGATTGAAGTTTATTAACCTCATCAGTTATATTGGACTCAGAGGATGTTTTTAAAAGAGTGTTTTCAGTTTTTAGTTTTTCACAAAAGATTTCAAGCTCTTGTTTTTCTGAAAACGTTTTTTCATAATCCTTGAATAACTTTGAAAATTTTCTTTTGAGTGATTTGTATTCAACAGCTGTCTTCCCATGTGGCCATTAATCATCTTTTCTTCTTTGAGAGGAATCTTTTTTTCTCCTTTTCCTTGTTTAGAGAAGGGCATTCAGCTTTGATGTATCCAGGCTTCTTGCACTCATAACATATGATTGGACTCTTATCTTTTGTCTCAGTCCTGTCGTTTGGACGTCTACGTCCAAAGTATTTTCTCCGCATGCCTTCTTTCTTTTTCCACATAGCTTGTATTTTTCTGGAGATGAAAGATAATTCGTCGTTGTCTGAGACATCTTCTCCAGATGATTCAGTTTCATCTGAAGATTCTCCAACTTTAAGTACTTTGGACGCACTTCCTTTGTGAGTTTTGAGGGCAATTGATTTCCCTTTTCTTGAGCTTTCCTCTTCTTGGAGCTCAAGTTCATGAACTTTGAGAGAACCTAGGAGTTCCTCCATGGTAAGAGAAGCTAAGTTCTTTGCTTCTTGTATGGCAATAACCTTAGGTCTCCATTGTCTGGAAAGACTTCTAAGAATTTTTCTGATATGATCTTGATTATCATATGTCTTTCCCAAAGATCTCAAGCTATTGATTATTGTTTGGAATCGTCCAAACATTTGATCAATATTTTCATGTTCTCCCATTTTGAAGAGTTCATACTGGTGAACTAGCATGCTTATCTTTGATTCTTTGACCTAAGAGGAGCCTTCATGTGCTAATGCCAGAGTATCCCATATTTCTTTAGCTGTTTCACAACTATGAACTTTATCTTGTTCTGATCTGGTAATGGCGCACATAAGGTAGTGTTTGGCTTTTGAGTATAACTGGTGTCTGGTTCGTTGTCCTTCCGTCCATTGTGGTCGAGGAAGTTCTAGTCCTTCTGCGTTGGTGGGTATTTGATAGCCATTTTGCACCAGGTCCCGAATGTCCATATTTTGTGCATCAAAAAATGCAATCATCCTTTTCTTCTAGTAATCATGGTCATTTCCATTGAATAGAGGAGGTCTGTTCACCGCTTGTCCTTCGTTCTCCATTAGAGGTAGTACTGAATCTTTTCCTCTGCACTGTTAGATGCTCAACCCAAGAGGCTGAGCTCTGATACCAATTGAAGTAAACAAGTAAAACACAAGAAGGGGGGTTGAATTGTGTTTCTTAACCTTTTTGGAAAACTTTTTGTTAAATAGCAAACCGTTAAGACAAAGGTTCAATCAATAAAAAGCAATGGACAAAGAATCCAATTGGACGCTAAAAAGATTTTGTAATAAATCACTTTAAAAGCAGTGAAAGAGTTCTAAGTTTTATCTTATAACCTTTGTTAAGAAAACAATGGCAATCCCCAAATGTTAATGAATAAATAAAACACAAGAGGAGGGAAGAGAAGCTTACACCAGATGTTTATCCTGGTTCACTCTCATAAACCGAGAGCTACGTCTAGTCCCTTTAACTAAAATGATTTTCCACTAATCTTTTACGAAGATTACAAGTATTGTCCACCTCTTTAGGTATACAAGTATTCTCAACCTCTTTAGGTTCTATGATCCAAGTATTCTTTTATACTCAGCCTCTTCAGGCTTAAACAACCAAGTTGAATAAAAGAAGATGTAGAAGTCCTAGAGTTTTTAACTCACTACAGGTGAGGATAGAAAATAAATCTCAAGACTTGAACTCTTTAAAAAAGTAAGAGTACTAGGAATAATGAAAGTTTTGATTCTTTTACACTTTGATCAAACAGATTGTTATCTTCTCTTGCTTTTTTCTTCGAAGACATTTGTATATATAGGTGAGAGCATTTGGAGCAATCCTCATAAGCTTCTTCGTCCAATGGAAACATTTATTACCGTTCTGAGCAATATTAAATGCGTAAGATGATATCGTGTGGAGCTTCTCCTGAAAAGACACTTTGATTATCAAGAATGTCCAAGAATATGATAGCTTAGTCCTGTCCTATCTGAGCACACAGAAAGCTCCTTATTTGCAGGTCTTGTAGTTGTTAGTGATGTCAGCTAAGTAGCTCAGTTGACTTCTTTTGTAGTGTACGTTGTCAGAGTCCTTCTCAGCATTTAATGATGAACAGTTTCTTCACATTTGAATTTTGGCTTTTAGACGAACGCTTTGAACCTGAGCTTTAGTAAAGAAAACTTTGGAAGATCCAATCTAATATTCTTTGTAAAACAATTCAAAAAGGTATTGGACGAATACCCAGTTTCCTTTAGCTCAAGAAAGAATGGACGCACGTACTAGTAACTGTTTGTTAACACTTTGTTTTCTTGTTAAAACAGTTTAGAAATAAGTTACGTGAGTCTTTCACTTATTCATTCTAAATTAAAACTTTTGTTATCTTCAAAACTTTATGGGGCATTAATTCTATAAACTAATTGGTTCCAAACCTAATTTCACAAAGGTTTTTTTTTTTTTGTTCCAACATGGGTTGATTTGTGATATAGTATGGTGTTATTTAGGGTGTGAATTTAAGTCTTGAAGATAAGAACTTCTATGGATTGCTACTTGTATTCAATTATATGGATGTATGAGAATTATTGGATTTACTACTTGTTATTCAATGACATGAATGAATGAAGGAATGAATGAATGAAGTTCAAGATAAGAGGTATATGATCAAAAACTGATTTTTATGATTGTGAGTAGCACTGTGAATAGATTCACTGACTCGTGAATAATACTGTGAATCGATTCACAATATTGTGTGAATAGATTCACAGACTCATGAATAGCACTATGAATCAATTCACAATATTGTGTGAATTGATTCACAGACTCATGAATAGCACTGTGAATAGATTCACAATATTGTGTGAATAGATTTACTAAGTGATTCATTGAATAGATTCACAAAAGCTTAAAATGATGACTTAGTACAATGTTGGGAAGAGTAACTAAGTGCATGTGTTTGGAAAGAATGGAACATAATGCTTGTATGACTGTAAGTATTGGATTGTTATAAATGTTATGTTATTGTGATATTGTCACGTTGAGCATGGTATGAATGCATTGCATATGCATAGCGAGACGGCCTAATCAGAAGGGGTTAGTGTACAAAAACATTGAGAGTATACCTAACTGGAAGGAGTGAGATGGAAAAAAAAGGTGTGAACACATGTGCATTCATAATTCATTGCATATGTTAAATTGGAATTTCTTGGAGTGTTGAATTGTGTTTATTCTTGCATTCTAATTATATGCATAATTTATTTGCAAGTTATATTCACATTCACTAGGAAGTTGTTCTCACCCCCTCTTTCTCAGATTCGCAGGATAACCCGGATCCTCTACGGGTTAAGTACGGAGAATTTTGTTTTATTATGATACTTGTATTTTGGTGGAGTTGAGCTCCGTGATGTATTTATAATATGTAGTGTATTATATATTACTCTAATTTAGATGTGACAATGAAACTGATGAACTACTGTTGATGTTCTCAATTCTGTTAATATTTAAGTGTGCTCAGTCAGGATAGTTTTAAATATACACTTGTATAATTTACGTACTCTGATATTATTTTGAATGAGATTGGAGATCTCCTGTATATATATCTGTATGTATATATATTCTGCTTGGTTTGAAATGATTGATTAGAATCCGCTGTTTATTTTATGTCATTTGGTAACATACGAGAAACAAAGGAAACTTTGCCGAATTTTCTATATAATGAAAAAAAAAGTATTCCACGTAAGACTTGTTAGCTGGTAAATGATGTAGTAATAATAGGTCTTACATTTTTGGTATTAGAGCAGTTCTTTTCTTTAGGACTGCGAAATATGGGTCTAGAGTTATACTAAGCACTTAGGATGTATGCTTATAGCTTTTCATATACTTATGATATATTGCATGTGGGGAATTGGGACTGATCAACCCGATGTTTTCTGTGCTGTATACAGAGTTATGAGCGGACTAGGGCAAGCCCGTAGTAGAGGTCGAGGCCGAGGCCAACTCACTGCTACTGCTTGTGAGGGCGAGGGTCTGGTGGCTGTGCTTGCACATCTAGCCCAAGCCATAGACCGTATGCTTGGACCCCAGCATGATGCTACTCCTGCTGCGGGACTTATCGTTCCTCAGCAAATGGGACTGATGGAGTTCTGCAAGAGGATCCCTTATCTTTCCATGGGAACCATGATCCTATGGCTGCTGAAAGGTGGGTGAAACACCTTGAAAGGATTTTTAAGGCTATACAGTGTACTGAAGAGCAGAAAGTTATCTTTGCTGCTTATAAATTGGAGGATGAGGTCGAACATTAGTGGGAGGCTACTCATCCTGGACTAATTGTTAGGGAGGATCCCATCACTTGGGAGACATTCAAGATGGCATTTGTGCATAAGTACTTTCCCGCTAATGTCAGAAGAATTTATGTACTTGAGACAGGGAGATCTCACAGTTGGTCAGTATGCGGCCAAATTTGATGAATTGTCTAAATACTCTAGTTACTTGCAGAATGGACCGAATGAGATTTGGAAGTCCATTTAGTTCGTGAGGGGACTTGAGTTTAAGCTAAGAAAGGCTGTTGCTGGCTTCGAGATTAGGGATTTTGCTTCCCTGGTTGAGAAGTGTTTGACTATGGAGGAATGCATGACCCCTGTTGCTAAGGGAAGTCAGGGAACTGGAAAGAGAAAGGCAGAGAATAACCAGCTTGCATGGAAGACTAAGAGGGCACAGGGTACAGTAGGGGCTAAAGTGGAACCATGCAAGACATGCGGGAAACTGCATCAAGGTACTTGTCGGACAACTACTGGTTTGTGTTTTTGTTTGTGGCCAGAAAGGACATATTGCAAAATACTGCCCATAACGGATAGTGATTTGCTTCAAATGCTAGCAGAAGGGGCACATTTCCCAAGATTTCCCATGAACTTCTAAGGCACTAATTCCTACACCTAAACCTCCAACCCAGGGGCGAGTGTATACCCTCAATGGGGCAGAGGCACATACAGATGATTTGATCCAAGTCAGAACTTAATTGTACTGTTTGACTCTGGGGCAACCCATTCATTCATTTCTGCTGCATGTGTGAAGTCCTTGAGTCTAACCACTACTTCCTTACCTTATATGCTGTCAGTGACTACTCCTGCTAAGGATAACATTCTTACTACCCGTATTTGCTTAAACTGCATATTTGTGTTCCAGGACCGAACTTTCATTGTTGATTTAATTTTTTACCTTTGAGAGGGTTAGATGTTATCTTGGGTATGGATTGGCTTACAACCAACCAAGTGTTGTTAGATTGTTGTAATAAGATTGTCATTATCCCTCCTGTTACAAATCATACGCTGATTCCTGAAATTTCCATGTTACCCAAAGTGTCAGAATTAAACCATTGCCTGGTGGATGGGACTCAAGTATACATGGTATTATTTTCTCTTGACCTAGAGGTTCAGTCAGAATTGGGCGGAGTACCAATAGTGAGCGAGTTTATGAATGTGTTTCCTAAGGAGATTCCTAGTTTGCCACCTGATAGAGAGGTAGAGTTTGTAATAGATTTAGTACCAGGAGCTGGACCTGTGTCTGTAGCACCCTATAGAATGTCACCATTGGAACCAGGAGAACTTAAGAAACAAGTAGAGGAATTACTTGAAAGAAGATTCATCAAACCCAGTGTGTCTCCATGGGGAGCACCGGTGTTGTTGGTGAAAGAGAAGGATGGGAGTATGAGATTGTGTATGGATTACAGGCAGCTGAAGAAGATTACCATAAAGAATAGGTACCCATTACCTAGGATAGATGATTTGCTTGACCAACTTAGAGATGCCACGATTTTCTCTAAGATTGATCTTCGATCTGGTTACCATCAGACTAAGATAAAACCGGATGATGTGCCAAAGTCTGCTTTTAGAACTGGGTATGGACATTATGAGTATTTGGTGATGCCATTTGGTCTAACCAATGCTCTAGCGGTGTTTATAGATTATATGAATAGAATTTTCAAACCGTACCTAGATAAGTTTGTGGTAGTGTTCATAGATGATATTCTCATTTATTCCCAGACTATGGAAGAACATGAGGAACATCTTAGGATAGTACTACAGATACTTAGGGATAGGAAACTGCATGCTAAACTGGAGAAGTGTGAGTTTTGGTTGAATGAGGTGAAATTTCTAGGGCACACTATATCCCAGGAAGGGGTAGCAGTGGAGTCTAGTAAGGTTGAGGCGGTAGTACACTGGGAGCGACCAAAGTCGGTTACTGAGATCATGAGTTTTCTAAGATTAGCAAGATATTATCGGAAATTCATTCGGGGTTTTTCTCAGTTGGCTCGTCCTCTAACTGAACTGACCCGGAAGGGACAAGCCATGGTATGGAGTGAGAAGTGTGAGAAGAGTTTTCAGGAACTCAAACATAGATTGACCATAGCTCCAATATTGGTTATTTCTCACCTATCCAGAGATTTAGAGGTGTACTGTGATGCCTCTAAGATGGGCTTAGGATGTGTATTAATGCAGGATAAGAAGGTAGTGGCTTACGCCTCTAGACAGCTTAGACCTCATGAGGAGAATTATTCGACCCTTGACCTAGAACTAGTAGCTATAGTTTTTGCACTTAAGATCTGGAGACATTACTTGTATGGTGTAAAAGTTTGAGGTGTTCAGTGATCATAAGAGTTTAAAATATCTGTTTGATCAGAAGGAGCTGAACATGAGACAAAGGAGATGGATGGAATACTTAAAGGATTATGACTTTGAGCTTAAGTATCATCCAGGCAAGGCCAATGTTGTCGCTGATGCCTTTAGTAGGAAATCTCTGCACGTATCTCAGATGATGTTGCATGAGATGGACTTGGTAGAGCAATTTTACAAGTGGATCTGAGTAGTGTGACGCTGAGATTGGCTTTGTTGGAAATCTCATGCGACCTTAAGGAACAGATTAGACATGAACAAAGTTTGGATAAGGAACTACAAGATCGCAGGGTCACGATAGCTTTTTCTTTAGAGGATGATGGATTGATCAGGTTTAGATAGAGGATTTGTGTGCCTAAAGGGGGAAACATTAAAGAATGGATTCTTGAGGAGGCTCACAAGAGTAAGTTCTCGATACATCCTGGTGCGACTAAGATGTATCAAGATTTGAAAAAAGGTTTTGGTGGCCAGGTATGAAAAAGGATGTGGCCGAGTATGTGGCTAAATGTTTGACTTGTCAGAAGGTTAAGATCAAACACCAAAAACCAGCCTGAATGCTCTAACCTTTAGAAATACCTGAGTGGAAGTGGGACAAAATTACCATGGATTTTGTGACCAGTTTGCCTAGGGTACTGAAGGGTTATGATGCTATATGGGTCATTATGGACAAGCTGACTAAGTCTGCTCATTTTCTTTCCATTAGGATTTCTTATTCCCTAGATAAGCTTGCTGATTTATTTGTTGGAGAAATTATCCGATTACACGGAGTGCCACTGAGCATAGTGTTAGATAGAGATCTCAGATTTACCTCTTGATTTTTGAATGCGTTACATCAGTCTTTTGGGACTAAGCTCAGTTTTAGTACTACCTATCACCCACAAACAGATGGTCAATCCGAGAGGACTATCCAGATGTTAGAAGATATGTTTAGAACTTGTGTCCTCGAAGATAAGGCACTACAAAAAAAATTAGCTTTTGCGGCGATTTAAAATCTGGTTTCGCGGCGGTTGTAAGTGTCGTAGACCACGTTTCGCGGCGGTTGCCAAACCGCTCCTACAAAAGGCATCGCAAAACCATTTAGCGGCAGTTTATGGCAACCGCTGGAATAACCGCCACTAAGTATAATTTTTACAGCGGTTTTATTTAGCGGCGGTTATAACCGCCATGATTTTTAACAAGAATAAAAAGTTTTCTTTTTAGCCGCGGTTTGTGCAACTGCCGCTATTATTAAAGGAGAATAAAAAAATATGATTTCTGCGGCAGTTTGTGCAACCGCTGCTATTATTAAAAGAGAATAAAACAAAATGTCCGCGACGGTTTGTGTAACCGCCACTATTATTAAACACAGAATTAATCACAAAATGATCTTTTGTTTCCTTTTCCAGATAAAACCATCTATTGCGTTGATTTGCAGCTTGAGAAGCTAAGGGACACCCTCTCTCTTTAAGGCATCCTTAAATTGCAATGTAAAGTAAAATAGGTTTGCACATCAAACATCCCATCTCTGACACTAATCATAACAGTAAACCCTATATTGTTGATGGTCTAGTATTACTAATCAGATATAGGCCAAAAAAGCTTTTTCTGAAAATAAAAAAATAAAATCAGATGTTTATTTGGGCTAGCTCCTGGTTTATCTTCATGAATAGATATGACCCAATTAGTTAAACATATTTAATAAACTTTGGCAACGATTTGAGAGGACTGATAAGAAGCTAATCCACAGACGCTCATATGATTAAAAAAATTGAGCTTTTTACACTCTTCCGTTCCAGAAAGGATCTTGCCCTAGTCCATCTTGAAATAGACGCATCCAAGCTTCTTCAAAACCATTGCTGAATATATCAACAAACAGCTAGGTTCAGGAAAAGAAGCATAGATATTGCACAAAAATGGCCCAAACAGAAACACTTGTGCACAAAAGACATGACATTGCCTACATGTTTTCACTTATGCATGTATACAAGCACGAGGCACACACAAACAGATAGAGAAAAGACCTGCAGGGCCAGGTTTATTATACCTGGAGGTGCTGCTGAACTCATAGAGCTAGCCACTGTTAGAGAAAATGATGAGGGCAACCTCAGCATCACAAAGGACTGAGAGTGAATATTTATGTAAAATTCATAATACTAAATTTGAACATGCAAGCAAATATTAATTGTCATCAAAATTATACTCAAAATCCAGGCAAAAGATTTAAGTAATCATTCAGTAAGCACAAAATTAAGACACTGAAATAAAACCAGTACGATATTATCAGTATACAAGTACTTGACATGAGAATTAAAATAAACCACTACATGCATAATCAACCCTATTTCATACTTCGCTCACTTCTCTCTTGGATGATGGTTCTGTTGTTTATGGGCATCATGACTGGCTGAGGAAGAAGGTCTTGAACCTGGTGAGACTGGCACGCTTGCTTCATTTGAAGACTAAAACCAAAGAATTAAAATACATTAAGATATATATAAAAAAATTATATTGTCCAATGACACAAGTATAGAAAACAGTACCAATAGGTGAAATTTAATTTAAATATGAAAATTAAATTTGGAGAACCACAAAGGACATTCTCAAATAGCTATAAACTTGGTGTCTGACCAGATTAAAATCCAACATATATCAAGTGGGGGAATAAAAATAAGCAGCGTAGTGTTTATAAGCAATGTGATTATCAAATAAAGAAAAGCTGTCATGTTGGCAATCTTTAGCAACAACTGACTTTTCTGTTCAATTGGACTCCCCAGATTGTCAAAGAAAATTGAACCCTAGCAACATAAATATACATATTTAGTAAATCAAAAAATACCACCTAAACAAAAATATATCTACTCTGCTACAGAAAAAGTTAAAGAGCTATCTACAACATCAACTTATTTCATCAATTCATATAGTCACTTGTTTATACCTATATATTTTTCTATATCCACACCTTCATGTCCTACACCTCTTTTAGACCTTTCAATGCAAGCAAGAGGAACATTTTATGTTGACTAGAATAACCCATACAATTCTCTGTTGGTAACTTCTAAAAGTTCTCATTACAGTTCAAAAAGTCAAGTTACCATCACAGTTAAAAAAGTTGAGCATATGAATATAGAATAACAGGACTAACAAGCATAGAATTGTAAAAAAACAGTATCTAGCAAGTAGCTTTGTCCATTTACCATTTTGAATATAGACAAGCAAATTGAGTAACTAAATCCTGTATACCCCAACCAACAAGTTAACACTAACAACAACCCATTTAAGAAGCCTGCATCTAACAAGCTCTCCAAAAACCTTGCATTTGACAACCTTGAGTGCAAACTGAATGGCACATAATTATCAAACAACAAAGAACACACAGTACCAATTCAATAAATAACCACAAGTATAGAAAACAGTACCAATAGGTGAAATTTAATTTAAATATGAAAATTAAATTTGGAGAACCATAAAGGACATTCTCAAATATCTATAAACTTGGTGTCTTATTGTCTAATATGTGTGACCAGATTAAAATCCAGCATATATCAAGTGGGGGAATAAAAACAAGCAACGTAGTGTTTATAAGCAATGTGATTATCAAATAACGATAAGCTGTCATGTTGGCAATCTTTAGCAACAACTAACTTTTCTGTTCAATTGGACTCCCTAGATTGTCAAAGAAAATTGAACCCTAGCAACATAGATATACATATTCAGTAAATCAAAAAATACCACTAAAACAAAAACAAAAATATATCTACTTTGCTAAAAAAAAGTTAATGAGCTATCTAAAATATCAACTTATTTCATCATTTCATTTAGTCACTTGTTTATACCTATATATTTTTCTATGTCCACACCTTTATGTCCTACACCTCTTTTAGACCTTTCAATGCAAGCAAGAGTAACATGTTATGTTGACTAGTATAACCCATAAAATAAGTTACTCATTTCATCAATATTTCTTCATCAAGAAAAGCATACTTATTTTTTAAAGTCTCAATTTGAATTTCAATAGAGGAAATGTTTTGCAAGCATGCTAAGTTTTTCATTTCTAAATACATCAATCCATCATTCAATTCATTATATGCACATTGTAGTAAATCATAGGAAAAACTATCATCAATTACCTCAAAGTCTTTTTGAGCTATGTGGGAGGTAATCTCAATATCTAGCATGATTGGCTCTATACGGGAATCATCATCTTGCTCACGATTGTCCATTAAGGTTTCAAGAGCATGCTCCATTCCAATATGTTCTTCCTCCAATGGCTTTTGCTCTTCTTGCTTTCTAGATACAACATTTTGCTCAAAAACATTGTTAGCAAGATAAATAGCATCAAGGGTATTGATCAATCAATTTGAGACACTTATGTTAGCTTTGTATTAGGCATTATTAGATGTTTATTGTGCCCAATATTAGTACTTTAGATGAGTTTAATGTTGTTGGGCTTCATTGGGCTTTAATGCAAATATTGAATAATTTTCGGATTTTGATGCATTTTGACCTTTCTTCCTTGGTTAGGTCATAACTTGGGACTCGGTGATTCAATTGAGGTGATCTTGGTGTCTTTGGAAAGATAAGACAATGCTCTACAAGTTTCATGAAGAACTCAAGAGCTGGATCGGAATGCTAAGGGTCCAAAATTTCCCTGCAATGCAGAGTGGGTTTGCTGTCACGGAACCATCTGGGCAGTATGCACATATTGGACTATATAGTGGGTTATAGGCCTCCTCTTGGGCTGAAACTTGGTCACTTGAAAGATAAGACCCATATCTCCAACTTCAATGAAGACCATTTTGTCAATAGATGTCGTTTTAGGCATGCTTCAGAAGCTACAAGTTGGTCTGAATTTGGAAACACGTTCTTCCAACCTAACTTGAGGTAGGTGAAGTGTTTTTGGCATTTCTGGAGTTCTAAAAGTCCAAATGACATGATTCAAATTGGAGAGTTTCAAGGAGACAACTGGCTACAACTTTGATGAAGACATCCAAGCCAAAATGCACCGTCTAGGTGATGAATTTGAAGCCAGAAGTCGGATAAGAGTTGTTGACTAAAAGCCACCAACCATACACCAACCCACCTACCATGCACCAACCCACCAACCATGCATCAAGCTTCCATTTTTGACAAATTTCAGATTCTTATAGCTTGTATTCAGATTATGTACATGTACAAATTGGCATCTAGGATTAGTATAAATAGACCCAACCTCTTTGTATTAGAGGCATTCAATTTAGAAGTAAGTTTCAAGAAAGTTTAAGTATTTGTGAGAGTTTTCTTTCTCTTCTTCTCCATTCTCTTTGCA
Source organism: Styphnolobium japonicum (assembly GCA_023212625.1). NCBI lineage: Eukaryota > Viridiplantae > Streptophyta > Magnoliopsida > Fabales > Fabaceae > Styphnolobium > Styphnolobium japonicum. The sequence goes on from JALBWW010000010.1 coordinate 5,285,269, forward strand.
ATTTCGTTTTTGTTCTTTAAATTCTGAGTTCTTCCTTCCCATCCATGGAAGGCTAGGCTCTCATAATCAATCCAAGGGATTAGCCATCTTGTTGTTTAATTTGGAGATCTTGGTTTACTTGTTCATATTGCTTAATTGTTATTCAAGTTTCTCTTCTTCCTCTTTTGATTTTTATCTAGATTAAATTGCTTAATTTGATTTAGATGTTGATGTGGTAATAGCTTTATTATCATGTATTCAAAGAGGATCATAAAGATTAAACAATGTATTAAAGCTTTTTGATAGATTGTTTAGCTTGGTTAAATTCTAGATCTTAAGTTAATCTATGTTGGATGGTGCTTACTTTATCTAACCTTGGTTAATCAAATCCTAGATGCTTATCTAGTAAAGAATTCTTGGATCATGTTAAGGCTTCTTGATGTGATCTAAGGCCAAGAACTTGGTTAGCAATTAAGTGAATTCCTTGTGATCAATGATGAGTTAAACTTAAGATCGGTAAATTTCCTTGGATTGGTTGTTTCTTTATATTTGTTTACAACTTTGAATCTCCTACTTTTATTAATCTTGTTAATCAACAACAAAACCCCCCCCTTTTCTAAGTATCTTGATCTAATTAAATCTTTGTTTTTGGATCCTTGAGAGACGATTCGGTTCATTCTCTATACTACAAATTAGTTTGTGAACCGGTTATTTTATTTGATAGGTCTCGACATCCTCTTGTCAAATTTGGCGCCCGTGGATCCAAGGCAACTATTTGATCATTTCAAGATCCCATCTAACTCTAACAAATGTGTTTGTTTTGTTTTTGAAGCTTTTCAAGTGGGATTCATTTGGATAAAGGGCGTTGTGTCAAGAATTTTGGTTCGGGCATCTCAGATTGATCTGAATTTTGGTACACAAATGGAAAATATTATTCTGAGAAAGGCTCACTATATATAGTGAGGTCACCCTTATTTTTGCCAAATTCCATCTTTTAGACCACTTTTTCAATTTTTAAGATTTTTATTATTTTGTTGGATAGCATTTTTGTGTAGATTTTATCCTGTGGTGGTTCCATAATTTTTAAAATTCATTTGATACTGTTTTTATTTTTGTTTAATTTTTTGGAGTATTTGTTTTTGGAATTTTTAGTGTTTTAGTTGTTATTGCTTTTTTAATACCTTCTTATGAACTGCATGCTGTATGACTAGATCTGATCCCGGTACCTTGCATTCATTTGATCCTGAAATTGATAGAACATTTCATACACTTCATAGAATTCATAGGACTGGTAGTAGCATTCATAGAGCTAATAGAATTACTTCTGGAATTGGGCTTGAACTTGACATTGCACCTAATCTTGTTGACTCTTTTAATCTGTTGAGTGCATACATAGTACTTCGTGCGATCTTGAGTCCTGTTGATTTTACTATGGTGACTATAACAATAGGACCCTTAAGGAATTGGTCGCACTGATGTGAATTATCAACCTTTGTGCATTCAATATCCCGAACTTAATGTTGATTTTGAGTTGAAATCGATTGATACACTTGTCGCCCAAGTTTCATGGTCTTGCGGTGAAGATCCACATAAGCATTTGAAGGAGTTCCATGTTGTATGTTCCACCATGAAACCTCATGGAATAGTCAAGATCACATCAAGCTAAAGGCCTTTCCTTTCTCTTTGGATGGTGCATAAGGATTGGTTGTATTACTTACAACTCGCCGCCATCACTTCTTGGAATGACATGAAAAGATTATTTACGAGAAGTTCTTTCCCTGCATCAAGAACTGCCGCAATAAGGAAAGATATTTGTGGCATAAGGCAAATCGGTGGTGAAACTCTCCATGAGTATTGGGAGAGATTCAAGAAATTGTGCTCAAGCCGCCCACACCATCAAATTAGTGATCAAATCCAATACTTCTATGAAGGATTGATGCCAATGGAAAGGAGTATGATTGATCTTGCAAGTGGTGGAGCATTGGTAGATAAAACTCCATTCTTGCGAGAAACTTAATTGCAAACATGGCGGCAAATTCTCGAATTTGGTACTCGAATGGGTGTCAGAACTGCAATAGTCAATGAAGTTAATACCTCTTCACATGCCGATCAACAAAGGGTGGAACATAGATTGGATGAGCTCACTTCTTTGGTTAGACAAATGGCAATAGGACAACACGAACCACGTGTGCAAACCCCTGCAAGAGTTTGTAGCATATGTTCTAGTTCCTCTCATCCTACTGATTCCTGCCCCACATTGCAAGATGATTCTCGAGTTTCAAGACCAATCGTGTATATTTCTGGGAAGCCACAATTCCATCGGAACAACAACGAAATATGATCCATTCTCCAACACTTACAACCCCTGGTGGAGGGACCATCCCAATCGAGATATGGGAATGCATCAAATCACAAAACCAGATAGACCACCATTCCAGCGGCAAGCAAGGACAAATCGGTTTCGCCCACATGCGGACCAAGTAGACCACCATTCCAAAGAAGAAGGTCCTGTAGCCACAAAATCGAGCCCTCATTGGAGGATTTGGTGAAACATTGGCCACCAATAACATCCGGTTTCAACAGAGAACTGAAACCACCATTGAGAACTTGGAGACTCAAATTGGTCAACTTGCCACATCAATTCATGAATTAAAGTCACAGGTTACGGCCAATTACCCTCTCAAACCACTCCAAACCCTAGAGGCAATGTTAGTGCTATAGCTTTACGCATGGTAAGCAAATCAATGGACCAAAGGCAGATACTTCCGATTCTACCCTTGGCCCGTAGAAACAAGATTCTACAAGAACTTCAAGTTCAGCCTAATTCGAATCTTTGTCAGAGATTCAGCGACAAATGATCCTACAACGACCAAGCGAGAAAATTGGATCAAATCGGCTGACAAAATTGATAAAGTGAGCATCCAAAAAGTCGAGGTTCCAACATTCCTCTTCCTTTTCCCAACCGAATGATACAACCGAGGCATATGGTTGAAACAGACTTGGATAAGGAAATTATGGAGACTTTTCGAAGGTTGAGGTGAATATACCTCTCTTGGAGGCAATTAAACAAATCCCCAAGTATGCCAAGTTCTTGAAAGAGATGTGCACCCATAAGAGGAAGCTAAAGGGCACCAAAAAGTGAGTATGGGGAGAAATGTCTCTGCTTTGATTCAGCCCAACCTACCTCCCAAATGCAAGGATCCGTGCACTTTTACCATCCCTTGCACCATCGGGCACCAATTCCACTCATGCCTTGCTAGACTTGGGAGCCTCCATCAATGTAATGCCAAAGTCGCTTACACTTCCTTGCATATGGGAGAGCTAAAGCCTACCGGCATTGTCATTCGATTAGCAAACCTAGCACTTGCACAACTGCGGGGAGTGTTGGAGGACGTTACGGTTCGGTACATAATTTAATATTCCCATCTGATTTTTATGTGTTGAATATGGAATATGAATCTGCCTCTTCCCCACCCCCATTGATCTTAGGTAGGCCATTTTTGAAACTGCTAAAACTAAGATTGATGTGCATGTCGGGTACCCTTTCCATGGAATTTGGTGATGATATCATTCTTAACATTTTTGATGCCATGAAATACCCTTTAGAGGATCATTCTGCTTTTCATTTTGATGTCATTGATTTACTTGGTTGATGATATGCATGTCGATATGTTGGCGAGTTTCTGAAATTGTAGGATACACCGATAGCATAGCTTGTGATACTTGTTCTGCTTCGGACTTTTTGGTTATAAACCCACTACAATGTGTGCACTGTCTTGAGATTTCTACATACTTATCATGTCTTGTTGTTAATTTCACGACATTGATGATTACATTTACATTATTAATGGCAATGATGTTGTTATGAATGATGTTATCATTCATCCTGTGCTAAGTGTGATTCTTTTGATTCCATAGGATATGATGATGTTGTTTTGCAAGATTGTGCACACTTGCGGTGCAGTGCAATGAGAATTTAGCGATTTAGTTTCTCCAAAACTAGTACCGTCACCCAGAACCACCCTCCATTGAACTTAAGCCCTTGCCCGATCATTTGAAGTATGCATTCTTGGAAGAGGATGAGAAGCTCCCTGATAATGGCCAAACACCTCCAACCACGAGCAAGAAACCGATTATTGGAAGTCTTGAAGCAACACAAAAGGGCAATTGGTTGGACACTTGCACATTCCTGTATTAACCCCTCCACATGCATGCACAGGATATTACTTGAGGAGGAAACTAAACCGGTGAGACAACCCGGAGACCATCCTCTCATTCTAGATGTGGTGAAAAAGAAGTGACCAAGCTCTACCGCAGTGGCATTATCTATCCCATCTCTCGACTGGCCAAGTGGGTGAGCCGGTGCAAGTAGTTCCAAAGAAATCAGGGTGACTGTTGTGGCCAACCGTAAGAATGAGCTCATTCCAACCCGAGTGCGAGAATAGCCGGAGAGTCCGCATTGACTACGACGTCTCAACCAAGCCACTCGGAAAGATCATTACCCCCTTCCGTTCATTGATCGATCTTCGGAACGGTTGGGTGGTAAGTCTCATTACGCTTTTAGATGGCTACCGATACTTCCAAATCCACATTGCACCGGAGGATCGGAGAAGACCACATTTACTTGTCCCTTCGGCACCTTTGCTTACGCACGGATGCCCTTCGGCCTCTGCAATGCCCCCTGGTACCTTCCCGGTGCATGGTGAGCATATTTTCGATTTCTTAGAGGAGTGCATGGAGGTATTTATGGATGACTTACCTGTCTATGGTTCTTCTTTTGATTCATGTTTAGCCAGCTATCTAGAGTACTGCAAAGATGCATTGAGACTAACCTTGTGCTAAATTTTGAGAAATGCCATTTTATGGTAGAACAAGGTATAGTTTTAGGCCATGTAGTATCCAGTAAGGGCATTGAGGTAGATCCTGCCAAGATTGATGTAATTACTTGTCTATCTTACCCCACATGCGTGCGGGAAGTGCGTTCTTTTCTTGGTCATGCAGGTTTCTCACAGCGCTTCATTGCCAACTTCAAAGATTGCTCTTCCACTTTCCCGATTCTTGAGAAAGATGTGGAGTTCAATTTTGATGACAAGTGCAAGGCGACTTTCAACCACTTGAAGCAGCCTTGACTAGTACCCCTATCATCCCCACTGACCGGACATTGCCATTTGAGTTAATGTGTGATGCTTCTAACTATGCAAGGGAGCAGTCTTGGCACAGAGTGGGAAAAGCTTCTCATGTGATATACTATGCTTCCGAACTCTAGATCTTTGCTCGAGGCCAACTATACCACAACCAGAAAAAGAACTTTTAGCCATTGTTTTTGCTTTGGATAAGTTTAGATCATATTTGCTTGGTTCTAAGGTTGTTGTGTTTTATCGATCATGCGACTCTGAAGTTCCTTTTGAAGAAGCCGGATGCAAAGCCCCGACTAATAAGATGGATGCTCTTGCTCCAAGAGTTTCACATAGAGATCCGTGACAAGAGTGGAGCGAGAGAACCTAGTGGCGGATCATTTGAGCCGCATTGAAAGGGATTTAGATCCCTTCCTGTGGGACTCCTTCCCGGATGAGCTTATGAAGGCGCAAGGTAAGAACACCTTCCCTTGGTTACCTGATATGGTGAATTTCTTGGTTGCTACAGTTTTTCCCTCACATTTCACTCGTGCACAAATTTATAAACTTAAGAGTGAATCAAAATATTATGTGTGGGATGATCCATATATGTGGCGATTTTGTAGTGACCAAATTATTAGGCGATGTGTGCCTAATCAAGAGTTTCATTCTGTTCTTAGCTTTTGTCATGCATTTGCATGTGGTGGACATTTTGGGCCTCAACGTACAGCTAGGAAAGTTTTAGACTCTGGTTTATATTGGCCTACCTTGTTTCATGATGCATATTTGTTATGTAAGTCTTGTGAACGATTAATCGGAAGAACAGGGAACATTTCTCGCAGGAATGAGATGCCCCAGCAACCTCTACTATATTGTGAAATCTTTGACGTATGGGGTATTGATTTCATGGGACCTTTTCCTGTTTCCTTTGGTTATGTTTACATTTTGCTAGCTGTTGATTATGTATCAAAATGGGTGGAGGCTAAAGCCACTCGGACTGATGATTCCAAAGTTGTTGTGGATTTTGTTAGATCACATATTTTCTGCAGGTTTGGAATCCCGAGAGCTATCATCAGTGATCAAGGCACCCATTTCTGTAACCGGAGCATGGAGGGATTGATGAGGAAATATGGCGTGTTGCATAAAGTTTCTACACCTTACCATCCCAAGACTAATGGTCAAGCCGAGGTCTCCAATAGAGATCAAGCGCAAACTTGAAAAAAAAGTCCAACCTAATCGGAAGGAGTTGAGCAAGAGGCTTGAGGAAGCTCTATGTGCTAACCGGAACGCAAACAAAACTCCAATCGGGAAGTCTCCATATCGGATAGTCTATGGTAAGGCATGCCACTTGCCGATAGAAATTGAGCACAAAGCATATTGGGTGTGAAGCAATGCAACATGAATTTGGCGGAGTGGCATAGAGCGGAAGTTGCGATTCTGAGGAATTGGAAGAGATCCGCCTAGATGCCTATGAGAGCTCCCGACTCTACAAAGAAAAGACCAAAGCCTTCCATGATAAGTTTATTCTTCGGAAGGAGTTTTCAGTTGGGCAAAAAGTTCTCTTGTTTAATTCTCGCCTTAAGTTGATGCCTGGTAAATTAAGGTCTAGGTGGGACGGTCCGTTTGTTGTCACTAACATTTTTCCTCATGGTGTGATGGAAATTAAGAGTGAAGCCACCAACAAAGTGTTCAAAGTTAATGGTCACCGCCTCAAAAATTTTTATGAAGGAGCTCAAGAGAACCTCGTGGAGGAAGTTCAACTGCAGGATGCCCTCTACCATGATTGATCACTACTGTGTTGAAAAAAAAAAAAAGAAAGAAAAAAAAAGAAGACAAAAAAAAAAGAAGAAAAAAAAATAGAAAAGAAAAAGCCACGATTAATGTCAATTGCCAGAGATTGAATCATTATTGGGGAGGACCCATCGCTCGTGCAAAATCTTCAATCACGCTGGCTAAGGACATTAAAAGTAGCGCTTCTTGGGAGGCAACCCAAGCTTTCTAACTCTTTCATCTTTCAACTTTGACTTTTTTGCAATCACAGAATCGAGACGAAACTTGGTGCCAAGCGAGAAAATCTATCGAGTTTGATTTTTCTTGTCTTAATTTTGTTTATTTTTCGTTGTGAGATGATTTTTCACCGGTTAAATGGCGGATAACGGTACTCGTGAAAATCTTTTTCGGTCCCTTCGATTACCCACAAACACTGAAATCTGTACATAATTTTACTCAATTTTTTTTTTCTTCTCTCTCTTTCTTCTTTCTTTCGAAATGGATAATCAGCTTTTTTATCTCCGCAAGCAATTCCCTTCTCTCCCTCAAAATGCTTTAACTAACATTTATTGTGCAAGGTTTGAGAGATTAAGGATGCTTATGCACAAAGGCATCCCTGCGGATATACGCTGGTTGATCGAAGCAAAGGTCCGACTCGTGAGGTGAATTTTACGATGCTCTTGTTTCATATATGCCAGGGCTAGGAAAAAGTTCATATGCAAAGAAGAGAAGAGCAAAAAGGTTACGGGTCTGCTATAAATGTGCAAGATGGACCTGTAACACAAAATGCAAATCAATTGGAATGACGTCTATAAACCGAGATGATAAAATTAACTTCATAAAGGATGGCATGAGTAAGGAGTCTTTAGATAACATTCTATTGACTCTTGAGACGCATCCTAGTGGAGATGTGCAGAGAGTACTTCTCGATTTATGGCCAATATTCCAAGATGAACATGAACGTTATAGTCTCGGGAATCTGACTCAAAAAGACCCTGTTTGCCAATTTTTAAGAAAATTGGATGGAAAGCCGACCATCGGCCCATAGAGAGCTTCAAGACGTTACTGGACGTAAAACCAGAGGAAAATGTGAGCCACAATCACACCTCCTGTAAGTATTTTTTTTATTTTTTATTTTATTTTATTTTTTCCTGTTTATTAAAAAAAAATCAAAAAAAAAATCAAAAAAAAAATCAACAAAAAAATTCAAAAAAAAAATAAAAATTCAAAAAAAAATAAAAATAGCCGTTTTTTTTTTGAAATATGCGTTGCATATTTTCAAACTTCTTCTGACACATATAGATTAGTCTTTTATCATTGTCATATAGCTATTATCATTGTTGTGCTTATTTTCAAACTTACCTGACACACGGATCTACCCCTCCTTTATAGTTGTAATTATTACCTTTGAGTTTTGATGCCTTTAAATAATGCACTTTGCTCTCTTCAGATCATTGATAAGGTGAGAGTACGAAAAAAAAAAAAAACAAAGAGAAAAAAAAATGGAAGTCACTTCAGTTCGTCGGATCAAGAGTGTTTGTGTCTTTTGTGGATCTAATCCTGGGAAAGATAAAGAGTTTGTAAATATTGCACACCATCTTGGTCGAGTGCTAGCTGAGAGAGAAATCCGTTTAGTTTATGGAGGAGGTAGTCTTGGGTTAATGGGTTGTGTAGCAACCGCACATTTAGGAGGTGGCAAAGTCCTTGGTGTCATTCCTACCCTTTATCGACCGGCAAGCCCATTGGAAAAACATTAGGGGATGAAGTAATAGTATTTTGCATGCACCAACGCATGAACATTATGATCGCCAATGCCGATGCCTTTATTGCCCTACGGTGGTTTTGAAACTTTGGAAGAACTCTTTCAAATTACATCCTGGTCACGAACTTTCACCAAAAACCCATAGGTATATTAAATGTTAATGGTTTTTATGACGATTTGTTTTGTTTTCTTGATCATCTTTGTAGAAACAAGGTTCATCTCACAAGCGACACGTCAAAGTCTTGTAAAGCTACAACTCCTGAACAATTGCTCGATCACTCAATGCATTTGTACCACAACGTGATCCAATGGCTCCACTAATTGGGAACAAGGCAGCAAAGACAAAAGCAAAAACTTGATTTGACTTTGTCTTTGTGAATTTTTGTTTTCTCTTATGGTTTTAGTTTTTGTAATTTTTCTTATTTCAGCCCGATTTGCGGTTTTTAAGTAAGACCTTCTACACTCTACCTATCTTTATTTTGACATTGGGGACAATGTCTTTAATTAGTTGGGGGGAGGGATAGTTGACATTACCATGTACATAGTTTAGTTAAAAAAAAAAAAAAAAAACTAATCTTTATTGTTACTAACTTTTTAGATGTATGATGGCAGAGTAAGGAGTAGTTTTGCTCTTGAGACGCATCTTAACTTGCATTTCATAATAGGTCTTAAATCATCTTTGTTCTTGTATATATATTAAAAAAAATAAAAATATAAAAAAATAAAAAAATAAAAAAAATAAAAACACACACACACACAATTTTGATCTTTTCAATTGATTTTGATACAAGCATGTCTTTGAATCGAGCTTAATTGATGATAAAAGTATGCAAAACAGTTTATAGTTGAATCATTTTCATGATATACATGTGTATATGATTGTGGATATTAGGAAGAAGGCATGGTTGAATTGAGTGAATGTTCCATACCTTTGTGAGTTTTGGGCTTTTCCAAGTTTGATACTTACACTTGGTTATTTTCTTTCATGAGTGATGTCAATTATGAATTTATTTTCTAGAACTTGCATTGAATCGATTTGAGATTACATTGGTCTCGTATGTTGCATGAAAATGACAGAGGCATTTTTTCTTGACTTAGCCGCTTTGGCCAAATAAACCTACCTTGCATTTATCCAATTATTAACTCCCTCTAAACCTATTTGCCTATTCTTTGTTCTTAGCTCATTACAAGCTTTGAGTGAAAAACCATGTTTTACCTTACCTTAGGGAATGGGAGAGCATTGATTTTCTTATTGGAGGAGTTCTTTTGCTTGCAATGATTTAAGTGTGGGGGAATTGATGTGCTGATACGAAATGCTTGGTACAAAAAAAAAAAAACAAAAAAAAAAACAAAAACAAAAACAAAAAAAAAAAAAAAGGAAAAAAAAAGAAAAAAAAAAAGAAAAAGGAAGGAATGTGTGAAGAGAATGAGCATTTTATGGTTTTGGATAAAAAATTTATTCTTTCTACTTGAATTACTCCTCAATGCTCTTTTATTCTCTTTGGTTTTAACCTGCTATTATCTATATTGTTCCCTTCCTTTACCTTAGAAGTTCCATTACAACCTTTTTGAAAGACCTCTTGATTTTTGCAATTTATTTGATCTAAGTAGTGGAGAATTGATGTATATGCAAGCCTATGGTAAAATACTTTCATAATTTGACTGAGTTGAGCGTAAACAGTTAACCTAAACACCTTGTGTGATTTGAGTGACACTTGTGAAGAATTTTACTCAATCTGAACATGCCTATTTCTGATTAAAGCATGATTATGCTATACTTTATTCTCAATTGATTTGATTCAACTATTCTTTGTTAAGCATACTTGACTTATTAATTATGGTTTATGTTTGATACAATGCTTGTATTTAAAAATTAGTTGAATTGATTAAATAAAATATTACATGTTTGTGGGTATCATCCTGGTAAACCCTCACGAGACTATAACTCGTCCACTAGGGACACCTAGGGGTTTAAAGGCTTGTGGCACATGCTAAGTGCCATCGTGTTTTCCTACGGAAGTGGATTAGATTAGGTACAATCAGTTTTTATGTTTTTAGTTTAATAATATGATGTTTCTTGTTTTTCTTTAGTTTCGTTGTTATGTGTTTTGCCCAAGAGTACAAAAGCTTAAGTGTGGGGGAATTTGATCAATCAATTTGAGACACTTATGTTAGCTTTGTATTAGGCATTATTAGATGTTTATTGTGCCCAATATTAGTACTTTAGATGAGTTTAATGTTGTTGGGCTTCATTGGGCTTTAATGCAAATATTGAATAATTTTCGGATTTTGATGCATTTTGACCTTTCTTCCTTGGTTAGGTCATAACTTGGGACTCGGTGATTCAATTGAGGTGATCTTGGTGTCTTTGGAAAGATAAGACAATGCTCTACAAGTTTCATGAAGAACTCAAGAGCTGGATCGGAATGCTAAGGGTCCAAAATTTCCCTGCAATGCAGAGTGGGTTTGCTGTCACGGAACCATCTGGGCAGTATGCACATATTGGACTATATAGTGGGTTATAGGCCTCCTCTTGGGCTGAAACTTGGTCACTTGAAAGATAAGACCCATATCTCCAACTTCAATGAAGACCATTTTGTCAATAGATGTCGTTTTAGGCATGCTTCAGAAGCTACAAGTTGGTCTGAATTTGGAAACACGTTCTTCCAACCTAACTTGAGGTAGGTGAAGTGTTTTTGGCATTTCTGGAGTTCTAAAAGTCCAAATGACATGATTCAAATTGGAGAGTTTCAAGGAGACAACTGGCTACAACTTTGATGAAGACATCCAAGCCAAAATGCACCGTCTAGGTGATGAATTTGAAGCCAGAAGTCGGATAAGAGTTGTTGACTAAAAGCCACCAACCATACACCAACCCACCTACCATGCACCAACCCACCAACCATGCATCAAGCTTCCATTTTTGACAAATTTCAGATTCTTATAGCTTGTATTCAGATTATGTACATGTACAAATTGGCATCTAGGATTAGTATAAATAGACCCAACCTCTTTGTATTAGAGGCATTCAATTTAGAAGTAAGTTTCAAGAAAGTTTAAGTATTTGTGAGAGTTTTCTTTCTCTTCTTCTCCATTCTCTTTGCAATTTCGTTTTTGTTCTTTAAATTCTGAGTTCTTCCTTCCCATCCATGGAAGGCTAGGCTCTCATAATCAATCCAAGGGATTAGCCATCTTGTTGTTTAATTTGGAGATCTTGGTTTACTTGTTCATATTGCTTAATTGTTATTCAAGTTTCTCTTCTTCCTCTTTTGATTTTTATCTAGATTAAATTGCTTAATTTGATTTAGATGTTGATGTGGTAATAGCTTTATTATCATGTATTCAAAGAGGATCATAAAGATTAAACAATGTATTAAAGCTTTTTGATAGATTGTTTAGCTTGGTTAAATTCTAGATCTTAAGTTAATCTATGTTGGATGGTGCTTACTTTATCTAACCTTGGTTAATCAAATCCTAGATGCTTATCTAGTAAAGAATTCTTGGATCATGTTAAGGCTTCTTGATGTGATCTAAGGCCAAGAACTTGGTTAGCAATTAAGTGAATTCCTTGTGATCAATGATGAGTTAAACTTAAGATCGGTAAATTTCCTTGGATTGGTTGTTTCTTTATATTTGTTTACAACTTTGAATCTCCTACTTTTATTAATCTTGTTAATCAACAACAAAACCCCCCCCTTTTCTAAGTATCTTGATCTAATTAAATCTTTGTTTTTGGATCCTTGAGAGACGATTCGGTTCATTCTCTATACTACAAATTAGTTTGTGAACCGGTTATTTTATTTGATAGGTCTCGACATCCTCTTGTCAGGTATCCCAAATATCTTTGGCACTAGAGCAATTTTTAATTCTCGCATAAATATCATCATTTAAACCATATCTCAATATTTGCATTGCTCTAATGTTTAAGGTAAAACATTTCTTGTCATAGGAATCCCAATTCAATTCTGGTTTAGAGGAAAAACCATCAAGCACAATATCCCACAAATCTAAGTCAATAGATTGCAAATAACATTCTATCCTAGTTTTCCAAAAATCAAAATGCACACCATCAAAGAATGGTGGTTTATCAAATTCAAAACCCTCTATATTTGAAAAACTTTCTATGGTTGCCATCATACAAGGATCTTTAACTCTAAGCGGTTAAACTTTAAAACAGAGCACGAAGCTCTGATACCACTTGTTAGCCAAGGGCAACCATCACACAGGAAGGGGGATGAATTGAGTGATGACAAATTTTAAAACAAACTTAAGCAATTGTGCATTTTGATGCACTCAATCAATATATGCAGCGGAATAAATACATTAAACACATCATGCTTGGAGACAATCAAGAACATTAACTTCACATTCAAGACATTATGCTAATCACATTAAAGTTATATAACAATATTAATCATAATGTGATTAACCATTAACAATCAATATCATTGAAACAAATATTCTAGATAGCTCAAATGCAACTTCAATTAGTGTAAAAACAAGCAAACAAGCTAAACATTAAGTTCTAATGATCAAGACAACAAGCTCACAAGATTATGCAGTAAATTTATAATTATAGCTGCAGAATATGTATAGATAGCAAGAATATCAAGTGAAAGTGCTGTAATGTCAAGAGAGTAAGGGATAAGAGAGAGTGCAAACAATATTTACTGGTTCGATCACTTCTTGTGATCTACGTCCAGCCCCAAGATCATCCACTTGAGGTTTCCACTATTCTTCAAGCTTGTAACTTAGGTGCTTGAGAAACCTTTACAAAGTTAAGCACTCTTCACACCTTTGGGATCCTCCACCCTTATGCAAGAGCCTCTAACTCTTCAATCTTTACCGGTGCTTGAAAAACCTTTACAAGCTATGAGCACTTCCTACACCTTTGGGATCCTCTACCCTTTGTGTATAAGCCTCACACTTTCAACTAGAGGGATCCTCTGCCCTCACTTAGTGTTTACAAGATAAGAATATGATAGAATGAATAAACTCTCTCAAAGAGTAGATAATACAAATTGAAGAACTAATGGATAGATGGATTTTTAACAATGAAGAGCTCAAATATTGATTTTGATAGAAAATGATCAAATCCTCATAATGATTTGTAAATCAGTATTCATCAACTTGTTAATGCTTCAATATTAGCTCCTATATATAACCTAAGTGATAAAATGGTCGTTGGTGGTGTTTAAGAAAGATTTCCTATGAAAACTAGCCGTTTATAGCCGTTATTCTGACTTTCTGGCAAGCAATATCCGGATATTTGAACTTGGTATCAGGATATCCTAATTTCTGGGCTTATTCCAAGAACAGAATATCCTGATATCTGATTTCGTATCCTGATATTTGATTGAGATATCCTGATATCATATTGAGATATCCTGATAACTGATTGAGATATCCTGATATCATAACTCGTATCCTGATATTTGGTTGAGATATCCTGATATCAGAAAGTTGTATCCTGATATTTGAAAGGTGTTTTAGCTACTGGAGCAAGATATCCGGATATCACAAAGCTGTATCCGGATATTTCAATGTTGATTTGCCTCTGGAGACAAATATCTGGATACCAAAGGCTTGTATCCTGATATTGAACTCGTGAGTGCTCTCTGGAGTCAAATATCCGGATACAGAAAGTCTGTATTCGGATACAGCATTGCAGCACACAAAAATCAAACTTCCAACGGTCATAACTTCTTCGTTTCTTAACGGAATTAAACAAATGACCATGCGTTGGAAAGCTCTTTGAGTCTACTTTCATATGAAACAAGTTTTAGATCAAAACTCGAAGTATTTTGAAAGTTATGATAAAAATAGTGACCATAGGTCAGTTTTCCAAAACTTAAACTTGGCTTTTTTTTATAGTTTTGACATACCACCATGACTAATTTCAAAACTTGTTTGTTGGGCATTTTAGCAAGTTTAAAAACATTTGTCTACATTGAAAAACTTATTTGAGCTCTCTTATTGTAAAACCTCTATCCTTACAAAGGAGCGTAGCCTATAACAGAAATATACCCTTTTAAGTCTTTAGGCTTCTTGATGCAATCCAAGCTTATAAAAATTCTTCTCTTCAAATTTTCCAAATGCTTGGGACATCTCTTCATTCTCCAACTTCTTGAGTTGAGCAAGATTAAGGTCTTTCACATTCTTGTTCTATTGCTCACTCTTGATACTTGGACTATCCTACAAAGCATAACTCACTTAAAAATCATGGTTAGTCCAAATCCATAACTCAATATTTCAATATGCATGATTCATAAGTATATAACTATATATTCTTCATGCATATATGATTCACATAGACACATATCCAATATCAATTAATTACAACACATATAAAGTATTATTGGATATATTCTATAAATTATGCTACTCATACCCAATGCATGATCCTTATATAAAATAAACAAGATATATTACATAATCATGCTTGATCAATTATATTCCATTAAGCAAATGTAGGTAGCATATTCATTATCTACTTATCTATTTGTCATCATCAAAACATATTGTTTTAAATCATTGGGGCAAACACTTTTCCACAAAATTTAATTTAAATATGAAAATTGAACTACATACCACTTGATTAACTATAGCTGCAATGTCAGCAGGCACAACTCCTTGGAACTGTTGGACTAGAAATGTTAAAACACCTTCAAATGATCGCAGTTTCACTTTCGTAGTTTCCAATTCAGATTCCAAGGTCTGTCTTTTTAATGTCTCTGTATCTAACTGTGACTTTAATTCATGCACTTGAGGATCCCGAGAACAGCCAACAGCTGAGGATAATGAAATTCCACTAGACTGACAAGCAGTTTGGCCAAATATCTGAGATAGAGATGGTCCAAAGCCTAAACCTCAAACTCGGCCTGGGTGCTCTTTCCCAAACACCTGAGCAAGTGAATCTTCTTGGGAAAGAAACTGTGAGGAACTAGCTTGCTGCTCAATCTCCATAATTTTCTCCTACGTATATACAAAACATCAAGCACTAAAGTTAGAATTTATACATATAGTAATTATATTTAGTGAAACATCAAGATTAATTCCATAAATTACTTACGCCTATAGCATTAGCCTCGTCATTGACGTAAGAGCCGTCCTTTCGTTTGTGTGTTATATTCCGCATCTCTCCTCGACCAATGCGGCTCCCACGTTGCCTTTCCTATATTATTGTCACCAAAATCACATAATTAAAAACAAAGTAACACATAAGTTCAATCTACTAAAAATATAGTTGTATAAAATTAATCACCTCTTCCGCCTTTCTTCTAGATAAGCTTTCGGATCCTCCAATGTGTGGAATGGTTTGCTTCTTCCGATTTTCAGCATTTTTTTTGCATTTTTCCTACAAATTCATTAATAACAACATAGTTATCATAGAACTCGCCTAAAAATGAAGAAATAACAATATTACTTTTGATGTTACATGTGTACTCACTTCTAGACGATAATCAATAAAGGAAGCCCACTGATCACGATTAACATTCGGAGGGTGTTTTGCAATGTTGGCCTCTCTAGACTGTGTAGGATCATAGAACTCATGAAACAACTTGCATCTATTATCCTTCCACTTTTTTCCAATATTTTTTATTATGTACCCCTTTGCACGACTATCCTCCAAATGAATTTTTTTCTGTATATGAAAAAGTCATTAGTAGCCAAGTCATGAACAATAAGCATTAAAAACATACATATGTTGCATTTTATATATACCTCTATAATATCATTATACATTTGTTCTTTATAAGATTTTGGAACATCAGGCCATGTACGGTAACTAATTGGAAGAGATCCAAAATCAGATCCCAAGACTCCTAAGAAACCACCTAAAAGGCCACCTCCATCATCAATCGGCTGACCTTCCTCATTACAAGTGATAATCACTTTTTTACCACTAGGCAATGACCAAACATCCTTCACCCTCAAACGTGTTTCTTTAATGACACCATGATCATCTAAAAGAAAATTTGGGATGTTAGTAACATTATGTTTTGGCACAATCTATTTTGAAAGATAGATCATCATAGTCACTAGTTACTTTCACATTCCAATAGCTGTTATTCTTACCAATTACTTTCACATTCGAATAACTGTTATTCCTATGGCCACTAGTTACTGGTTGACTGGATGCAGTAGCAGCAATAGGATCATCTGGATCAGAGTATATTGCATCTGATGAATGTCTTGCCTCAGATGAACAAGTTGCCACAGTAAATGGCATAGAATGTGATCCACTAAGATTAGTTCGCAAAGAAGAATCACTGTCTCGAGTAGCATTGGAATCTTCAGTAACTGATGATGTAACCTTGAAACGTTTTGTCCTAGGCATCTCTGCAACTTTGTAACCAAGTCAATGATTAACATGCCATAAAATAATGATTATAATTGATACAAGCAAACCAAATAAATGTGCTTTTTTTTTCTTTTGAGGGATATAAATGTGCTATTGTTAAAAATGTTATGTGCAATATAAATGATATGTACAAGCCCAAAACAATTGCATCAACACAACAAATATTTGAAATCACAAAAGGTGCTCATCCTTTCATTCCATTAATATAGACCAAGTACATACTATGACCGATACAAACTAAACAAAATCTTCATCCTCATTAATATTATCAACATTAGCATCGATTGGAGGTTCATCTTCTATATCATCCCTTGTCAATCGTAAGTCTCCATTGCCATCATGAAACCACATATTCAAGTCTTGTTGTTGGTAAGGAACATTATCATAAATTGGATCTTCGCCTTTATCTTCACCCATATCATACAAGTCTCTTGGTTTTAGGTGGACAACAACACTCCATTCTTTATCCATTTCATCATCTACATAATATACAAGTTGGGCCTCCGATGCCAATACATATGGCTCATGATCTTCCCGATCACCAACATGTATCAACCGAGAAAAATTAATGGTAGTAAAGCCCAACTCATCTCTTCTGATGCCTCTATCAGTAGTGGTATTGGCCCATCGACATTTGAACAAGGTAACCATGAATCGACCATAATAGTTCAGCTCAATGATATCCACCAATTTTCCATAATATGGAACACCTCCAACCCTCATATTATTGTCACTGTTGCTTGCGTAACTTCTTGTATCAAATGTACCAAATACTCCACTATTTTGAGTCTTCAAACCATGATCTCGTGCTAGAGTTCAGAACTTGAATCCATTAACATTGTATGCATTAAACCGTTTGGCTTGGTCAAGTGGTCCACGTGCAAGAAACCTTATTTCTTCTGAATAAGAACTGTTGACATCATTCATAATCTAACATCAAGAGTGTATTATATTAGTTACATGATTGATTAAAATTCTGGAAAAAAATAGAAAATATTACTTCCACTTACTCGTTTGTGAAACCAACTGGCGAATTCTTTATGCACCACTTTATCTATCTCAGATTGTGACCGTGTACGACTCCTTAACCTTCTCCTTGTCTCAATTCTAAATTCCCTATATGAATTGATTAGATTAACATATTATGTAGAAGCCATTGCAAATATGTATTGAGATTCATGTAAATCTTTAAAGTTTACTTACTGGAGGAATGGGTCTACTGCTTCGCTATTGACTAACACATGACGATGTGCTTGTAGCTTCTCTATTGGTATCAGATCAAAATATGAAAAACCCCCTACTGGTCTGCCCACTTTTGGAAACATAGTATCCCTTTCATGACATTCATCATCATTAGGTCAGTCATCAACATGGCCTGGCCGATTAATTCTTGTCTCAACATCATCTAAATATCTTGAACAAAAGGTAAGAATTTCATTGGACAAGTAACCTTTAGCAATAGAGCCTTCTGGTTGTGCCTTATTACGCACATGATGAGTCTTATTTAGTACTTATATTTCATATCTTTATCATATGATTTTGTGGGATTTTATCTCCTAATTGATGTTTATTTGCTATTTATTTTAGGAAAGTTGATCTTTGAACAAATCTACTGTAATTATGGTAATTTGTGCAAAGAATCTTCAATGGATGAAAATAGGAGATTTAGTCAAAGGTTAATCAAGGAGACTCATTCAAAGACTATTCAAGGAAACAAGGAAACTTAATTAAGGCAAATCGGAAACTTTTCTTTGTCAAATCTTTTGTAATAATTTGGGCATAACTTTCACTCCAGAAGTTCAAATGACATGATCTCGGTGAATATGGAGAGTTAAGAAAAAGATCTACGAATATTATGTTGACCACTATCACTGATTCGATCAGATTTGATGAGATATGTCCAGCCCAAGTTAATGCCTTTTATGAAGAAAAGTGGCAACAACATTCAATTGCTTTTATGATTTCCTAAATCTTATAAAAGGACTTATTCTGCCCTAGAAGAAGGGAGAGCGGACCAGGGGGCTTGAGGAGGCTTTGGGGGAGAGGGCTTCCAGCCCTAGGAGAGCCAAGGAGATCATCAAGGAGCAAAGATTCAAGATCTTCATATTCTTGTTGTCTTGGATTCAATGGAGTTTATATTTTCCTATCTTTTGTTTTCCTATTTCTTGATGTTTTTCTAAACTCTTCCTAGCTAGAGTGATGATGTAACTTGAATGGATGATTTATTTGGATTTATAATTCTTAATTTAAGTTTCCTTTCATGATTGAGTGTTCATCTCTGTTCTTAATGCTTTTATGACTTGATCAACCATAAATTGAATTGATGGTCATGCATAGGATTGGGAAATTCATGTGTGATGTTGCTTCTTGAGATAAACACCATGATTAAGCAATAATCTAGGAATAGATATTGTTGGTTGTGTGGTATTACTTGGGATTTTGTTCATTTATGCCTTGTTCTATTTGGAATTAGACTAAGGAATTAGTTAATTCTAAATAGTTGAAGAGAATTAATCTACTAAGGAATTGGGTTTTAATTAAATTAGATATCCCACCATCAATTCTTGAATTTGAATTTAAATTAAGAAAGAATCCAAATAATCGGAAAATCAAGTGAAATCGGATCTCTAGCATCTCACTCTTTGTTTACTCAACCTCATTTAACATAGTTAAACTTTTAGTTTTTTTTTTAATTCTCTTCATTAATTTGCATAATTTAAATAGTATCTAAATTAGTAATTTGGTACTTGACAACACAATTCCACAGCAGACGATAATTTACTCATCACTTTATTACTTGTGCGATTTGGTACACTTGCCAAATAGCTATCAAGTTTTTGGCGCCGTTGCCGGGGGATTGTGATTTTGTCAATATCATTTAGCTAATAGGATACTAATTTAAACATTGATTTTAGTTTTTATTTCTAACCTTTTTGTTCTTGTATTATATTTTTAGGTGTCTTTGGTCATTGGTTGCAACAAGCTTGAGGTTGAGACAAAACTCTTGGTAAAATTGTTTTAACTTTGAATTGTCGTAACATGAATTACAATAGCTATGAGGCATGTTCTTTGTGTGGCAGTCCTATGCATGTTTCCTATATGTGTCCATATAATAATTAAACGGTGTTTCTTGATTCATATCATGAGACATATAATCATAATTGGCATAATCACTCTAATTTCTCATGGCATTCTCCTAGTAACATTGGTAGTGAATATTCTAAATATCAAAATCAATTCTACCAATCTACTTATGGCTATTATCAACCGCCTTATTTTTCTAATGAGGTTGCGGATCAGTATTACCTAGAGGAGAATTTAAAAAAAGAAACAATGGATAAGGTAATGGCTAATTTAGATAAAATTGATATTCTATTAGATGAGATGAAAAATATGAATAGTCAACCTATCCTTGATTTTGATAAACAATATGCAGTTACCACTAGATCTAATAGGAAACAAGAACAAGATCAATCCATCTCCTTTAGGTCTAGTGAGGAAATTGATAATACTGTTATGCCATTGAAGAATAATGGACACTCAAATACGGCTTCTGTTTTTAAAGAAGATTTTAGGGATAAATATCATTTAGATGAGGGTAATTCATTCCCACAGCATAATGTGTTCATCCCTGAATTTGAAATTGTAAAGCCTGAGGTTAAAGAGGATATGTCTAGGATCCCAATTCTTCATAGTTTAATAAATTCAAATGACTTTGTACAGTTTCGTTTTATTTTAGAGGAGTTTGTACATAAACTAACTTTTTTTGATTTTCTTTGTGCTAGTAGATATTTAATTGCTTTTGTTAATTTTTTTATAGAACTTGACTTTGTACAGGTTAGACTAATCCATGATACGTATGATTAAATTGTGATTTCTTTATTTTTTTTATTTTTTTATTTTTGTTGAGTCGGCTTGAGTGCCTCCCCGAGTTCGGAGCCTTTGTAGGGGGATGTAAATAGTGTCGGCCAAAAAAAAAAATTTGTGTTTTATATTTTTAGATTGCCTATTTATTTTAATCATTGCTAGCAATTTCCCAAGCTTTGGTATTCCTTTGTGCTTCTACCATTTTAATTGCTAAGAATTTCAGGTATGTGACTCTACCCCGTTGCTCTTTATTCTTCCTATTTAGATATTTATTTTCATTCATTTAAATTAGGAATTATTTTTAAACATTTGGGACAATGATTAGTTTAAGTTTGGGGGTGATGGTCCTTTGTTTAAATTTCTAGAGTTTGTTATGCATATGCTTAAGATATAATGTTCTTGCTTTATTGATTTCCTAATCCAATGATGAAATCTAGTTATCAAGTTATCTTGACTCTTGGGAAAATATGATAATTGTTTAAGTTTTGTTAAATTCTCTTATAAGTATTCTTGTTAAGATGTGATTCCCATAAATAAAAAAAGTAAACACTCGATCTCTTGCTTAGAGTTGCATGTGCATTTAGAAACAATTTATGTGATGTGAACTTTGCTTAAGTCTAGGATCCTAGAATTTGTTTGACTCTCTCTTGAGGCGAAATCCTAGGCTTGAACTTAAAACTTGGAGATGATTTAGGCATTGTTTGGATCGTTTGAGCCTTTCAAGCCTACCCTTTAAGACAAACATCCTTAGTCACCCTTTTTGAGCTTGTTTAATACATGAGCCTATTTTTCTTTCTTATGTGCTATGCAATTACCTACCTATGAATAGCCTAGACACACATATCATACCTTGATTTTGTTTTGGAGAATCCATTGAGGTGCATTAATTCTTTCATAGTGCATGAAGTTATTTAAATTGGATGTGAATTGATGGTGTCTTTAATGTTTTCAAGTGTTGAAATTTTGGTGTTCCATGATCCTAGTGCATGAAAATATTAAAGTTTAGGGATATTGGAAGCACTATTAAAAAAAAAGACAAAAAAAAGAAGCAAAAAAAAAAAAAGAAGAAAAAAAAAAGAGAAAAAGAAAAGAAAAAGAAAAAAAGAAGACAAGAAAAGAAAAGAAAAGATGTGCTAAAAAAAAAAACTAGATGCTTCTTGATTGTGAGAAATAGACACCTAGATAAGCATCCTTATTCATCATTATCGTGATTGCTCTTGTTTATTTAGTGCTTTAATGGATCTCTAAAACCTTTGTGTTTATCCATTCCTTTCTTTCATAGCCAATCACCCGAGCCTAACATTACAAGCTTTAAAGACCTTTTGATCTAAGTTCTTTAGGATAGCCTACATTAGTGGAGAGAGAGATGAAAAGCAAACTTATGGGGTTTGAACATGGAGGCAGATTTGCATTCGCATAAATCAATCCAGATGTCATGTAACGATTTGTGATGGGATCTCGCACACACACACAATGGGAATTCGTATTAACTTGTTGCTTGTGATTGAATTGAAGCATATTCTTTTATGATATCCATGAATACCTTGAGTTGAGCTAATAAGATAGCTTTTGAGGAAACTTGTGGAAATCTTGAAGCATGTTACATACTGTCTTAAGCATGTCTTAAGTTTGATTATGTGTCTCTTGTTTTCCTTTTGCTTGAGGGCAAGCAAAGTTTAAGTTTGGGGGTATTTGATGAGTCTTATTTAGTACTTATATTTCATATCTTTATCATATGATTTTGTGGGATTTTATCTCCTAATTGATGTTTATTTGCTATTTATTTTAGGAAAGTTGATCTTTGAACAAATCTACTGTAATTATGGTAATTTGTGCAAAGAATCTTCAATGGATGAAAATAGGAGATTTAGTCAAAGGTTAATCAAGGAGACTCAATCAAAGACTATTCAAGGAAACAAGGAAACTTAATTAAAGGCAAATCAGGGAAACTTTTGCTGTCAAATCTTTTGTAATAATTTGGGCATAACTTTCACTCCAGAAGTTCAAATGACATGATCTCGGTGAATATGGAGAGTTAAGAAAAAGATCTACGAATATTATGTTGACCACTATCAACGATTCGATCGGATTTGATGAGATATGTCATTGACCCAAGTTAATGCCTTTTATGAAGAAAAGTGGCAACAACATTCAATTGCTTTTATGATTTCCTAAATCTTATAAAGGACTTATTCTGCCCTAGAAGAAGGAGAGAGCGGACCGAGGGGGCTTGAGGAGGCTTTGGGGGAGAGGGTTTCCAGCCCTAGGAGAGCCAAGGAGATCATCAAGGAGCAAGGATTCGAGATCTTCATATTCTTGTTGTCTTGGATTCAATGGAGTTTACATTTTCCTATCTTTTGTTTTCTTATTTCTTGATGTTTTTTCTAAACTCTTCCTAGCTAGAGTAATGATGTAACTTGAATCGATGATTTATTTGGATTTATAATTCTTAATTTAAGTTTTTTTCATGATTGAGTGTTCATCTCTTTTCTTAATGCTTTTATGACTTGATCAACCATAAATTGAATTGATGGTCATGCATAGGATTGAAATTCATGTGTGATGTTGCTTCTTGAGATAAACACCATGATTAAGCAATAATCTAGGAATAGATATTGTTGGTTGTGTGGTATTACTTGGGATTTTGTTCATTTATGCCTTGTTCTATTTGGAATTAGACTAAGGAATTAGTTAATTCTAAATAGTTGAAGAGAATTAATCTACTAAGGAATTGGGTTTTAATTAAATTAGATATCCCACCATCAATTCTTGAATTTGAATTTAAATTAAGAAAGAATCCAAATAATCGGAAAATCAAGTGAAATCGGATCTCTAGCATCTCACTCTTTGTTTACTCAACCTCATTTAACATAGTTAAACTTTTAGTTTTTTTTTTAATTCTCTTCATTAATTTGCATAATTTAAATAGTATCTAAATTAGTAATTTGGTACTTGACAACACAATTCCCTGTGGAGACGATAATTTACTCATCACTTTATTACTTGTGCGATTTGGTACACTTGCCAAATAGTTATCAGCACATAAGACTTCAAATGCCCTAAGTACCTTTATGATCAAAAGACTATTGGTTCAGGTAAATGTAATATATTTAGCTAAAGAAAATTAATAAAGAATTCAACATATGGTGTTTACCTTTCTATAGGATACATCCATCGATAATGCACTGGGCCACCACGTTTGACTTCATCAACCAAATGAACAACTAAATGAACCATGACCGTAAAAAAAGATGGAGGGAATATAATTTCTAAATGGCACAAAGTGAGAACTATTTGATCTTGGAGGCTATCAAGGTCTACAGGATTCAACACTTTACTACATAACTGTCGAAAAAATGTACACAAATTAGTTAAAACTGCAGACACTAGGTCAGGCATCACATTCCTCAAAGCTAATGGCAGCAATTGCTCCATAAGAATATGGTAATCGTGGCTTTTTAACCCAAGCAACTTACGTTGTTTCAAATCAACACACCTGGATATGTTGCTTGAGTAACCATCAGGCACAATCACATTTTTCAGAGTCCTAAGAAATATATCTTTTTGTGCATTTGACATTGTAAAAATAGCAGGAGGATATTTTCCATTCTCATATGGCCAAAGATCTTTTCTTATGGACATTGATTGTAGGTCTTTTCGAGCATTAAGGTGATCTTTTGACTTCCCACTTTCATTTAGCAAGGTGTATATCACATTATCACACACATTCTTCTCAATATGCATTACATCAAGATTGTGACGCAATAAGTTTAACTCCCAATATGGAAGTTCAAAGAATATACTCTTCTTTCTCCAATGATGTGACTCACATCTTTTGGTATTTTGCTGCCCACGACCTCTTTTCCCTCTAACTTCAACCTCTGGCATCTTTTCAAACGAAACTTGAATATCCTTCACTTGTTTCAAAATGTCTGAGCCTGATAATTGTATAGGTGGATTCCTTTTGTCAACTTTACCATCAAATCGGACCTTGTCCAATCTAAACTTGTGACCCATACTCAAAAAACGGCGATGGCCCATAAAGCACCATTTTTTACTATGATGAAGCCGACAGGGTTTTGCATTAGTGTTACATATGGGACAAATAAGCTTACCATAGGTGTTCCACCCAGACAGTGTCCCATATCCTGGAAAATCACTAATTGTCCACATCAATGCTGCTCGCATTTTGAAAGTTTCATTGGATGAAGCATCAAACGTTTTGACACCTTCCCACAATTGCTTCAACTCATCGATCAAAGGTTGTAAGTAAACATCAATATCATTTCCTGGCATCTATTTACCTGGAATGATCATTGAGAGAATGAAGGAAGTTTGTTTCATGCATTTCCAAGGAGGAGTGTTGTACGGAATGAGGACTACAGGCCAAATGCTATAATTAATGCTTATGTTTCCAAATGGATTGAACCCATCACTAGCTAAGGCAAGGCGAACATTTCATGCATCTGAAGCAAATTCAAGAAACGTTGAGTCAAATTTCTTCCATGCCTCAGAGTCTCTCGGATGCCTCATGAAGCCATCTTTATTACTACTAATAGCATGCCATCTCATATCTAAAGATGTCTTACAAGACATAAACAACCTTTGCAACTGTGGAATTAGTGGGAAATATCGAAGAACTGGTTGTGGTTTTTTCTTTTTAGCACCTTCAGGCAAATTGGACGAATTTCCCCTGGTCTTCAGCTTCCATCTAGATGTGCCGCATCGCTTGCATGTTTGTCTCGTTTGATCTAATCCCCGATATAACATGCAATCATTTGGACATCCATGTATCTTTGTATAATTCAGACCAAGTTTATTAATGGTTTTCTTGGCCTCATAGAATGATTCGGGGATCTTTGCATGTTCAAAGGCATCATGCAATAGCTCTACTATCATTGACATCGCCTTGTCACTCATCCCACAAATGCACTTAATGTGATATAGTTTTACCAAGAAAGACAATTTTGTGTACTTCGAACACTCTTCATATAGTTCTTGTTCTCCATCTCTAAGTAAATCATAAAATTGTTTCACTTCATCACTTGCACCATCAAATAAGTGCAGTAACCTTCCTTCATCCTTATTTACCGGTCCATGCGATGTGGGAGGTTCTTCATCAGCGTGGTGTCTAAAGAAGTTGAAAGCATCTTGGATCATGTCTTGCATTGGATCTTCACGAGGTACGCTATGTTGCTTTACAGGTATGCTATTAGAAGTTTCTCCTCTATCTTTCTCACCATGTAGCAACCAAACAGTGTAACCTTATGGAAAGGGTCTACAAATCAAGTGGTCATATACATCTTCTCTATTCTGCCATTGTCTAAACCCACAACGAGAACAAGGACACTTAATTCTATTACCAGATGATGCATTTGCAAATGCAAAGTCTATAAATTTTAACAACCCTTCCATATATTCAGGTGTATTTCGAGGCTTTGCAATCCAACTTTTATCCATCCCTAACATAAAACTTGAACTCATAAATAAATGGCCATAAAATTAACTAAAGGTCATAAAGAAACAAGCAGATAATATATACATTTAAACAAGGCATTAATATTAGTGATGAATTTAACTTGAAAAGTTCTTGTAGCTAACTTCCAGTAGAAGAATAATTTCTGAATCAGAAACATAATATAATTATGTGGCAACATAATGCCCCAAAAAGAAAAGAAGAATATTAAAGTTCATGCGTGTGTGTGTTTATGTATATAGTCACCTAACAGAAAAATACCATTTTCTCTTATTTTTGCTAATAAGATTTATCTGACATTGGCAATAAAAGAGCATAATAACACTATATAGGTACCTGACAATATATATATATATATAACTTACCTATATAGGCACCTAACAGAGAACACGAATGCACCTAACACAATATATATATATATAAACTTACTGGCTTTGTGAATTTTTTTAGTAAAGTTAAAAAATTTCAACCACTATTCTCTCTCCTCTCTCTTTCTTTTTCTTCTCTTAATTCGACGTGCCTATTTTAAGATTCAAGCCTTGATTCCTCTTTTATTCTTCATTTTTTCTTTGTTTCTTTTTCTATCTTCATTTATTTTCTCTTTCTTTGTCTCCTTCGGACCCCACATCACTTTATCACTTTCATTTTTTATTCCTTTTTGCATTTCTCACAAAGAACATTGTCATTATATTCTTTAAAAGCTTCTAACAAAGTTTAAGTTCAATTCAATTCTTCTAACAAATTCCATGTGTTGACAAATATGGCACCCATCAATCAACGTACTTAAAACTACTATGAAATGATGAATTTAATTATTATTATTTATTATTTAATACTACATCCAAGGCTTGACCCATGAAGATACATATGAAGTATGAAATGATAACTTTAATTATTATTATTTAATACTTGAAACTACTATGAAATGATGACTTTAATTATTATTATTTAATACTAGATGCAAGGCTTGACCCATGAAGATACGTATGGAGCGTTTGAACTTGAAATAGCTTTTTATTGCTAGAAGTGAATTAAGGGAGGATTTGTCAGTATTATACTTTTAAGATTCATTCAACAAGACAAAATGTAAATTGACAATAAGCAGCTTAGAAGCATGTACGATTATAATTCAATAAAACAACCAAAAAGTAATAGATTTAATTTAAAAACAAAAATCAGCAAGAAATACTTCAATATTAAATTTATTGCAATCTCATAACATAATAGACATTATCTATTGACATAGTTTGGTTCATGAAGAAAAACAATTAAAAGCACAAATTAGAATGTGCATGTAAAGAATGGAAGGCAATATATACCTTAATCTGAATAAGTTGGGCTTCTCTTGTCACAGTTGCAGATAGCTCACTTGAAAACTCAGGCTTCACATAAAGAAGAATAAACTTATAAGAAACCAAAGAAAAAAAATTAAATAAAAAAACTTGACAATTTTTTAAATCTAGTTTTTCTTTTAAAAACACCCAGATTCTATGTGTGGTTTTTATTTTAAATCTAGTTTTCTTTTGAGAATTTAACTGAGAAAGGAAAATGAAAAGAAATCTACCACATGGGACTATAGTTGCCAAGCACAACCATTTCAACTAACAATCAAATTTTTATTCTAACAAATTGGGATCACATCAGCAGAGTACATGTTCAGATAGGGCAGGACAAATGATGAACAATAATTAAATAAAGCATATGCCCAAATGAACTCATCTATACACAAACAAGTGCAAATGTCTCAATCCTTTCTACATCTCAGTCCAAATTCAAAGCGCATACAATAGCTATTGAAGTTACAAATGAGGTGGCAGCCCAAGTTACAAATCTTCCTATCTATCTCATTTTAAATAAAAGGACAAGTCCCAAGCGTATACTTCCTGATTTTTATCCCAAGTGCAGCACCTTAACTCACTGCTTATGGTTTCTATCAGTTCATGAGTTCTAGGCAAGCAAGAAAAATCCAGAAATATGCTTGTCACAGAGGAACAATTCATGGCAGAGTCATAACAGCTAAAAGGTTATTAGTCTTCCTAATTTTGTCATAATGATTTTTGAGAGGAGGAACTTGGCATTAACAAATCCAGAAAGATCTTCCAAAGAAAAATGGCACATAAATATATATGCAATTATGCCATAGAATTTAGTATCCCCAGAAAAGTAAATGCAATATATGATTCTCATTGCAAGTAACATGAAAGTTTTTCTTAATCAAATTCATATTATTACCTCTGGGTTTTCTTGCAGTTTCAAGGCTTGCTGATCAACATACTTGCTCTTGTCAGGAACCACAATCCACGGATCAATTGGGCAAGGTTCTTCTCCTGGCTACAAAAACCTTTTTATCTTGTAACAGGTGTACGCAAATAAATAAATAAAAAGTAAAGGATGCAAATAAATACAAGAAAAGCATGACACTTAATATTAACTAAACCTGACGAATATGATCACACGAACGAGGAACAATTTCTCCCCCGAGTCCTAGCCGACCGGGAACTTGCTTCCCCTTCTTGCAATTCTTACATATTAAGGTAACATAAGTTGCCTTTGCCTTAGTCCTCGATGCGGCAATAGTAATCCCAGCAATTTTAACAAGCTTTGATATATATTGAGCCTATGGAAAAGAGAAAAAGAAGCAATTTCGGATAAGATCAGATGAACAGAATGGTTAGATTAAAAAAAGACACCACTATCCGCTTGTTTGTTGGAATAAATAAAGATATTTTTATTTAAATAAAAAAGTTTCTCTAGGCTACATAAGACAAAATGCAGATATAATGAAGTAATTGAGAACAAAAGTAATTTGAACATTTGCTTAAGTTGCGGTGTGAGAAATAGTGGAATGTTATATGAAAATCAAAGGAAAACTGAATAAGCTGAGAGAAAGAGAGAGAGAAATCGGTGACCTCAAGCTTTCTTGCTGATATCAGAGTAGAGACCTGGACCTTTCACCATGATTTTCCCGAGAAATTTGAAACGGAAAATGCAAGGTGGGAGAGGGATTATGAGCTGATGAAAACCTAAATTCCTAACAAAGTTGAGGAAAAAAGAAAATCTAATTCTGAGCATACCAGTGAGGGATTGTGACCGATCTCGAAAATACAAACAGGATTGTGCTCTACAACTATGAAACGAGAGTGTGTGAGAGAGAGAGAAAGAGAAAAAAAAAAGAGAGAGAGAAAGAAAGAGAGAGAGAGATTTTGAAGCATACACAATGTTTTGGAGTGTGAGATTGAGAGAGAGAACTGCAACCAGTAGAGAACAAACGATGGATGGTGACAAGTTTTAGGGCATGAAATGTGATTTTGGGGTAGAGTAAAAATTTGAGAGAGGTAAAAACAAATTAATGTCAATTTTTTTTATTTGCAACGTTTTAACCGCCGCCAAACACAACAAAAATGCCGCCGATCACTTCCATTTGGTGGCGGTCAGCAGAACCGCAACAAGAAAAACTCAATGGTGGCGGTTTATGAGAACCGCCACAAATTAACCGCCGCTAAAATTGTCTTTTTTTGTAGTGAGGGTAGTTGGGATAGGTATTTACCATTTGTAGAGTTTGCATACAACAACAGTTACCATTCTTAGAGTCTTTCCCATGACAAGAATTGGTAGGGACATTCGGGCCAAGAAGTTAAATCCTCATTTCATTGGTCCGTTTAAAATTCTGAAACGTGTTGGACACGTAGCCTACCACATAGCCCTTCCGCCACATCTGTCAAATCTCCATCATGTGTTTCATGTATCTCAGTTAAGAAAGTATGTTCCGGATTCTTCACACATCATAGAGGTTGAGTCGATACAATTAAGAGCTGACCTTACAATTTGGGCTAAGCCAACTAAGATCATTGACTGCAGTGTGAAGACCCTGAGGAACAAGACTGTTCCCCTGGTGAAGGTGTTCTGGGATGGATTGTCACCTGAAAAAGTTACGTGGGAATTGGAGGAAGATTTGCGCAAGCAACATCCCGATCTATTTTTATCAGGTATATCTATAACTGAATTTTGTGGGCAAAATTCTTTTAAGGAGGGGAGAATGTAACATCCCAAAATTTTAATTCTAATCTTATTTCTAGCTTAACTAAACCATATGGAAGTCCTAGTGTAATTTTCTGGAATTTGGATAAATTGAGAATTTTTAGAAACCACAAAGGGTATTTTGATCATTTTTCACCCTCAGTGGCAATTTTGTGATTTTTCATCCAAGTGGAGGGCAAAGTTGATAAATCAACTTTACCCTCCTTTTTAATGTTGGAGTGGTGCATGTTGGATGACCAAGTGGTCATCTTCTCCAAAAACTCTAACTTTCTCCATAGCCAACGTTTTTCCAAGCTTTCAAGGTCCAAAGAAAGTATTTCTACTCATCTTTTGGCTTAGGTTATTTGATGGTTATTGATCACCTTCATCTCTTCTTCAATCCTATGGTTTTAGTTTATTGGAAAACTCATGTTCATCTTTGAGAATCAAGAACACAAATTCTAAAGTTCTTGTATGATTTGGGTGTTTTGAAGGAAGTTGAAGAGGAAGTTCTCATAAGGATTTTGTTTGGTTTGATCTCTCCACAAACCTAGTTCTTTCCATATATTATTCTAGGTGAGTATGGGTTGATTTGTGATATGGTATGATGTTATTTAAGGTTTGAGTTTAAGTCTTGAAGATAAGAACTTCTATGTGCTAATGTTGTTTTTGAATGTTTGGATTGCTACTTGTATTCAATGATATGGATGTATGAGAATGATTGGATTTACTACTTGTTATTCAATGACATGAATGAATGAAGGAATGAATGAATGAATGAAGTTCAAGATAAGAGGTATATGATCAAAAACTGATTTTTATGACTGTGAATAGCACTATGAATAGATTCACAGACTCGTGAATAACACTGTGAATTAATTCACAATATTGTGTGAATAGATTCATAGACTCATGAATAGCACTGTGAATAGATTCACAATATTGTGTGAATAGATTCACAAACTCATGAATAACACTATGAATAGATTCACAATATTGTGTGAATAGATTCACTAAGAGATTCATTGAATAGGTTCACAGAAGCTTAAAATGATGACTTAGTACAATGTTGGGAAGTGTAACTAAGTGCATGTGTTTGGAAAGAATGGAGCATAATGCTTGTATGACTATAAGTATTTGATTGTTATAAATGTTATGTTATTGTGATATTGTCACATTGAGCATGGTATGAATGTATTGCATTGCATAGTGAGATGGCCTAACCGGAAGGGGTTAGTGTACAAAATGCGAGTGGTTACCTAGTCGAAAGAGGTTAGATGAAAGAACAAGCGTGGCATAAATAAGTGCATTGCATAGTGAGACAGCCTAACCAGAAGGGGTTAGTGATATGTGAGTGGTTACCTAGCCGAACGGGGTTAGATGAAAAATGTGTGACATAAAACATTGCATATACATAGTGAGAGGGCCTAATCGGAAGGGGTTAATGTACAAAAACGTTGAGAGTATACCTAACCGGAAGGGGTTAGATGAAAAAAAAAGGTGTGAACACATGTGCATTCATAATTCATTGCATATGTTAAATTGGAATTTCTTGGTGTGTTGAATTGTGTTTATTCTTGCATTCTAATTACATGCATACTTTATTTGCAAGTTATATTCACATTCACTGGGAAGTTGTTCTCACCCCGTCTTTCTCAAATTCGCAGGATAACCCGGGACCCTCTACGGGTTACGTACGGAGGATTTTGTTGTATTATGATACTTGTATTTTAGTGGAGTTGAGCTCCGTGATGTATTTATAATATGTGACGTATTATATATTACTCTGATGTAGATATGACAATTAAACTGATGAACTACTGTTGATGTTCTCAATTCTATTAATATTTAAGTGTACTCAATCAGTTTAGTGTTTAATATGCACTTGTACAATTTACGTACTCTGATATTATTTTGAATAAGATCGGCGATCTTCTGTGTATATATATATATTCTGGTTGGTTTGAAATGATTGATTGGAATCTGCTATTTATTTTATGTCATTTGGTAACATACAAGAAACAAAGGAAACTCTGCCGAATTTTCTATATAATGAAAAAAAAAAATTATTCCACATAAGACTTATGAGCTGGCAAACGATGTAGTAATAATAGGTCTTACATTGTTCCTCTTGTTTCTCACGGTTCTTAAGTGCAGTTTACTTCCTATTTTCATTCTTGTTAATTCTCATTTCTTCCTTTTGTCTTCTTTTATTTCTTACACGGTTTCATTTTCCTAAAAAAACCATTAGTAAGTGTACCTTATTTGTTTTGCACGTTAGTTTAGTTGGCTAGGGAGTCTTCATCTTAACTCCTACCTTAACCTATAACTAATTGTTCCTTATATCAGAATGATACTGCTAAATTAAAATCTAACACTGAGTTTCCTTAAGATCCTTAACTAGTATATGATTCATAATGCCTAATCCTATTTTTAAAAATTTATAGTTTAACCGTTTGTAATAAACATACCTAGTCATTCCTTTATGCTATGTTGCCTTAATGTTGTATGTTGGGATATGACTCAGATTGGTCTTGAAACTCAAAATCATCTTGCAATGTGGGGCACGAATATGTGGGATGAGCAGAACTAGAACATATGCTACAAACTCTTGCAGCCACAGTTGTTTGATGTTGTCCCATGGCTAACTGCCTCACCAAGGAGGTTAACTCATCAATTTGGTGCTCCATCCTCTGTTGTTTAGCATGGGAAACATGATCCTCATTGACTTCTCTAGTTGAGGTAATGACCCTGGTGCCCAATTGTTGGGTGTTGGCAGCCATATTAGCAATTAAATCCCCAGCAGCAGCAGGAGTTTTGTCAACCAAGGCACCTCCACTAGCAGCATCAACCATGCTTCTATCCATAGGTAACAAGCCTTCGTAATAATACTAAATCAGTAATTGGTCACTGATTTGGTGATGAGGACAGCTCGCACAAAGCTTTTTGAACCTCTCCTAGTATTCATGCAAAGTCTCCTTAGTTATCTACCTTATGCCACATATGTCCTTTCTGATTGCAACAGCTCTTGAGGCAAGGAAGAATTTCTCCAAAAACAGCCTCTTCATGTCATTCCAAGATGCTATAGAGGCTTGTTGAAGGTAATATAACCAGTCCTTGGATGCACCATCCAGTGAAAATGAAAATATCCGCAACTTGATATGATCCTCAGCTATTCCATGAGGTTTCATGGTTGAGCAGACCACATGGAATTCCTTCAAATGCTTGTGTGGATCCTCACCTGTAAGGCAATGAAACTTGGGCAACAAGTGTATTAATCCAGATTTAAGCTCAAAATCAACATAAAGATCAGAATATTGGATGCACAAAGGTTGATATGCAACATCAAGTGCAATAAGTTCTTTCAGAGTTCTTTTATTATTGTCAGCCATAGTAAAATCTGCATATTCAGTATCAGACATTGAAGCACTCACAGAAACAGACTCAACAGGATTAACAGAGTCAACAACAAGATCAGGTACAATGTCAAATTCAATTCCAATTCCAGAAGTAATTCTATTAGCTCTATGAATGTTACTACCTGTCCTATGAATTATGTGAAGTGTATGAAAGGTTCTATCAATTTCAGGATCAAATGAATGCAAAGTATCAGGATCAGACCTAGTCATACAGCATGCAACTCATAAGAAGGTATAGAAAAGCAATAACAACTAAAACACTAAAAATTCCAATAACATATACTCCAAAAATCTAAAATATAAAAATAATTAAAAAAATAAAAGCAGTATCAAATGAATTTTAAAAATTATGGAATCACCACAAGGTGAAATTTACACAAAAATGTTGTCCAACAAAATAATAAAAAATCTAAAAAAATTGTAAAAGTGCTCTAAATGATGGAATTTGGCTAAAATACGAGGTGACCTTACTATACACAATAAGCCTTTCTCAAAATAACGTTTTTAATTAGTGTACCAAAATTCATCTCAATTAGAGATACTTTATTGAACCAAAATCTTGACACGATGTCTTTTACCTAATTTCATCCAAATTCCACTTGAAAAAACTTCAAAAACCAAAACAAAAACAATTTTTAGAGTTAGATGGGGTCTTCAAATGATCAAATAGTTTCCATGGATCCCCGGCAACGGCGCCAAATTTGACAAGAGGTTGTCGAGACCCGTCAAAATAATAAAAATTATAGGTTCACAAACTAATTGTAGTATAGAGCATGAATCAAATCGTCTCTCAAGGATCCAAAAAACAAAGATTTAATCAGATCAAGATAAATAAAAAGGGGGGTTTTGATTATTTGTAAAGTAAATACATTGGTTGAATTAAAGAAACACAATTAACAAATTAACCAATCCAAGGAAACTTACCGATCTTGAGTTTAAGCCATCATTGATCACATGGAATACACTTAATTGCTAACCATGTTCTTGGTCTTATATCACATCAAGAAGCCTTAACATAATCCAAGAATCCTCTACTAGATAAGCATTTAGGATTTAGTTAACCAAGGTTAGATAAAGTAATCACCATCCAAACATAAATTAACTTAAGATTCAGAATTTAACCAAGCTAAACAATCCATCAAAAAGCTTTGACATATTGTTTAGTCTTTGTGATCCCTTTTGAATACATGATAATAAAGCTATTATGACATCAACATCTAAATCAAATTAAGTTATTCAATCTAGATAAAAGTCAAAAGAGGAAGAAGAGAAACTTGAATAACAATTAAGCAATATGAACAATGAAAACAAGATCTCCAAATTAAATATTAAGATGGTTAATCCCTTTGATTGATTATAAGAGCCTAGCCTTCCATGGATGAGAAGGAAGAACTCGGAAAATAAAGAACCAAAATGAAATTCTAAAGAGAAGGGAGAACAAGAGAAAGAAAACTCTCACAAATACTCAAACTTACTTCAAATTTCATTGATGCAATTACAAGAGATATTGACCCTATTTATACTAATATACAGCTAATTTGTAACTAAAGATAATATGAATGCAAGCTATAAAAAATGGAGATTGTCAAATATAGTAGTCTATGTTAACCAACCACATGATAAACAATTACAAAAGAAAAGCAAAGTTGATATTCTGCCAGATTTCATGTGCCTCCTTTCATGATCTGTATGACCCTACATTCCACTGAATTTACTTTAGGTGTCTTCATGATAGTTGTAGACAATTTTCTCCTTGAAATTTTGGCGCTGGTTTCATGTCAATTGTACTTTTACTACTCCAAATATTCTAAAAACACTGCACCTACCTCAAGTGACATTGGTAGTACATGTTTCCAAATTCAAACCAACTCGCAGCTTCATAATCATGCCGAAAACAATATCTATTGACTAAATGGTCTTTAGTAAAGTTGGAGCTTTGCATGTTATCTTTCCAATGGTACCGGTTTCAGCTCAAAATAAGGCCTACAGCCCACGATCTGGTCCAATATGGGAACACTGCTCAAATTCTAGCTACAGCAAGCCCACTCTAAGTTTTAGGCATATTTTGGACCATTAGAAGTTCAATCTAGCTCTTGAGTTCTTCATGAAACTTGTAGATATTTGTCTTAACTTTCCACAGACACCAAGAACACCTCAAAAGAATCGCCAAAGGCCAAGTTATGGCCTAATCAATGAGGAAAGGTCAAAATACATCAAAATTCGAAGGTTAATCAAAATTTGCATTAAAGCCCAATGATGCCCAACAACACAAAACTCAGCTAAAATACTAATATTAAGCTTAATGAATATCCAATAATGCTAAGTAAAAAGCTAACATAAGTATCTCAAAAATGACTTATTAGATGGCTTGAGACTTAAAACTGCCATGGGGGCATGAAAGACATTTATTGAGCTTTCAAACATGACCTGACTCACTTGAATCGTGAAAGCATCATTCACTTGGCTTATAAGTCCTTTTAATCCATGATAAACTCAAAAGGATCAAACGTGGCTTCTAACTTTTCAACCAAGATTGCTTGATACTTAAACCACCATGGGAGCTTGAAAGACATCTATTCTGCATACAATCATCATCTAACTCACTTGAATTGTGAAAGCATCATTCATGTGGCTTAGAAGTCCTCAGGTTAACCATTCAATTGAATTCAAAAGATAGAGAGAGTCAAGATGAATTGACACTAATGTAAGAGAACTCTTACACCAATCCCTGACAATTGATTATACTTGAATCTAATGGTTCAAAGTAACTGAATTTAATGTAGAAAGAAAATTATAACATATGTTTTCAATGAATGAAGAAAATAATAAACCATGTATTTAATGAAGAAAAAGAATTTAACACCAAATATTAAATGAAAAATGAAAAAGGACAAAAAGCAAATTGAATTATTAAATAAAAAATTAATTTTTTTATTTTCATAAAATTGTAATAATTTATAATTTATTTATATAATTTAATAATATGATAAAATATTACCAATGAGTTTATATTTTTTTTAAATAATTGACAGACACACAGAGAAAAAAAACACAAGCTTATAAGTGGTGATTTTCAATATATTAATATACTATTTTATAAAATTATAAATTGTAAATATTTTTTGGAAATATTTTTTAAAAAACATAATATTAGGTGTCGAAAAAAAACATAATATTATTGTTATAAAAATTAAAAATATTTATCCTCTTTAATTTAATAAGAAGAGTCAAAATCTCTTTCTTCAATAATAAATGCTTTACTATTCTCTCTCTTCATTGGAAACATATGTTATTATTCTTTTTCTTCATTAAATTTAGTAATTTTAAATTATTAAACTAAAGTAAAATCAAATGAAACTGATTGGTGAAAGAGTTTTATTTTGATGTTGCTGTCAATTGATCCACCCTATTTGTAATTTGGACAAATCCAATTTCTTTCCTTTCAAAGTCAACTTGACATTATTGGTATTTTAATAATGTAATATTTTTTTAAAAAAAAGAAATTCAAAAGTCTCTGACTCTATTCTTATCTCTCATAAAAAATTTGAAAAATACAATATTATGCATAAAACTAAACAAGAGAAAAAAAGACATTGAACTTTAATGTTGAAAACAGAAAAGAACATAGCAATGCAGGAAACAAAGAGGGACGAAAGGGAATGACTACATGAGTAACAGATCGAGAAAATGAAACAAAAGCTCTATTTGATAAGTCCAATCTACTAACTTACAATGGATTTGATTAACGAATAGTGCAGAAAGAAAAAGTCTAGTAAAGAAGAAAAAATTAGAGAGAAGGCTGAAGAGAGAGGAGCACATAATTAATAAGTTGGGACAAAAAACAATTAATTAGTTGCAAAAAAGGAGGAGAGAGATAAAAAGTTGAAAAAAGGAGGGAGAAGATATATAATGAGTTGAGAAAAAATTTAATATGATTAATTGTATAATAAAAAGAGAAGGATGATTAATTAATTTAGAAATTTTACCTTAATAAAATATCTTAAATAGGTTTTTAAAAATAGATAATAAGTATGAATTTTTTGTACGAATAAAGAGGTAGAGTTTGCAAACACACACACATACACAAGGTAGAAGCACCTTAAAAATATCGAGTTTTCTCAGTAAAGCATGATTTTTGGATCCATAATTCAATAAAGAGAATTCAACTTCTACTTTTTATGGATGAAATTATAGTTCTATCACGAAACTAAATCAATTAAACATGCATTCATTCTCTCCTTAAAATTTAACAACACACCTCTGTATTTCTCTAGTTCATTAATACATAAAAATCAAAATATTCAGAACCATGCAATAAAAGATTATCCCTTCAATGCTCTATATATTCCTTGTATTTCAAAGCATATATATTCTTGCTTATTATTCGTTAATCTAATTGCACCTTGATTTGTTCATCTACCGTCTCTCTAACCTCACATGTGATCAAGTTTGAGGTGAGGAAAATTATCAAAGTTGGCCATAGAACCGCCTGAGCTACCAGCACCTGACCAATCTCCAAAGAAGCCATCCATGCCCATTGCGTAAAACATTTCCACATTCGTGGTTGGGTCCATAGGAAAGTCTGACCCATAAGAAGTAAGAGGTGGCGATAGGGTCGCTGGAGGCATCCCAATTGCAGGCTCAGACCTATAACTGTCAACACTCGGTCTCATAGTCACAGGAATGGGCACCCCGCGATGTGCCGAGCGGTCACCCTCAATGTGACGGTAGCGGTGGAGGAAAAGAGTGAGAGGCTCAACATAATTATCAAAGCCCAGCTTCCCCATCGCGGATAATAGGTCCTCTGCTGTCACAGTCTTTCGATACTCACACTGGCACTGCTCATTGGCCTCAACAGTAATGAAATTGATGTACCTAGACACGCACTTTTGAATTATCTCCTTGACATCGTCAGAGATATTTGTTTCATGTGGAAGAACCCGTTGCATAATTCTTGTCACATTTGTAATCGGCATGTATTGATACTTTTCATGCACAACCACATGGGGAGCAGCGTTGTCGTTGTTTAGGTTGCTTGTAGTTTGAGCTCCATTGTTTGCAGAGGAGTTCCCTGCTTGCAAGACACTTGAAACTGAAAGCCTCCAAAGTGTTAGAAATCAAAATAGCCAAATAAAGATAAAAAAAATACACAAAAGGAAAAAAGTTTTCCATTTTTCAACATTTTAAGAAAACTTAGTTCTAGAAGCAACAAAAATTTTAGATAAAAAGAGGGGGGAGGGGAAGAAAAGCTTTTTTAGTGGCTTCTTTGGAATATAGTGTAAATTTTAAAACTTTACCTTGTTACAAAGTTTTGAAACTGTTCATAACTCGTTGCCATTTACGCAACAAGAAGATAAGTACATGGGAATAGCTAATGCGTCAAAAGGAAAGATTATAAAAATGGGATATGAGGAACAGAAGAAAGAAATTTATGCAGGCTAGGTACATGTAGGTGCGATGAACGAATACTACTGGTGCAGTATAGAATCACAGTGTAAACTCTTGATCCTTCCTACTATAAGGCGTAGAAGAAAAATCTTAATAATTTTTAATTTGCATGCTATTATTGGAACTCAGTCAAATTTGGGTATAACAACCTTGCAATATGGCCAAAGCGTTTTGTTATCCTTCCATTCCAACTTTTTGAAGATAACCCATAAACCCAAAAGAAAAATATATTTAGAAGATAACCCACAAAACCAAAAGAATAGAAAATTTCTCTACTTCATGCGTGAAATGAACTAAGAATAAGATAAAAAACAAAAAATTTCCTTGTGGCACGATGAGTTAGGATTAAAATAAAAAACAACACAAAAGCCAATAATGATCATTACTGAGAAGGCAAGATTAGAAAAAGAAAAGAAAAAAATAATATAGGAAAGAACTTATCATTAAACAAGTGAAACTATTATATATATTAACAATGGAAAGCAAAATCTAAATAGAAAAGAAAAAATAGAGATAAGAACTCTGGTAGAAAATGATCAAAACCAGTATAGATATTAGCTTGGTATCATAGTCTAAGAATCTATCTCTTTAAAAGAACACTGGAAAAGAAAAACCATGAATATATATAGAAGAGATTTTCTTTTGTTCTTCATTGTGTTTACCAGAACTTGATTTTGAATGTTGGCCACAGTGAAAAAAAGGATCTCCGTGCTCCATAGCGCTACCCTTGAAAAGCCAACTACTTTTTTTTTCTTTCTAAAATACTAATAAAAGCTTCAATACTTGAATATTCCTCTTGAATGGACACTAATGCTGGTTCAGATGTTGACTTTATACTTGGGGAGAAAGGTAAAGTTCAAGAGCAATAATCGACGTTGTTAATGAGGAGAAATTCTTTATGTACTATCAAGGTAATAGCATTAAACTAATCAAAATATAAAATGTGATAAAAAAAAAATTGAATTTGCGTTGTCATATTAAATTTATAATAAAATCTAGGCCATATTGTGTATAACTCTGAGATTATATAATAATTTGTCATTAATGAAAATACAGGCTATGCCAAATTTAAAGTCACTTTTTGTGATTGAACAATAGTTTCATTTTGCGAAGACGATAAGGTGACAGGTCAAACAAAAATAAATTTTGATGATAAATTTTTCGGCCCCTAGTTTTTACCAAATCCATTTTTCTTTA
The DNA here is from genome assembly GCA_023212625.1 of Styphnolobium japonicum. Classification (NCBI taxonomy): domain Eukaryota; kingdom Viridiplantae; phylum Streptophyta; class Magnoliopsida; order Fabales; family Fabaceae; genus Styphnolobium; species Styphnolobium japonicum. The sequence goes on from JALBWW010000010.1 coordinate 5,325,683, forward strand.
TTTTTCTCGTGTCAGTGTCTGGTTTTCTTCTTTGTTAAGGGAAAAAAAACCACCTGATAAACAATTATTTTTATTGATGTTTGAATTGTGAAAGAAAAAATAATTTTACTTATAAACATATTTCGAGTTAACCGGACAGGAAATACAAAACCAAACTCACATTAAGCAACTTACAAATTTGAATACAAAATTTATTAATTTCCTTTTCAGAAAAAGCAAGTAATTAATATCGTATCTGACTTGTAGATGAGAATTTTATAAATTGGAAAATAAAAGATCTGATGACATTTAAGGTCTCAGTTTTTGAATTCATAAATTTCTATTTGTTCATATGCCTCTAGTTGATTTTTATTTTACAATATGCCCGTCTCTTAAAATTATCTTTTTCGGTTGTCATTAAAGTGAATAATTGTTGTTTTCAATGATATAATGTACATGTCACTTGTTCATGAATAATAGGGCTATAGTCATAGTGCATACACTTGTCTTCTTTGAATGTTATATCTAATTTATGCACAATACATCATGTTTAACAAGTTCAAGCACATGTATACCGATAATTTTCAAGTTTTCCTTTACTCTCCAATCGATTTTTTTTTTAATAATTTCTAAAAGATATGCTTAACAACATTGTTAAGTTTCGTGTTTAGTATATGTTTGTGGTTGAAAACTCTTGTGCATCTTTTGTGATGCACTTCAAGAATTTTTTTGGATTAGCTACCAATAATTTCATACCAAATCTATAGTTAACCAATTTAGCTATGAAGTTGATACAGAGTTTTTCATAGCATAACCAAGGTCGTTAATTCGTGGCATACTATTACTTTTGCTAATCTGTAGCTAAAGTAAAATAGCTACAAAAATTTCATAGCCAATCTGCATCTAATCCAAAGCTATATATTTTTTAATTTTTTAATTCCCTTGTAATTTAGCTAGGACAATTCTATAACTAATTTTTAAATTCCCAAGCTAATTTGTAGCAAGACTGTAGCAAAATTCCTTATTAATCAAGTGATCCAAAGCTAATATGTGGCTAAGTTGTAGCTAATGCTAGCTAACCCATAGCTAATCAGTAGCCAAACCATTGTTAATACATAGCTAATACACAAATACACATCACATCAGTAGCCAAACACTAGTTAATTCATAGCTAATTTGAGGCTAATCCATAACTAAATACTAGTTAATCAGTTGCTAAACGTTAGCTAGTCCAAACCATAACTAATCTATAGTTAATCTACTAGTCCATAGCAAATCAGTACCTAATCTGAAAAAATAAATTTTTCATTATGATGTGCCAATTTAAACTTGTATAAAAAAGAAGGAAAAACACAATAGATCAATGTCTAAGTCTACACTATCATCATCATCACCAACCCCATGAACAAAAATGAGACAAACAAGGCTATGTTGAACAAGTGGTGCACAGATCTTTATTCATTGTACCTGAAGAGCATTCTTAATTTCCACTTCACTTCAAACAACATCCTCAAGACTATAAGTAGATTTGAGACAACCCTAGGGACACAATGCAATTATCTCTATCGAATTTCCACCTAAAAGAATAAATGATGCACACCATTACTATAAACATTGTTGAGATATCTAGTGGAGACATTCTGTAGGGTGCTATAGAAATAGGACCTACTCCAGGTACCAGATCTATAAAGAATTCAATCTCTCTTTCTGGTGGTAAACTAGTCACTTCATCCGAAAAGACTTCAGAGAATTCTTTTAACTACATGGATATCAGTTATGCTTTTTTTAACCTTGGTATTTGAAGAATATAAGAGAACATATCCTTGAGCTCCTTCTTCTTAAAATTTCCTTGTCTGTATAGCTGTAAGAATTATAGACTTATCACAAGATGGTGTGGGTTTTGTCTTGGTAAGAAATTGAACAAATCTTTCAGAACAGCTGAGAATAACATTATTGGTTGACATCCAATCCATACCCAGAATAATATCAATTTTAGATAAAGGCAGACAGACAAGATCAACAACAGATGGATTATTTTCCACTAGTATAGGACAATTTAAACAGGCTTAAGAAGTCAAAACATTTCCTCCAGTAGGAGTGAAAACAGACAAATCAAATGGTAATGTAGACATGGATAATTTTAACCGATTCACACAATCAATAGATATGAATGAATGTGTAGCTCATGAGTCAAACAGTGCAGTTAAGAGTTCATTTTTAATTAAACATTTACCCTGTATCAGATTTGGAGAACAAACTGCTTCTTTTCCACTCAGAGTAAAACCTCTTCCTTTAGTCTGTGGTCTAGGTGCAGGATTTGGATCTTTCCTTTGTGGACACATCCTAGACATATGGCCTGGCTTTCCACAAAAATAACATACATTTTGTCCAAATAAACATGGTTGAGTACCATGATTCTTTCCACATTTCGTACAAACAGAAGTTAAGAAGTCTGTTTGTGCCTGCTTCCCTTTATTTTGATTGGACTTAAATTTCAAATTATTTCCTTTCTGCTTTTCATTCTCTCTTTTTCTTTTCCAAAAATTATGTCTCCCTCTTTTAGCCTCCATATCCATCAAGTTCTTTTCTACTATTCTACACTTATTCACCAAAACTGCATAATTCTTAATCTCTAGGGTCCCTAATTCTTTTTTTAATTTTTGATTTTAGACCCCATTCAAACTTTGTAGCCTTTCACCAGTCATCTGGATTATACTTCAAATAAGAAGAAAATTTAGCCAATTCTTCAAATTTGGTGACATACTAGCTTACAATCATATTTCCCTGTCTAAGTTGGATAAATTCTGCTTCTTTATCATTCTTAACATTCTCAGGGAAATATTTATCTAAAAAGGTAGTTTGAAACACTTCCCAAGTTATCTTTGTTCCTTAAGCCTCTAGTAAAGCTCTAGCACCTCTCCACCAATGCTCAGCTTCTCCAATCAGCATATAAGTAGCATAAATCACTTCTCTATCTAAATCGTCCTGATGGTTAATGTTTCCAAAATTTTCTTGCAAATGTTGTAACACTCTATTGGTCACAACTGCCTGTTCTCTCATAGCAGCTGCCATTTCCCTAAAGGAGCCAAGCACCTCATTCTCAAAAGTAGACTGGTCAGATTGGTTTCATCTTTTTGGTGCCATGCTTTTCTGCACACATAGACAGATATATATTAAGGCGACCAATCTTAATATTACTGACTAGTGGCTAGAAATACATAACATTCAATAAAGACAGACACTGACATAGTATTTACTACTAATACATATCCTTAAGGGCATCATAAATCTATCTTCCTAACTTGGCACACTTGGACTAACTGCTTTGATACCATAAATGTAAAACCTTATCCTAAATTACAATTAATTCCTTATTTAATTGATCTATAATATATGGAATTTAATTTAGTTATGACGTGCAAGTAGTTTTGCTTGTCTTTATCATTCGTAGAGTGTGAATTTATTTTTTGCAATTTAAATTAATAAGTAAACTTAAATGAACGTTTACTTTTACTGATAATATATGTTACTAATAATATAACACACCAAAATATTTTTTGTGTTCATTACTATAACTTATTTATATACATAGGCTTCATCTTGCAAACTATTTACATAAATACATCCAAATACAAAAAGGGATCTCTAACCCTATTGATGAAGCCTTTCTCCATAATGTCTCACATAGATATTACAACTACATAGTTAACACACTACATAATTATACAACTACAAGAAAGTAACGAGCACGGAAACTCCTAATATCTAATATTTAGGTATCATCCTTAGGATCATGAAGTAGAGCCACATCAAAATCTATCATAATGGTGATATGATACATCTTCTCAAGTCTTTGAGTCATCTGGAAATATTATATTTAGGAGTGAGAATTAAATTCTTAATAGGAATTCAAGCAAATAAAATAAGTAAAACAATAACTATAATATTTCCAGCTGCATTAAACTGCAGAAATATTTTCATGAATAATATAATGTACAGAATACAATCAAAGAACTAGCAAGATATAATCAAGCTTTAAGCTTTATGTCTCAATTTCTCATAACATTTAACAGCAAAATAACTATTTTGACTCTAATTTCTTATTTTCTGTTGAGACAATTACATGCTCATGCTTGTCTTTCATCTGTGGGCATGGCCCTATAATCTTTGCTTACATGGTCATCATAATAAAAATTACTATGAAAATAGTAATAAGAGCTCTTCCTTGGTCATACCACACGTCTAGGGTGGATTCCATCTGGTCCTCTAATAATTCCACTCTTCTGTTGTGGATTATCCATCCCTATACACATGTAAGACTTTCATGGATCACCTCTCTTACCGAGGATCACATCCAACATTTATCTGGGAATCACTTGCCTTACGAAGATCATTTTCATCTAATTATCTGGGAATCACCTCCCTTACCGAGGATCATTTTTCAGGATCACCTCCTTTACCGAGGATCACATCCTTGTCTTTTATATCATCTTACATATTATTATACGAGCATGTAATGTCATTTTCTAAGTTTCTAGAGTAATTGTACATTTTTCTCATAAAGTCAACTTTCTTGACCTCTTTCATACATAATTACTCTTAGAAACATACTTGACTAACACTTAACCTTAGGAGCTAGGTTTTGGCCGAAACCTCAACCCTATGATTTATGTTTTTCTTAGTCATCATAAACATGTCAATTTGCTAATCTAAATTAGCCATTACGAAGCTTAAAAATGCTTCACAACTTAGCCATAATACTATTCATTTGGTAAGTTACTATTCATTTAGTCATTTTCACTATTCATTTGGTCAAATTTTTCCAATTGCTTGAACATTCATTATCTCTTAATACTTAATCATTCTTAGTCATGATAATACTCATTTCTTTGAATCCAATTCAAATCTTAAGTTGAAATCCCTAATGTAGTTTAAATCTAATTTAGGGTTTCTTAATCTAGCTTAACACTTAACTTTGTTAATTTCTCTCATTTTCTTCCAAATCTCCACCAAGGTCGTCTTCTAATCACCATAATAGAATAATCACATGTAAATCTTCCTATCTAGGCTATTTAAATCACTAGGCCGAAACCTTCCACTTGGTTTCCAAGTGATTTTTCTCATCTTCTATCACCTAACTAAGCTTGGATTTTGTCACACAATTTAATTAACCTCTAATTCATTCTCTTAACTATTTATATAACAACTTATACACATAAACCTCAAAGGACATGTGTCGGCTGAAACATACATATAACTATGGTTTATATATTTTTATTCCAAATTCATCAAAACACCACCAATTCTTGATAAACCACCTAACAACTTACTAATCTACATCATAACCCTTATGTACATGATCAAACACTTTGGAACCCTAATTTCTCTAGCTTGGCTGAAACACACATAGTCAAGGTTCCTAGGGTTTTTCAATCCAAACTACTATATATCATCAAAACATAACAAATCATTTAGGACATCATTAAAACTATCATTCAAACTCAATCTTCCATGGATTTTGCATCATACAAGAACCCATAATCTTCCATTTCTCAACCATAGTTTATCATCTTACAAGCATATCTAAGTGTATCTTGATGAAAACTTTAAAAGACTTAAAATCAATGAAAAACTAACTAAAACTTCAAGTTTAAAAATCAAAGGATTATGGGTACTTGAACTCCTCCCTCTTCCTCTTCTTCGAATCCAACTTTGAGCTTGAAAGCCAATGGAAAATCCTAGTTTCTTCTTGGCTCTTGGTAGATTCTTGAATGAAAATTCACTAGGAAACAATTTCCTATTTTTTTTGGAATTTTTTCCTATTTTTTCTCTCTTTTTCTTTCTTTTTCTCTCTTCTTTTTCCTTTCTTTTCTTTCTCTTCCTCCTCCTTTGGCTGTCCGCTTCTTCTTCTATTTCTCCCCTGACTTAACCGACCTAACCTTCTAATTATCCTATAATTTTCTTTTTTTTATTTCATTGATATTAATATTTTATTAAGAGATATTTATAAAGAATTTATTATTTTATTAAGATATAATATTTTATTGTTTGGCTTCTTGAAGAAGCCACATAGAAATTAATTTTTATTCTTTATTTAGTTAGATTCTAACTATTTAGTTAGTTTCTAACTAATTTAGTTTAATTCTAACCAATTTAGTTACTAATTAACTAAGTTAGATTTTAATGAATTTAGTTAGTTTCTAACTAGATTTCAATTTTATTCCAACTAGATGCCAACTAGATTCAATCTAGTTACACCTATTTCGTCGTTTTCCTACTAATATTTTTAAATGACAATTTTACCCTTATATTAACATATGATAAAATAAAAATGACACTCTTGTCTTGTTAAAAATCCTACTGTAAAGGATGTCTCTGTTTAATTATGTAAGCTACACTGATTATTTTAATGGATACTCTTTGTACAAAAATAATCTCTAAAATATTATTAACCTACAAAGAGAGAGAAATAGAAAATATACTAACAATAATCTATTTCGACCAATTATTTTTACTAGTATACTAAAAATAATAAACGACTGAAATTAAATAAATAAATAAATGTCCTATGTAAATTTTTCTGCCCTCTAATTTCTCGATAAGAAAAATCATTGTTCTAAGACATAACAATGGAGAAGTAAAATTATCATGAAATAAATAGCACATAATCATTAATTAATAAATAATTAATATTTAAATATTGAAATTTAACAGAGGATATATTAATTGATATGAGATATCAGGTCTTCACATGAGTATATATTAGAGTAATAATGTATTGGATTGACCCATCTTGAGAACGTTGCATGAATTATTGTGTGAGTGTCATGAGTGGTTCTCACAGTGACAATGTTGTATGTGATCTTTTGACTTGAAGGTATAAGACCTATTATTACTATATCGTTTATCAGCTCATAAGTGTTACGCGGAATAATTTTTTTTTTCATTATGTAGAAAATCCGGCAAAGTTTCCTTTGTTTCTCGAATGTTACCAAATGACATAAAATAAACAGCGGATTCTAATCAATCATTTCAAACCAACAAGAATATATATATATATATATACACACACACAGGAGATCTCTGATCTCATTCAAAATAATATCAGAGTATGTAAATTATACAAGTGTATATTAAACACTATCCTGACTGAGCACATTTAAATATTAACAGAATTGAGAACATCAACAGTAGTTCATTAGTTTCATTGTCACATCTACATCAGAGTAATATATAATACACCACATATTGTAAATACATCACGGAGCTTAACTCCACCAAAATACAAGTATCATATTACAACAAAATCCTCCGTACTTAACCCGTAGAGGGTCCGAGGTTATCCTACCAATCTGAGAAAAACGGGGTGAGAACAACTTCCCAGTGAATGTGAATATAACTTGCAAATAAAATATGCATGTAATTAGAATGCAAAAATAAACACAATTCAATATATCAATTGATACCACACCAACATATGCAATGAGTTTATGAATGCATATGATGTTCACACCTTTTCTTTCCACCTAACCCCTTCCGGTTAGACGAACCACTCCTTTTGTTGTGCAGTAACCCCTTCCGGTTAGGCCCTCGCAATATGCATATGCAATGTTTTATGTCACACATTTTTCATCTAATCCCGTTCGGCTAGGTAAACTCTCACATATTGTACACTAACCCCTTTTGGTTAGGCCGTCTCACTATGCAATGCACTTAATTATGCCACGCTTATTCTTTCATCTAACCCCGTTTGATTAGGTAACTACTCACGTATTGTACACTAACCCCTTCCGGTTAGGCCATCTCACTATGTAATGCAATGCATCCATACCATGCTCAAAGTGACAATATCACAATAACATAACATTTAAACCAACTCAAGATTTGAAATCACACAAGCATTATGCTCAATTCTTCTCAAACACTTTCACTTAGTTACAGATCTCAACATTGTACTAAGTCATCATTTTAAGCTTCTGTGAATCTATTCAATGAATCTCTTATTGAATCTATTCACAATGCTATTCATGAGTTTGTGAATCTATTCACACAATATTGTGAATCGATTCACAGAGCTGTTCATAAGTCTGTGAATCTGTTCATAAGTCTGTGAATCTATTCACAGTGCTATTCACAAGTCTGTGAATCTATTCACATAATATTGTGAATCAATTCACAGTGCTATTCACGAGTCTGTGAATCTATTCATGAGTCTATGAATCGATTCATAGTGCTATTCACAAGTCTGTGAATCTATTCACAGTCATAAAAATCAGTTTTTTGATCATATACCTCAAGAACATTCATTCATTCATTTATGTCATTGAATAACAAGTAGAAAATCCAATCATTCTCATACATCCATATCATTGAATACAAGTAGCAATCCAAACATTCAAAAACAACATTAACACATAGAAGTTCTTATCTTCAAGACTTATACTTACACCCTAAATAACACCATACCATATCACAAATTAACCCACACTCACTTAGAAATAATATATGGCAAGAACTAGGTTTGTGGAGAGATCAAACCGACCAAAATCCTTATGAGAACTTCCTCTTTAACTTCCTTCAAAACAATGAAATCATACAAGAACTTTAGAATTTGTGGTCTTGATTCTCAAAGATGAATATGAGTTCTCCAATGAACTAAAACTATAGGATTAAAGAAGAGATGAAGGTGACGATCAATCACCATCAAATAACCTAAGCCAAAAGATGAGTAAAAATACTTACTTTGGATCTTGAAAGCTTGGAAAAACCTTGGCTATGGAGAAAGCCAGAGTTTTTGGAGAAGATGACCACTTGGTCATCCAACATGCACGACTCCAACATTAAAAAGGAGGGTGAAGTTGAATTGTCAACTTTGCCCTCCACTTGGATGAGAAATCACAAAATTGCCACTGAAGGTGTAAAATGACCAAAATACCCTTGTTGGTTTCTAAAAATTCCCAATTTATCCCAATTCCAGAAAATTACACTCGGACTTCCATATGATTTAGTTAAGCTAGAAATAAGATTAGAATCAAAATTTAGGGATGTTACAGAAGGCACTACAGTTCCCTACATGAGGAGTTGTATGACTTAATACTATTAAACATCCCCTGTAAAAAGGTGACTATGAAGATAGCTATTAGACATACTGTAAATCAAGCGGAGGGATGCTAGTGACCTAGATAGGATTTGCCCCTCCTACAAAACAGGAGTGATATCTTCGAGCCCCTTGATTGAGTCCGACTACAAAATGCATGGCCATGCTCAAATAAGTCAATATGAGATATTGATCTCATTTGTCTTAGTAAGTCTACTTGTAGATCAAGAAACTAAAGATTGAATTATACAAGGGTGACACATTTCATGCCTCGTGTTCAATCGAGTTATGTGGACTAAGGGACTAGACTACATGGTAACATTATTCACAGAGAGGTTATATCAAATCACTGACATTCCTATTACTTGAGTAACAATGATGTATCGCTAAATACCACTCGCTGTTAGTATTGCTAAAATAGGATTTGAGTATTATGTCAACATAATGGGAACTTACAGGGTCACACACTTTGAATGGATTGATATTGAGATTTAAATTCATAAGATGAATTTAGTTAGAATCTAATTATGGCTTGGGCTCCTAAATGACTAGTGTACATATAGTTAGACTCTGCACATAATCCAGTCCTAGGTCAATAATAAGCAGGGACATTAATACTCCTTACACTCACTAATGGTGACTGCCCTATATATATATACATGCAACAACAACTAGAACAACACAATAGAAAAGAGTCTTCCTTAAACCTAGCTGTCACAAAGAGTGAGTAAGAGGGAGATCGTATCCCTTCCCCGTAGCTAGCACCGCGGTGAGAAGGAGAACCCCGATTTGATTTGTTTGTGTGGATACTGTACAGGCACAACAACCTTGTTGTTCTCATGATTGACTGACCATGGAGACAACTGTCCCTTCATAGAGGTAACTCCCTAACAAGTTTTATGATTTTAGCATGATCATCGGTTGGGTTCGGGATTTTTTTTGTTTTTTCACTACATTTGTAATTTATTTTGGATCTTCAAATCGAACAATGGTATCAGATCCGCTTGCAAAACCATAAGTCAGTTATGTTGGTGTATGCCCTAGACTAGCTGTATACTGACCTTTTTGGATACTTTGTATCTTGTTGTTTATTATTTTTGTGATTCATTTCAGTTATTATGTTAATTATCTTATTTAAATATGCATGACAAAGTCCTTAGAACAAGTAAGTACAATCCCATAGGATATCAAGTGCATGACTTGATTGTGAGATCCTATCGGTTGCTTTCGGATCACTATTCTTAAATGTCCCTAGTCAAGTATTATTGTCAATTAGGACAATAGTAATACATTGAGACTAGTATGTGCATAGACTGATGATCATATCTCACGAGTCATAGATATGAGATATCAAGTCTTCACATGGGTACACATTAGAGTAATGTTGTATTGGATTGACCCACCATGAGAACGTTGCATGGATCATTACGTGAGCGTCATGAGCGATTTCACAAGGACAATGGTGTATGTGGTCTTTTGACTTTATGGCACTACAATTCTATACATGAACAGTTGTATGACTTGATACTGTCAAACGTCCCCTGTAACAAGGAGGTTAAAAAGATGGCTATTGGATATACTGCGAATCATGCAGAGGGATGTGAGTGGCCTAGATAGGTAAGAAACAACAGTACTACTATAGGCCAACGTAGATTGGACCCTGGATAGGACAGTTAATGCTATTCTTAAAATGGTGACTTGAATTCCGAGGGGATTATTTGATTATTTTAGGAATATTTGCACTCTGCATAACATTTTGAAAAGTCTGGTGGAGACTTGTTGTCAAGGCTTTGAGCCTAGGACATTGAGCATACACCTTAGTGCGGGTGCAAATTGCCCAGTGAAGATCTATGACTGATCTTAGGGATATCGGGGTGCGGAACTCCACAGGAGGCCAGTATGTAGCACCACTGTGTCATGGTAATATGATTGCAACACACCGAACGGTTGCGACCGGATACTATCCTATTTTCGATTGGTGGAGAGTGTTCTCATGTGCCAAGTTATGCAAATGGAATTGTAAAGCACTTTTTGAGGCTAATGAGATACGAAACATGTGCTCCCAATCACTCTTTCTGATTGTTATATTTTGCTCCATGCAGTAGAGGTCGACCATATGCATCTGCATAGTTAGTTGTCTTACTATTGCTTCATCATTATGCACATTGAGGTTGATTTGTCATTTTATTGGTTAACATGGTTGTATCTATTAGATAAATAACTATTAAATAATATTGTACTGTATAATCTTGTGTATACTATTTTATTGGTTTTTATGATGATGTGTGAATCTCACCTCTTTTATGTGTGTATTGTAATTTTGTGATTTGATTTGGTTATATCCGAAGATGGCCGATCGTGAGTTTCTGGGATATATTTTCGGGAGGTCCGGAGGCCTGGAATGTTCGGATAGAAATAGAGTTTGTAGCTTATGTCGGGGATGTGACCTTAACACTCTGTAGGACCCATGATGGAAATCCTCTTACTGTATTTTCTATTATTGCTTTCGTCGAGATGTATATGCCTATTAGAGACATATGGGGTGCTAGTGCCCATTACACTCCACAGGAGAGATCCATAATCTCTTCTACCAGGACACCAAGGCGTAGGACATATAGGACTCCAGCCCAAAGGCTAAGCTACTATGGAGGGCACATACCAGGAGGAGGACCTAGAGGAGGACCCTTCTCTGTAGTCATGTAGTAGAGGGTTTCGGTTTTGTATAAATGTATATACTATTGTGATATGTGTATGTATTAACTGTGTAAGGAAATAAAATCAGTGTAAAATATTTGTATCTTAACATGTGTGTATTTTATTTAAGTATTATTCTGTTTACATTATACTAAGATTAACAAGAAATTTTATACTCTAGCAGTTAGCAAAACAAGAAGTTACGAAGAGAAGTTAATTAGTTAATTAAATTAAATTAAACTATGATGATGCAAACAAAATGAATGAATGAAACTAGCAAATGTAATGAGCAAGAGATGCAAATATGTGTAAAGCTTGGCTAAGGGATTTTCTCCACTACTAGACTTAAGATAGTTGCAATCATATTTCAGATCACTAAACAAAAGTGTATATTACGACTTTTTTTGCATTTAACGATAGTTTTGAACCATCATTATTTGCAATAATGGCTGTAATGTTATGACAGATTTTAGTAAATCGCTGTAATGTTTAATGTGTATACTACAGCGATTTGGAATTGCCATAATATACACAATTATGACTTGAATCGTTCTATATTATGGTGGTTTGGAACCGTCGTAATTTGCACGTATATTACAGTGGTTTAGAATCGCCATGATTAGCACAATTCTAACTTGATTTCTTGTATATTATGGCAATTTAAAATTGCTGGTATTTGTACTGACGTGATTACTTCTATTTCTTTCTTTCTTTTTTCTACATATTATTTATTTTTTATCAATTATTTATTTTTTATACCTTTTCACTTTCTTGTTTATAGTACTTTTTATCTTACGCTATTTTTATATATGCTTTTGAATGTCACCTTGAGCCTAAGCCGGGCACCTGTGATGCAACATTATCAGTATACTAAACTTGCAACAATAAATAGATAAAACTGTAATTTTGATATACTTTCCAATCCTTGGGTAGCTTGAGCCAAAATATATGGTAACCAAGATGTCATTGAATACATACACATTAGCCTCACCACTAACTTGCTGTGCAGTAAATCTGCCTCTTGCATTTTTTCCTTGATTTTATTATCGCAATTTGATATTGAATTTTCATAATCATCATTTTCTTCCTTCAGTGTCACCTCTCTAAGTTGGGTCTGCCCATAGCACCAAATTCTCACATGAGAAAATACTCATTAGCACGGCTGTTAGTGTTGAATTTAGTGGAGAAATCATTTTCATCAACAATCCTTCCTTAGTTATATGGATATGCACAATATGCACAATCAATGTAAATGCATTATGGAGGATAAAGTATAACTTAAATTGCCATAACCAAGATAGGTGACAACATAAAAGTATCATTGTCATGACCGGGAAGAATCGCGACGGGGAGTGGCGAGAGAAAAATAATCAAAAAACAATGGAGTTGCCACTAATCATTTATTGAGTAGGGAAATTGACTGGCAAAAAACCCTTTAAAAATGAATTTAAAATAAATACACAAAAAGAAAGATCTGCAAGATCAGGTAAGGTACGGGAGTCAATTATGCATAGGGAAAGGTGGAAACTTAATCCCACAACACCCCTGATGCATTTGTCTTAAGACGATTACCTTAAGCTACTTATGTAAATTTTAATAACCTAATTGATATCTATTTTTCCCTTTAAGCAAATATAGAAATTAAACATGTGCGAACAATTATTCACAAATAACAAAGAAACTAAATGGCCAAAGGGTACTTGACCCCTCAACACCACTCACGAATTTCAAAGTGCGTCTTGAACGAGATAGAACATGGTACTAAGCCCAGAGAACTAGCTCAAAAGGAATGGCCAGAGGGTACATGAACCCTTAACACCACTTAATGAAATTGTTATGGCATTAGACCATTTAATCCTTATAACTCATTATTCACAACATAAGTGAAGCAATTATTTCATCCATTTTTTTTATTGAAACAAAAACTAAACAGTCTAGATGCAAAAATAAATACATAGCAACACAAAGAGCAAAGGACCGATCGATCAGTCGGACATCCGAGCACCTCAAAGAGGATTTGACCAGACCACTAATATTGCAACAGGAAATACGATCAGGTCAGTTGGTCATCCAATCGGGAAACAGAGACGGGTACTCGATCGAGACCAAATTGGTCGGGATCTGATCAGACAAAGGAAATCATAAGATGAGATTGGATTGGGTAGGAGCACAATCGGCTAGGTTGATGGAGACCCTGGGAAAGGTTATCCGATCAGTAGGGAACCGATCAATAAGTTGGTGATCATGAAATGGCAGCAATTGGCCAGAACCGATCAACCAAAGGTAGGTGGTGATCGGCAAGGGGTAATCTCGGTTGGTTTGGCTAACCAAGGGAAAAAGGATGATGTGCAGGTTGTGATTAGGGGATAAGGAATGATCTAATCGTTAAATTATGATCGATAGTTGTTCAGGTTAAGTGGAGTGGTGGTCAAATCAGTCAAACTGATCGGTTAGCTATTGTTACGAGTTGGACAATGGTTTGGTTGGTTAGAAGCGATCGATTTAATTAGTGAGGATGAAAAAGTTGGTGATGGGGTTAGAATCAATCGGTTAAGGTTAGGATTAGTCGATTGATTTGATAGGGTAATTGTTAAGGGGATCATATTGGTTTGGTGAGTTGAGGGGTAAACAGGTTAATGGTAAGGGTCTGCTCGGTCAGTTTAGTGATCTGAGAGGTTGATTGGTTATGGGTAAGATTGGATCGGTCGATCTAGAGGTTCATTGCATTGAGGGTGAGCTCAGTTTGATCGGTCTAGTGATTCAAAGTGGTGATTAGTTAAGGGGTATGCTCGACTCAGTCGGTTGGAGATTTGAGAGGTCAATTTTGTTAAGGGTGAGCTCGGATCGGTCGTTTGGAAGATCTGAGAGGTTGATTGGGTTAAGGGTAAGCTCGGGTAGGTCAGAAGAGTTAGTTTGAGATCTAAGAGGTTGAATTGTTTAAAGGTGAGCTCAGCTTGGACTGTTTGGGGTTCTTAGGAAAATGATTTGATGGGTAAAGGTGTAAGGTCTGCTCAGTCAGATGTTGATAAGGTTGGTCTCAACTTGGATAAGTGATCTGATGGGTTACAGGCTAAGACTAGGTTGGATTGGTTTGGTTGGGAGATAAGAGGGGTTTGTGTGTAAAGGCTACGGGTCGGATCGATAAGAACCGATCGGCCAAGGATAATCTTGGTTGGAAGGGTTTAGTCGGATAGGATGGTGATCGGTCAGATGAGTGGATGATTGGTCGGAATTGGTCCAGGGTAGGGGTGGTTGGTCGGAAATTGTCTGGGAAGTGGACGATCTGTTGGAAAATGGCCCTTGGAAGTGGAGGTCGGTCAACATGGGCGCAAACTCTATTTTATGGTTTTCTAATGATTTGGGGTGTTGTTTGATGGGTGTGGGGGTGGGTTTGCTGCTGCATTTGGAGGCAAGGTAATGGGATATTATGGTAGCTTTGGTTGTTCGTGGGTGGCTTTGGATGATATTTTGAGAGGGGTATGGGGAGACTATATTTTGACACAAGAAACATGTGGGGGGTGTTGTTCTCATGGCTGTAGGGTGATGAGTTTGACCATTTTGAGTGTATGAGAGATGATGCATGATCAGAGGTTGTTGGTGATGGAGAAAGAATGAAACGCCAAAAGAAAACAAGAAAAATATACTCTAGCCAAAATCAAACAACACCCAAGTCATAAACAACATTATAGTATATCACTTGTATGTCACTACATTTAACGGTATGAACAAGTGATATCAAGGGTGAATACATAGACAAACCAGGAACTTACCTCTTGAAGCATAAACTGGAAGAGCAAATGAGGGGAGATCAAACCTTTTCTTCTACACATAATTTCTTCTTCTCTATTTTCTTTTTCTAGGACTCGGTTTTTTTCTCTTTGTCTCTGTGTGTCCTTTTTTTTCGATCTTCTTCCTCCTCTTTTATCCATTCCAAATGATCATTAGGTCTAGGGTGTAGGAGGTGGTTGAGGGTCTCTTCCCCTCTGATCCGCTAACCACCTCCCACTTGCCTCTGCCATGCCCGACCATCTCCCTTCCAAAGTCAAATAAACGGTAGCGTGTGCAGAGGAGTCTTGGGTGGAGTGAGGGTTGGTGCAGGCTCTGGATCTTCAACTTGCTAAGGATAAGAGGTCAGTGGACCGGGGTGTGAGCATCAGGCTGCAATTAATTTGGGGCTCAGTGGATCAAAGGGGCATAAAGCCCTCTCTTCTTCTTTTTAATCGATTTATCTAACTTATCTTTTTTATTATTTTATTATTTTATTTTATTTTGATACTTTCAAAAAATAACCTCGTCAAAAATAGGGTGTTCACAATTGCCCCTCTTTGCTTATTTCTTACTCGAAAATACGAATAACTGTGGTTTTCGTATTATCGTTGAAAGGAATAAGAAAATATATGAATCCCTATTTTGATCGGGAATGCAAAAGACAAATGCAATAATAAAATGACAGAAATTTAAATTGACATTGGGTCTTGAGCCTATAAATTGGATATGAACTAAACCCTGGACTCGAAGAATAAATGACATTGGGTCGATGCACCTGATAAGTAAATGATAGAGGGTCTTGAGCATGTAAATTGGATATGTACGAGGCCTTGGACCTAAAAAATAAATGACATTAGGCTCTTGCACCTGAAATGTAAACAACTATGGGTGTTGAGCCTGTAAACTGGATATGTACTAGGTTGTGAGCCTAAAAAATAAATGACATTAGGCCCTTGCACCCGAAAAGTAAATGACAGAAATTTATATCGTAATGGGCCCTTGCACCCGAAATGTAAATGACAGTGATTTAAATGGCAGAAATTAAATACAGCAGGCCGATGCACCCGAAAATAAATAACTGGAAGTGCGAGAATTAAATGCAGTTTAAAAACATTATGTGGGTTTTTTTTTCTATTTTCTTTACATTGTAATTACTAAGAATAACCTTGGAACCAACAAAACCCATGGAAGGGATATCAATCAAACCCTAGCTCACCATGACCTCATACAGAATCCCTTAAGGAGATGTTGCCTAACAACTTGGATTATTCTTTCTCCGGTCTGCTATTATGACACAATGGTTTGTTACAAACCGGGACCCAAACATCAAATAATGAGAGTCAATTTACTCATGCCCCTGCTTCTGTACATTGTCTTAAATTTTTGAGTTCTTTTTGGTTTGAACTAGTTATAGAGAAGTTGCCATCAGGATGATCTATCTGTACTATTGAACTCGAGTTTACATTAATTGAATTGTCATTTAGTGCATAAGCATGGATTCATGAATATAATAGAATGAAATTTGTTGGATGAACAAACCTCTTTATTGATTCAGAAACTTGACTGTACATGAAAAATTTGAAAGATAATAAAACAAAATTAGGAAACAAAACTAATACGAACAAAAGAAAGGATAAAAAATGACAATTTGCCCTAGTGTTGACTCCTTCTTCCTTCGATTGATTCCCATGTGACAACTTGACAAAAGCGCCTTCTTCTTTGAACATATATATTTCCACTGATCCTTGATAAATTGGCCCCAGTGTAACCAGCTAAACAAAATTTCCCTAGTCTAAGTAAATTTTCGGTGCAAAATTAAACTTGATCTATATTGAGTTTTATGTCCACTCTTGCCTTCTCTTTTGTTTGATTTGCGCATTTAAGCTCCCAGCCTTACTATTGATTCTTTGACCTTTCTTACTTTCCTTCTTTCTCCTTTTTCTCTTTCTAACTTGCCTTAATTTTTTCTTAGGTCGCGCTCTTGGGTTTTCAGCCCAACATGCCTTTTTTTTTAGGCATAGAATCTCTTGACGGCATCAGTGTTTATTGGCCTTGGCAATTCCTGTCCATCCATAGCTTGCAAAATTAAATCTCCCCTAGAAAATGCATGTTTGACAATATATGTTCCTTCATAACTAGGTTCCCATTTTCCCTAAACGTCTCCGGTATAGAAATCTCTGGGACGAACTTTCTTGTTAAAGGCCCTTGTCATTCTGCTTTAATATAGTTGATCATGACAAATGGCTGCAAGTCGCTTCTCTTCAATCAAGCTCAATTGTTCATATCTAGTCTTCACCCATTCAGATTCTTCTAACTAGGCTTCCAGTAAAATCCTTAAAGATGGAATTTTGAGGGAGATACTGCTTCCATTCCATACACCAAGGAGAATGGTGTTGCGCTTGTACTAGATCGAATGTTGGTGCGATAAGCATGTAAAGCATAAGGTAGCATCTTGTACGAGTCCCTATAGCCGACGACCATCTTTGCCACAATCTTCTTGATGTTCTTATTTGCAGCTTCCACTGCACCATTCATTTGTGGCCTATATGGAGCTGAATTATGATACTGGATTTTGAAATCTTAGCAAAGCTTTTGTATCTCTTTACTATTGAGATTGCGTGCATTATTTGTGTAACACCCTCGATTGGGTATCACATTTAATGGAATTTACCTTTTATTTCAAAACCTCCTTGTATTTTCTTTATATAAAAATATGAGTTTTGAAATTTCTTTCCACGGATAACATAAAACAAGCAGAATAATAATATATTTCACACTGAGATATAAAGAATACACATTAGTTATATTACTCACTTTGTTATACTTGTTTTTTTGTATACATACACTACAAAAAATACACTGCTTGGCGGCGGTTTATTTGCGGTGGTTTATTCTAACTGCCCCTAAAATTCTTATTTGGTGACGCTTTCGTTGAACGCCGTAAATAAAAAAATTCTGATCAGGTGGTCTAATGTCCTCAAATAGAACTCCTCTGCTACATTTGTTTCATTCTCTATTCGGTTCCTCCTTTCTTGCAGGGTTCACCATCTCTCAGGTACACATCGTCATCTCCTCGTAGTTCATAATTCTCTCTCGCTCAATCTTTTTCTCACAGTTCTTCAATTAGTGAAACAATGAAGCTAGTTTTTTAATCAGTGAAACGTCACAATAGTTCTCTTTGTTTGGTTCCCTCAATGAATCGGTGAAACCAATTCTCCAATCAGGATTAGGGTTCAATCAATATTTTTTGTTAAAAAATTAGGATTTGTAGAATAGGGATATAGGGTTCACCTTGTCGTTGCTGAGAGAAATAATGGCATTGACATTTATATATTTGTTCGTTCTTGCTTCTTACTTTTACCTATTTTGTTGCTTTTTGATTGCTAGGTATGGTTTTCATTTTTTTTTATATTTTTCATCTAATTAAGTACAAGCCCGTTTGTGATTCTGAAGTGCCAATAACACAATTTGGTTTTTCATTCTGAAGTTCTTATATCAACTAATTGGTTACTTCTACTTGCTTTATGTGTTTGTAATTACATGGGAAGGTCATGGATTTATATAGAAATTACATTACTGTTCTGGTTTAGTTGTGGTTATGTTCCTTGAATGTTGTGCTGCTAAAACATTATCTAGCCTGGACCTAATGATTCCTCTTTGATAAAGTGAACTATGATTGCTTTGTGATTTGAAATTAATTTCCAAGATATTGATTGTTAAAAATATGCACATTTTCCTCTGTTTTTGATAAAGGGAGCAT
Source organism: Styphnolobium japonicum (assembly GCA_023212625.1). Taxonomy (NCBI): domain Eukaryota; kingdom Viridiplantae; phylum Streptophyta; class Magnoliopsida; order Fabales; family Fabaceae; genus Styphnolobium; species Styphnolobium japonicum. Next base: position 5,344,981 of record JALBWW010000010.1, read on the forward strand.
TCATTAGTGTCATCTTGCTTCCAATTGCTATCATGTTTACCATGAAGGACATGCTTGTAAGTGGCTTTCAGAGCCTATCTTTATTCAATGGATATTGTTCACTCTTTAATGGATTCAATCTCTTCACAGGCTATCACACTTGGAGTTGCTATTGGATCATCTACACAGATATCTATGTTTCTGGTATGGCCTTGAACTGTTATTAAATGGCTATTTGAGATGTACATTTACTTGATCTAGAACAAGATGATGGTGGTAGGAAAAAAATGATGATTCTTACTCTATTAATAATTGTAGATCCCCTTCTGTGTGGCTGTTGGATGGTGCATGGGAAAAGAAATGGACTTGAATTTTTAACTCTTTGAGACTGCCACACTTTTTATTACCGTGCTGGTAATGGCATTTATGTTATAGGTATGTGATTTCTTGTTTACCCCTATAAATTGTGTTAATGTTGCCCAACTTTATAAGCTATTAATAATTGGAAGTTAGTGCTATCATAAGGTGCTTAGGCAAGCCAAAACAATCAAAGTAAAGGGAAATTAAAAAGAGTCAAGTCAAAAAAGTTGATTGAGGAGAGAAAGCAATGATGCTGAATAGGTAATGCATTAGGCCCGCATTAGTTTATTTTTTATAATTGTTTTGAGTTAGTAGAAAGTAGAAGCATTGATAAGTTGTCCTTTAAATTCTGAAATTGAGTTTATTAATTCTCCTTCTTAAGACTAAAGTGTTGGTCTTTTGGGTGAGTGTTTTATTTATATGCACAGCTTGGACACTTTGATTTTTATGAGGCGTCTTCTGGTTTGCCATCAATATTGTGTGTTAAGAGTGTGCCTCTTTTTTTGGCACATAGGATCTGGGATTTGATTGACATTTTCTTATAATCGTATTTGTCTTCAAATTAAAGAAGACTATTCATCCATCCAAATTTATTAGAGTTAGACTTCCATATAATTTTGCCACCACCTTGAGATATTTGTTGAGGAAAGATTGCTTTTCCAGAGATCTAAGATTCTCCATGGATGAAGGAAGAGCAGGCAATGACAAATTACTCCTCCCTCTGAGCTTCAAATAGGGCCAAGCAAATTCAGGTTGAGACACTATGACCACTGCACCAGCCAAGCTAAAAACTGAGTAAAAGCATTATCTCTATCCAAAAGTATTTTACAAATTATGAAAAATAAAATCAATTTTTATTGCGATAGTGTTTATGCAGGGTCGACTTTTGTGCCTTTTTTCAACCCTCTATACTTAACATGTATGTTTTTATTTTTCATTGATGAGTTTGGACCCACCGTGGCCCGCATTAACTGTTGTTAATATTAACTTCAAATTTTATCTTTCTTATTTCCTTTATGCAAAGTGTGTTATTCAAAAAAAAATTCTTGAAGGCACTAAAAATTCTTGTAATGATTTCATCAACATTTTGATGAGCATTTTCTTCTATTGATGCCTATTGCTTGTTTATCTTGTATTGAATAAGATATTAAATTTAGAAGGCTTGGAGTTGACAATCTTGTTATGTTTTTGTGACTTGCAGCCAGGACCACGTGACCATCCCCACCAATGTCAAGGTAAAATTAATGTTTTGAACAGTTTGATTGGACATCCTGTTTTGGTGTCATGTTGGCTTGCAATGCAAAAAAAAAGTGTCATGCTGTTTCAGAACTTAACTTTCATGAATAGTTGTCTGCATTGTCAAGTCTGTGATATACATCTAACTGAAATGTGAGAAATTTGTGATTTGTTAATTTGGATTTTTCAGCGGTAAATTGCTAATGTTTTTGACTTTTTTTGCCATATGTGCAGATAGCCTTGTTTATTTCTTCTAGTCATGCTCTAAAGCCAGGTTGGCTTTTGAAATTTCTAAAAGGCATTAGCCCTGCTCATATAAAAGAAATGCAACAAAATCTTGCCAAGGTTTGTGATCAGGGCGATGCAGAATCTACTTCACTCATTTTTTCTATCTAGTGTTGTTATTTGATTCTTAAATCTGATTGCAGTGAAAGATTGCTTTTCTAAAGGTGCACCTTGTGCTTTATACTTAAAATCAATGGGCAATTGTCTATATGAAAAATAAATGTTAAAATTGTCTGCAAGGAAAAACTATGTAATACCAAAATAAAATTAAAATTAAAAGGTGCAGTATAATCAAATGTTGAGGGCTCATTTTTATTTTCACAATTTTCTTTTTTCTTGTTGCTGCTCTAAGATTCTTGTGAAATAGGCTTTCTGAGAGAGTAACTGACAAGAGGTTGTTGAGACCCCATCAAATAATAATAATTACCGGTTCGCAAACTAATTTGTAATATAGAGCATGAACCGAATCGTCTCTCAAGGATCCAAAAGGAACAAAGATTTAATCAGATCAAGATAATTAAAAGGGGGGTTTTGTTGTTGATTAATAAGATTGAAAAAAAGTACAAGACTTAAAGTTGTAAACAAATATAAAGAAGCAACCAATCCAAGAAAATTTATCGATCTTGAGTTTAATCCATCATTGATCACAAGGAATTCACTTAATCGCTAACCGTGTTCTTGGCCTTAAATCATATCAAGACGCCTCAACATGATCCAAGAATCCTCTACTAGATAAGCATCTAGGATTTAATTAACCAAGGTTAGATAAAGTAAGCACCATCCAAACATAGATTAACTTAAGATCCAGAATTAAACCAAGCTAAACAATCCATCAAAAAGCTTTAATAAATTATTTATTCTATGTGATCCTCTTTGAATACATGATAATAAAGCTATTACCACATCAACATCTAAATCAAATTAAGCAATTCAATCTAGATAAAAATCAAAAGAAGAAGAAGAGAAACTTGAATAACAATTAAGCAATATGAACAAGCGAAACAAGATCTCCAAATTAAACATCAAGATGGCTAATCCCTTGGATTGATTATAAGAGCCTAGCCTTCCATGGATGGGAAGGAAGAACTCAGAAATAAAAGAACAAAAACAAAATTGCAAAGAGAATGGAGAAGAAGGGAAAGAAAACTCTCACAAATACTTAAACTTTCTTCAAACTTACTTAAAATTGAATTCCCATAATACAAAGAGATTGGCTCTATTTATACTAATCCTATAAGCCAATTTGTACATGTACATAATCTGAATACAAACTATAAAAACATGGAAATTGTCAAATATGGAAGCTTGATGCATGGTTGGTGGGTTGGTGCATGGTTGGTGGGTTGGTGTATGGTTGGTGGCTTTTAGTCAATAACTCTTATCCGACTTCTGGCTTCATTTTCATCACCTAGACGGTGCATTTTGGCTTGGAGGTCTCATGAAAGTTGTAGCCAGTTGTCTCCTTGAAATTTTGCAATTGGAATCATGCCATTTGGACGTTTAGAACTCTAGATATGCCAAAAACACTGAACCTACCTCATGTTAGGTTGGTAGAACGTGTTTCCAAATTCAAACCAACTTGTAGCTTCATTATCATGCCTAAAACGATATCTATTGACTAAATGGTCTTCAGTGAAGTTGGAGATATGGATCTTATCTTTCCAATGACCAAGTTTCAGCCCAAGAGGAGGCCTATAACTCACTATGTAGTCCAATATATGGATTGCAGGGATACTGCCCAAGAGGAGGCATACTGCCCAGATTTTCCTGACAGCAAACCCACTCTGCATTGCAGGGATATTTTGGACCCTTAGAAGTCCAATCCAGCTCTTGAGTTCTTCATGAAACTTGTAGAGCATTTCCTTAGCTTTCCAAAGACACCAAGATCAGGTCAAATGGATCACCGAGTCCTAAGTTATGGCCAAACCAAGGAAGAAAGGTCAAAATGCATCAAAATCCGAAAATTATTCAATATTTGCATTACAGCCCAATGAAGGCCAACAACATTAAACTCATCTAAAATACTAATATTGGGCACAATAAACATCTAATAAAGCCTAATACAAAGCTAACCGTGTTCTTGGCCTTAGATCATATCAAGACGCCTCAACATGATCCAAGAATCCTCTACTAGATAAGCATCTAGGATTTAATTAACCAAGGTTAGATAAAGTAAGCACCATCCAAACATAGATTAACTTAAGATCCAGAATTAAACCAAGCTAAACAATCCATCAAGAAGCTTTAATAAATTATTTATTCTATGTGATCCTCTTTGAATACATGATAATAAAGCTATTACCACATCAACATCTAAATCAAATTAAGCAATTCAATCTAGATAAAAATCAAAAGAAGAAGAAGAGAAACTTGAATAACAATTAAGCAATATGAACAAGCGAAACAAGATCTCCAAATTAAACATCAAGATGGCTAATCCCTTGGATTGATTATAAGTGTAAGACCTATTAGTTACTATGTTATTTACCAACACATAAGTCTTACGTGGAATATATAAATATAGAAAATTCGGCAGCGTTTCCTTTGTTTCTTGAACATTACCCCAAAACTATAATATAAGCGGAAGATTTCCAACAACCATTTCAAACCAACCAGAGTACATATATTATATATATACACATACACATATATCAACAAGAGATCTCAGATCTCAACCAAAATATTATCAGAGTATGAAATGTTATACAAGTGTATTCTAAACACTATCCTGACTGAGCACACTAAACATATACAGAACCGAGTACATCAATAGTAGTATTCAGTTCCCTGTCATATATACATCAAAAGAATACACATCCATTTATAGTTACATCACGGATATTAACTCCACCAAAATATGAATCTCAAAATAAAGTACGGAATCCTCCGCACTTAACCCGTAGAGGGTCCGGGGTGTTCCTGCGAATCTGAGAAAGAGGTGGTGAGAACAACTTCCCAGTGAATATGAATAAACTTGCAGATAAAGTATAAACGTAAGTAGAGAGCAAGTATAACACAATTCACAATATGTCAAGTAACACCAACCAACCAATGCAATGAATGAATGCACATGATGTTCACACCTTTTATTCACACTTTTTCTTTCTCCACTCCTCTTGTTGTGCACTAACCCCTTTCGGTTAGGCCCTCACAATATGCATATGAATGTGTTATGCCAATTCCGTTTCCTTCTAGCTAATAAGCTAGGCACCCCTCATTCTTGTTGTATACTAACCCTTTCCGGTTAGGCCACCTCGCAATGCAATGCAATTAGGTATGCTATTTCATTTCCATCAAGCTCATCAGCTAGGCATCCCTCTGTTTTGTACACTAACCCTTTCCGGTTAGGCCATCTCGCTATGCAATGCAATGTTCTCATACTCATATCATGCTCATTCATAATATCATCATAATAACATTACATGTAATCAATTCAATCATATACAACACATAACCCTCATGCTCAACTCTATCAAGCATTCTTGCTTAGCTACACATCACATTATAATGCTAAGTCATCCTTAATCCTAACCCTAGCATATGGTATCAAAACCCTAGGCATATGCACCACAATAACACAAACAGAGTCAACCACGGCCAGCCCGTGGTGGTAACCACGGCCACGGTTCAGAAAACAAAACTCAACAAATTGGAAACAGAGACATCCACGGCCTACCCCTGGTTGGCACCACGCCCGTGGTCTGGACCACGGCCAGCCCCTGGTAGCCACCACACCCGTGGTCAGATTTCAGTACACAACATTTTTCTTTCCAGAGCCAACCACGGCCAGCCCGTGGTGGGGACCACGGCCGTGGTTGGGCACGAGACAGCAACACTTCCTTTCTAGAGAGGACCACGGCCAGGCTGTGGTGGGGACCACGCCCGTGGTTGGCCTTCTGGGCAGGAATAGTGCCACGCCCAACACATACCTAAAACCCAAGTTTTCCCTTGGAAATCATGTCCTCAAATCCATCAAGTATACCAACCATATCACTCATTTTTCCTAAACCCTAATCCTTGAAAACATGTAATAAAAACACATCCAACCTCAAGCATAGGTGAAAACCCTAGATTCAAGCTTAATCCTTTATCATACACTTTCACTCTAAGAACATCATACAATAGCACAAGTAAATCCACACTCACCTTGAAGTGCTCCTAACTTGATTCCAATATGAGATTGGTAGTCAAGGCAACCTTCCCTTCAACTTCCTTCAAAACATTAAACCAAAACAACTAACTTTTAGACATGGGTGTTCTTGATTCTTAGGGATGAAAATGAGTTTCTCAAGAAACTAATACCATAGGATTGAAGAAGAGATCATAGTGATCAATAATCATCAAATAACCTAAGCCAAAAGGTGTATAAAAATACTTACTTTGGACCCTTGAACCTTGGAGCAAGCTTAGCTATGGAAACTTAAAAATTTTGGAGAAGATGAGCATTTTGTCTCCCTAGGCTGGCCGGTCCACTTATGCAAGAGGGAGGGGATGTTGAAATGTCTATCTTGCCCCTCACTTAAAGGAAGAATCACTAATTTGCCACTGAGGGGTTAAAAGACTAAAATACCCTTGTGATTTCTAAGAATTCCCAATAGGTCTTGAAGAAAATTAAATTTACCAGTAGGTCCTAACTTAGCCAGAGTAAATCTAAGAGTTTAGATTTCACCTATTTCTTCCTTAGGTTCTACCGAGTTCACCGGTATAGCCAGAATCTCAAATCAATCATTCTAACTCAATCTATCACCTTTTCTATAACAGAACATACAATCCATTCAAAGAATTTAGCTAAATCATAACATATGAAATTTAGGGATATTACAATAAGAGCCTAGCCTTCCATGGATGGGAAGGAAGAACTCAGAAATAAAAGAACAAAAACGAAATTGCAAAGAGAATGGAGAAGAAAAGAAAGAAAACTCTCACAAATACTCAAACTTTCTTCAAACTTACTTAAAATTGAATTCCCATAATACAAAGAGATTGACTCTATTTATACTAATCCTAGAAGCCAATTTGTACATGTACATAATCTGAATACAAACTATAAAAACATGGAAATTGTCAAATATGGAAGCTTGATGCATGGTTGGTGGGTTGGTGCATGGTTGGTGGGTTGGTGTATGGTTGGTGGCTTTTAGTCAACAACACTTATCCGACTTCTGGCTTCATTTTCATCACCTAGATGGTGCATTTTGGCTTGGAGGTCTCATGGAAGTTGTAGCCAGTTGTCTCCTTGAAATTTTGCAATTGGAATCATGCCATTTGGACGTTTAGAACTCTAGATATGCCAAAAACACTGAACCTACCTCATGTTAGGTTGGTAGAACGTGTTTCCAAATTCAAACCAACTTGTAGCTTCATTATCATGCCTAAAACGACATCTATTGACTAAATGGTCTTCAGTGAAGTTGGAGATATGGATCGTATCTTTCCAATGACCAAGTTTCAGCCCAGGAGGAGGCCTATAACTCACTATGTAGTCCAATATATGCATACTACCCAGATTTTCCTGACAGCAAACCCACTCTGCATTGCAGGGATATTTTGGACCCTTAGAAGTCCGATCCAGCTCTTGAGTTCTCATGAAACTTGTAGATCATTTCCTTAGCTTTCCAAAGACACCAAGATCACCTCAAATGGATCACCGAGTCCCACGTTATGGCCAAACCAAGGAAGAAAGGTCAAAATGCATCAAAATTCGAAAATTATTCAATATTTGCATTAAAGCCCAATGAAGCCCAACAACATTAAACTCATCTAAAATACTAATATTGGGCACAATAAACATCTATTAAAGCCTAATACAAGGCTAACATAAGTGTCTCAAATTGATTGATCAGTAACCTAGTTTTTTTGTCTCCCCAATTAAAACTTAAGTAGAAATAACTAGGTGCTCATGCTAATTCTTCTCATATTTATGCTTTTTCAACCCATTGGGTGGGTACTACGCCATTTTTTGTGCTTTTTCAACAAAGACACAATCTGTTTGCTACTCATGCCATCTAGAATTGTTTGGCAGTATTGTAGGTATATAGCTTGAGCTATATTTACTTTATGCAGGTTGGTTATTCTGTTGCCTACATAATGATACTTTCTATCTCCCTTCTTTCCTTGCACCTTGTTATATACATGGTTGTCATATATATACAGCTCATTCAATTACCTTGATAACTGACTAAGGAAGCATATGCTGAAATTTTATGAATTTGCAGCTTTTAGATATTGCAAATATGCATGGAGATGAACATGTGTATTTCTGGCCAATTGGATATGTGATAACCAATTTAAAGATTCTCTGGTATTTTCCTTTCATTTTTTGCACTTAAATATATTCCAATCTCTTTCCCTACATTTTAACCATGAGATTTTACTATTATGCTAATAAGACCATTATAATATTTGATTTCCATGCATAAATGTCATACGTAAATTTAAGAAACTTCATTTTGTGCTTTGACGAAGGCTAATAAGCTTCCTCTTGATTTTAAGCTTCTTATAATATTTTGTTTCATTAATATATTTAACTATGTGGATTGAGGAGCAATAGCCAACAATGGTGTAAACATTGTGTATATATATATATATATATATATATTAAATATGATTGAAATAGAAGCAGTTTACATTCATTGTGATTTTTGTTTTCATATTTTAATATTATTAGCGGCGGTTTTAAACCGCCGCAACTGTCTTTTGGTTTTTTATTATTATTAGCGGCGGTTCTAAACCGCTGCAAAAACTGCTGTTAATATAAATCACAATTTGCAGCTTTTATTCCAGCGGTTAATAAAACCGCCGCTAAATGGTTTTGCGACCCTCTTATACGCAGCGATTTTGTAACCGCCACGAATCACGTTTAGTGACGGTTTAAATCGCCTTAAAACCTAAAATTCAACCGCCGCTAAACACTTTATAGTGATAATACAAATACAAGGAAATAAACCAACGTATTGTACACTCATATTATTACCTAACTGGCCAAAGTCAAACCTACAGAGAAGAGTCCTCCTCTGGATTCTCCTCAGATATAGGCCTACTGGGTATGGGCCCTCCGAAGTCGGTAAATCTCCTTACTGGAGTCCTAGCAGCTCTACACCCAGGAGCTCTGGTAGAAGAAACTACAGAGTCCTCCTAGGGAGTGTACTGAGCGGGAAAGCCCCACAACTCCCTAATAGGCATAAATAATTCTACAAAAGTAGTAATTGTAAATATACTAATAGGATTACCATTATGGGTCCTATGGATTGTAAGAGTTATATCTTCAACATACTCAATACATTCCGTTTCTAAGTGAATGTGCCAGGCCTCTGGCCTCCATGAAATTGGACTCAGATAAATCCGAAGAACTCACGTCTGTCGCCCATCACAATCTTCATAACTAGATAATAAATACAATAATTTAACATAGAGGGGTGAGATTCTAATATAATCAAAAACCAATAAAGTAATACAGAAAATAGTACAACCAACTTACTCATCTCGATAGTTAATCAACAGATATAACATGTCATCACACAAACGGATAAACCAACCTTGAAATACACCATGATAATGCACATACTCAATATTGACCCCTACTCCATGGTACTAAATACAACAGTCAGAGAAAGTGATTTGGGAGTACATGTTTCGTTTCTCATTAGCCCCAAATGCTAACAATCACAAATGCTAACAATCTGCTCCTGGATTTGGGTTTTGTAAACTTCCCTGGCCTTGAAGAATAGTTAAAGTTTGGCCCAAAACTAAAAATATTTTTATTTGATAATCTAATCCCTAAAAATGGAAAACTTCTAAATTTGTCCCCGAATTCAAGTTTCGTAAACTTCCCTAGTCCTAATAAATAGTCGAAGCATTTCCAAGTCAAAATTTTAAATATTTTATTTTATTATCTGAAATAGTCATGCTTTAACACATAAAGTCAACGAAAAGAATAAAATCCCAAAATTGAAAAACTTAAGAATATGGTCTTGGATTCGGATTTTGTAAACTCCCCCGGCCCTAACAAATAGTCAAGGTATTTCTGGGAGAAAAATAAAAGTTATTTATTTTCCTTTTCTAAAAATGCCTAGAACTAGTAAATAGAGCCAATTGAAAATAAACATGAATTAAACATATCTCACAAAAATTCCCAAAAATCACAAAATTGGGAAAATTAATATTTATATTAAAAACAGAAATTTCGGGGTGTTACAATCCGTGATTATCTTCTTTGGAAGCTCGTAACGACAAATGATGTCCCTTTTATGAAACTTGACGACTACTTTTTGAGTTATCTTAGCATAGGAAGCTGCTTCCACTCATTTGGTGAAGTAATCAATTGCCACTAAAATGAAACGGTGTCCATTGGAAGCTTTCGAATTAATTGGTCCAATCACATCCATTCCCCACATGTACAACGGCCAAGGAGATACAAAGTTGTACAGAGGGAAAGGAGGAGCATTGATCCCATCTGCATATATTTGGCACTTATGACATTTTCGGTCGTCTTCTATGCAATCAGTTTTCATGGTAGACCAATAATATCCACTCTTCAAGATCTGACGCGCCATCATATGACCATTTGCATGTGTACCACAAATTCCACAGTGAATCTCTGTCATAATAGCACCAGCATCCCTAGCATCCACGCATCTCAGGAGAGTCCTGTTACCAAGTGGCTTCAATAACTCAAGAGGGGGGGTGAATTGAGTTTTCAAAAACTTTCGCAAGGATTATTTTAATGATGCTAATTATTTAAAATCAATGAACTTGCAAAGGATAATGACTAAAAATTAATGAGCTTTTTAATACAGAAAGTATAAGACAAGAATTCACAACATTAAAAACATCAAGTTAGATAAGTTGATAGAATATAACTTATAAGTAAAAGATAAGGGTTGAGAGAATGCAAACAAGATTTATACTGGTTCAATCACTTCTTGTGATCTACGTCCAGTCCTCGAGATCGTCCACCCGAGATTTCAACTATACTTCAAGCTTCTAACTTGGGTGCTTGATAAAAACCCTTACAATATAGAGCACTCTTCACTTAGTATGGGATCCTCCACCCTCTATGTGCAAGAGCCTCCCTCAATACAACAAGGATTTTCTCTCCTTCAACTTACACAAGATAATCTAATGGTTTTTGGTAGATTGTAACTCTCACAAGAGCAGATATACAACTTGAAGAACAGATGAGTATATGATCAAATCACTAAGCAAGCTTTTTCAAATAGAAAACAGAGTATGATGAACTGAAGATTAGAAAAAGCTCTTTCAAAATGAATTTCTGATCTTGAGTGTGTTTTGAAACTTAATTTAGATGAGTTATAAATAGCTCTTACAAGTTTTTGATCCGTTGGGTAGTAGGTAGGTATTAAAACAATATTCAAACTAGCCGTTGGAAAAGTTTCTGGAGCGTGTGTAGTCGACTACACAACTGTTGTAGTCGACTACCATGCCTTTCTGACTTTTAAAAACATGAGAGTTTATTATCAAAAGAATGCATGTAGTCGACTACACTTACAAGGTAGTCGACTACACTTACAAGGTAGTCGACTACAATAGCTCTCGGATTCTCTTTTAAAAGCAAGGCAACTGAGATATATTATAAAAAATAATATGTAGTCGACTACAGAGCTTATGTAGTCGATTACATGTCTCCTCTGGTTTATGCATTTTTAAAAAGGAACAATTTTTTAAAACGATGTAGTCGACTACAAAGGCTTTGGTAGTCGACTACAAATGTCCTCGGGTTAACATGTATTTAGCAAAAGTATTTTTATCAGCATTGTAGTCGACTACCTCAGCATTGTAGTCGACTACAAGCATCCTCGGGACATTTCAAAATGACAGGCATTTCAAGGTTTTGCCTATTGGTAGTCGACTACAATACTTGTGTAGTCGACTACAAGTTTGTTCTGACTTTTGGAAAACGTTGTAAACTTAACATTTTCCAGCTGTGTAGTCGACTACATCAATCTTGTAGTCGACTACAAGTGACTTAAAAACTCATTTTTGATAAGTTAAAAAATCTTTCTTTCCAAAGCATTTTTAAAGATAACTATCTTTTTATCAAACCTTATTTTAGGAATAGTTTTGAAAGATTGAAACAAAAAGGCTTGCTAGGTGATTTAAGCAATTAATTACTCTTACAATGATAAGTAAAAGCCTATAAGTCTTGAGTACTCCTTGTGAACTTGTTCTTGTCTTCTTGGTGCGGAATCCTTTGTTTGGTTATCATTAAAATTCAATATGACAAATGTTGCTCACAAGTCCCATCTAACTCCTTTTATACAGAACCTCTCCACTTAAAAAGAAGGCCAACAGGGTATTCTCAATGCTAAATGTACTGCTTGTTATCATGAAACCAAGGTTTTCGATTCGGTTCTCCTTCAACATTAGAACAATATGTTGGCTCCTTTTGTACTTCTACTTGGATGGGTTGAAACGTTAATACTGACATTCGACTTAATCATAACAGCTAGTATTGCTAAGGCATCTAGAAACTGATTATTGTCTCGAGTCAAGTGTGCAAAGCTAACTTCTTCGAACTTCGCAATTAATTAAGTTAAGTACTTTTGGTATGGTATCAACTTTGGATCTTTGGTCTGTCATTCGCCATTCACTTGATAAATAATGTGAGCTAAATCCCCAAACACTTTTAATTGCTTCACACCCAAGTTGATGGCTACTCGCAACCCGCTCACACATGCCTCATACTTTGCAATGTTATTAGTACAGTCGAAATCTAGCTTGATGGCAATTGGGTATTGCTTTCCATTTGGCGCAATAACTACTGCTCCTATACCATTCCCTTGCATATTGACTGCTCTGTCAAAGTACATCTTCCAAACCTCCTCCTCTACTTCCACTTCCTCAATGGCTAGTGCTTCTACATTCGAGAACTGAGTTATTTATCATTTATTTTCCATCCTCGAGGGAATTTTCAGCTAAATGATCTACAATTGCACTTCCTTTGATAGATTTCCAAGTCACATACTTAATGCCGAAGTCTGACAATATTACTTGTCATTTCAAGACCCTCAAAGAAATGTGAGGACTTTCAAATATGTACTTCAAGGGATCTAATCGAGAAATTAGACAAGTGGTGTAACACAGCATATATTGTCTCAATCTCTTTGAGTTCTACACCAAAGCGCAACTGGTCTTTTCGATTGCCACGTAACAGACTTCACAATCATTAAATTTCTTGCTTAGATAGTAGATCGCTTGCTCTTTCTTCCCTTCCTCATCATGTTGCCCCAGAATCGCTCCCATCAAAGTATGCAACACAATCAGATACAATATGAGAGGACAACTAGGTGTTAGCGGCAATAAAACTGGAGGATTTAGAGGATAGTCTTTTATGTTATCAAAGGATTTTTGACATTCTTTATCCCAACCCCTTGATTTATGCTTCCTGAGCAACTTGAATATGGGCTCACAAGTGCTAGTTAAATTGGCAATAAATCTTACAATATAGTCCAACATCCTAAGAAAACTTCTTACTTCTCGCTCTGTTCTATGCAGACATCTCATTCCTGTGTGAAATTGTCCCTGTTCTCTAGCACTGTTCACAAGACTTACAAAACAGATATGCATAATGAAATAAGATAGGCCAATACAACCTAGAGTCCAAAACCTTCCTAGATGTACGTTGGTAGCCAAAGTGCCCACCACATGCAAATGTATGACAAAAGCTAAGAATGGAATGAAACTCATGATCAGAGACACACCTCCTAATAATCTGGTCAATACAAAGCTTCCACATATAAGGATCATCCCATACACAGTACTTAGACTCACTTTTCAATTTATCAGATTGAGCTCTAGTAAAACATGCAGGAAGAACACCAGCAACCAAGAAATTAACCATATCTGCAAACCAAGGGGAGATGTTGTTACCTTGCAGCTGCAGAAGCTGCTCATCTGGGAAGGAGTCTTGTACAGGGAAGGGATCTGAAGCCCTCTCAATGTGGCTCAAGTGATCTGTCACTAGGTTCTCTGCTCCACTCTTGTCACGGATCTCTATATGAAACTCTTGGAGCAGTAGCATCCACCTTATTAGTCGGGGCTTTGCCTCTAGCTTCTTCAGAAGGAACTTTAGAGCTACATGATCAGTAAACACAACAACCTTAGAACCAAACAAATATGATCTAAACTTATCCAAAGCAAAAGCAATGGCTAAAAGCTCGTTTTTGGTTGTGGTATAGTTGGCCTGAGCAGCATCCAGAGTTTTAGAAGCATAGTATATCACATGAGAAGCTTTCCCCACTCTCTATGCCAAGATTGCTCCTACTGTATAGTTAGAAGCATGACACATCAACTCAAATGGCAATGTCTAATCAGGTAGCTAGATGATGGGGGTACTGGTCAATGACCGCTTCAAGTGGTTGAAAGGCGCCTTGCACTTGTCATCAAAATTAAACTCTACATCTTTCTGCAGTAAGTGGGAAAGTGGAAGGGCAATCTTGCTGAAGTTGACAATGAAGTAGAAACCTGCATGACAAAGAAAACAACGCACTTCCTACACGCATGTGGGGTAAGATAAACAAGTAATCACATCAATCTTAGCAGGATCTACCTCAATGCCCTTACTAGATACTACATGACCTAAAACTATACCCTGTTCTACCATAAAATGACATTTAGCACAAGGTTAGTCTCAATGCATCTATGCAGTACTCTAGATAGGCTAGCTAAACATGAATCAAAAGAAGAACCATAGACAGTGAAGTCATCCATAAATACCTCCATGCACCCCTCTAAGAAATCAGAAAATATGCTCACCATGCACCGTTGGATGGTACCAGGGGCATTGCAGAGGTCGAAGGGCATCCGTCTGTAAGCAAAGGTGCTGAAGGGACAGGTAAATGTGGTTTTCTCTTGATCCTCTGCACTCGGGTTGGAATGAGCACATTCTTCTGGTTGGCCACGAGAGTCACCCCGGATTTCTTTGGAACTACTTACACTGGGCTCACCGACTTGCTATCAGAGATGGGATAGATAATGCCAGCCTGCAGTAGCTTGGTCACCTCTTTTTTCACCACATCTAGAATGAGAGGATTCAATCTCCTCTGGGGTTATCTCACTGGTTTAGTTTCCTCCTCAAGTAATATCCTGTGCATGCATGTGGAGGGATTAATACCAGGAATATCTACAAGTGTCCAACCAATTTTCCTTTTGTATTGCTTCAAGACTTCCAATAATCTGGTTTCTTGCTCAAGTTGGAGGTGTTTGGCCACTATGATCGGGAGCTTCTCATCCTTCTCCAAGAATGCATACTTCAGATGCTCGGGCAGAGGCTTAAGTTCAATGGAGTGTGGTTGCTGGATTGACGGTACTAGTTTTGGAACCGAAACTAAATCTGCCAAATTCTCAGCAGTTGCACCGACTACACCTGTACCTGCAAGCTGTACACAATCTTGCAAAACAACATCATCATATCCTATGGAATCAAAAGAATCACCCTTAGCAGCAAGATGAATGACAACATCATCATTGCCATTAATAACAGAAACAAAATCATCAATATTAGCAAAATTAACAATAGCACATGACAAGTATGTAGAAATCACAGCACAGGCTGCACACATTGCAGTGGGTTTACAACCAGAAATTCCAAAGCAGGTAGAACAAGTATCACAAGCTATGCTATCAGTGTATCCTATAATTTTAGGAAACTCTGCCAACCTATTACCATGCATATCATCAACAGTAAATCAATGACATCAAAATGAAAAATAGAATGATCCTCTAAAGGGTATTTCATGGCATCAAAAATGCTAAACTAAATGATATCATCACCAAATTCCATGGAAAGGGTACCAGCATGCACATCAATCTTAGTTTTAGCAGTTTTAAAAAATGGCCTACCTAAGATCAATCGGGGTGAGGAAAAGGCAGATTCATCTTCCATATTCAACACATAAAAATCAACTGGGAATATTAAATTATTTACCTGAACCAGAACGTCCTCCAACACTCCTGCAGGTTGAGTCGTGCTTTGGTTTGCTAACTGAATGACAATGCCAGTGGGCTTTAGCTCTCCCATATGCAAGGAAGTGTAAACTGACTTTGGCATTACATTGATGGAGGCTCCCAAGTCTAGCAAGGCATGAGTGAACTGTTGGTGCCCTATGGTGCAAGGGATGGTAAAAGTGCCTGGGTCTTTGCATTTGGGAGGCAGGTTGGGCTGAATCAAAGCAGAGACATTCCTCCCCATACTTACTTTTTTAGTCCCCATTAGCTTCCTCTTATGGGTGCACATCTCTTTCAAAAAGTTGGCATACTTGGGGATTTGTTTAATTGCCTCGAAGAGAGCTATATTCACCTCAACCTTAAAAAAAGTCTCCATAATTTCCTTATCCAAGTCAGTCTCAACCATATGCCTTGGTTGTATCATTCGGTTGGGAAAAGGAAGAGGAATGTTGGGAGCTGACTTCTGTGGATGTTCGCTTTTTTGCTGCACTGAATTTTCTATCAACTTCTGGTTTGATCTGATTTTTTGCTTGGCTGTTGTAGGATCATTTGCTACTAAAGAATTTGAATTTGCTACTGAATCTGCTACAACATCTAAATTTGCTGCAAAATCTTGTTTTTCTGGATCAAGGGTAGAATCTAGAATTATCTGTTGCACTGGTCCGTTGATTTTTTTACCACTGTGCAAAGCTATAGCACTGACATTGCCTTTAAGGTTTGGAGTGGTTTAAGAGGGTAATTGGGCAGAACCCTGTGACTTTATTTCATGAATAGATGTGGCAAGTTGACCAATTTGAGTCTCCAAGTTCTGAATGGTGGTTTTAGTTCTATGTTGAAATTGGATGTTATTGGTGGCTAACTATGTCACAAAATCCTCCAATGAAGGCTCAGATTTCATAGCTACAAGACCTTGCTGCTGGAATGGTGGTCTACTTCGTCCAATGATAGCTTATTTGGTAAGTGTACCAAATCGCGCAAGTAATAAAATGATGAGTAAATTATTGTCTCCACAGGGAATTGTGTTGTCAAGTACCAAATTACTAATTTAGATACTATTTAAACGATGTAAATTAAAGAGAGTTTAGAAATAAAAATAGAATTGTACTATGTTATATGGGGTTGAGTAAACAAAGAGTGAGATGCTAGAGATCCTATTTCACTTGATTTTCTGATTATTTGGATTCTTTCTTAATTTAAATTCCAATTCAAGAATTGATGGTGGGATATCTAATTTAATTAAAACCCAATTCCTTGGTAGATTAATTCTCTTCAACTATTTAGAATTAACTAATTCCTTAGTCTAATTCCAAATAGAACAAGGCATGAATGAACAAAATCCCAAGTAATATCACACAATCAACAATATCTATTCCTAGATCATTGCTTACTCATGGTGTTTATCTCAAGAAGCAACATCACACATGAATTTCCCAATCCTATGCATGACCATCAATTCAATTTATGGTTGATCAAGTCATAAAAGCATTAAGAATAAAGATGAACACTCAATCATGAAAGGAAACTTAGATTAAGAACTATAAATCCAAACAAATCATTCATTCAAGTTACATCATCACTCTAGCTAGGAAGAGTTTAGAAAAACATCAAGAAATAGGAAAACAAAAGATAGGAAATTGCAAACTCCATTGAATCCAAGACAACAAGAAGATGAAGATATTGAATCCTTGCTCCTTGATGATCTTCTTGGCTCTCCTAGGGCTAGAAGCCCTCTCCCCCTTTGGATTTTTCAGCCCCCTAAAAGCCACCCTTTTTTTTTCTTCTCTTTTCCTTTTATATCAGAAAAATAGGGTGTCACTTTTTAAACTCCACCGCTAAGCGGTGGAATCTCACTGCTCAAGCGGTGGAGTGTCAGAAAAGATTTTGCGTTCTGTGATGCCACCGCTTAAGCGGTGAATTTTGGGCGCTTAAGCGGTGGGATGGCAGCAAGCAAGTTCTGCCTTGATCTCACTTTTTCACTCCCAAAACGTTTGAACTAGACTTCAAGGTCTTCATTGAAGTTGTAGATCTCTCTCTTAGCTTTCCAAAACATCAAGAATCACACCAAACCGAGATATGTAGCTCTAGTTATAACTAAATCACTGCAATAACGTCCGATTCTTGATTTTCCATTAAACTAGTCCAAGATCTCTAACTTTCACCTGAAATTCATTAAAAACATACCAAAGGCATAAAAGGAAGATAGGATGATAAAAACACAATAAAAGACAAAAATTAGTGATGAATTAAATCAAATCCTCTAACAACAAAAGCACTAGATGTGTGTATTTTGTACACACATCATCCAGCATATGGCTGAAACTGATTTGTCCTTGCTTGTTGCTGGAATGACGGTCTATACTGGTTTGGTGGCTGCTGATTTGATGCATTCCCATATGTCAGATTGTGATGGTCCCTCCATCCAGGATTGTAAGTGTTGGAGAATGGATCATATTTCTATTGTTGCTGCCGATAATTCCTCACCTGCCAAACCATGAAACTTGGGCAACAAGTATATTAATCCAGATTTAACAAAATCAACATGAAGGTCAAGATATTGGATGCACAAAGGTTGATATGCAACATCAGGTGCAGCAAGTTCTTTCAGAGTTCTATTATTATTATCAGTCATAGTAAAATTTACAAGCTCAGTATCAGACACTGAAGCACTCACAGAAACAAACTTAACAGGATTAACATAGTCAACAATAAGATCAGGTATAATGTCAAATTCAATACCAATTCCATAAGTAATTCTATTAGCTCTATGAATACTACTACCAGTCTTATGAATTCTGTGAACTGTATGAAAGGTTCTATCAATTTCAGGATCAAATGAATGCAAGGTTCCAAGATCAGACATAGTCATACAGCATGCAGCTCATAGGAAGGTATAGAAAAGCAATAACAACTAAAACATTAAAAATTCCTAAAACAAATACTCCAAAAATCTAAACAAAAATAAAAATAGTATCAAATGAATTTTAAAAATTATGGAACCACCACAGGGTAAAATCTACACAAAATGCTATCCAAAAGAAGAATAAAAAATCATTAAAAATTGAAAAAGTGATCTAAACGATGGAATTTGACTAAAATAAGAATGACCTCACTACTTAGAGTGAGTCTTTCTCAAAATAATATTTTTAATTTGTCTACCAAAATTCAGCTAAATTAGAGATACTTTACCGAACCAAAATCTTAACATGACGCCCTTTCCCCAATTTCAGTCGAATTTCACTTGAAAAAGCTTCAAAAACAAAACAAACATAATTGTTAGAGTTAGATGGGGTCTTGAAATGATCAAATAGTTGCCTTGATTTGACAAGAGGTTGTCGAAACCCGTCAAATAATAAAAATTACCGGTTCACAAACTAATTTGTAGTATAAAGAATGAACCTCTCAAGGATCCAAAAACAAAGATTCAATTATATCAAGATAATTAAAAGGGGAGGTTTGATGATTTGTAAGAAAATACACTGGTTGAATTTAAAGAAAATCAAATAACAAATTAACCAATCCAAGGAAATTTACCGACTTAAGTTTAATCCATCATTGATCACAAGGAATTCACTTAATAGCTAACCATGTTCTTGGCCTTAGATCACATCAAGATGCCTCAACATGATCCAATAATCCTCTACTAGATAAGCATCTAGGATTTGATTAACCAAGGTTAGATAAAGTAAGCACCATCCAACATAAATTAACTTAAGATTGGGGATTTAACCAAGCTAAACAATCCGTCAAAAAGCTATAATAAATTGTTTAGTCTTTGTGATCCTCTTTGAATACATGATAATAAAGCTATTATGACATCAACATCTAAATCAAATTAAACAATTCAATTTAGATAGAAATCAAAAGTGGAAAAAGAGAAACTTGGATAACAATTAAGCAATATGAACAAGCAAAACAAGATCTCCAAATTAAACATCAAGATGTTCAATCCTTTGAATTGATTATAAGAGCGTAGACTTCCATGAGTGGCAAGGAAGAACTCATAAAATAAAGAACAAAAACAAAATTCTAAAGAGAATGGAGAAGAAGAGAGAGAAAACTCTCACAAATACTCAAACTTTCTTCAAATTGAATGAATGCTTAAAACAAAGAGATTGACCCTATTTATGCTAATCCTAGAAGACAATTTGTAATTAAAATTAATCTGAATGTAAGCTGTAAAAACTTGGAAATTATCAAATATGGAAGATTGATGCATGGGTGCATGGTAGGTGGGTTTGTGTATGGTTGGTGGCTTCTAGTTAGCAACTCTTTTCTGACTTCCAGCCTGATTTTCATGACTTAGATGGTGTATTTTTACTTGGAGGTCTTCATAACAATTATCTCCTTGAACTTTTTCCGTTGGTTTCATGCCATTTGGACTTTTACAACTTCAGATATTCCAAAAACACTACACCTACCTGAAGTCAGGTTGACAGAACGTGTTTCCAAATTCAAACTAACTTGTAGCTTCATAATTATGCCTAAACGGCATCTATTGACTAAATGGTCTCCAGTGAAGTTGGAGATATGAGTTTTATCTTTCCAATGGCCGAGTTTCAGCCTAAAGGAGGCTTATAACCAACGATATGGTCCAATATGTGCACACTGCTTAGATTCCAGTGATAGCAAACCCACTTTGAATTGCAGGGCTATTTTGGACCCTTAGAAGTCTGATCCAACTCTTGAGTTCTTCATGAAACTTGTAGAGCCTTGTCTTGGCTTTCCAAAGACACCAAGATCACCTCAAATGGATCACTGAGTCCCAAGTTATGGGCTAACGAAGGAGGAAATGTCAAAATGCATCAAAATCCACAAATTATTCATAATTTGCATTAAAGCCCAATGAGGCCCAACAACATTAAACTCAGCTAAAATACTAATATTGGGCACAAGAAACATCTAATAAAACTTAGTACAAGGCTAACATAAGTGTCTCAAATTGATTGATCAAAGGCATATGGTAGTTCATACCGATAGATATCAAGCTTGGAGGGAAGCTAGGAAGATCAACCATGGTGTGCCCAATATCCCAAGGGGGAACGAGAATGCAGGCAAAGCACAAACTAAACAACAAATGTTAGCTAAAATCGAGAGGTTAAAAGCACAAATGAACAATCTGGATCAAAAGAGACAACACGACAAATGCGAAATTCTCAGACTCTAGAGAAATGCCATAGATCATTACAAGAAAATCAAAATTTATCTACGGAAAAATCCCTCTCTAATGGGTGGAAATTCGTAGCTAAACAATATTTAGTGACGGATAATTAGCGAATACCCTCCACGCTAAATTTTAGTAGGGGGAAGCTGTCTGTTGCAAAAATTTAGCTAGGGAAAAATCCGTTGCTAATCCATCGTTAAAGGAGTGCCACGTCATACAGTGAGATGTCGTTTACCGAGGAATTTAACCGTCACTAATTTTTATTTAGCAACTGAAATTCCGTCGCTAATTTATATTAATTTTTTATTGCTAAATTTTCATTTAGCAATGAAAAATCCATTGTTATGTGTCACTAATTTGCATTAATTGATTCTTATTTTGCTTTTTTTCTTGTGATTTGTCACATGATTCTATACAAACACTATTTAATTTATAAATTCAATATCATAAAAAATTACTAATAAAAATATACATAACTAAATTTATATATAACATCAAATACATTGTTAGCATAACATAAAATGCCTATACAACGAGCTAAACAAGTTTTCAATCCTAACCAATAAGTTTGACATTGTTTACATCTATATTAAGAGGTGAAATTAAAATCTGTTGGGTGTCTATAACCCTCCTAGGTGCAACTTTGCCAAACTGTATGAGTGTTCAAAGTTACAAGAACTCCCAAACTCTCATATTGGAAGAAGTAGAAATAGGTAAGGGAAGGGCAGAAAGGAGAGCATTATTGAAACATGAATATCTCAATACAAACATCTTTTCATTGAAAATATATAAGGGATCTTCATTATGCTGAACTTTCATGTATGAGACATAATCATTAAACGCCATGAAGATCTTATGAGAACTCCTTTGAGAAATCTTAAATGTTAAATCTCCATAGTTTAGCAACAGTTGATCAATTGTCCATTTATGTCTGGCAGGCCAAGTATCAACTTATCCAGTAAGCATAACCTAGAATGTGAAATTCATTAAAATTCCATTTCAATAAAAAGTAAACCATTAACTATTGATAATTCTCAATTTATCAACTCTAAGATATCTAAAACACATAGCATAAACTACTTCCAGAAAACCACCATTTACAAATGTCTCTTTTTGTAAGAAAATAATGTTTTCTCAGCTCTAATTTTACAAAGAGGAAAGGATGTTTGAACCACCATGTACATTGCGGATGCAAATCAGGGCTATACTGGCCACATAATCCCTCTGTAGCTCCATGACCCGATATTCCTTGCTTCTGCTAAAACAACAGTCCAAAGAATAACAACATAATGACATGAATATCTCTTTAACTTGTCACAGAGAGAGAGACAGAGAGAGAGACAGAGAGAGCAGAGGAACCAAGACGTCACAGTGAATATCTATTATCAATTTGATAGATAACTAAAAGTACACTTTTCAACTTCTTATATGCACATTTTTTATGCCAAGAAAACAAAGCAAAACAGAAGAGTGCAGAGGAAGCTAGATTTCATAGAAAATATGTACTAATTACTATCAACAAAATCGATAATTCAAAGTAGACCCCCCTCAGAAGTAGTAGATAGCAGCAATCTCAATTCACACATATCTGTTTTTAGAATGTAATGAAATATTTTGATTTGAGTTACATGTGCAATTGCATGACAATTAAACATCATTTGGTCTTTAATTATAATTGTTAATAAAGTCACATTGCTTAATTATTAGAACACTACCAAATTGCAACTCTTTTTTGCTAAATGATGGAGACTAAACCCAGTAGTCACCACCTATATTATCTTATCTTCATAAGTTAGTAGGCTGAAGTGTCCAGCAACCATATTCATCAACTTATGCACCATTTAGGGGTTTCTATTTTAAGTATAAAAAAAATGAAAAAAAGCATATCATTGAATTTTAATATCTTAAGAAATAATTTACCACTACCAATTAGCACTCAGGCTTGAATAACCTATGTTATAAGTATCTAGAAAGTACAACATAAAACAATATTCTTGCATAATCTAATTCTGATTAAAGATGCATTTTCTAATTTTCCCCCCCACCACAAGGGAGTAATAAAGCCCAAACTTAATACTTTCTAACAAAAGTGTTAGCCAATGCCACACTTAAGAATTAAGATTAAGAGCACAATCTTGTACTGTTATATCTGTTAAACGATAATAACAAGAATTAGAAAATTTTCCATATAATAAATTATTTTCATACCGTAAGCCCAGGGTCTTTATTTTCAGCACAAGCAAAGCTTTTGAGATTAAAATATCAACCTAGGTATCTAATGATACTAAAAATCATATTTAAAGCAATGGACAAAGAAAAGCTCATCTCAGAGCAAGTCTATATTGAGCCTTTGCCACAACCATGTTTCTTCAAAGGCAATGGGTTCAACGAAATAACTTGCTTAAACTAAACTGAGCCTGAAAATGATTTTCTCTATGTTGCAGGTGTTGATCCAATACTACTGCGCTTTGTAGGGGCAACAAGTGGCAAATTAGCCTCAACTTGGGCACCATCAAAATCATATGTTTCCATTTATTTTATCCATGCAAGTGTAAACTATCTTGATTGAAACAAATACTAGAATTTTTTACTAACTTGGGGTGTAAAACTTGGAAAATTTATCAATAAATCTCTGTGTGCTGTTTTGCTATTTTGAGCTTCTTCCACAAGTTTTGCCATTTTAGCCACCATACAATCCTTCCACTATATATGATTTTCTGAAACTCAAATAAAAAAAGAAATTCAATCCTTCCAAAAAAATCAAATTTACTTTACTAATAATAAAAACTTAAATAAATTCTTTGGAATGAGCTGAAATGTACCAGAAGAAAATTGCATTCGATGAAACAGAACATAAAAGTTGCCTATCCACCCAACCATTTCAATAGAGTTCCCTGGGCAACCTTTAATCACCAGAAAAGTTTGTCTATCAAATTCAGAGGTGTCGATAACACTTGTCTTCAATTTATATATTAATAATTCTAGGTAGTGAAGAGGCATAAACCAAGAACAAACTCTCATCTAGGAAAATACATCAGGTGAACAAATGCCTTATGCAGTCCTTGCAAATATAGACAACTTATTACTATATATAATATTTTCAAGTAACACATATCAAATAAAAGCATTCAAGCTAAGGAATCTTCAATTTCCTATTAGCATTTGTATGCAAGAGTGACTCTTAACCAAACAGGGTTCTCAAATACTATGAAAGTATGAATTTAATCGGGGTTAAGTCCACCATAGTAGGCAACTATATTTGAATGAGTCTTTTATTCAATCCAAACTGTTAAAAGTGAAAAATTGTCAGGCAATGTAAAGACAAAAACTTGGCTCCAAAGTGCCAAATTTGTCGATTACCAGATTTGTCGGTGCCTAAGTTGACAATATTGCAGTTCCAGTTATTAATCTTGGAAGGGAACCTCCTCCACTGGGTTCTCACTTTCAAGTAATTAAAGTGTCAGTTGGATCAAAAGTATAAAAAGAAGAAGGAGATGAAGATGAAGATGAAGATGACGATGAACAGGAATGTAAAATGAAAGCAATTAAAGAAAGCAAGTAAAGCAAATCAAAAGTAAATGAAAATGCAGTAAAGAACCTGAATTTAAATTGCATAAAATGAAAGTGGCTGTTATTACCAAATTTTCAGTTTTCGACAAAATTAGTAATTGACAAATTGTGAGACTTTGCAAGGTTGAATCTGGAAATGTGTTATTCAACAATTCATACTTAGTTGAAATCATGAAATGGTGTTAAAGGTTGAGTCAACAAAATCTGAGATTGACAAATGGAACTGACAAATCAAGAAAGGGTATTTCGACAAATAAGTTTCGTTTGACAAATGTGTGAAGCCGACAGTAATGCTATGCTTGACAAGTCAAGTTGTGAAGAAGTACTTGACAAAATATATACTCAACCGACAAAGGGACTAGCAAATTACTGACGAAGTTGGTGTACCGACAAAATCGTTATCCAGGAGTTGACGGTTATCAATTTGAATTTCAAAGTAGCAGTTACATCCAAGAATCAAGGAACTGCTAATGCTGACTCAATGGCAGTTGCTGGTAGTTTTAGGCTATTACTAAAGAATAAACGTGTATTAGTTGCATGTAAGCCACCTGTCCAACAAATGGCAGGTCTTTAGGGATTTTAGACATAGGAAGTTTCTCTATAAATAGGACTTAGAACAATGTATAAGGGGCTGCAACTTGAAACATCCTACACTCCTAAAAGTCTCAGCGACGCTCAAAGGAAAACGGATCAATCAAGTTTATACGCCACTTTCATTTTATGCAATTTAAATTCAGGTTCTTTACTGCATTTCATTTACTTTTGATTTGCTTTACTTGCTTTCTTTAATTGCTTTCATTTTACATTCCTGTTCATCGTCATCTTCATCTTCATCTCCTTCTTCTTTTTATACTTTTGATCCAACTGACACTTTAATCACTTGAAAGTGAGAACCCAGTGGAGGAGGTTCCCTTCCAAGATTAATAACTGGAACTGCAATATTGTCAACTTAGGCACCGACAAATTTGATAATCGACAAATTTGGCACTTTGGAGCCAAGTTTTTGTCGGTACATTGCCTGACAATTTTTCACCTTTAACAGTGGCGTATAAACTTGATTGATCCGTTTTCCTTTGAGCATCGCTGGGACTTTAGGAGTGTAGGATGTTTCAAGTTGCAGCCTCTTATACATTGTTCAAAGTCCTATTTATAGAGAAACTTCCTACGTCTAAAATCCCTAAAAACCTGCCATTTGTTGGACAGGTGGCTTACATGCAACTAATACATGTTTATTCTTTAGTAATAGCCTAAAACTACCAGCAACTGCCATTGAGTCAGCATTAGCAGTTCTTTGATTCTTGGATGCAACCGCTACTTTGAAATTCAAATTGATAACCGTCAGCTCCTGGATAATGATTTTGTCGGTACGCCAGCTTTGTTCGTAATTTGCAAGTCCCTTTGTCGGTTGAGTGTATACTTTGTCAAGTACTTCTTCAAAACTTGACTTGTCGAGCATAGCATTACTGTCGGCTTCACACATTTGTCGAACGAAACTTATTTGTCGAATACCCTTTCTTGATTTGTCGGATATAACACTGTTGTCGGTTTTGAACATTTGTCGGTTGTAACACATCAAATGTCGATTCAAACTCAGATTTTGTCGACTCAACCTTTAACACCATTTCATGATTTCAACTAAGTATGAATTGTCGAATATCACATTTCCAGATTCAACCTTGCAAAGTCTCACAATTTTTCAATTACTAATTTTGTCGAAAACCGGAAATTTGGTAATAACAGATGCCCCCTAATATTTTTCTCTTGACGAAATTGGAGGAAAGAGATAAATATTTTAATCGACAAATATTTTCGACAAAATATTAGACATCCATTTCGACAATTAACACTTGGCAAAATAATTACATTGCCAAGGCATATGTTATGTTTGAGTTTGGGCTTTTCCAAACCGACAAATTTTAAAATCAAATTTAATATTGGCCAATATAAATGTTTTTTGAAAACAATCCCCAAGATTCACTTTGACAAAACGAATCAATAAACTTCATTTAAATGTCAGCTACATAAACCGACACATTTTTTTCTTTGAATTCTGGGTTAATCTTTATAATTGTCGATAATTTTAAATCGACAAACTATTGGCCAGATCAATCCGATCCTAGGAAACAGGAAACGCCTTTTCGTTTTTTATGGGATTTTAAAATATATTTTTGAAATTCAAATTATAATAACTTTATCTGATCCCAATCTTTCTTGAAAAGGATCATCTAATGATGTAACCGCCAACTATGCACGTTTTCTGCTATCATGGCCAGGTGGCAATTTTTGGTTTGCCAACATCTAAAAAATTAAATACAATAAAGGTGGTAACTCACCATCATACTCTTTATAAATTCGAAAAAGGGTTTCTTTATCCTTTACCTTTTCAGAAACCTTCTCCAAGTACCTCCATTCTTCTCCAAGATTCACCCTTTCCTAAAAATCTTCTTCGAATCTTCATCAATGGCGTCTTCATCAGCTCAGTCCAGTTCTTCTGCTACCCAAAAAACTGGGTCTTTCTCAACTTCCATTCCACTGGCTTCTTCTTCCGTGGAACCCATTCGCCACGATGATGTTCTCACTATTCCTGACCCTTTAGTGGAAAACTCAAAGCTCTGGAAAACCCAGGTACTTATACCTTATGAGCTCACTCATAGAATAAGTGCTTTCTTAGGTCCTCTTCTTCCTCCTTCTGAAATTTCTGAAATTTCCATCTTGAGTCATTTTCCTTGTCAAGAGGACCAAGAGATCATTGCCTCTAAAAATATTATTCCTATTTTTCATTTTGACCCAAGTAATCGTTTATTTCGATGTTTTCCACCAAAACCGACAAACCAGTATATAAAATGGCTCGACAGAATTCAATCTGTCAAATCCTCCTTCTGGAAAGACATCGGCATTTTTGATGCCATTCAACTGAGTCGGTTTAAAATCAAATTTAACTCCCCAATGCTTGGAGCTGCTTTTTGCTTTTGGAACAAAACCACCAATAATTTTCATTTTCCTTATGGGATGATGGGTCCTTCTCTTTTTGACCTTGCTGCCATTGCTGGATTTAAGCCTAATGGCATCCCCATTACACCAGATTTGTCCACCGACAAAACTTTTGATATTGAGGCCGACTCCATGTCCTACGGCCCTTTTATAAAATTTCATTCTCAAACTTCTGGGAAGGTGACAGATTCTGAGCATGTTGCATTTCTCACTTTTTGGCTCTCTGCACATGTATTTTGTACAAAATCAATTCAAGTGTCGAGAGCTTACTTACCTCTGGCAATTCTACTTCATGAAGGTCAGCATTTGGCCTTAGGCCAACTTGTTATTGCTCGTTTATACGAGTCAATCAGTGAAATTGTCGAATCAATGAAAGATTTGACAAAGAAAACAAATCTTGGGGGCCCATTGTGGGTTCTTCAACTCTGGCTTAATGCCATTCTTCTTCCACAACTTTCGACAAAATCTCCTGACAATCTCCCCTCCAATATTCATGGTATTAAATTATCATTTCTTTTTGCAAAAGAAAAGTCGACATCTTTCATCGACAATTTCAAACATTACTTTGAAATTTTTCATTCTTTATCTGCTTCTTCCAAGAAAATCATCTTTTCTCCCTTTGCCCAGAGATCTGTCGGTCCTAAATGGTTTACCAGAAATTTATTATCCGACAATCCTGAAACACAAGCTGAAAACAATGATATTTGGTCGAACATGCTTTGTCAACAAATTTTCACTTGTGGTTTACCGGGTAGTAGTGACTTAAGCATTACTCTCCATCTTCCAAACACCATTGCCCGACAAATGGGTTTCTCTCAAGCTTTACCAGCTCCCATTTCTTTAAATTCAACATATAGGCTATGTGATACTGTTCTCGACAATTTGGATGTCATTCCAAAACTTGTCAAGAGAAACACCAAATTTCGTCAGCAGTTTATCCCTCGAGAATTTCGACTAAGTTATTATGTAACTCAATCTTTTGTCGAATGGTGGGATAATTACTACAAACCACTTCACCACCCACTCAAGGATTGCTTTGACAAATTGCTGACTGAATTTACTCCTTCTGTGCAGATCGAATCCAGCAAAGAAATCCAAAGGTATGCATTTACGAGAAATTCAAGCATTTGAAAAATATTTCAAGGTTAAATGGAATCCCAAATATCCCAAATCAGTTGTTCGAGAAGCCGAACTTGTACTTAAGAAAAAACGAGAAGCACACGACAGTAGGTGCTCATTAGCATACCATAGAGCTTGGCTTGTCAACAAAAATGTCGACCCTAAACACTACCTCAAACCTTTTCGTCCAAAACCAATCCCACTTCCAAATGCTCCATTCGGATTGGCTGACATTTATCCAGACCCACCAAGAGGTGCCTTGGATGTTTTTATCGACAAAAAAGAAAGAATAGAATTTGTCAGATACTTATACCCGTATGAACTTCATTTTGTCGAATACTATCCTCGAATAGTTCGTTATCCACCACATGGTAAAAAATATTTTTTGACAATATTATTTTTATTAATCATCATATTCTGACATTTTTTCTTTTGTATTTCAGTTTCTGAATCAACTCCTGTAATGTCGGCTCCTGAGCCGACAATTCCTACTTCTGTTAGGAATGAAGAAGAAGAAGAAGAAAAAGAAGAGGAGGAAATTGTAACTCCTCAAAAGAAAATAGGCAGGTCTACTGCCAAACCTACAAAAAGTCGAGGCCAGAGTTCCGAAGCTCCAAAAAGCCGGAAAAGGATCAGGACTCTTGGCCAACAATCTGTGTAAGACCTATTAGTTACTATGTTATTTACCAACCATAAGCCTTACGTGGAATATATAAATATAGAAAATTCGGCAGCGTTTCATTTGTTTCTTGAACATTACCACAAAATATAACATAAGCAGCGGATTTCCAACAACCATTTCAAACCAACCAGAGTACATATATTATATATATACACATACACATATAACATCAAGAGATCTCAGATCTCAACCAAAATATTATCAGAGTATGCAACGTTATACAAGTGTAATCTAAACACTATCCTGACTGAGCACACTAAACATATACGGAACCGAGTACATCAAAGGTAGTATTCAGTTCCCTGTCATATTTACATCAAAAGAATGTGATACACTTCCTATTATAGTTACATCACGGAGCTTAACTCCACCAAAAATATAAATCCCAAAATAACCAACAGAATCCTCCGTACTTAACCCGTAGAGGGTCCAGGGTGTTCCTGCGAATCTGAGAAAGAGGTGGTGAGAACAACTTCCCAGTGAATGTGAATAACTTGCAGATAAAGTATAAATGTAAGTAGAGAGCAAGTATAACACAATTCACAATATGTCAAGTAACACCAACCAACCAATGCAATGAATGAATGCACATGATGTTCACACCTTTTATTCACACTTTTTCTTTCTCCACTCCTCTTGTTGTGCACTAACCCCTTTCGGTTAGGCCCTCGCAATATGCATATGAATGTGTTATGCCAATTCCGTTTCCTTCTAGCTAATAAGCTAGGCACCCCTCTGTTTTGTACACTAACCCTTTCCGGTTAGGTCACCTCGCAATGCAATGCAAATAAGTATGCCATTTCATTTCCATCTAGCTCATCAGCTAGGCACCCCTCTGTTTTGTACACTAACCCCTTCCGGTTAGGCCATTGACAAGAGGTTGTCGAGACCCGTCAAATAATTAAAATTACCGGTTCACAAAATAATTTGTAGTATAGAGCATGAACCGAATCGTCTCTCAAGGATCCAAAAAGAACAAAGATTTAATCAAATCAAGATAATTAAAAGGGGGTTTTGATGATTTATAAAGATAATACACTAGTTGAATTAAAGGAAAGTAATTAACAAATTTAAAGAAACAACCAATCCAAGGAAATTTACCGATCTTGAGTGTAACTCATCATTGATCACAAGAAATTCACTTAATTGCTAACCATGTTCTTGGCCTTACATCACATCAAGAAGCCTCAACATAATCCAAGAATCCTCTACTAGATAAGCATCTAGGATTTAATTAACCAAGGTTAGATAAAGTAAGCACCATCCATACATAGATTAATTTAAGATCCAGAATTTAACCAAGCTAAACAATCCATCAAAAAGCTTTAATAAATTGTTTATTCTTTGTGATCCTCTTTGAATACATGACAATAAAGCTATTATCACATTAACATCTAAATCAAATTAAGCAATTCAATCTAGATAGAAATCAAAAGAGGAAGAAGAGAAACTTGAATAACAATTAAGCAATATGAACAAGCAAAACAAGATCTCCAAATTAAACATCAAGATGGCTAATCCCTTGGATTGATTATGAGAGCCTAGCCTTCCATGGATGGGAAGGAAGAACTCAGAAAATAAAGAACAAAAATGAAATTCTAAAGAGAAGGGAGAAGAAGAGAAAAAAACTAACAAATACTCAAACTTACTACAAAATTGAATTCTAACTTACTTCAAAATTTGAATCTCCTAATACAAAGAGGTTGGGTCTATTTATACTAATCCTAGAAGCCAATTTGTACATGTACATAATCTGAATACAAGCTATAAGAATCTGAAATTTGTCAAAAATGGAAGCTTGATGCATGGTTGGTGGGTTGGTGCATGGTAGGTGGGTTGGTGTATGGTTGGTGGCTTTTAGTCAACAACTCTTATCCGACTTCTGGCTTCAAATTCATCACCTAGACGGTGCATTTTGGCTTGGATGTCTTCATCAAAGTTGTAGCCAGTTGTCTCCTTGAAAATCTCCAATTTGAATCATGTCATTTGGACTTTTAGAACTCCAGAAATGCCAAAAACACTTCACCTACCTCAAGTTAGGTTGGAAGAACGTGTTTCCAAATTCAGACCAACTTGTAGCTTCTGAAGCATGCCTAAAACGACATCTATTGACAAAATGGTCTTCATTGAAGTTGGAGATATGGGTCTTATCTTTCAAGTGACCAAGTTTCAGCCCAAGAGGAGGTCTATAACTCACTATGTAGTCCAATATGTGCATACTGCCCAGATTTTCCTGACAGCAAACCCACTCTGCATTGCAGGGATATTTTGGACCCTTAGCATTCCGATCCAGCTCTTGAGTTCTTCATGAAACTTGTAGAGCATTGTCTTAGCTTTCCAAAGACACCAAGATCACCTCAATTGGATCACCGAGTCCCAAGTTATGACCTAACCAAGGAAGAAAGGTCAAAATGCATCAAAATCCGAAAATTATTCAATATTTGCAGTAAAGCCCAATGAAGCCCAACAACATTAAACTCATCTATAAGTACTAATATTGGGCACAATAAACATCTAATAATGCCTAATACAAAGCTAACATAAGTGTCTCAAATTGATTGATCAGCCATCTCGCTATGCAATGCAATGTTCTCATACTCATATCATGCTCATTCATAATATCATCATAATAGCATTACATGTAATCAATTCAAGCATATACAACACATGACCATCAAGCTCAACTCTATCAAGCATTCTTACTTAGTTACAATAGTGCTAAGTCACTTCTATCAAGCATTCTTACTTAGCTACACATCTCATTCTAATGCTAAGTCATTCTTCATCCTAAACCTAGCATATGGTATCAAGACCCTAGGCATAAGCACCACAATAACACAAACAGAGTCAACCACGGCCAGCCCGTGGTGGTAACCACGGCCACGGTTCAGAAAACCAAACTCAACAAATTGGAAACAGAGACAACCACGGCCTGCCCCTGGTTGGCACCACGCCCGTGGTCTGGACCACGGCCAACCCCTGGTGGCCACCACACCCGTGGTCAGATTTCAGCACACAACATTTTTCTTTCCAGAGCCAACCACGGCCAGCCCGTGGTGGGAGCCACGGCCGTGGTTGGGCACGAGACACCAACATTTCCTATCCAGAGAGGACCACGGCCGGGCCGTGGTGGGGACCACGCCCGTGGTTGGTCTTCTGGGCAGGAATAGTGCCACGCCCAACTTCAAATCAAAACCCTAATTTCTCTATGGGATCATGTCCTCAAATCCATCAAGTATACCAATCATTCCACTCATTTTTCCTAAACCCTAATCCTTGAAAACATGTAATAAAAACACATCCAACCTCAAGCATAGGTGAAAACCCTAGATTCAAGCTTAATCCTTTATCATACACTTTCACTCTAAGAAAATCATACAATAGCACAAGTAAATCCACACTCACCTTGAAGTGCTCCTAGCTTGATTCCAAGATGGGATTGGTAGTCAAGACAACCTTCCCTTCAAC
Source organism: Styphnolobium japonicum (assembly GCA_023212625.1). NCBI lineage: Eukaryota > Viridiplantae > Streptophyta > Magnoliopsida > Fabales > Fabaceae > Styphnolobium > Styphnolobium japonicum. The sequence continues at coordinate 5,377,797 of JALBWW010000010.1, forward strand.
TTCCTTCAAAACACTCAAGCAAAACAACCAACTTATAGACATGGGTGTTCTTGATTCTTAGGGATGAAAATGAGTTTCTCAAGAAACTAATACCATAGGATTGAAGAAGAGATTATAGTGATCAATAACCATCAAATAACCTAAGCCAAAAGGTGTATAAAAATACTTACTTTGGACCCTTGAACCTTGGAGCAAGCTTAGCTATGGAAACTTAGAGATTTTGGAGAAGATGAGCCCTTTGGCTCCCTAGGCTGGCCGGTTCCCCATTTCAAGAGGGAGGGGAGTGTGAAATGTTCATTTTGCCCCTCACTTAAAGAAAGAATCACTAATTTGCCACTGAGGTGTTAAAAGACTAAAACACCCTTGTGATTTCTAAGAATTCCCAATAGGTCCTGAAGGAAATTAAATTTACCAGTAGGTCCTAACTTAGCCAGAGTAAATATAAGAGTTTAGATTTCACCTATTTCTTCCTTAGGTTCTACCGAGTTCACCGATATAGCCAGAATATCAAATCAATCATTCTAACTCAATCTATTACCATTTCTGTAACAGCACATATAAATCATCTAATTAATTTAACTAAGTCATAACATATGAAATTTAGGGATGTTACAATCTGCAAAGGCTACTGAAAGCCAAAAAGTATGTTTTAACATTTTATTTTGTCAACTGACTTTTATGTTTTATTTTGTCGATTAACTCTTCATATTATATTCTAAATATCTTTCTGTTCTTTTATCAGAAAAACAAAAAGACTGAGGAGACTCCAACCAAAACTCCTTCTCCTCCAACTTCTCAGATCGACAAATCATTAAGCGGTCAACAAAATAAAGAACGAGAAGCCGAATCTGAAAATGTCGGTCTTCCTATCGAGCCTTTTCAAAGCCCAGATATCTTGGACCTGACAATTGAAGAGTCCACTCCTATTCCCGACAAAGGAAAGGCACCAATGGAGATCGACATACCTGAATTTGGCTTTTCAGATGATGAAGATCCTTTTGCTGAGGTGGAGAGCATTTTGTTGGGAAGTCATCACTCTTCTCCAAAATCCATCAAATCAGTCTCACTCGGCAATACCTCTATCAAGGAAGCACTCTATAACTTGGAGTGTTTATTGAAGAATCCTCTTGACTCTCTCACTGTTGATCCTGAATTATGTCGACAGCTCCAACTTGCACTTGCTTGCCTAGATGAGTGTGATGATTTGCCTGGGGAAATGGTTCAATTGGTCGACAAAATGAAGACCACAATTCCAAATCTTCTTGAACATTATCCTTCAGCCCAACAAATTGTCAACACGCATCTTTGGCATCTGGATGAAAAAGATACTATTTCCAAGACCACAAGTGATGCCAAGCAACGACATATCCTTCTGACTAATGAGATTGTCGAAGACAAGGCCGAGGTCGACAAAATCAATGCAGAAATTGTCGAGGTCAAACAAAAGTTAGAAGGCCTTGTCAAGAAGCAGGAAGAGCTGTCCTCAACTTTACAGAATCATGAGGAAGAGAAAAAGAAATTAAGAGAAGAAGGCTGACAATTGGTTCGAAAGAGCAAAGAAATTGTGTCGGCCATTGAGAACTCTACACCAAATTACAAAGCCGCTTTAACTAAGCAGGCTAAAATGAATGAGAATTGGGAAGAGTTCAGAAATCATTTGCCCGACAATATTCAGAAACTCATGTAATCATTGAAAATGTCAGTCTCTTTTGTTATTTTGAATTTTGTCGGTTTCTTTTACCGACATTTTTTATTTAAATGTAAACTTTGTCAATTTCTAATGTAATATTTTGACAATGTCGGCCATTTTAGGCTGACAATTTAATGACAATTATCGTATTCGTAGTTCATGCATTGTCGGTTTATAAGCTTTCAAATACTTCCAATTTATTGCTTTTATTTTCTGTTTGGAACCAACATCAACTACTTCATAAGCATTTCCTAAAAACACTTTTGTCACTTCAAAAGGTCCCTCCCAATTTGGGGTCCATTTTCCATATGTCCGACATTTTTGATCAATTGGCAAAATCACTTTCCAAACTAAATCACCAACTGAAAATGTCTTAAATTTAACTCGACGATCATAAAACCGAGCAACTTTTTCTTTTTGTCGAATGAGATTTTCAAGTGCTATTATACGCTCATCATCTAATTGATTTAACTCATCATACATCAAGTTCCAATAATCATCAACTGACAAATCATTTTGTCGTTGTAATCTAATCGTTTGGATATTAATCTCAATTGGCAACACAGCATCATGACCATAAACCAATTTATAAGGAGTTGTTCCTGTTGACTCCCTTGGTGAATTCCTATATGCCCACAAAATTTGTTCAAGAGTATTATGCCAATTCTTTGGCTGTCGGCCAATATGTTTCTTAATTAAACCAATAATAATTTTATTGGCAGCTTCAACTTGTCCATTGGCCTGGGCATAATAAGGTGTCGAAGTCAATAATTATATTTTTCTTGAATCAGCATATTCGACAACTTTCCTACCAGTAAAAACTGTTCCTTGATCAGTTGTCAAAGATTGTGGTATTCCATACCGACAAATAATCTTGTTTTCGACAAAATCAATAATCTCTTGTTGTGTTACTTCTTTTAAAGCCACTGCTTCCACCCATTTGGTGAAATAATCAATAGCCACAAGAATATATTTATGTCCTTTCGACGAAAAAGGATGAATTTGTCCAATTAAATCCAAAGCCCAACCTCTAAATGGCCATGGTTTTATTACAGCATGTAATTCACTTGCTGGCAAATGTTGCATAACACCATGCTTTTGACATTCTTCACATGATTTAGCAAATTGAATACAATCTTTAATCATTGTTGGCCAATAAACTCTTTGTCGATTCAAAATCCATTTCATTTTCTCACCTGTTTGGTGAGCACCACAAATCCCTTCATGAACTTCAGCAAGGGCCAAATATGCTTCTTGTTCACCTAAACAGGTTAACAAATTATTGTCGACAGACCTCTTGTATAAAGTTCCGCCCAATAAAACATATTTCATAGCTTTATATTTCAATTTTCTATCGACATATTGATTTGGATTTAACAAATAATCAATGATCGGCTTTTGCCAATCTGTCGGATCAACAACTCCTGTAACATTAACTTCTCTTTCTTCAAAGGGAAATAATTTCTTTTCAACCTTTATTAATTTCATTAATGTCGAAGATGACAATTTATATCCATAAGCTATTTGAGCCAATTCATTGGCTTCTTCATTATCTTGTCGAGGTACATGTCTAACAATTACTTCATCAAATTCATACAAGAGCCTTGCAACTTTTGACAAATATTTCATTAAATGTTTACTGACACATCTATATTCCCTCGACAATTGTTTTATAACCAATTGAGAATCTCCAATAATTTCGACATTTTTCACATTCAACTCAATTAAAATCTCCAAACCAGCAATTAAGGCTTCATATTCTGCCTCGTTATTTGAACATTTATATTAAAGGTTAAACATAAATTTTGTCGGTTCATCTTTAGGCGACAAAATTAATATTCCAAGACCTACACCATTTTGATGGCAAGAACCATCAAAATATAATCGCTAAGGTTTGATTCCAACAAAATCAACTTCATCAATTTCTACACAAGGATGTTCTACTAAAAAGTCAGCTATAACTTGACCTTTCATAGCTTTCAAAGGCACATAATGTAAAGAAAATTCTGTCAAACCAATAGTCCAACGTCCAATTCTTCCATGTATTCTTGGCTTAGATAACATGTACTTAATTACATCAGTCTTCGACAGTACATATACTTCTATCGGCATAATATAATATTTCAATTTCGTACATGAATAATATAAAGCCTAACAACGCTTTTCAATAGCACTATATCTACGTTCAGCTTCATTTAAAACTCGACTAAGGTAGTAAACGGCTCTTTCAACTTTGTTCTCATCTTCTTGAGCCAGCATACTTCCTATTGTCTCATTAGAAGCCGAAATATACAACTTCAAAGGACGTCCAGAAATCGGTGGAGTCATCACTGGGGGATTTGTCAAATACTCCTTAATTTTGTCGAATGCCTCTTGGTGTTCAGCTTCCCATATAAACTCCTCTTTTTCTTTCAATTTCAACAAAGGAGCAAACACTCTGACCTTGCCTGACAAATTTGAAATAAAACGTCGCAAGAAATTGATCTTGCCAAGGAATGATTGTAATTCCTTTTTATTTGTCGGCCGTGAGGCTTCCAAAATTGCCTTTGTCTTGTTTCTGTCAACCTCAATTCCTTTTTTATGCACAAGGAATCCAAGGAAATTTCCTGCAGCAACTCCAAAAGCACATTTTAATGGATTCATTTTTAAACCATGTTTTCTCATCCTATCAAAAGATTGTCTTAAATTAAGTAAATGAGAATTATGGGATTCAGATTTAACTACAACATCATTAATATAAACTTCTAAAAATTTGCCTATCATGTCATGAAAAATAGTATTCATAGCTCTTTGATATGTAGCACCTGCATTCTTTAAACCAAAAGGAATTACAACCCATTCATACGTACCTATACCACCTGGACATCTAAATGCAGTTTTAGGCACATCATCCTCTGCTATAAAAATTTGATTATATCTAGAATGTCCATCCATAAAGCTTAAAATTTCATGACATGATGCTGAATCTACTAACATGTCAGCAATAGGCATAGGATATTCATCTTTAGGTGTTGCAGTATTTAAATTTCTAAAATCAATGCAAACTCTAAGTTTTCCATTTTTCTTGACAACAAGAACAACATTAGATAACCAATCGACATACCTGGTGGTCCTGATAAATTTTGCTTTTAAAAGTTTTTCAACTTCTTCTTTAATCTTCAACACCACCTCTGGTACAAATCTCCTTAGACTTTGCTTTACAGGTCGACAACCTTGCTTCATTGGCAACCTGTGCTCCACCAAATTTCTACTTAAACCTGGCATTTCATGGTAATCCCATGCAAAATAGTCCTTATACTCTTTAAGCAATGCTACAAGAGCACTTCTGAAATTGTCCGACAATAACATGGCATTGGTTTAAGTTGAGGGTTATAAATCTTGTAATCAGCATGGCATTGTTGCATATAACATGGACTATCATCAGCTTCAATACTTTCGACAAAACCATCATCATTCCATAATATCATTTTCTGGTGAAGTGTTGATGGAATTGCTCCAACAGCATGAATCCAGTCCCTTCCCAACAATAAATTGTAACTTGCTCTTGAGGGAACAACAACAAATAAAGTTGGTCTTTTAATAGTTCCCACTTGAATGGTTAGCATGGTAACTCCATCAGATAGAGAAGTCCTGCCATTAAAATCAGTAACAACCATATTAGTAGGAATTAAATCAGATTCAGATTTACCTAACTTTTTAAAGACATTTCTGGGCACTAAGTTGACAGCAGCACCACCATCGACAAGTACACGATTTGTCGGAATGCCCTCGACAATTGCTCGAATATGCAGTGGTCTCAAATGTTCTTTCATTGCTTCAGTTGGTCTGTCGAATTGAGCCATGACATCATAAACAGTCAACATGTCGATTTCAAATGTTGGTACTGTCCATTCAAGGTTGTCATCGACAAAATCTTCTTCAGAAATTTCCCAGAATTCGTCAGCCTCAAATTCAACTGGTAAAACCGACACTAGATTAACATCCATATTGGTCAGAATATTATCGATTTCATCATCTAAGCCATCAAAATTGTCGAGATCATCAATGTCAGTACTTTCATCTGTCGACGAAATGATTTGTTTGCCTTTTCCACTTGTTTCAGTAACATGCTTCTTAGTTTCTTGAATAGTATCATCAATAATCAATGAAGCCATTCTCTTTGGGTGTTCAGTCACCTTAGTTTTACCCCTGTCATCCTTGACAATTTGTTGAGAACCTTCAGTAGCTCTCCTTTGCTCAGTTCTAATTCTTTGCATTCTTCTCTTTTGAGTTTTTGTCATGGTATACTGAGGGTAAGAAGCTCCAGCTTGATTCTGTCGAACCCAGATGTTTGTTTTATGATAAGCTGGAAATCTGTCAGCAGGAATTCTATACCATTGATTCTGCCCAGGGAAGAATCTAGGAATATATGGTCGATGAAATGGTTGAAAGTTTTGCACCCATTGATTATGAGGAACATTTGCTGGTGGAGTTCTTGTACGTCCATAATTCCTCATATTTTTAGGAGCGTCGACAACCACAACAGAGCGTTGCTTAGGAGCTGACATTTCCTGTTTTAGCATTTTGTCGGTTCTCTGTTTGTCAGCTTTGGCTTCTTCAAAGACGATCGTGCCTACTTCGTCATAAACAGCATTGCACCTGGGACAAAGTTTCACTTTTCCATTGTCCTTCTTACGCTTGACAAATTGAGCCAAAGTTTCCCCTTCTCGAGGATAAACATCATCAGCATCAGTTGTGTCAATTCCCAACTTTTTGTCTTCCTCAGAAATATTCAGCATATTCACCTGCATACATAAAGGTTCGACAAAATTTGAATTAACTTCAAATGGATCTGTATCCACTTTCATGTCGACTTGGGCTTTGTCAACGAACTTCAGACGTCCATCCTTAATGCCCTTTTGAATAAGATCCCTGAAACGAACACAATTGTTAGTATTATGTCCATAAGAATTATGAAATTTGCAATACTTTTTATCCTTAACATCATCCAAAGTAGGAATTTTATGTCCATCCGGCAATTTTATCTGTTTGTCTTTCAATAACAAATCAAAAATTTGATCAGCTTTTGTTATGTCAAAGGCATAATTCTTTTTGTTGACATAATTCATTTTTTCTTTAGCCCTGACAGGTTTCAAAGCTTGACAAACATATGGTTGTCCAGATTGTAATTCTGCGACATTTATCTTATTTTCGTTGACATCTTCGACTTCATCAATTTAGACATGCAATTTTATCTTTCCTGACAAATTTCCTAAATTTTTCTTTCTCAGCTTTGAGTTGCTCAATTTGTCGAACTCTATCAGCCAATTGGGCCATATCAAGAAATTGTTGATTAATCAACTTTTTCCTTATAGAATAGTCAAGTCCACTTGCAGCAATCTTGACAATTTCATGTTCAGGAATAGGTGTAAAACACCTGCTTTTCATTTGTCGAAATCTATTCAAATAGTCATCCACCGACTCATTAACCGTTTTGATATTGAATAAGTTGGTAATACTTACTTTTATCTCTCCTCTAAAAAATTGTTCATGAAACAATCTTTCTAATTGAATCCATGAATGAACTGAATTTGGAGGAAGTGTAGAATACCAAGAAAAAGCATTCTTGGTTAAGGAACTAGGAAAATATCTCATTTTAAGATATTCATTTGTCGCTATGTCTCCCAATTCAATTGTATACCTAGCAATGTGTTCGACAGTTGACTCACCATCTTCACGAGAGAATTTTGTCAATTTTGGTATTTTCACAGCTCTAGGTAATTCAATTTGTTGAATCCATTCAGGAAAGGCTGACACAAAATGTGGCTGATTTGCATAGCCGACATTAAAGCCAAACCTATTAAGGATTTGTTCAACAGCATTGTTCAAATTTGGATTGACAAATTGTTGCCCCCCAACATTATTTTTTCGGTAGAATCTATGGGCATCATTGTCAACAACATTATTCAAATTTGGATTGAAAAATTGTTGCCCTCCAACATTATTTTGTCGGAAAATTCTTTGGGCACCATTGTCAGCCCTTTGTTGATATCTTGGTTTCTTTCCAAGATTCTAACATTCCCATACTGTAACTCAGGTTGACGATTTTAATTATGAGGAGGTTTAGTTCCCCCAATGTGGTGTACAATCGGATTGTCAATAGGCTCTTCACCTCCTAAAGCACTGGCTAATCTACCAACTTGTCGAGCCAATAAATTACAAGTATGATTTGTAGTTTCAATCAATGGCGAGATGACAGTATTCATCTGTTGTGTTATCATATGTGCCATATCATGATTACTTTCATCCATTTGTTGACGAACCACAGCCAAATTATTTAAAGTTGGCCTTAAACTCGTATCCCGCATTTCCCTAGACATTACAGGAAATGCTGGACCCATTGAAGTCCCCAAATTCAACCTTTCTGGTCTAGATGTTTGACTACTTGTTCCTGGAGCAAATTGCCCATGATATTGGTTTATTACATTCATGGCTGCCAAATATTGGTCCATAGTAGGAGTAGCCATTTGTGTAACAGGTTGATGTAATAAAATGGAGACAATAGGAGTTGTATTCATATAACTCATTGACGTTGTTCCCATAATGGGTTGCGTCATTGTTTGTGGAGTAAATCCTGGTGGCAAGCCATACATTGGCACAAATCTTGAATTTCCACCATTCACATTCCTCAAATTATTATTTGGCACTGTAGTTTGAGGATTTGTCATTATAACCTCTTGGCCGTTACTTCTAACAGCCTCAACACTGGTATTAATTGCATTGGCATTACTACCATTGCTATTATCATTAGCCTCATTATGATGAGGCTGTTCACTTGAAGAAGAATTATTTCCAGACATTCGTGGAACTCTTGTTCCACTTCTTAATTGCATGAAAATATAGGACACTATTTAAATCACCAAGTGTCCCACTGGGCATGCCATTTTGTTAAAGATGAAAAATTGTCAGGCAATGTACCGACAAAAACTTGGCTCCAAAGTGCCAAATTTGTCGATTACCAGATTTGTCGGTGCCTAAGTTGACAATATTGCAGTTCCAGTTATTAATCTTGGAAGGGAACCTCCTCCACTGGGTTCTCACTTTCAAGTGATTAAAGTGTCAGTTAAATCAAAAGTATAAAAAGAAGAAGGAGATGAAGATGAAGATGACGATGAACAGGAATGTAAAATGAAAGCAATTAAAGAAAGCAAGTAAAGCAAATCAAAAGTAAATGAAAATGCAGTAAAGAACCTGAATTTAAATTGCATAAAATGAAAGTGGCGTATAAACTTGATTGATCCGTTTTCCTTTGAGCGTCGCTGGGACTTTAGGAGTATAGGATGTTTCAAGTTGCAGCCTCTTATACATTGTTCTAAGTCCTATTTATAGAGAAACTTCCTACGTCTAAAATCCCTAAAAACCTGCCATTTGTTGGACAGGTGGCTTACATGCAACTAATACATGTTTATTCTTTAGTAATAGCCTAAAACTACCAGCAACTGCCATTGAGTCAGCATTAGCAGTTCTTTGATTCTTGGATGCAACCGCTACTTTGAAATTCAAATTGATAACCGTCAGCTCTTGGATAATGATTTTGTCGGTACACTAGCTTTGTCAGTAATTTGCAAGTCCCTTTGTCGGTTGAGTGTATACTTTGTCAAGTACTTATTCAAAACTTGACTTTTCGAGCATAGCATTACTGTCGGCTTCACACATTTGTCGAACGAAACTTATTTGTCGAATACCCTTTCTTGATTTGTCGGATATAACACTGTTGTCGGTTGTAACACATCAAATGTCGGTTCAATCTCAGATTTTGTCGACTCAACCTTTAACACCATTTCATGATTTCAACTAAGTATGAATTGTCGAATATCACATTTCCAGATTCAACCTTGCAAAGTCTCACAATTTGTCAATTACTAATTTTGTCAAAAATCGGAAATTTGGTAATAACACAAACCCAGTGTGCATAACAAAACATGGCGTTGAACTTCCCTTTAGAAGTTAGTATTTCTCCTAATAGCAATAGAACCTCATCTCGAATCAAACCCAGAATGCAAAAGAAGCACGATTGTAGCAGCAGATATAAAATAATCGTAAAACAAGTTAAGCTACGAAACAAGTTAAGCTATCTTGCCAAAATGGATTTTTCGCGCACCCTTTCCAACTTAAGGATCTCATATGCCGATAGGTTCACACGTACCTTGAGCTCGCAAGATCTACAAGTTTCCCCAAAAGTGATTTCAGTAATAGATATTCACATCCAAAAAAAAATTTGCACACCACTACAGCAAAAATATTGCTTGATACTGGGAAAATTCGTCAGTTGCTTATCCTGATTTTGTTCCTAATAATCAGAACGAACCCCTAAAATACTAAAAAAAAAAAAAGAAAACCATCGAATAACGAACAACATTTGGAAAATGTGACCTAAACAGAGAAGAGAGAAAAGGAAAAACAAAAAAAGCATGTTCATGTTGGAGCACAATCGAGATAAAACAAAGAAACAAAACAATGTTCGTCTGTGTAGTTTCTATGCTACATTTTCTCAGGAACCAAACAAGTCAATGAGAAAATAACACAAAAAAAAAAGAAAAAAAAGGTGACGAGAAGAAGAGGATTGACCGAAACGTAATCGTCGAAATCAAGAAGGTCGTCGTCGAGGGAAGAAGGATGGGATTGGGCAACCATTGAGAATGTGCAGGGATTGTTCAATGATGAAAACGAAGAACGTGTAAATTTGAAGGTTGTGATGAAGACGAAGAGCGAGAGTGGGTGCTGCTGAGTCTACCACGATCGAGAGAGAGATAGTGACTATGAACGTCTTTTCTCAACTGAGATACAAGAAGAATGTGAAAAATAAAAATAAAAAAAAAGTTGTTTTAATATTTGTAATTAGCAAGGGATTCCCTCGCCGAACTTGAAGCGCGAAATAAGTAGCGTGAATTTTATTAGTGCGCGAAAATTTAGCTAGGGATAATCTCTTGCTAACCCGTCGCTAAATTGATGAATTTTATTTTTTTGCATCGAATAACTTATCCCTTGCAAAAGGCGTTGCAAAATTAATATATTAGCTAGGGATATCAGAGTCGTCACTAAAATCCGTTGCTAAATCTTATTTTTCTTGCAGTGGATTGAGGAAAGAGATTGAACACCTAAAGGACAAGAATGCAGATTTGGCTGAACCACTTACACAAGGAAAACGAATGAGGAAAGGCAAGGAAAAAGAAGGAGATGTAGTGCTAGCAAGAGTACAAGAGCTGAAAATGAAGATACGCACTCAAGATGAGTTGTTAGTCAAAATCCACATAGAAAAGAAAATGCTTGAGTCAAGCGTTGCGGGATTTGACAATTTGAAGAATCCACTAGAGGGGAGGATGTAATACCCAGGGCTGAAGAGGGCGGGGAGTGATTGTCGGTGCTAGAGGCACAGACAATGAGAGGCTCCTGGCAGGCTTCTAGGTGGAGAGGTGACATGAATGAACCGAGCCCACACCAGAAGAAGAGGGGAATTCCGAGATTGTGCAGGTATGGGACTGTGCAATTAAGGAAGCTCATATATAGGATTTGATAGGTACTACCTATATCAACAAGATGCATCTTCTTTTCGGGAGCCCATAACTTAGAAACTCCAAGGTTAAGCGTGCTTGGCCTGGAGCAATTCTAGGATGGGTGACCCCCTGGGAAGTTCTCAGGGTGCGTGTGAGTGAGGACATAAGCCTTATTTGAAAGACTCGTGTTGGTGTGTGGGGACAGTCGTCAAACCTGGAGCACGGGTCATTACAAATGGTATCAGAGCCGACCCTCTACTAGTACGGTGTGTGGTTCGGGGACGAACCAAGCGGAAGCTGGTGGGCATGTAATACCCAGGGCTGAAGAGGGCGGGGAGTGATTGTCGGTGCTAGAGGCACAGACAATGAGAGGCTCCTGGCAGGCTTCTAGGCGGAGAGGTGACATGAATGAACCGAGCCCACATCAGAAGAAGAGGGGAATTCTGAGATTGTGCAGGTATGGGACTGTGCAATTAAGGAAGCTCATATATAGGATTTGATAGGTACTACCTATATCAACAAGATGCATCTTCTTTTCGAGAGCCCATAACTTAGAAACTCCAAGGTTAAGCGTGCTTGGCCTGGAGCAATTCTAGGATGGGTGACCCCCTGGGAAGTTCTCAGGGTGCGTGTGAGTGAGGACATAAGCACGCTGAAAGACTCGTGTTGGTGTGTGGGGACAGTCGTCAAACCTGGAGCAAGGGCCATTACAGAGGATCAGGGACTTACAAGCCAGTTTGACGAGATCCGAAGATGACAACCAACGAGGATGGTCGATGGTACAACAGCTCCACGATCGTCTCAGTGAATCATTCAACAAGGAGGACACATGGAAGGAGTAGGCCGCATATGAAGAGTGGGAGAAAGAGAAGTGGAAAGATCGATATGAAGATATCCTAGGATTTGTCGATCTCTTTGAAAGGGCAGATTCTCGAATTCAAGCAGACCCTAGACTCCGCCTCCCGCCTAAATTGAGCGAGTTTATGAAGTTTTGAGGAGGACTGGCCAAGAGATTGAGAAAAAAGAAGAACAAGCTCCTGATGTAATCCACTTTTAAATCCTTGTTGTATCAAAGACTCGAAAAACGAGCATTTTGTACTTATCAACTACGGTCAATGGAAATTTGTTTCTTTCATCATCTTTGGCTATCTGTTTCTTTTGCAAGTGTCATAGAGACGGTACCTATAAAGGAGTGCATGCTCCTTTGGGTACTCCGTCAACCGCATTCCCACCTTAGGACAACATGTCCATTATGTGGAAATGTGGGAAGCGATCACTTACAAGTGAAGAATGACTGAGCTACTAGTGAAATGACCAATGTAGAAACGATCTATAGAGGAATTGTCATCCCTTATATACGTTGTCAACCACACTTCATGTAACATCCCTAAATTTCATATGTTATGACTTAGTTAACTTCTTTGGATGAGTTATAGGTTTTGATACATAAATGGTAATAGATTGAGTTAGAACGATTGATTTGAGATTCTGGCTATACCGGTGAACTCGGTAGAACCTAAGGAAGAGATAGGTGGAATTTAAACTCTTATATTTATTCTGACTAAGTTAGGACCTACTGGTAAATTTAATTTTCTTCAGGACCTATTGGGAATTCTTAGAAATCACAAGGATATTTTAGTCTTTTTACACCTCAGTGGCAAATTAGTGATTCTTCCTTTAAGTGAGGGGCAAGATAGACATTTCAACCTCCCCTCCCTCTTGAAATGGAGAACCGGCCAGCATAGGTGAGCCAAAGGCTCATCTTCTCCAAATTGCTAAGTTCTCCATAGCCAAAGCTTGCTCCAAGTTCAAGGGTCCAAAGTAAGTGTTTTTATGCACCTTTTGGCTTAAGTCCTTTGATGGTTATTGATCACTATGATCTCTTCTTCCATCCTATGGTATTAGTTTCTTGAGAAACTCATTTTTATCTCTAAGAATCAAGAACACCCATGTCTAAAAATTGGTTGTTTTGGTTGAGTGTTTTGAAGGAAGTTGAAGGGAATGTTGCCTTGACTACCAATCCCATCTCGGAATCAAGTTAGGAGCACTTCAAGGTGAGTGTGGATTTACTTGTGCTATTATATGATGTTCTTAGAGTGAAAGTGTATGATAAAGGATTAAGCTTGAATCTAGGGTTTTCACCTATTCTTGAGGTTGGATGTGTTTTTATTACATGTTTTCAAGGATTAGGGTTTAGGAAAAATGAGTGGTATGGTTGATATACTTGATGGATTTGAGGACATGATTTCCAAGGGAAAACTTGGGTTTTAGGTATGTGTTGGGCGTGGCACTATTCCTACCCAGAAGGCCAACCACGGGCGTGGTCCCCACCACGGCCTGGCCGTGGTCCTCTCTGGAAAGGAAATGTTGATGCCTCGTGCCCAACCATGGCCGTGGTCCCCACCACGGGCTGGCCGTGGTTGGCTCTGGGAAGAAAAATGTTGTGTGCTGAGATCTGACCACGGGTGTGGTGGCCACTAGGGGCTGGCCGTGGTCCAGACCACGGGCGTGGTGCTAACCAGGGGCAGGCCGTGGTTGTCTCTGTTTCCAATTTGTTGTGTTTTGTTTTCTGAACCGTGGCCGTGGTTACCACCACGGGCTGGCCGTGGTTGACTCTGTTTGTGTTATTATGGTGCATATGCCTAGGGTTTTGATACCATATGCTAGGTTTAGGATTAAGGATGACTTAGCATTATAATGAGATGTGTAGCTAAGTAAGAATGCTTGATAGAAGTGACTTAGCACTATAATGAGATGTGTAACTAAGTCAGAATGCTTGATAGAGCTGAGCATGATGGTTATATGTTGTATGTGCTTGAATTGATTATATGTAATGTTATTATGATGTTATTATGAATGATCATGATATGAGTATGAGAACATTGCATTGCATAGCGAGATGTCCTAACCGGAAAGGGTTAGTGTACAAAACAGAGGGGTGCCTAGCTGATGAGCTAGATGGAAATGAAATGGCATACTTATTTGCATTGCATTGTGAGGTGACCTAACCGGAAAGGGTTGGTGTACAAGAATGAGGGGTGCCTAGCTTATTAGCTAGAAGGAAACGGAATTGGCATAACACATTACATATGCATATTGCGAGGGCCTAACCGAAAGGGGTTAGTGCACAACAAGAGGAGTGGAGAAAGAAAAAGTGTGAATAAAAGGTGTGAACATCATGTGCATTCATTCATTGCATTGGTTGGTTGGTGTTACTTGACATATTGTGAAATGTGTTATACTTGCTCTCTACTTACAATTATACTTTATTTGCAAGTTTATTCATATTCACTAGGAAGTTGTTCTCACCACCTCTTTCACAGATTTGCAGGAACACCCCGGACCTCCTACGAGTTAAGTATGGAGGATTCCGTTGATTTACTTTTTTTGGGATTTGTATTTTGGTGGAGTTAAGCTCCGTGATGTAACTATGACAGGATGTGTATTATTTTGATGTAGATATGACAGGGAACTGAATACTACTATTGATGTACTCGGTTTTGTATATGTTTAGTGTGCTCAGTCAGGATAGTGTTTAGATTACACTTGTATAACATTTCATACTCTGATAATATTTTGGTTGAGATCTGAGATCTCTTGATGATATCCGTGTATGTGTATATATATAATATATGTACTCTGGTTGGTTTGAAATGATTCTTGGAATCCGCTGCTTATGTTGTAATTTGTGGTAATGTTTAAGAAAACAAAGGAAACGCTGCCGAATTTTCTACATTTATATATTCCACGTAAGACTTATGTGTGGGTAAATAACATAGTAACTAATAGGTCTTACACTTCAGCCTAAGGGATACATGCTCCAAGTGCTAAATCTGGGACACACTACAATTTCAAGTTAACCTTACCACGATAACCAAATTGGATCACCAAACCCTTCTCATACGTTTTCGTCTTTTATTGACTCTTTGATTAACAAAATTTATAGGAAACGTCGTAACCATTGCGCGACCAAAGGAAGAAGGTACCAATCAAACCTGCACTCACTACACAAGCACCGGAGCCGGATGCCTCAGAATGGAAGCAGAGAATGAGTTGCTCGAGAGGAATATCACCAATGAGGTAGATGAGGTTAGGGGAAGGTTGATTGAGACTCAGAGCAGGATGGAAGAAATGTTACGGGAGATGTGTGAGTCTCGCAGTGGGACAAATGGGGGACCTATAATTTCTGAGGTGAATGCACAAGCGCCCCTAGTATCAGTTGCAATTGCGGCTCCACTACAACTTAATGCCGATCCCGGTTTCTCCCAAGGGGTATATGCTAACAACGAAGGAGAAACTTATGGCCACCAGGGCCCAAGTTTCCAAGTGGTACCTCCACACACAATGATACCCATCGGGGAGGAGTATTATGCCGTAGAAAGCGGGCAGGCCAGAGCTTTCACATATGCCAATCCGGCTTGGGGCCAAGTTGTAATGACTACTCATGGGCAACCGCTGAGGATTCCAACCAACCCAGAAGTCAGCACTGAGAGGGTAAGATCCAGGGATGAACTTATCAGAAGACTACAGAGCAGGTCAAGGCGCTCTAGGGCCCTAGCCTGTAAGGGCCAGTGGAAATCAGTGAGTTGTGTCCCGTAGCTAACGTGATTATCCCAAGGGATTTCAAGATCCCGAATTTCTGCAAGTATGACGGAAGCACCAACCCTCTACTCCACTTGAAAACTTATAGCACTAAAATGGCCATCTGGCCACAGGAGGAGAACTTTCTTGTCAGTTTCTTCCATGAAAGCTTAGCATAGGTGGAGGACCCTAGCTGCACAAGTACAACCACCATTGATGATGACAGAGATGTGTTCCTATTTCTTGGGAACCTTAGGTGCGCCCTTTATCAGGACGATGGCTGGTGCTGCATATAAGGACTTTGCTGACCTGATAACTGGGAGGGAAAGGATTGAGATGTTGGTAAGGGCCGGCAAATTACCTTCTAGCTATACAGATTTCAATCAACAGGAGAACAAAAAGGTACTACCTTTCAAGCAGAAGGAAGGGGAGGTAAACTAGATCAGTTACCAACAGCTATCCTATTCCCGACCTAGAAACTTGCCGGCTTACCCAGCCTATCAAGCACCACAACTACAATACCCCCAAGCCTCATACCCCATACCCCGGCAACCCCCACCACTATACAGTAACCTTGCCCCCTTTAAAGTTACCCAATTTCTCAACCACCTAGTCAATAACATCCCACCTTACCGCCCATATGTCCAGTCTATGTCGACCAACAACAAACACCCTTTCGCAATACACAAAACCCAACAAACCAAGGCCGGTTTCGTCCTCCCTAAGACCTACCACTGTTCCCTAGGTTATCCATTTCTAATGCTGACCTCTTCTAGTGGTTATCCGATGCTCGCTTGATCGTGGAAGCACCAGTCCGACCCCTTGCACCACCCTTCCCAGCATGGTACAACCCAAACCTTAGCTGCAAATATCACATGGGAATATCGGGGCATTCCACTGAAGATTGTGAAGCCTTCAAAACCATGGTAAGAAAGCTTCTTGCTTGTGGTCGTCTGGATATTCAGGAAGAAACAGGACCGAGTATAGCGACCAATCCTCTACCAAACCATGGAGGGAGGAATCAGATAAATGCTCTCACTCCAAACGATACCCAGATTCGGAAGGTCATGAACGTTCATACCCCAATGTTTGAAATATTTAAAGGGTTGGAAAAGGCAGGATATCAAGTAACAGCCCCAGCCGTTTCCATCGAAGAAGGTGGGCAACATGACCCAGACTATAATTGTGTATACCATTGTGGAAAAAAATGGCATGACATCGAAGATTGTTGGGATTTTAAGGCCCGAGTTCAAGGCCTACTTACTATGGGGGTGGTTGTAACACCCTTGGTAGGATGTCACATTTGACGGAATATTAAATTAAGTTTAAAAATACTTTTATAATTTTTGTATACAAAATATGAGTTCCAAAATTTCTTTTTGCGGATATAGCATAAAATAAACAGAATAGTAAAAATATACATACCAAAATATGAATAATACGCATACTTTATATTACTTACTGTTTAAGTTTATCAGTAATACATAATACAAATCATAAGTACTAACAAAGAAATAAATAAATGTACAATACTAATATATTATTACCTATCTGGCCATAAAAGTCTACCTACGGAGAAGGGTCCTCCTCGGGATTTGATATAAGCTTTTCGGGTGCAAGCCATCCGAAGTTAGATGGCCTCATTACAGAAATTCTAGCAGCTCTACGCCCAGGAGCTCTAGTGGAAGAAACTTCAAAGTTTTCCTAGGGAGTATAATCAGTGCCAAAACCCCACAAAACCCTAATAAGTAAAAATAATTCTACAAAGCATGTAATAGTAAATGAACCCTAACAGTATAACAACTAACTATGCACATACTCAATGATTGACCCCTACTCCATGGAGCTATACACAACAGTTGGAGAGAGTGATTAAGAGTACATATTCTGTATCTCATTAGCCCCAAAAGTGCAATATAACCTCAATTGCGCAACCTGGCTCAAGAGAACACTCTCTACCAATCGGGAATAGGATAGTGTCTAGTCGGGATCGTTCGGTGTGTTGCAATCGACACAATGGTGCTTCCATCTACCCCCTGTGAAGTTTTCGCACCCCGACGTCCCCAAGATCTTTCATAGATCTTCACTGCACAATTCTTACCCGCAGTAAGGTGTAACTCTATCTCCTCGACATTAAAGCCTTGACCACAAGTCGCAACAGACTTTCTAAATGCAACATAAAAATGCAATTTATTCATAAACAGAATAAAATAATCCCCTCAGGATTCAAAATCACGTAACTCTACAGTTACAATTTTTCAAACGTATAACCCTCTAGTTACAGTTTTTCTGTTGTGTAACACTTTTCGTTATGTTTTTATAAATCGCGTAACATTTCTGTTACATTTTTCAATCGCATAAAGCCATTTTTCTGCCTTCCAAGTAGCGTAACTTAAACATTAATATTTTTCAATCTCGTAAGATAGAATAATCATTTTTCAATCGCGTAAAGTTTTTTCTATAAATTTCTAATCGCGTAAGACAGAATAATCATATTTTAATCTTTTTAGGCTTAAGAATTCAGTTTTTAACCGCAAAAGGGATTTCTGTAAACACCAACTTGGGTAAAGTGTTTTTTGTTTATTTTAATTACATAAGTCATAAAAAAATACTTTTAACCGCGAAAGTGTTTTCTGTAAACACCAAATCGGGTAAAGTGTTTTATGTCCATTTTAATTTACATAAGGCATAAAAAAATCACTTTTAACTGCGAAAGGGTTTCATGTAAACACCAAATCGAGTAAAATGTTTTCTGTACATTATATGAAATAACCAAGTGAAACACAAGAAGGGGGGTTGAATTGTGTTTCTTAACCCTTTTAAAAACTTTTCTTTTAACAAAAGATTGAACACAACGAAGGTTAAAGATTAACAAGCAACGAACGTAAAAACAAGACTTCTCAGTCCTATTGGACTCTAAAGATTTTGGAGAGATTTTTAAGGATGCGGTTAAGAACTTCGAAGAACCAATTTAAAAACTTTGTTAATAAACACAATGGTAAACCCCAGAAGTTAGTGGAAATAATAAAACACACAAGAAGAGAAGAGAAGCTTACACCAAAGATTTATCCTGGTTCACTCTCACCAACCAAGAGCTACGTCCAGTCCCTTCAACTAGAAGGATTTTCAACTAATCTTTTTTAGATTACAAGTATTATTCACCTCTTCAGGTTACAAGTATTTTCAACCTCTTCAGGTTCAATCACACCAGTATTCTTTTATATCCAGCCTCTTCAGGCTTACAACACTGAGATGAATAAGTAGAAGATGATGAAAGCTTGAGTTTGAAACTCACTAGAAAAATGAGAATAGACAATTGATCTCAAGATTTTAACCTTTTTACAAGTGAAAATAATTCCAAGAAGAGATAAAGCTTTTTAGTCTTTTTAAGTTGCTTGGGCATAAAAAATCTCACACTTCTTCTAGTGTTGCTTCTCCTTTTTTATAAGTGAGAATAATTTGAGCAGACTTCATAAGCTTTGTCATCCAACGGAAACATTTATTATCGTTCTGAGCAGCATTAAAAGCATCGATTGAAATCGTGTTGAGCTTCTTCTGAAATGTGACTTTGATTATCAGAGATTTCCAATTATATGATGACTGAGTCTTGATTTGTCTGAGATCGCAGAAAGTTCCTTATTTGCTGGTCTTTGTAGTTGTTAGACAATGTCAGCAAAAAGTGGCTCAGTTGACTTCTTCTGTTGACATTAGCTGTCAGAGTTCTTTTCTAGCATTTAATGAGGAACAGTTCTTCACTTTTGAATTTTAACTTTGGATGAGAGCTTGAGCTTGAACTTTGTAAGAGTGTTTTGAGTTTGAACTTTGGTAGAAGGATAGTATTGGACGAACCAATAAAATAGTACCAGTATATGCATACAAACATTGGACGCACCAATAGTAATAGTATATGTAGAATGGACGCAAGAAAAGATTTCGCAGAAAATAGATTGGACACAAACTATCAAATAGTTTATTTTAAGAAACTAGTTTGCTCTTAAAAAAAAAACTTATTAAAGAATTCCTCAATTAACAGTAACAGAGTCAATATATAAAGTGTAACCACCCTCGTAGTAAATAGGAAAAACTAGCTATACAATTAATTATATCGGCGAGGAGGAACTTGCAAGTAGCCACTTTTCTTTTTTGTTCCAACCAGTATAATTATGTTACCTTATGTATTCAAGAGAAAAAAAAGAATTCACTAAGCCTTCATTAAACATTACTAGATTCTAAGAAAGGAGTTATCAATTTATTTTAATAAATCCTTGACTTAGGCAATTCCATTCTTGAGAATCTACATAGTCCAAGAGACCTTACCTTAGAACCGGCTAAAAGAATCAGTGATTACTTATCTCGGAGACTTGGCTAGATTTCTGCCATCCTGAAATCTGTCACCCATTTATTATTTTATTTACACTCTCCTAGATCCAATGTCCTGTCTTACCGGTTTTCTTGAATTTACTTAAATGATTTATCCTAGTTAAGATCCTTGTCAAAGTGTCAAGGCAAGTTAAGAATCCAAGTGAGGTTTATTAATAGATTTCGTGCCAAGTTCACTTGTACGTTCAATTCATACAACATATACTAAATTATCTAATTAGTAATGTAAATTAGCAGTTAACACAAGACAAAGGTAGTTCCATCTTCATTTTACATGGCTTAAAAGCCTTGATTTCGTTCATGGGCATAGAGAAACATGTCTTGTTATATTTACAACATTAAGCAAATTACCTACAGTAAATTGCCTAAACAAAATTTCCAAGACTTCTTGACATAAGCCCTAATTACTACTATTTACATTATGTTGATCAAGTGTCAACTACATGGAACCGTATATCCTTGATCACTTTTACATGACCACCGTCCTCCACAGAATATAACCATTCCCACTCAATTTGAATTATTATGGTAGTGATCCCCATTTCTCTTTGATTCTGAAAAATAGTAAAATTAGGGTAAGATTATACAATCTTAGTAGGAAACGAGCATCAAAATAAAACTCATACTTCATAAATCAAGTAGGGAATTTCACAAACTTTTTCTTTCAAGCATACTATAATGAAGATAGAGAATGATATGAACTTCAATTTATAAACACAAAATAATAATCATATCTTAGAGAAGGTTTTCAGGAATCATTCATACTCAACCACTTTCAAACATAGGTCTTTCAACCATAGGCCTTTCAAACCAATTCTTTCCATTCTTCCCTCCATGAGGGCTGCCTTATAAACATAGGGAATTCCCATCATCTCTTAAGATGATACATAGGCCAAAGGCCACTCCACCGACATGTCATCTAACATAGTTTTTAGTGGTGAGTCTTAGTTCAATTGAAACCAACTCAAGGTTACATATCATAAACCTTCTTGAAATGATTCTTCCTTCTCAAAACCGTGGCCATACATAACCATAAAATATGTATACAAACATAATCATTTAAAACAGAATGCTTAAGCTAATTTAAATGTCATAAGTTCCTAGTTAAGCATAGGAATTTCATGGTAGTTAAGTAAGGTAAGTCAAGTATCTTTGATAATTTCTAATGCTAGTAATAAAATAGGTTATGAAGCTATTCCTACTCCTTAATACCTTACCAAATCGTGACCATTTAGAAGCACAGAAAATCAAGTAAGTAAATGGTTTAAACAAAAAAATAGATTGGTTAGAATCATACTAGGGATTCATACTAGACTAGTCTTGTTTAAAATTAGTGTATGAAATCTAAATTCTGTGGGACTTTAACAGAAATCTTCCAAGCTTAAAATCAATGAAAGAAAGGTCAGAAATCTGAGAAAAGCAAGCCAAGAAAGAAAAGAAAATAAAACAGATTTGGTTAGGATCATACTAGGAATTCATGCTAGACTAGTCTTGTTTAAAATTAGTGTATGAGATCTAATTTCAGTGGGACTGTAACAGAAACTTTCCAAGCTTAAAATCAATAAAATAAATGTTAGAAATATGAGAAGATCAAGCCAAGAAAGAAAACAAAACAAAACAAAACAGAATGGTCCTTGCTTGATTGAAGGAAATGGTGAGTGAGATGAGCTTGCTTCCTACCCTTTCTTTTTCCTTACTTCTTCTCTTCTTCTCACGTCTCTCTCCTTTTGTTTTGTGTGTGCAGGAGCTGTGTGTGTGTGTACATGAAGTGTGTGTGTGTTAGTGCATAAGTAAGCCTAGGTTAGCTAAGTGGAAGAAAGCTAGGTGTTAGGACATAATCATGAAAAATTCTCCAACATAATGATGGGAATATGGCATAATTACCTTGGCTTTGTCATAGCCATGATTATGTCTCAATGCAGAATATTCTCTGTATGTTTAGCTTCCCTTAAATAGCGTGGCCAGCAGCCACATTTCCTCCCCAAAGTAACGTGTCCTTGCATGCATCTTGCATTCTAAAAGTGCACCTTTGTTTAGTTCAAGTGCATCATGGTCTTGTGTCTTCAAAGTGCAGATTCCTCTCTTAAATTCATGCATGTAGACGTGTAGGTGTGTATGTGTTCTTCCAAGAACAGATTCCTTCCTTGACTTCAACGTGTGAGTGTGCATGTGTAGGTGCTGTTTTTTATTTACTTTAAAGTGCAGAATTTGTGTGATGTTTCTTTATTAATTCCTAGTGTTTGTTGTGTCATTTGTGTGTGTATTTGGTTGCCATGGTGCAGCAAGTGTGTGTGTCAACGTGTTATCAAGTGTGTCAAAGTGTTAGTGTGTGTGTCAAGGTGTTAGAGTGTGTATGTGTCAAGGTGTGTGTGTGTTGATGTGTCACGGTTTTGATGTGCAGATTTTTGCATGAATTAGTTCATGTGTCTTGCTTCTAATGTGTATATGTGTCTATGTGCTAGGTGTATGATTCTTATGCTTAGTGAAGTGTCATTGTGTGAACTTGTGTAAATCATTTTCTTTACTAAGTTTAATGTGTCTTAGAAATCTTAATTTGATAATCTAGGCCTTAGGTATTAGTTTGATTTTAATTGGTTCATGTGACTTATAGAATTAAAAGTTTAGAGATAGCCTTGCTTTACTAAGTTTTAGCTATGTTATTTTGATTGAAAGTCTAACTATAAATTAGCTTACAGAAAGCCTAGTTATCCTCCCAAGTCACCCTAAAGTTTATTTTTCTGTGTTTTGTTCTTTCACCCTTGGGGGTGCAAATTAAGATGTTACATAAAGGAATTTCAATTTTAATGAAACACTCTGTCAAACCACTTACTTGTTCAACCTTAATAAATATTTTTGTTATCCTCAAAACTTAAACAGGGAAAGCTATAGCTTTTTGACATTAGTGCTAAACCCTTTTTTTAAAAGATTTTGGTTTCAACATTATAATCGCGTAGGACTTTAAAAATCACTTTTCTACCACGAAAGGGTTTTCTGTAAACTTCGAATCATGTAAAAGTATTTTTCATTAAAACGAGCTATTTTGAGCTTATTTAATTATTTCCAGTATATTATCATCATTATTGCTTAAGAAGAATTAAAATAGCATAAGTCTAAATCAAAACATTATTTCAGCATTATTTAATAATTCCACTTTTTTTCTATTTATTTATAGAAATCATTAACTTAATTAAATATCCCCTAATTAATTAAGTTAAACAATTAATAAAATAAATTCCTTTGTATCTATATAGTGATCAAAATACTCATAGGCCTTTGGACCAAAATCCATCATTTTTCCACCATGATTTTCATAAAATCAACCAACTAAATGTATGTCCAAGAAATATTATGCTTCTAATATTGCCATATATGCAATATTCCAAAGCCATAAAAACACAGGCTAAATAAAGCATATAAACAGAAAGCACAAATCTTAAAGCAAGGAACATAAAGCATAAACAATTTAAATATCAACTATAACCACTCACACAAAAATTTTAAGAACATGAACCATAAATCCTATTTTCCTACCACAAAATTGGTTGATAAAGAAAACTCCCCCTTACCTTGGATTAAAACTCCTCAAGAGAACTTTGTGAAAGTTCTTTGTTCTTCCACCAACCACCAACAAATATCCTTAAATAAAATCAACATCATAATATTTAAGCTCTAAAACATGAAACAAAATGATCATGGATCAATCCAATGATCTAAAACTTTGAAATAGAACTTTAAAAAGTGAGGATAAAGAAATTTCACCTTTTGATTCTTCAACTTTTGGAATTTCTCAAGAAAACGGTTTTGAGAACAATTTCTTCTCAAGAAACTTTCTACACGAAATCTTCCTAAAATGATGTTTGGATTCTAAAACTAGAAATGGAACTTGGACCACAAATTTTGAGAGAAAACATCAAGGTGTGGCCGTGAGTTTAGAGAGAGAAAGGAGAGGAAATTGGTGAGTTTTCAAATGATGCTTGAATGGCTATTTATAGGCAAAGTGTAGGATAAGTTGGTAATTAAAAATTTATGTGAAAAGACATTTTTACCTTTCCCTCATTTAATACTTGGCCACCCACCTTGACCATCTAGAAGCTTGGAGAAGCTCTCCAAAGTTGACCGAGTCTTTGCCTCCACGATCCCACAGAATAGATAGCCCGAAACCAAAATATTTATATTTGACAATCTAATCCTTAAAAATGGAAAACTTCTATATTTGTTCCCGGAATTGAGTTTTGTAAACTTCCCTATTCCTAATAAATAGTCAAAGTATTTTTGGGTCAAAATTTTAAAATTATTATTTTATTCTCCAGAATAGCCTCGGTTTAACACATAAAGTCAACAAAAACTAAAAATTTCTGAAAATGGAAAGCTTAAGAATCTGGTCTTAGAATCGAGTTCCGTGACTTTCCTCGACCTTAATAAATAGTCAAGGTATTTATGAGTTGAAAATATAAGTTTTTTATTTTTATTTTCTGAAACTATCCCAAATTGGCACATAGCATTTATGTAAAATACACTAATTTAAATGAAGTTCAGAAAAATTCCCAAAAATGATCATAAATCACAACAATTGACAAAATCAATATTTCAATTAAAAATATAAAATTTTGGGTGTTACAATGGTCGTAGCAACAAAGAAGTCAGATTCCCCTGGAGAGGTCGACGTGGTAGAGCAGTTTGTCCTCAAAGTTCCATCCTGGGATAGAGCTCCGACATCGGGTAATGTGGTTCTGACTTTAAATATGCCGGCTCCTTTCACCCATAGTAACACCCATGCAATCCCCTGGAAATACGAGACTACGGTTAGGACGAGGGGTATAGGCCAGGAAGCAGCAGTGGTTCGAAATACCCCTCAGAAACTAACAGCGGATATAATGTCGAATATTGTTAGAGTCGAGGGCATTATGAGGAGCGGCAGGTGTAATGGCCTGGAAGGCATCGATAAAACAGCCAAGAATAAAGGGGGAGCTTTGAAGAAGTTGAGGAACCCAACAACAAGGGAAAGGAAGAAGAAGAGACAGAATTCCACAAAATCATGAAGCAAAGTAAGTTTGATGTGATTGAACAGCTGAAGAAGAAGCCAGCCAGGATATATCTCTTGTCACTCATATTGTTGTCAGAGCCGCATCGTAGGGTAATCCAAAAGGTCCTGAATGAAGCCTACGTGAAGCCTGATGTTGGAAGGGATGGTCAACATAGTAGGCCCGATTAGGCACGTCAATGCGATCACCTTTTCAGAGGAAGAGATAGTGTCATGTTCCAAGAAGGGCCCAAAAGCTTTGTACATCACCCTGAAATGTCGAGGGTATATCGTCACTGGCGTGCTGGTAGATGGAGGGTCAGCACTGAATGTAGTCCCATTCGCTTTGCTAGAGGAAATGGAGATGAGCTAGGATGATATACAACCCCAACAAATGATGGTTTGCGCATTTGACAGAACTAGAAGAGGGATTTTGGGAGAAATGACCCTGCCATTGGAAATTGGTCCAAGCTGTTTCTCGGTTTTATTCCAAGTAATGGACATAAAGCCTACCTATTCAATGTTGTTGGGGAGGCCCTGGATCCACAAAGCTGGAGCAATACCCTCCACAGTCCACTAATGTCTGAAGTATATTGAGGAGGGATCAGTAATTACCATCTACGGGGAGGAGGAAGTTATCCTTTCGGAGACGGTGCCAGTACCCTACATGGAGAATGTGGAGGAAGGTGAACACACCTCACTGCATAGCTTTGAAATGGTAGAGCAAGAACAAGGCCAGGCGGAGTCATCCGTACAAACTATCAATTGCATAGCGACTCATATCATGTTCAAGAGCGGGTATCAGAAGGGCAAAGGTGTCGGAGTTTAGTTACGAGGATCCAGACGCCTGTCTCGTTACTTGAGAAATAGGACCAGTTTGGGTTGGGATATGAAGCCACAGTTGAGGAGAGAATGGAAAGCCTAATTCTTGGCAAGAAGGGAAGGAAAGACAGAAAAATGCTGATTCCACATCTTTGGGAGACATTTCCTGCACCGACTGAGATATTAGTACCAGGAGAGACTGCAAGCCCATAGTATCACCTTGTCGTCAATGCTTTGGAATAAGGGTTAAAGAATAGTGGTGTTGTCCGCCTCGTCTGATAAGATGAAGTTCTCAATAACTGGAAGTTTGAACCAGTTACGGATGTAATTGCCATGAAGTAATTATTAGTTTGTATTAAGTTGTTCATTTGACCAATGTCTAGATCATTTGGACCCTGAACTGGAATTTACTTTATTTTGAAATTTGAATTGAATGAATTTGCATGAATATTCAGTCATTTCTTGAGGCCTTTTATTGTTTTTCTGTTCCCTTTCCTCTCTTTACTTATCCTAGTTGCTCCTTTCTGATTCTACTGTCCTTCATTTTCCTTAATCTCGATCACATTACTTCTTTTTATATATCTCTTTCCAATCTGCATAAATTGTCTTCGAGGGATATAAATACCATAGGGACTTGCCTCGTGAGGAAACCTTGGAAAATTTGTTGATTGATTCCCATACGAAGTTTGACGAAGGTGACCTTGAATCTAAGGAAGATGAGGGGATTGTGAATGAATTTGCGAAGCTGTTAGAATTATTAGAAAAGAATGGTAGTTTGAGTGATGAAGTTATAAAAGTGATTAACATGGGAACTGAGGAAGACAGAAAGGAATTAAAAAGGGTAGATAATCCAGAACGTAAAGAAATGATTGCACTCTTCAAGGAATGTTTAGATGTCTTTGCTTTGTCTTACAAGGATATGCCTAGTTTAGACCTGAGAATAGCATCCCATAAGATCCCATTGTACCCAAAAGCTAAGGTGAAGAAGCAAAAATTGAGAAGAATGCACTCAGAAATGTCATTGAAGATCAAGGAAGAAGTGACCAAGCCGTTGGAGGCGAGATTTTTAGAAGTATCAAGACA
The DNA here is from genome assembly GCA_023212625.1 of Styphnolobium japonicum. Classification (NCBI taxonomy): domain Eukaryota; kingdom Viridiplantae; phylum Streptophyta; class Magnoliopsida; order Fabales; family Fabaceae; genus Styphnolobium; species Styphnolobium japonicum. The sequence continues at coordinate 5,404,906 of JALBWW010000010.1, forward strand.
TCCAGATTGGGTAGCTAATGTTGTACTAGTCCCTAAGAAAGATGGAAAAGTTCGAATGTGTTTGGATTATAGGGATTTGAACAAAGCCAGCCCGAAAAGATGATTTTCCACTCCCTCACATCGATGTTTTGGTTGATAGCACAGTAAGGAACCATAGGTTCTCATTCATGGATGGGTATTCCATATATAACCAGATCCCCATGGACGTTGAAGATAGAGAAAAGACAACTTTCATCACCCCATAGGGAACCTTCTGTTATATGGTTATACCATTCGGGTTAAAAAATTCTGGGGCTACGTACCAACGCGCCATGGTTACTCTGCTCGATGATATGATGCATAAGGAGATTGAAGTGTATGTAGATGACATGGTGGCCAAATCCAAAGACGGAGAGAGTCACATGGCAGTCCTGCAAAAGTCGTTTGAAAGACTCAAGCAGTATAAATTGAGGTTGAATCCGAACAAATGTGTTTTTGGAGCATCAACCCGAAAATTGCTTTGTTTCGTTGTCAGTAGGGATGGAATAAAGGTGGATCCTGATAAGGTGAAAGCATTACGAGAAATGCCTGTGCCTAGAATGGAGTGAGAAGCTTCCTTGGGAGGTTGAACTATATTGCGAGGTTTATCTCCAATTTAACTAGCACTTGTGAACCCATATTTAAGTTGCTCAGGAAGCATAAGTCAGGAGGTTGGGATGAGGAATGTCAAAAGGCGTTCAATAAGATAAAGGATTATCTTCTAATCCTCCAATTTTAATGCCGCCTACACCCGGTCGTCCTCTCATACTATATCTAACGGTGTTGAATACTTGATGGGAGTGATGCTGGGGCAACACGATGAGGCAGGGAAGAAAGAGCAGGCGATTTACTATCTAAGCAAGAAATTTAACGAGTGTGAAGCCCGTTAGATGGCAATTGATAAGACTTGTTGCACCTTGGTGTAGACCTTAAAGAGATTGAGACAGTACATGCTGTGTCATACCACTTGTCTGATTTCTCAAATCGATCCCTTGAAGTACATATTTGAGAGCCCTCACATTTCTCTAAGAGTCTCAAAATGGCAAGTGATATTGTCGGATTAGATATCGAGTATGTGACTAGAAAATCCATCAAAGGAAGTGTGATCGCAGATCATTTACCTAGGCAGTGTGTACATATTGGACTGCATAGTGAGCTATAGGCCTCCTCTTAGGCTGAAACTTGGCCATTGGATAGTGAGACCCATATCTCCAACTTCATTGAAGACCATTTAGTCAATAGATGTCGTTTTAGGCATGATAATGAAGCTACAAGTTGGTTTGAATTTGGAAACACGTTCTGCCAACCTAACTTGAGGTAGGTTCAGTGTTTTTGGCATATCTGGAGTTCTAAAGGTCCAAATGGCATGATTCCAATTGCAAAATTTCAAGGAGGCAACTGGCTACAACTTTCATGAAGACCTCGAAGCCAAAATGCACCGTTTATATTATGAAAATCAAGCCAGAAGTCGGATAAGAGTTGCTGACTAAAAGCCACCAACCATACACCAACCCACCTACCATGCACTAACCCACCAACCATGCATCAAGCTTCCATATTTGACAATTTCCATATTTTTATAGCTTGTATTCAGATTATGTACATGTACAAATTGGCTTATAGGATTAGTATAAATAGAGTCAATCTCTTTGTATTATCATTCATTCAATTTTAAGGAAGTTTGAAGAAAGTTTGAGTATTTGTGAGAGTTTTCTTTCTCTTCTTCTCCATTGTCTTTAAAATTTCATTTTTGTTCTTTTATTTCTGAGTTCTTCCTTCCCATCCATGGAAGGCTAGGCTCTCATAATCAATCCAAGGGATTAGCCATCTTGATGTTTAATTTGGAGATCTTGTTTCGCTTGTTCATATTGCTTAATTGTTATTCAAGTTTCTCTTCTTCCTCTTTTGATTTTTATCTAGATTAAATAGCTTAATTTGATTTAGATGTTGATGTGATAATAGCTTTATTATCATGTATTCAAAGAGGATCACAAAGATTAAACAATATATTAAAGCTTTTTGATAGATTGTTTAGCTTGGTTAAATTCTAGATTTTAAGTTAATCTATGTTGGATGGTGCTTACTTTATCTAACCTTGGTTAATCAAATCCTAGATGCTTATCTAGTAGAGAATTCTTGGATCATGTTAAGACTTCTTGATGTGATCTAAGGCCAAGAACATGGTTAGCAATTAAGTGAATTCCTTGTGATCAATGATGAGTTCAACTCAAGATCGGTAAATTTTCTTGGATTGATTGTTTCTTTAGATTTGTTTACAACTTTAAGTCTCATACTTTTATTAATCTTGTTAATCAACAACAAAACCCCCCTTTCTAATTATCTTGATCTAATTAAATCTTTGTTTTTGGATCCTTGAGCGACGATTCGGTTCGTTCTCTATACTACAAATTAGTTTGTAACCGATTATTTTTATTATTTGATAGTCTCGACAACCTCTTCTCAAGCGGGTATTATTATATAAGTGATTTACGGAGGAATTTGTGGAACTCATGCATATGGTCATAGGATGGTGTGCCAAACTTTGAGAAGTGGATATTATTGGTCTACCATGGAAACAGATTGCATAGAATATGTCCGAAAATGTCACAAGTGTCAAATATATGCAGATAGGATCAACGCCCCTCCGTTCTTGATGTGGGGGCTGGATGTTATTGGACCTATCAATCCCAAGGCTTCTAACAGACACCGCTTCATTTTAGTGGCAATTGACTATTTCACCAAATGGGTGGAAGCAGCTTCCTATTCCAAGGTAACTCAGAAAGTGTTCGTTACGTTCCTTAAAAGAGACATCATTTGTCGATACGGGCTTCCGGAGAAGATAATCACCAATAAAGCACCCAATCTCAATAACAAATAGGTACATAAGCTTTGCAAAGATTTCAAACTGCAGCATCATAATTCAGTTCCATACAGACCTCAGATGAATGGTGCAGTGGAAGTGGCCAATAAAAACATCAAGAAGATTGTAGCAAAGATGGTCGTCAACTATAAGGACTAGCACGAGATGCTACCCTATGCCTTGCATGCTTATCGCACCAATATTTTATCTAGTACTAGGGCAACACCATTTTCCTTCGTGTATGGAATGGAAGTAGTATCCCCTATTGAAGTGGAGATCTCATCTCTAAGGATTCTAATAGAGGCCGAGTTAGAAGAATCTGAATGGGCCAGAATTAGGTATGAGCAGTTAAACCTGATCGAAGAGAAGCGACTTGTAGCCATTTGCCATGGTCAGTGATCAATCAATTTGAGAAACTTATGCTAACATTGTACTAGGATTTATTAGATGTTTACTGTGCCCAATATTTGTATTTTCGTTGAGTTTAATGTTGTTGGGCCTCATCGAGCTTTAATACAAATTGTGAATAATTCTTGGATTTTGATGCATTTTGGCCTTTCCACCTTGGTTAGGCCATAACTGGGGACTCGATGATCCATTTGAGGTGATCTTGGTGTCAGTGGAAAGCTAAGACAAGGCTCTACAAGTTTCATGAGAACTCAAGAGCTGGATCGGACTTCTAAGGGTTCAAAATAACTCTGCAAGTCAGAGTGGGTTTGCTGTCACTGGAATCTAAGCAGTGTGTACATATTGGACCATATCAAGGGCTATAGGCCTCCTTTTGAGCTGAAACCGGTGCCATTGGAGAGCTAAAATGCATATCCCCAACTTCACTTAAGACCATTTAGTCAATAGATGCTGGTTTAGGAATGATTGTGTAGCTGCAAGTTGGTTTGAATTTGGAAACACGTTCTACCAACGTGACTTGAGGTAGGTGCAGTGTTTTTGGAATATCTAGAGTTTTAAAAATCCTTTTGGCATGAAATCAATGCCAAAAGTTCAAGGAGACAATTGTCTACAATTGTCATGAAGACCTCCAAGCCAAAATACATCGTTTAGGGCATGAAAGTCAAGTTGGAAGTCGAAGAAGAGTTGCTGACTAGAAGCCACCAATCATACATCAACCTACCAACCATGCACCAACCATGCATCAAGCTACCATATTTGACAATTTCCATGTTTTTACAGCTTGTATTCATATTATTTTCAATTACAAATTGGCTTTCAGGGTTAGTATAAATAGAGTCAATCTCTTTGTATTATAGATCATTCAATTTGAAGTAAATTTGAGTATTTGTTTGAAGAAAATTTGAGTATTTGTTTGAAGAAAGTTTGAGTATTTGTGAGAGTTTTCTTTCTCTTCATCTCCATTCTCTTTAGAATTTCGTTTTTGTTCTTTTATTTCTGAGTTCTTCCTTCCCATCCATGGAAGGCTAGGCTCTTATAATCAATCCAAGGGATTAACCATCTTGATGTTTAATTTGGAGATCTTGATTTGCTTGTTCATATTACTTAATTGTTATTCAAGTTTCTTTTCTTCCTCTTTTGATTTTAATCTAGATTGACTTGCTTAATTTGGTTTAGGTGTTTAAGTGATAATAGCTTTATTATCATGTATTCAAAGAGGATTACAAAGACTAAACAATATATCAAAGCTTTTTGATGGATTGTTTAGCTGAGTAAAATTTCAGATCTTAAGTTAACTTATGTTTAGTTGGTGCTTACTTTATCTAACCTTGGTTAACTAAATCCTAGATGCTTATCTAGTAGAGGATTCTTGTTTCATGTTGAGGCTTCTTGATGTGATCTAAGACCAAGAATATGGTTAGCAATTAAGTGGATTCCTTGTGATCAATGATGGATTAAATTCAAGATCGGTAAATTTCCTTGGATTGGTTAATTTGTTAATTACGTTTCTTTAATTCAACCAGTGTATTTACTTTACAAATCATCAAAATCCCCCATTTTATATATCTGGATCTGATTAAATCTTTGTTTTTTTGGGACCCTTGAAAGATGATTCGATTTATGCTCTATACTACAAATTAGTTTGTGAATCGGTAATTTTTATTATTTTGACGGGTCTCAACAACCTCTTGTCAAATTTGGTGCCGTTGCCGTGGGTCCATGGCAACTCTTTGATAATTTCAGGACCCCATCTAACTCTAACAATTGTGTTTGTTTTGGGTTTTGAAGTTTTTTCAAGTGGAATTCGACTGAAAGTAGGTAAAAGGGCATCGTGTCATGAATTTCGGTTCGGTAAAGAGTCTCTGATTGACCTGAATTTCTGCAGACTAGTGGAAAACATTATTTTGAGAAAGGCTCACTATTTCAAGTGATGTAACCCTATTTTAGCCAAATTTCATCGTTTATAACACATTTTCAATTTTTTAAGATTCTTTTATTACTCTGTTGGATAGCATTTTTGTGTAGATTTCACCATGTGGTAGTCCCATAATTTTTAAAATTCATTTGATACTGATTTTATTTTTTGTAGATTTTTTCTGGAGTATTTGTTTTAGGAATTTTTAGTGTTTTAGTTGTTATTGCTTTTCTATACCTTCCTATGAGTTGCATGTTATATGACTAGGTTTGATCATGGTACCTTGCATTCATTTGATCCTGAAATTGATAGAACCTTTCATACACTTTTCATAATTCATAGGACTGGTAGTAGCATTAATAGAATCACTTCTGGAATTGGACTTAAACTTGGCATTGCACATGATCTTGTTGACTCTGTTAATCCTGTTGAGTATGTTTCTGTTAGTGCTTCAGTGTCTGATATTGAGTTTGCTGATTTTACTATGGCTGATAATAATAAAAGGACCCTTAAGGAATTGGCTGCACCTGATGTGAATTATCAACCTTTGTGCATTCAATATCCTAAACTTAATGTTGATTTTGAGTTGAAATCTGGATTGATACACTTGCAGGTGAAGATCCACATAAACATTTGAAGGAGTTCCATGTTGATATGATCCAAGTTGGATGCATATTGTTTTTACGGATCGTCCTTGAGTTGATTTCTTGTTAAAAGGAATTTAAAGGAGAGATGAACATTAACATGAACAGTACAAGAAAACAGTACCGTGAATAGTGTACGAACAGTACCGTGAACAGTGCAAAATAGTTAAAAAAAGGAAAAGATGGAAAGAAGAAGAGGGATGGAAGGAAGAAGACGCCACACTCTTGGGGAGTGATAAGTCAAGCGAAGATTCGCCACAAAGGTAAGGAAACCTTTGATAAGAACCAAGATGGTTCACCCAAGAACCCCAAGAGAACAAAGCTCTCAAAAACTCTCAAAGGAGTGTAATATTATTCTGAAATTCAAAGTTGACAAATGCAGCAAATACAAACCTATTTATAGGGATTGAGTTGGTGGCTAGGTCTAATTAAAAGGAGGCAGCAAGCTAACACCCTTTTAACCCTAATCCTAACACAAAAGTGGCCCAAGCCCAATTAGAAGGCAGCATCTATCCCTAGTTATACTATGCACTTAATTAAGCCCAAACAATAGGCCCTTATTACAAAATATCCCAAAAAGAAAATAAGAATCAAAACTGAAAAGATTAAAAGGGTTCAAATACATAATTAATTAAAATTTCTAAGAAGAAATCATGCCCCCACATTGGGCCCTTCATCAACTTGGTTCATTTGGACCATCTTGAGTGCTTCTTCTTCTGGAATGGGCTTGAGTGAGAGAAAATAGTTGACTTCTTTATCCAAATTCTCCTTAGCCTTCTTAGCTCTTGTCCTTGTCATTGGTCCTTCAAGTCCTTGCAGTGCATCTTTGGGCCTTGGGCCCATTGGGCTTCCACTTAAGCTTCCTTGGTCTCCATCATGCCCTCCCCCTTCAAAAGAATTCGTCCTCGAATTTGATCTTTTATCACCTTTCTTTTCGCATGTGCACCCACACCAATCTCCTGGATCAAAAACAACTTGTCTCCTTCCCTTGTTTGCTTTCCTGGCATATTGCTCCATCTTCCTTTCAATTTGAGCCTTGACTTGTTCATGGAGCGTCCTTACATATTCATTTTTTGCCTGTCCATCCCTATGAATTAAAGAAAAGACATTAGGTAGATGCAGTAAATCAAGGGGGCTAAGGGGATTAAAATCATATATAATCTCAATAGGAGAAATGCTAGTAATAGCATGCATAGCCCTATTATAAGCAAATTCAACAAGTGGTAAGCATTTTGAGTTGAAAGAGGCTCTTGGGATGAAGTCCATTTGATGTTCAATCCCTCTTAAGGGTGGTAGTTTGGGAGGGACACTCTTTAGAAACACATCTTCAAAGTCCTGCAAAAGAGAATCAACTTCACGAGATAGAGGGTTAGAGTTATAATTTAAGCACAAGTCCTTTTGTATACTAATGTACATCTCTTTCTTTGCAAAGCAAGCCCTCTTAATCTCACTTTCCCTAGTTATTAAATATTCAATTTTTTTCTCATTTACAAGTTCTTGGTCCCTATTCTTTGCTTCCCCCTTTGATTTTACTTCTAAGTCCTTCTTCTCTTGCTCCCTTCTTAGCTTCAAGGCCACTTGGTCTTCACAAACCTGTTTGGGAGTAAGGGGTACAAGGGTTACCTTCAAAGAATTATGAACAAAGGAGTACTTGTTAGTGAAACCATCATGAATAACATGCTTATCAAATTGCCAAGGCCTTCCAAGCAAAATATGGCCAGCCTCCATGGGAACAACATCACACAAAACATCATCATTATACTTACCAATTGACAAACTTACCAACACTTGTTGATTTACTATCAACTCACCGTTCTCACTTAGCCATTGAAGCTTGTATGGTCGGGGGTGAGGAATAGTTTTAAGGTCAAGTTTTCTTACCAAGCGAATGCTTGCCACATTAGTGCAACTTCCCCCATCAATGATTAATGAGCACACTTTGCCTTGGATGGTACATCTTGTATGGAAGATGTTTTCCCTTTGGTCTTGGTCCCTTGCCACAACTTGGTTACCCAAAAGTCTCTTTATCATTAGCAAGTCGCCATCATGAGCATAGGTCTCACAGTCTTCTTCTCCTTCACTTGAGGGAGGGGAATTTGGACATGAATCACTAGAGAGGTGTCCTTCTTTTATCACCATTGTCCTTTTGTTTGGGCATTGAGAGGCTATGTGTCCACTCCCCAAGCATTTGAAGCACTTGATATTCCTACTTTTAGAAGAAGAAGAGGAAGAAGCATTAGTGGAAGGAAAAACACTAGAGTTTTTAGAAATCATACCTCCCTTAGGTTGTGTAGAGGAGTCTTCCTTTGGTTGCTTGTCCTTCCAGGTGGAAGGTTTGAGGTTAGAAGGCTTCTTCCATGCACCCTTTCTTTTGAGTTGTTGTTCCACCTTTATGGCTTGATGGACTAATTCATCGAGCTCTTCATAGTTGTGCAGCTCCACAATGTCTCCTATCTCACGGTTTAAACCATGAAGGAAACGTGACATAGTAGCCTCCCTATCTTCAATGACATTGGCCCTTATCATAGCCACCTCCATCTCTTTGTAGTACTCATCCACACTTCTACTTCCTTGGGTAAGTCTTTGGAGTTTATTGTGTAATTCCCTATGGTACCATGAAGGGACAAACCTCCTCCTCATCAACATTTTCATCTCCTCCCAAGTATCTACAGGGTACTCCCTATTTCTTTCCCTCTCTTTTTGTACTTGGTTCCACCAAATTAGGGCATAGTTGGAAAATTCTAGAGCAGCCACCTTCACCTTCCTTTCTTCATTGTAATGGTGATAGGAAAAGATTTGTTCTACCTTGGTTTCCCATTCTAAGTAGGCTTCGGGGTCATTTTTTCCTTGGAAAGAATGTATTTGGGTCTTTACTCCTCCTAGCTCTCGTCCCCTTTCATCACTCCTATGTCTCCTATTCCTCCTTTCATAACTCCTTTCACTCCTCCCATGCCTCCTTCTCCTATCATGGTTCCTCCTAGTCCTCCTTTCCCTACCCGAATCATAGGTATCTTCATCCTCATATGAGACTTCATGTTGAGAGTCTCTCCGCCTTTCATTATTGAGCCTTGTATTAATTTCCACCCTAAACTTCTCAAGTTCTTTAGCTAAGGCTTGCATAAGGTTTGTAGTTCTAGGGGATGGGGGTGTACTTCCTTCACTCATCTTTGCACAAGTAATAAGAATAATTCAAGATTGAAAGGCCCTTACCACTCTTCTCACGTGTATACACTATTAGATTGATTCCACTCGTGTTTCACACAATTAGGCTTTTGTTTAATGAAAACGCTCTTGCCTTTTACCACTCAAGTTCTCTTTGCAAGTTCTTAAATAAACCCTCTCGCATTTCAATTATCAAAAGATCTTACAAAAGTAGCGGTCTTCTCAAGAGTAAGCACTCAGAAGTTGAAGAAAGGATGAAACTCTAGACAAAACTCAAAGGAATTTAAAAGACAAGCAAGAAAAGCTAATTAAAAGAAAGGTATAACTCAAAAGGAATAAGACGAAAAGAAATGCGCAAGGTATGTAGAATAGCACCGCTTAATGAAGTCCACAAGGCAATCAAACTTAATCTTGCTTAAGTGCATGGGCAGTCTCTTTTTTTTTTCTTTTTTTTTTGGGGGGAATAGATCCTTTTTTTTTTGGAATAGACCTTTTTTTTTTTGAATAGACCTTCTTTCCTTTTTTTTTTTGCTATTTTTCACGCCCTTGTTCTCTTTTTGCACTTAAAAAAATTGGTTCTTGAATTTTGTTTTTGTTCCAATTGTTATGCCCAATTGTGTATTTAGGAGCTTCCTTTCAAATTAAGGTGCTATAAAACATATAACAACAATGGATATAGAATTTGATAAGATCAAAGTTGTAAATATTGCGCAGAAATTTAAGAACAGAAACTAAAGCAGGAAATAAAAGGAATGGAATTTAAATGACAGAAAATAAATGACAAGAATTAAATGACTGGAAGATAAATGACAGAAAGTAAAGAACAGAAGATAAATGGCAAAAGGTAAAGAACAGAAAGTAAAGAATGTAGCCAAGTCTTAGAAATGGCAGAGATCAATGATGATCAAGGTTGTGTACAATTATGACATTCAAGCAATGGTGCTTGATGTTTGGAAAGCAATAAGAACAAGCACACAAAAATACAAGAACTCTATCAACTCTAGGATCCGGGCTCTAGATACCACATGATATGATCCAAGTTGGATGCATATTGTTTTTACGGATCGTCCTTGAGTTGATTTCTTGTTAAAAGGAATATAAAGGAGAGATGAACATTAACATGAACAGTACAAGAAAACAGTACCGTGAATAGTGTACGAACAGTACCGTGAACAGTGCAAAATAGTTAAAAAAAGGAAAAGATGGAAAGAAGAAGAGGGATGGAAGAAAGAAGACGCCACACTCTTGGGGAGTGATAAGTCAAGCGAAGATTCGTCACAAAGGTAAGGAAACCTTTGATAAGAACCAAGATGGTTCACCTAAGAACCCCAAGAGAACAAAGCTCTCAAAAACTCTCAAAGGAGTGTAATATTATTCTGAAATTCAAAGTTGACAAATGTAGCAAATACAAACCTATTTATAGGGATTGAGTTGGTGGCTAGGTCTAATTAAAAGGAGGCAGCAAGCTAACACCCTTTTAACCCTAATCCTAACACAAAAGTGGCCCAAGCCCAATTAGAAGGCAGCATCTATCCCTAGTTATACTATGCACTTAATTAAGCCCAAACAATAGGCCCTTATTACAAAATATCCCAAAAAGAAAAAAAGAATCAAAACTGAAAAGATTAAAAGGGTTCAAATACATAATTAATTAAAATTTCTAAGAAGAAATCATGCCCCCACATTGGGCCCTTCATCAACTTGGTTCATTTGGACCATCTTGAGTGCTTCTTCTTCTGGAATGGGCTTGAGTGAGAGAAAATAGTTGACTTCTTTATCCAAATTCTCCTTAGCCTTCTTAGCTATTGTCCTTGTCATTGGTCCTTCAAGTCCTTGCAGTGCATCTTTGGGCCTTGGGCCCATTGGGCTTCCACTTAAGCTTCCTTGGTCTCCATCACATGTTGTCTGCTTCACCATGAAACCTCATGGAATAACTGAAGATCACATCATGCTGAGGGCCTTTCCTTTCTCCTTGGATGGTGCTGCTAAGGATTGGTTGTATTTCTTACAACCTGCTGCCATCACTTCTTGGAATGACATGAAAAGACTGTTTCTGGAGAAGTTCTTTCCTGCATCAAGAACTGCTGCAAAAAGGAAAGATATTTGTGGCATAAGGCAACTTAGTGGTGAGACTCTCCATGAGTATTGGGAGAGATTCAAGAAATTGTGCTCGAGCTGCCCACACCATCAAATTAGTGATCAACAGCTAATCCAATACTTCTATGAAGGGTTGATGACAATGGAAAGGAGTATGATTGATGCTGCAAGTGGTGGAGCATTGGTAGATAAAACTCCAACTGCTTCTAGAGACTTAATTGCAAACATGGCAGCAAATCCTCAGTAATTTGGTACTCGAATGGGATCTACAACCAGAGTAGTCAATGAAGTTAATACCTCTTCACGTGCTGATCAACAAAGGATGGAATATAGATTGGATGGGCTCACTTCTTTGGTCAGACAGATAGCAATGGGACAACACCAACCACCTGTGCAGACCCCTGCAAGAGTTTGCAGTATATGCTCTAGCTCATCCCATCCCACAGATTTGTGCCCCACACTGCAAGATGATGTCTTGCCTTTCTAGACCAATCTGATGCTGCAATAGGAATTTTTCCTAGTAAACCTCAATTTCAACAGCAGCAACAAAGATATGACCCATTCTCCAACACTTATAACCCTGGTTGGAGGGATTATCCAAATTTAAGATATGATAATGCCACTGCCACTGTCCAATAGCCAAATCAGTATAGGCAGCCTTTCCAATAGCAACCAATGAGGCAACAACAATTTCAATCCCATGATGGAACTAGTAGGCTATTTCAATCAAATATGCAGCAACAACCAATTATGCAGTAGCAGCATCAAGCAAATGCAACACCAAAGTCTGAGCCTTCATTAGAGGATATGATGAAGCAACTTGTTACCAACAATCTCCAATTCCAACAAAGGACTGATGCCACAATTCAAAATTTTTGCACATAAACCACATTCTACAGCAGAAAAGTCAGATTCTGCAGATTCTGTACCACTTGTGTAGCAGAAGAACAATTGTACAGTGCCACTTCCTTTCCCACATAGAGAAGTCCAATCTAGAAGAGGAGATGGTGCTGAGAAAGATAACGAGCTTCCGGAGACCTATCGGAAGGTGGTGGTGAACATCCCATTGTTGGATGCAATTAAGCAAATTCCTAAGTATGCCAAGTTTCTGAAAGAACTCTGCACACACAAGAGGCGGCTGAAAGACAATGAAAGAATTAGCATGAGCCGGAACATCTCAGCCCTCATTCAACCTATGCCACAGAAATGCAAAGATCTAAGGACTTTTACCATTCCATGCATTATAGGCAACTGAAATTTGAAAATTCCATGCTAGACTTAGGTGCTTCAATTAATGTAATGCCTATGTCTGTATTTAACTCTCTTCGACTTGGACCTTTACATGTCACAGGTGTAGTGATTCAGTTGGCAAATAGGAGCAATGCCTATCCAGCCAGACTAATTGAGGATGTGCTGGTGCGGGTGGGTGAATCGATATTCCTTGCGAACTTCTACATTTTGGAAATGGAGGGGGAATCACCAACCACTAGGGCTTCACTCATTTTGGGGAGACCTTTCCTTAAGACAGCTCAGATGAAGATTGACATGCATGCAGGAACTCTTTCCATCGAGTTTGGTGACTCCATTATGCTGTTTAACATCTTTGATGCTATGAAGCATCCCATGGAGGAGCATTCTGTTTTTTCATATTGATGTCCTTGCTGGTTTGATTGATATTGCATATGATGAGTTGTATGCTGTTGATTTTGATGGTTTTTCTGATTCTATATGCACTAGTTGTAATGGTGCTGTCTTGTGTAATGCATGTGCTGAGATTACTGCAGTTTTGAGTGCTGACCATTCTGTTTCAGCAATTGATGTGAATTATGTAGATCATGCAGAACTAGATTCTGCAGCAACTGATTCTATAGATGCAGAAATTATCACACATGTAGAAGTTAATTCCACCAGCAGCATGCTTCCCGCTATAGTGCAACCACCTAAATTAGAATTGAAGCCACTGCCTGACCATCTCAAATTTGTTTTCCTTGCAAAATATGAGCAATGACCTGTCATAGTTGCCAAAAATCTACATGCTCACCAAGAACAAAAGCTGTTGCAGGTTTTGAGGGAGCACAAGCAAGCCATTGGCTGGACCCTTGCTGATATCCCAGGGATCAGTCCTTCCACGTGCATGCACCGCATTCTGCATGATTAAGAAGCTAAGCCAGTGAGGCAACCGCAGAGAAGACTAAATCCCTTGATGCTTGATGTGGTAAAAAAGGAAAACACTAAACTGCTGCAAGCCGGAATCATTTACCCAATTTCGGATAGCAAATGGGTGAGCCCAGTTCAAGTGGTTCCCAAGAAATCAGGGGTGACTGTAGTGGAAAACCATAACAATGAACTAATTCCCACTCGAGTGCAGAACAGTTGCAGAGTGTGTATTGACTATAGGAGGCTTAACCAAGCCACCAGAAAGGATCATTACCCCCTACCCTTCCATGATCAAATGTTAGAAAGATTAGCAAGGAAGTCTCATTATTGCTTTTTGGATGGTTTTTTAGGTTACTTCCAAATTCACATTGCTCCTGAAGACCAAGAGAAAACCACATTCATGTGTCCCTTCGACACTTTTGCATATAGGAGGATGCCGTTTGGCTTGTGCAACGCCCTGGTACTTTCCAGTGATGTATGACGAGCATCTTCTCTGATTTTTTAGAAGAGTATATGGAGGTATTCATGGACGATTTTACTATTTATGGTTCTTCTTTTGAGTCATGTTTGGACAGTTTAACTAGAGTATTCCATAGATGTATTGAAACTAACCTTGTTCTAAATTTTAAGAAATGTCATTTCATGGTAGAACGAGGTATAGTCTTAGGCCATATCATATCTAGCAAGGGCATTGAAGTAGATCCTGTGAAATTAGATGTTATTGCTTCTTTATCTTATCCCACATGCGTGTGGGAAGTTCGCTCTTTCCTTAGACATGCAGATTTCTATAGGAGGTTCATTCAAGATTTTAGCAAGATTGCCCTACCAATGTCCAATCTTCTGTAGAAGGATGTGTAGTTTTCCTTTGACCAGTGATGTCATGATGCCTTCAACCATTTGAAGAGAGCCTTGACAAGTGCCCCCATCATCCAGCCACCAGATTGGGCACTTCCCTTTGAGTTGATGTGTGATGCCTCAAATTATGCTTTGGAAGCTGTTCTTGCCCAAAGAAGGGGCAAAGTGCCTCATGCGATCTATTATGCCTCGAGGACTTTAGATGCTGCACAAGCAAATTACACCACCACGGAAAAAGAAATTTTAGCTATTGTTTTTGCATTAGATAAATTCATATCTTATTTACTTGGTTCTAAAGTTGTGGTGTTTTTTGACCATGCAACATTCAAGTTCCTTCTAAAGAAACTCAATGCTAAACCGAGATTGATCTGCTAGATGTTGTTGCTCAAGAATTCAATATTGACATTCGCAATAGAAGTGGAGCGAAAAACTTGGTGGCAGACCATTTGAGTAGGTTGGAGAGAGATGTAGAACCCTTTCCCATTCATGATGCTTTCCCAGATGAGTAGCTTCTACAGCTGCAAGGTACCACCCCTTGGTTTGCTGATATGTTGAATTTCTTGGTTGCTATAGTTTTTCCCCCACATTTCACCTGTGCACAAATTTATAAACTTAAGAGTGAATCAAAATATTATTTGTGGGATGATCCATATCTGTGGCAATTTTGTAGTGACCAAATTATTATGCGACATGTGCCCAATCATGAGTTTCATTATGTTCTTAGCTTTTGTCATGCATTTGCATGTGGTGGACATTTTGTGCCTCAACGTACAGCTAGGAAAGTTTTAGACTCTGGTTTATATTGGCCTACCTTGTTTCATGATGCATATATGTTCTGTAAGTCTTGTGAATAGTGTCAGAGAACAGGGAATCTTTCTCGCAGGAATGAGATGCCTCAGCAACCTCTATTGTATTGTGAGATCTTTGACATATAGGGTATTGATTTCATGGGACCTTTTCCTGTTTCCTTTGGTTGGGTTTACATTTTGCTAGCTATTGATTATGTATCAAAATGGGTGGAGGCTAAAGCCACTCGGACTGATGATTCCAAAGTTGTTGTGGATTTTGTTAGATCACAGATTTTTTGCAGGTTTGGAATCCCAAGGGCTATCATCAGCGATCAAGGCACCCATTTCTATAATCGGAGCATGGAGGGTTTGATGAGGAAATATGGCGTGTTGCATAAAGTTTCTACACCTTACCATCCCCAGACAATGGTCAAGCCGAGGTCTCCAATTGAGAGATCAAGCGCATAATTGAAAAGACAATCCAACCTAATCGAAAGGATTGGAGCATGAGGCTTAAGGATGCTCTTTGTGCTTACCGGACTGCTTACAAGACTCCGATAGGGATGTCCCCATATCAGATAGTCTATGGTAAGGCATGCCACTTGCCAGTAGAGATTGAACACAAAGCATTTTGGGCGGTGAAGCAATGCAACATGAATTTGGCATAAGCCGGCATAGAGCGGAAGTTGCAGTTACAAGAATTGGAAGAGATCTGCCTAGATGCCTATGAGAGCTCTCTACTCTACAAAGAAAGGGCCAAAGCCTTCCATGATAAGTTTATTCTTCGGAAGGAGTTTGCAGTTGGGCAAAAAGTTCTTTTGTTTAATTCTCACCTTAAGTTGATGCCTGGTAAATTAAGATCGAGGTGGGATGGTCCGTTTGTTGTTACTAACATTTTTCCTCATAGTGCAGTGGAAATTAAGAGTGAGGCCACCAACAAAGTGTTCAAAGTCAATGGTCATCTCCAAAAGAATTTTTATGTAGGAGTCCATGAGAACCTCGTGGAGGAAGTTCAACTGTAGGAGGCTCTCTACCATGATTGATAACTACTTTGTTGAAAATAAATAAATATTTCAAGCCATATTTAAGGTCATGGTCTGAGATTGAATCATTATTGGGGAGGACCCATTGATCGTGAAAAATCTTCAATCACGCTGATCAATCAATTTGAGACACTTATGTTAGCTTTGTATTAGGCTTTATTAGATGTTTATTGTGCCCAATATTAGTATTTTAGATGAGTTTAATGTTGTAGGGCTTCATTGGGTTTTAATGTAAATATTGGATAATTTTCGAATTTTGATGCATTTTGACCTTTCTTCCTTGGTTAGGCCATAACTTAGGACTCGGTGATCCAATTAAGGTGATCTTGGTGTCTTTGGAAAGCTAAGACAATACTCTACAAGTTTCATGAAGAACTCAAGAGCTGGATCGGACTTCAAAGAGTCCAAAACATCCCTGCAATGCAGAGTGGGTTTGCTGTCAGGAAAATATAGGCAGTGTGAACATATTGGACTACATAGTGAGTTATAGGCCTCCTCTTGGGCTGAAACTTGGCCATTGGAAAGATAAGACCCATATTTCCAACTTCACTGAAGACCATTTAGTCAATAGATGTCGTTTTAGGCATGATAATGAAGCTACAAATTGGTTTGAATTTGGAAACACGTTCTGCCAACCTAACATGAGGTAGGTTCAGTGTTTTTGGCATATCTGGAGTTCTAAAGGTCCAAAGGGCATGATTCAAATTGCAAAATTTCAAGGAGACAACTGGCTACAACTTTCATGAAGACCTCAAATCCAAAATGCACCGTCTAAGTGATGAAAATGAAGCCAGAAGTCGGATAAGAGTTGTTGACTAAAAGCCACCAAGCATACACCAACCCACCTACCATGCACCAACCCACCAACCATGCATCAAGCTTTCATTTTTGACAATTTTCATATTTTTATAGCTTGTATTCAGATTATGTACATGTACAAATTGGCTTCTAGGATTAGTATAAATAGACCCAACCTCTTTGTATTAGAAGAATTCAATTTTAAGTAAGTTTGAAGAAAGTTTGAGTATTTGTGAGAGTTTTCTTTCTCTTCTTCTTCTTTCTCATTAGAATTTCGTTTTTGTTCTTTATTTTATGAGTTCTTCCTTCCCATCCATGGAAGGCTAGGCTCTCATAATCAATCCAAGGGATTAGCCATCTTGATGTTTAATTTGGAGATCTTGTTTCGCTTGTTCATATTGCTTAATTGTTATTCAAGTTTCTCTTCTTCCTCTTTTAATTTTGATCTAGATTGAATTGCTTAATTTGAATTGGATGTTTATGTGATAATAGCTTTATTATCATGTATTCAAGAGGATCACATAGAATAAACAATTTATTAAAGCTTTTTGATGGATTGTTTAGCTTGGTTAAATCCCCAATCTTAAGTTAATCTATGTTTGGATGGTGCTTACTTTATCTAACCTTGGTTAATTAAATCCTAGATGCTTATCTAGTAGAGGATTCTTGGATCATGTTGAGGCATCTTGATATGATCTAAGGCCAAGAACACGGTTAGCAATTAAGTGAATTCCTTGTGATCAATGATGAGTTAAACTCAAGATCGGTAAATTTCCTTGGATTGGTTGCTTCTTTATATTTGTTTACAACTTTAATTCTTGTACTTTTGTCAATCTTGTTAATCATCATCAAAACCCCTCTTTTAATTATCTTGATCTGATTAAATCTTTGTTGTTTTTGGATCCTTGAGAGACGATTCGGTTCATGCTCTATACTACAAATTAGTTTACGAACCGGTAATTATTATTATTTGACGGGGTCTCGACAACCTCTTGTCACACGCTGGCTGACGACGTAAAAAGTAGCACTTCTTGGGAGGCAACCCAAGTTTTCTAACTCTATCATCTTTCAAAATTTGATTTATTTGAAATCACAGGAATCGAGACAGAAAATCGGTGCCAAACAGTAAAAACTATCAGAGTTTGATGTTTTTGTACTAATTTTGTTTGTTTTTCATTAATAGATTATTCTTTTCACCGGTTAAATGGCAGATAAGGGTACTCCATGAAATGTTTTTTCAGTCCTTTCAGTTACCCACAAACATTGAAATCTGTATAAATTTTACTCATTTTTCTTCTTTCTTTCTTTCAAAATGGATAATCAGCATGTTAACCTCCGCAAGCAATTCCCTTCTCTCCCTCAAAATGCTTTAACTAACATTTATTGTGCAAGGTTTGAGAGATTAAGGATGCTTATGCACAAAGGCATCCCTACGGATATACGTTGGTTAATCGAAGCAAAGGTCTGAATGATAGGTGAATTTTCTAACGCTCTTGTTTCATATATGCCAAGGCTAGGCAAAAGTTCATATGCAAAGAAAAGAAGAGCAAAAAGGTTATAAATGTGCAAGATGGACCTATAACACAAAATGCAGATCAATTGAAATGACGTCTATAAATCGACTTGATAAAATTCACTTCATTAAGGATACCATGAGTAAGGAATCTTTAGATAACATTCTATTGACTCTTAAGACGCATCCTAGTAGAGATGTGCAGAGAGTACTTGTCGATTTATGACCAATATTCCAAGATGAACATGAGAGTTATAGTCTCGGGAATTTGACTCAAAGACCCTGTTTGCCAATTTTTAAAAAAATTGGATGGGAACCCGACCATTGGCCCATAGAGAGCATTTAAGCCGTTATTGGACGTAAAACCAGAAGAAAATGTAAGCCACAATCACACCTCCTGTAAGTATTATTTTTATTTTTATTTTTATTTTTATTTTTATTTTTCTTCTTGTTAATTAAAAAGAATTTCGAAAAAAATAAATAAAAATTTTTTAGTCATATTTTTTTGAAATATGCGTTGCGTATTTTCAAACTTCTTCTAACACATATAGATTAGCCTCTTATTGATGTGTGTCATTTACACACATGTTATGTGCTTGTTTTATCTTGAATTAAAGTCAAGTTAGAGTAGTTTTATTTATTTTTAGGTGTTTTATTAATAAGTTCCCTTTATTGCTCTCCTTGCTGCATTTTGATGTGCTAGATATATAAATTAATGTCTTAGATGATTTTCATAGAATCCTGAATTGATTTGATTTGATTTGATTATGTGCATTGATTGCAAATCCTAGCTTTGGATATTTTATGATATGCATCCCTTAATTGAGATTTAATACTTCCTAATTGAATTTAATGTTTATTTGAATTTGAAATCAGATGAATAAGTCAAAGGGAGATAAAGGATATCAAATCTTATCTGGATTGGACAGAGATCTCAAAGCCAACTGGATCCCTGGAAAGTAATTTGAGCATATCTTGAGCTATAGAGATCGGATTGAGGTGATTCCAGTTGCTATGGAAAGCTAAGACACAAGGCTACAAGTTTGATGTTGAATACTTTTGCAAATTCCCTACACAGAAGAAAGCACGGCCGTGTCATACAACACAGCCTGGCCATGTTTCTCTCGGGAACCAGCACGAGCTTGAGGTTAGGTCGTGCTATAAAGCACGGCCATGTCGTGGTCTGAGCCCAAAAAAAGAAGAAAAATCCCAATTGCAATGATGGGCCTAATTAAGAAGAGTTAGGAGTCAAACCTAAACCCGAACCTTAATAATTCAACTTTTGGATGAAATTAAGCAGCCATCAAGGAGAAAGAAGAGAGTTCTTCCTTGGGAGCAACCCAAAGAGAAGGAGATCTAGATCAATTGATTTGTTTCTCCTTCCCTTTCATTTGTGTCTTGAACTCATGATGTTTAATTGTAACATCCTTAAATTTCATATGTTATGACTTAGTTAAATTCTTTGGATGAGTTGTATGTTTTGTTACAGAAATGGTGATAGATTGAGTTAGAATAATTAATTTGAGATTCTGACTATATCGATGAACTCGGTAGAACCTAAGGAAGAAATAGGTGAAATCTAAACTCCTATATTTACTCTGGCTAAGTTAGGACCTACTGGTAAATTAAATTTTCTTCAGGAGCTATTGGGAATTCTTAGAAATCACAAGGGTATTTTAGTCTTTTTACACCTTCAGTGGCGAATTTGTAAATTTTCATTTGAGTGAGGGGCAAAATGGACAACTCACACCCCCTCCTTCTTGCTTAAGTGAACCGGCCCTAAGGGGGGAGAGACCATTTGGTCATCTTCTCCAAAATTGCTAAGTTCTCCATAGCCAAAGCTTGCTTCAAGGTTCAAGGTCCAAAAGTAAGTATTTTTATACACCTTTTGGCTTAGGTTATTTGATGGTTATTGATCACTATGATCTCTTCTTCAATCCTATGGTATTAGTTTCTTGAGAAACTCATCTTCATCTCTAAGAATCAAGAACACCCATGTCTAAAAGTTGGTTGTTTTGATTGAGTGTTTTGAAGGAAGTTGAAGGGAAGGTTGCCTTGACTACCAATCCCATCTTGGAATCAAGTTTAGAGCATTTTAAGGTGAGTGTGGATTTACTTGTGCTATTGTATGATGTTTTAGAGTGAAAGTGTATGATATAGGATTAAGCTTGAATCTAGGGTTTTCACCTATGCTTAAGGTTGGATGTGTTTTGTTACATGTTTTCAAGGATTTAGGTATATGAAAGTGAATGATATGGTTAGTGTATTTTGATGGATTTGAGGACATGATCCCATAGGGAAATTAGGGTTTTGATTTGAAGTTGGGCATGGTACTATTCTTGCCCAGTTTCCAAACCACGGGCGTGGTCACCACCACGGCCTGGCCGTGGTTCTCTCTGGAAATGGAATTATGGTGTCTCGTGGCTAACCACGGCCGTGGCCACCACCACGGGCTAGCCGTGGTTGTCTCTGGAAAATATAATGTTGTGTGCTGATACCAGACCATGGGCGTGGTTGCCACCACACCCTGGCCGTGGTCCCAACCAGGGGCAGGCCGTGGTTGTCTCTGTTTCTAATTGTTGAGTTTCTGTTTTTCCTGAATTGTGGCCGTGGTTACCACCACACCCTGGCCGTGGTTAACTCTGTTTGTGTGGTTGTGGTGCATATGTTTAGGGTGTTGATACCATATGCTATGTTTAGGATTAAGGATGACTTAGCACTTTGTTAAGATGTGTAGCTAAGTAAGAATGCTTGATAGAATATAGCATAATGGTTATGTGTTATATATGCTTGAATTGGTTACATGTGATGTTATTATAATATTATGAATGAGCATGATATGAATATGAGAACATTGCATTGCATAGCGAGATGGCCTAACCGGAAGGGGTTAGTGTACAAGAATGAGGGGTCTCTAGCTTATAAGCTAGATGGAAATGTAATGGCATAACACATTGCATATGCATATTGCGAGGGCCTAACCGAAAGGGGTTAGTGCACAACAAGAGGAGTGGAGAAAGAAAAAGTGTAAATAAAAGGTGTGAACATCATGTGCATTCATTCATTGCATTGGTTGGTTGGTGTTACTTGTTATATTGTGAGTTGTGTTATATTTGCTCTCTATTTACATGCATACTTTATCTGCAAGTTTATTCATATTCACTGGGAAGTTGTTTGATCAATCAATTTGAGACACTTATGTTAGCTTTGTATTAGGCATTATTAGATGTTTATTGTGCCCAATATTAGTATTTTAGATGAGTTTAATGTTGTTGGGCTTCATTGGGTTTTAATGTAAATATTGGATAATTTTCGGATTTTGATGCATTTTGACCTTTCTTCCTTGGTTAGGCCATAACTTGGGACTCAGTGATCCAATTAGGGTGATCTTGGTGTCTGTGGAAAGCTACGACAATGCTCTACAAGAGCTGGATCGGACTTCTAAGGGTCCAAAACATCGCTGCAATGCAGAGTGGGTTTGCTGTCAGGAAAATCTGGGCAGTATGCACATATTGGACTACATAGCGAGTTATAGGCCTCCTCTTGAGCTGAAACTTGGTCATTTGAAAGATAAGACCCATATCTCCAACTTCACTGAAGACCATTTTGTCAATAGATGTCGTTTTAGGCATGCTTCTGAAGCTACAAGTTGGTCTGAATTTGGAAACACGTTCTTCCAACCTAACTTGAGGTAGGTACAGTGTTTTTGGCATTTCTGGAGTTCTAAAAGTCCAAATGACATGATTCAAATTGGAGATTTTTAAGGAGACAACTGGCTACAACTTTCATGAAGACATCCAAGCCAAAATACACCGTCTAGGTGATGAATTTGAAGCCAGAAGTCGGATAAGAGTTGTTGACTAAAAGCCACCAACCATACACCAACCCACCTACCATGCACCAAGCTTCCATTTTTGACAATTTTCATATTTTTATAGCTTGTATTCAGATTATGTACATGTACAAATTGGCTACTAGGATTAGTATAAATAGAGCCAACCTCTTTGTATTAGAGAATTCAATTTTAAGTAAGTTTGAAGAAAGTTTTAGTATTTGTGAGAGTTTTCTTTCTCTTCTTCTCCATTCTCTTTAGAATTTTGTTTTTGTTCTTTTATTTCTGAGTTCTTCCTTCCCATCCATGGAAGGCTAGGCTCTTATAATCAATCCAAGGGATTAGCCATCTTGATGTTTAATTTGGAGATCTTGTTTTGCTTGTTCATATTGCTTAATTGTTATTCAAGTTTCTATTTTTCCTCTTTTGATTTTTATCTAGATTAAATTGCTTAATTTGATTTAGATGTTGATGTGATAATAGCTTTATTATCATGTGTTCAAAGAGGATCACAAAGAATAAACAATTTATTAAAGCTTTTTGATGGATTGTTTAGCTTGGTTAAATTCTGGATCTTAAGTTAATCTTTGTTTGGATGGTGCTTACTTTATCTAACCTTGGTTAATTAAATCCTAGATGCTTATCTAGTAGACGATTCTTGGATCATGTTGAGGCGTCTTGATGTGATCTAAGGCCAAGAACATGGTTAGCGATTAAGTGAATTCCTTGTGATCAATGATGAGTTAAACTCAAGATTGGTAAATTTCCTTGGATTGGTTGTTTCTTTAGATTTGTTTTCAACTTTAAGTCTTGTTCTTTTATCAATATTGTTAATCAACAACAAAACCCCCCATTTTAATTATCTTGATCTGATTAAATCTTTGTTCTTTTTGGATCCTTGAGAGACGATTCGGTTCATGCTCTATACTACAAATTAGTTTGTGAACCAGTAATTATTATTATTTGACGGGGTCTCGACAACCTCTTGTCAAATTTGGCGCCGTTGCCGGGGATCCAAAGGCAACTTTTTGATCATTTCATCTAACTCTAATAATTGTGTTTGTTTTGTTTTTGAAGCATTTTCTAGTGGAATTCGGCTGAAATTGGGTAAAGGGCATCCTGTCAAGATTTTGGTTCGGTAACGTATCTCTGATTGATCTGAATTTTGGTATGCTAATGAAAGTCGTTATTTTGAGAAAGGCTCACTATTTATAGTAAGGTCACCCTTATTTTAGCCAAATTCCATCGTTTAGACCACGTTTTCAATTTTTTAATCATTTTTATTATTCAGTTAGATATCATTTTTGTATAGATTTCACCCTGTGGTAGTTTTGTATTTTGTAAAAATCTTTAGATATGTTTTCTGTAATTATTTTATCTATTTTTTACATTTATGTGTGTTTTTGTGTTTGATTACTAATCTGATGGAGCATAGACTTGATGAGTTGGCTTATCTGGTGAGGCAACTGGCAGTGGAACAGCATCAGTTACATATGCAAGAACCTGCAAGATTTTGTAGTATATGTTGTAGTTCTTTTCATCCCACATATGCATGCCCCACATTGCAAGATGATGGTTCTGTATTTCATGACCAGTCTGTTGATGCAACAAGTGTATTTCTTGGTGAACCACAATACCAACAGCCTAAATATGATTCTTATTCTACCACATATAACCATGGTTGGGGAGATCATCCTTGGTTCGAACCTTATGTTGAACCAATCAGTCTATACCAGCAGCCTATGCAGCAACATCAGCAAGCCCCAATAAGCATGGAATCTGAGCCTACATTAGAGGATTTGGTGAAACAATTTGCTCAGAACAACATCCAATTCCAGCAGAGAACAGAAGCCATAGTATAGAACTTGGAGACCCAAGTTGGTCAACTTACATCTTCATTGAGTCAGTTGAGCAAGCAACAGATGCGTATTCGATTACGTCAGGAACATGAGACCATTGATGTGCATAAACCAATTGATGATTTGTGTGCTGAATTTGTTTGTTTTACTGATTTTGATGATTTTGTTTGTTGTGATTGTGATATATTGTGTAATGTATGTGCTGAGATTGCTACCTTTTTGAGACATGATGAATGATGAATCTTTTTCAAGAGATAATGCAGCAATTCAATCTACAAAAGTAGTGCAGCCACCAAAATTGGAGTTCATTGTGGTTAAAAACTTCCTTACTGATGAGGAGGAGAGGTTGCTGCAGATTTTTAAGGAGAATTAAAGAGCCATCATACTTGCAGACATTCCTAGCATTAGCCCTTCCATATGCATGCGTAGGATTTTACATGAAGATGGAGTTAAGCGATAAGCGGTTTCCCGAGGAGACTGAACCCTTTGATTCTGGATGTGGTGATCCATTACACTGGCTATGGTGTGGCAGTTGGAACGTTAATTCTTCTGCTATCCATAGGGAGTTTTCTTTCTACACTTTTATTTCATTTTTCTAGTTGTTTTCTTTTTGTTTTTACTGTTTTGCTATTGTTTTTAATTTTGTTTCTGTTTTTATTTGACTGTTACAATTTACTCTTTTCTGTTGTTGTTCTTTGCCGCTTTGTGTTGTATGTTTATGTTTCTATTTCTCGCTTTGTCTTTGCATCGATGTTTGTCTTTTATTACTTTTATTTTCTTTACCGCTTTTATTTTTTTGTTCCTGTTTGCTGTTTTTATTTTACTGCTTTCTATATAAATCTTTGTTGAAAAAAAGCCACGTTTAAGGTCAATGGCCGTAAATTGAATCATTATTGGGGAGGACCCATGGATTGTGCAAAATCTTCAATCACGGCTAAAGACATTAAAAGTAGCGCTTCTTGGGAGGCAACCCAAGTTTTCTAACTTTTTCATTTTTTCAAACTTTGACTTATTTGCATTCATAGGAATCAAGGCAGTAAAATCGGTACGAGTAAGAAAATCTAATCGAGTTTGATTTTTCTGTCTTTATTTTGTTTGTTTTTCTTTGACAGATGATTTTTCACCGGTTAAATGGCAGATAACGGTACTCCGTGAAAATCTTTTACGGTCACTTCAGTTACCCACAAACACTGAAATCTGTATATAATTTTACTCAATTTTTTTTCTCTCTCTCTTTCTTCTTTCTTTCGAAATGGATAATCAGCTTTTTTATCTCCGCAAGCAATTCCCTTCTCTCCCTCAAAATGCTTTAACTAACATTTATTGTGCAAGGTTTGAGAGATTAAGGATGCTTATGCACAAAGGCATCCCTGCGGATATACGCTAGTTGATCGAAGCAAAGGTCCGACTCAGAGGTGAATTTTTTGACGCTCTTGTTTCATATATGCCAGGGCTAGGTAAAAGTTTATATGCCAAGAAAAGAAGAGCAAAATGGTTACGGGTCTGCTATAAATGTGCAAGATGGACCTGTAACACAAAATGCAAATCAATTGGAATGACGTCTATAAACCGAGATGATAAAATTAACTTCATTAAAGATGGCATGAGTAAGGAGTCTTTAGACAACATTTTATTGACTCTTGAGACGCATCCTAGTGGAGATGTGCAAAGGGCACTTCTCGATTTATGGCCAATATTCCAAGATGAACATGAGCGTTATAGTCTCGGGAATCTGACTCAAAAAGACCCTGTTTACCAATTTTTAAGAAAATAGGATGAGAAGCCGACCATCGGCCGATAGAGAGCATTCAAGCCGATATTGGACGTAAAACCAGAGGAAAATGTGAGCCACAATCACACCTCCTGTAAGTATTATTTTTTTATTTTTTTTCTTTTTTCTTCTTGTTTATTAAAAAAAAGAAAAAAAATCAAAAAAATTAAAAAAAAAAAAGAAAAAAGAAAAAATTCAAATCAAAAGTAGCCGTATGCTTTTGAAATATGCGTTGTATATTTTCAAACTTCTTCTGACACATATAGATTAGCCTTTTATCTTTGTTGTAACATCCCTAAATTTCATATGCTATGATTTATCTAAAATCTTTGGATGAGTTGTATGTTTTGTTACAGAAATGGTAATAGATTGAGTTAGAATGATTGATTTGAGATTCTGGCTATACCGGTGAACTCAGTAGAACCTAAGGAAGAAATAGGTGAGATGTAAACTCTTAGATTTACTCTGGTTAAGTTAGGACCTACTGGTAAATTTAATTTTCTTCAGGACCTATTGGGAATTCTTAGAAATCACAAGGGTATTTTAGTCTTTTTACACCTCAGTGGAAAATTAGTAATTCTTCCTTTAAGTGAGGGGCAAAATGGACATTTCACACCCCCTCCCTCTTGAAATGGGGAACCGGCCAGCCTATGGAGCCAAAGGGCTCATCTTCTCCAAAATCTCTAAGTTTCCATAGCTAAGCTTGCTCCAAGGTTCAAAGGTCCAAAGTAAGTATTTTTATACACCTTTTGGCTTAGGTTATTTGATGGTTATTGATCACTATGATCTCTTCTTCAATCCTATGGTATTAGTTTCTTGAGAAACTCATTTTCATCCCTAAGAATCAAGAACACCCATGTCTAAAAGTTGGTTGTTTTGCTTGAGTGTTTTGAAGGAAGTTGAAGGGAAGATTGCCTTGACTACCAATCCCATCTTGGAATCAAGTTAGGAGCACTTCAAGGTGAGTGTGGATTTACTTGTGCTATTGTATGATGTTCTTAGAGTGAAAGTGTATGATAAAGGATTAAGCTTGAATATAGGGTTTTCACCTATGCTTGAGGTTGGATGTGTTTTTATTACATGTTTTCAAGGATTAGGGTTTAGGAAAAATGAGTGGAATGATTGGTATACTTGATGGATTAGAGGACATGATCCCATAGAAAAATTAGGGTTTTGATTTGAAGTTGGGCGTGGCACTATTCCTGCCCAGAAGACCAACCACGGGCGTGGTCCCCACCACACGGCCTCAGTGGTCCTCTCTGGATAGGAAATGTTGATGTCTCCCGTGCCCAACCACGGTGGTCCCCACCACGGTGGCCGTGGTTGGCCTCGAAAGAAAAATGTTGTGTCAAATCGACCACGGGTGTGGTGGCCACTGAGGATCGGCCGTGGTCCGCACCACGGGCGTGGTGCCAACCGGTGCGGCCGTGGTTGTCTCCCTGCTTCCAATTTGTTGAGTTTTGTTTTCTCGAGCCGTGGTCAGGTTACCACTACTTGGCCGGGCCGTGGTTGACTCTGTTTGTGATATTGTGATGCTTATGCCTAGGGTCTTGATACCATATGCTAGGTTTAGGATGAAGAATGACTTAGCATTAGAATGAGATGTGTAGCTAAGTAAGAATGTTGATTGAAGTGACTTAGCACTATTGTAACTAAGTAAGAATGCTTGCTAGAGTTGAGCATGATGGTTATGTGTTGTATATGCTTGAATTATTTACATGTAATGTTATTATGATGATATTATGAATGAGCATGATATGAGTATGAGAACATTGCATTGCATAGCGAAATGGCCTAACCGGAAGGGGTTAGTGTACAAAACAGAGGGGTGCCTAGCTGATGAGCTAGATGGAAATGAAATAGCATACTTATTTGCATTGCATTGCGAGGTGACCTAACCGGAAAGGGTTAGTGTACAAAATGAGGGTGCCTAGCTTATTAGCTAGAAGGAAACGGAGTTGGCATAACACATTCATATGCATATTGCGAGGGCCTAACCGAAAGGGGTTAGTGCACAACAAGAGGAGTGGAGAAAGAAAAAGTGTGAATAAAAGGTGTGAACATCATGTGCATTCATTCATTGCATTGGTTGGTTGGTGTTACTTGACATATTGTGAATTGTGTTATACTTGCTCTCTACTTACAATTATGCTTTATTTGCAAGTTTATTCATATTCACTGGGAAGTTGTTCTCACCACCTCTTTCTCAGATTCGCAGGAACACCCCGGACCCTCTACGGGTTAAGTACGGAGGATTCTGTTGATTTATTTTTTGGGATTTATATTTTGGTGGAGTTAAGCTCCGTGATGTAACTATAACAGGATGTGTATTATTCTGATGTAGATGTTACAGGGAACTGAATACTACTTTTGATGTACTCGGTTCTGTATATGTCTAGTGTGCTCAGTCAGGATAGTATTTAGATTACACTTGTATAACATTTCGTACTCTGATAATATTTTGGTTGAGATCTGAGATCTCTTTTTGATATGTGTGTATGTGTATATATATAATATATGTACTCTGGTTGGTTTGAAATGGTTGTTGGAAATTCGCTGCTTATGTTATAGTTTGTGGTAATGTTTAAGAAACAAAAGAAATGCTGCCGAAATTTTTATATTTATATATTCCACGTAAGGCTTATGGTTGGTAAATAACATAGTAACTAATAGGTCTTACATTTGTCATATAGCTATTATCATTTCTGTGCTTATTTTTCAAACTTATCTGACACGCAGATCTATCCCTCCTTTATAGGTTTAATTATTACCTTTCGGTTTTGATTCCTTTAAATAATGCACTTTGCTCTCTTCAGATCATTGATAAGGTGAGAGTACAAAAAAAAAAACAAAGAGAAAAAAAAATGAAAGTCACTTCAGTTCGTCGGATCAAGAGTGTTTGTGTCTTTTGTGGATCTAATCCTGGGAAAGATAAAGAGTTTGTAAATATTGCAAACCATCTTGGTCGAGTGCTAGCTGAGAGAGAAATCCATTTAGTTTACGGAGGAAGTAGTCTTGGGTTAATGGGTTGTGTAGCGACTGCTGCACATTTAGGAGGTGGCAAAGTCCTTGGTGTCATTCCCAGTCCTTTATCTACCAGCAAGCCCATTGGAAAAACATTAGGGGGTGAAGTAATGGTATTTTGCATGCACCAACGCATGAACATTATGATAGCAAATGCTGATGCCTTTATTGCCCTACCTGGTGGTTTTGGAACTTTGGAAGAGCTCTTTCAAATTATATCCTGGTCACAGCAGAACTTTCACCAAAAACCCATATGTATATTAAATGTTAATGGTTTTTATGATAGTTTGTTTTGTTTTCTTGATCATGCTGTAGAAAAAAGGTTCATCTCACAAGCGTCACGTCAAAGTCTTGTAACTGCTGCAACTCCTGAACAATTGCTCGATCAACTAAATGAATTTGTACCACAACGTAATCCAGCAATGGCTCCACTGAATTGGGAACAAGGCAGCAGCAGCAAAAAGCAAAAACTTGATTTGACTTTGTCCTTCTAAATTTTTTTTTTCTCTTATGGTTTTAGTTTTTTTTTTTTGTAATTTTTCTTATTTCAGGCCCGATTTGCAGTTTTTTGGTACGACCTTCTACACTCTACCTATCTTTATTTTGACATTGGGGACAATGTCTTTAATTAGTTGGGGGGAGGGATAGTTGACATTACTATGTACATAGTTTAGTTAAAAAAAAAATAACAAGCTAATCTTTATTGTTACTAACTTGTTAGATGTATGATGGCAGAGTAAGGAGTAGTTTTGCTCTTGAGACGCATCTTAACTTGCATTTCATAATAGGTCTTAAATCATCTTTGTTCTTGTATATATATTAAAAAAAAAAACACACACACACACACAAAATTTTGATCTTTTCAATTGATTTTGATACAAGCATGTGCTGAATCTGAGCTTAATTGATGATAAAAGTATGCAAAACAATTTATAGTTGAATCATTTTCATGATATACATGTGTATATGATTGTGGATATTAGGAAGAAGGCATGGTTGAATTGAGTGAATGTTTCATACCTTTGTGAGTTTTGGGCTTTTCCAAGTTTGATACTTACACTTGGTTATTTTCTTTCATGAGTGAAGTCAATTATGAATTTATTTTCTAGAACTTGCATTGAATCGATTTGAGATTACATTGGTCTGTATGTTGCATGAAAATGACAGAGGCATTTTTTCTTGACTTAGTTGCTTTGGCCAAATAAACCTACCTTGCATTTATCCAAATATTAACTCCCTCTGAGCCTATTTTCCTATTCTTTGTTCTTAGCTCATTACAAGCTTTGAGTGAAAAACCATGTTTTACCTTACCTTAGGGAATGGGAGAGCATTGATTTTCTTATTGGAGGAGTTCTTTTGCTTGCAATGATTTAAGTGTGGGGGAATTGGTGTGCTGATACGAAATGCTTGGTACAAAAAAACAAAAAACAAAAACAAAAAAAACAAAAAAAAAGAGAAAAAAAAGAAAGAAAAATAAAAGAATAGAAAAAGGAAGGAATGTGTGAAGAGAATGAGCATTTTATGGTTTTGGGTAAAAATTTTATTCTTTCTACTTGAGTTACTCCTCAATGCTCTTTTACTCTCTTTGGTTTTAACCTGCTATTATCCATATTGTTCCTTTCCTTCAGCTTATAGCCATTACAACCTTTTCGAAAGACCTCTTGATTTTTGCAATTTATTTTATCTAAGTAGTGGAGAATTGATGTATATGCAAGCCTATGGTAAAATACTTTCATAATTTGACTGAGTTGAGCGTAAACAGTTAACCTAAACACCTTGTGTGATTTGAGTGTCACTTGTGAGGAATTTTACTCAATTTGAACATGCCTATTTCTAATTAAAGCATGATTATGCTATACTTTATTCTCAATTGGTTTGATTCAACTATTCTTTGTTAAGCATACTTGACTTATTAATTATGGTTTATATTTGATACAATGCTTGTATTTAAAAATTAGTTGAATTGATTAAATAAAATATTACATGTTTGTGGGTATCATCCTGGTAAACCCTCACGAGACTATAACTCGTCCACTAGGGACATCTAGGGGTTTAAAGGCTTGTGGCACATGCTAAGTGCCATCGTGTGTCCCTACGAAAGTGGATTAGATTAGGTATAATCAGTTTTTATGCTTTTAGTTTAATAATATGATGTTCCTTGTTTTTCTTTAGTTTTGTTCTTATTTGTTTTGCCCAGGAGTGCAAAAGCTTAAGTGTGGGGGAATTTGATCAATCAATTTGAGACACTTATGTTAGCTTTGTATTAGGCATTATTAGATGTTTATTGTGCCCAATATTAGTATTTTAGATGAGTTTAATGTTGTTGGGCTTCATTGGGTTTTAATGTAAATATTGGATAATTTTCGGATTTTGATGCATTTTGACCTTTCTTCCTTGGTTAGGCCATAACTTGGGACTCAGTGATCCAATTGAGGTGAACTTGGTGTCTGTGGAAAGCTAAGACAATTCTCTACAAGTTTCATGAAGAACTCAAGAGCTGGATCGGACTTCTAAGGGTCCAAAACATCACTGCAATACAGAGTGGGTTTGCTGTCAGGAAAATCTGGGCAGTATGCACATATTAGACTACATAGTGAGTTATATGCCTCCTCTTGGGCTGAAACTTGGTCATTTGAAAGATAAGACCCATATTGCCAACTTCACTGAAGACCATTTTGTCAATAGATATCGTTTTAGGCATGCTTCTGAAGCTACAAGTTGGTCTTAATTTGGAAACACGTTCTTCCAACCTAACTTGAGGTAGGTGCAGTGTTTTTAGCATTTCTGGAGTTCTAAAAGTCCAAAGGACATGATTCAAATTGGAGATTTTCAAGGAGACAACTAGCTACAACTTTCATGAAGACATCCAAGCCAAAATGCACCGTCTAGGTGATGTATTTGAAGCCAGAAGTCGGATAAGAGTTGTTGACTAAAAGCCACCAACCATACACCAACCCACCTACCATGCACCAACCCACCTACCATGCATCAAGCTTCAATTTTTGACAATTTTCATATTTTTATAGCTTGTATTCAGATTATGTACATGTACAAATTGGCTTCTAGGATTAGTATAAATAGAGCCAACCTCTTTGTATTAGAGAATTCAATTTTAAGTAAGTTTGAAGAAAGTTTTAGTATTTGTGAGAGTTTTCTTTCTCTTCTTCTCCATTCTCTTTAGAATTTTGTTTTTGTTCTTTTATTTCTGAGTTCTTCCTTCCCATCCATGGAAGGCTAGGCTCTTATAATCAATCCAAGGGATTAGCCATCTTGATGTTTAATTTGGTGATATTGTTTTGCTTGTTCATATTGCTTAATTGTTATTCAAGTTTCTATTCTTCCTCTTTTGATTTTTATCTAGATTAAATTGCTTAATTTGATTTAGATGTTGATGTGATAATAGCTTTATTATCATTTGTTCAAAGAGGATCACAAAGAATAAACAATTTATTAAAGCTTTTTGATGGATTGTTTAGCTTGGTTAAATTCTGGATCTTAAGTTAATCTTTGTTTGGATGGTGCTTACTTTATCTAACCTTGGTTAATTAAATCCTAGATGCTTATCTAGTAGGTGATTCTTGGATCATGTTGAGGCGTCTTGATGTGATCTAAGGCCAAGAACATGGTTAGCGATTAAGTGAATTCCTTGTGATCAATGATGAGTTAAACTCAAGATCGGTAAATTTCCTTGGATTGGTTGTTTCTTTAGATTTGTTTTCAACTTTAAGTCTTGTTCTTTTATCAATATTGTTAATCAACAACAAAACCCCCCATTTTAATTATCTTGATCTGATTAAATCTTTGTTCTTTTTGGATCCTTGAGAGACGATTCGGTTCATGCTCTATACTACAAATTAGTTTGTGAACCGGTAATTATTATTATTTGACGGGGTCTCGACAACCTCTTGTCATTGTTCTCACCACCTCTTTCTCAGATTTGCAGGAACACCCCGGACCCTCTACGGGTTAAGTACGGAGGATTCTGTTGTATTATTTTTGAGATTTGTATTTTGGTGGAGTTAAGCTCCATGATGTAACTATAATAGGATGTGTATTATATTATTTTGATGTAGATATGACAGGGAACTGAATACTACTATTGATGTACTCAGTTCTGTATATGTTTAGTGTGCTCAGTCAGGATAGTGTTTTGATTACACTTGTATAACACTGTATACTCTGATAATATTTTGGTTGAGATCTGAGATCTCTTGATGATATCTATGTATGTGTATATATATAATATATGTACTCTGGTTGGTTTGAAATGATTGTTGGGAATCCGCTGCTTATGTTTATAACGTGTGGTAATGTTCGAGAAACAAAGGGCACGCTGCTGAAATTTTCTATATATATATATATTCCACGTAAGACTTATGGTTGGTAAATAACATAATAAATAATAGGTCTTACATTAATTATTATCTTTTGATGTTGTTCAAGAATATGTTAGGCTAGATTTTCTTTTTGGTTAAGGGTGATTAAAAGCCCTAGACATGATTTTGTAATTGGATTGAAGATGTTATTCCCTTAGTTTTAATTGAAGTTGTTTATGATTCTTCTGCTTGATTCATTTGTGGTTGTTGTCTTGATCCGTTTAGGTGGCCAACTAAATAGAACTTGATAATGATCTAGCATTAGGGGACTTGATCCGTAATCGTCATGCTTTCCTAATCCCAAGTAGCAATTCGTAATTAATCATTGTAGTGAACTCTTTCTTTAATTGTGAAGAA
Source organism: Styphnolobium japonicum (assembly GCA_023212625.1). Classification (NCBI taxonomy): domain Eukaryota; kingdom Viridiplantae; phylum Streptophyta; class Magnoliopsida; order Fabales; family Fabaceae; genus Styphnolobium; species Styphnolobium japonicum. The sequence continues at coordinate 5,438,383 of JALBWW010000010.1, forward strand.
GAACACAACCTAGGCTAGATAACCCAATCAGATCGAGGCTGTCACCTAGATCAACCTATCTCTCTCAACTTAAGGCTACCATTAGGTTAAATCTAGAGATCAGACTTCTATGTTACTTAATGGTTAGGGAATTAATTAGAGATCAGACTTCTAATTAACGACGAACTAAGGAAAGATTGGGATAACAAATCAGACTTGTTATCTACACAGTTGGTAGTTTCATTAGGATTAAGGAATAACATCGGAAATCTAATTGCATTTATCTTAAGTCTAATGGTGGAGAAAATCCCTTACCAAGCTTTCTCCAACTTTGATTCTCTTGCTCATTGCGTTTGTGATTTTGATTGCTCTTTTTATTTGCATCTTAGTAGTTTTAGTTATTTTAATTTTAATTCATCACTCACAAAATCCCCCCATTTAGTTATTGTTATTTTAGTTTTAGTTTCGTGACACTTTTACACTTTAATTGGTACAATCCTCTAAGGGAATGACCCTTCCTTCCCACTATACTATACTACATTTTCTACAATGTTTAATTTGGTGATTCCTTTCAGAATGGCACAAATCTTGGCTTAGTTGCTGAGGTACATTTAGCTTACACACCACTTATCCTTGTCATATAGCTATTATCATTGCTGTGCTTATTTTCAAACTTACCTGACACACGGATCTACCCTGATGTGGTAAATCAGAACGCAAGTATACGTTATCGCAAATCAAGTAATATAGTAGTAAGAAAGTGTCGAACCCACAGGGATTAATTCTAAATTTGACTATCTACTAAAAGTTTGCAAAACTCAATCTTATTTAACAAACTTAATAAGAGATAATTTATGAAAGACTAAAGATTAAAGTAAACAAGAAGATAAAGTTAATGATCAAATTAACCAAGCCTAGGATTGCAATTATCCCTCACACTTTACTTGATTCTTTTACTTCTATCTAAGATCAATTAATTATCGGAATTGTTAACTAGAAATCCTTAACTTATCTATAAGCCTCTTTCGATGGTCAAATAGAAATATCCTTAATTAATGATAAACTATATGTCTATGTCTATCAAATAATCAAGAATTCATTAAGTTCCGATTTCATTAATGGTTACATATGTCATATAGGTATATGTCTATCCTATATGAACTCAAGGCTTTCGCACAAAGATCATATGTTATCTTACTTAGATCTAAAACCAAAATCCCTTTGTCAAGTTGCTTAAGGTTTATCAATTCAATTTAATTAATGGCCAATTAATTAAAAGCATTAAGAACAAGTAAGATAAACAATTCAAGATAATCAACCTACTCTTGGATATAATAAACGAATCAAATTACGTGTGAGTTCTAATTGCAATCCTAGTATAGAAATTTAGCTACTCATTATATTAAAGGAAACAAAAGAATAAGTGAAAAGCATGATAGAAATGAAAGTAGTTGTTTGGTATTGACAAGAACACAACGGGCTAGAGTTTCGGGATTTACTTTAAACAAATTGGAAGATCTAACCTTGAAATCAAAGTATAAAATCTCACAATTTATGAAAGCTTCACCCCTAACTCTAGGAAGAACCTTAACTAGATATCAAGATGAAGAAACTTGAATAAGATGAAGATTATATTATACAAACTACAAGAGCTTTGGGATTTACTTTAAACAAATTGGAAGATCTAACCTTGAAATCAAAGTATAAATCTCACAATTTATCAAAGTTTCACCCCTAACTCAAACTACAATGAGAGAATTCAGAAATGGGATGCCCTTAAGTGTGGCAAATGCCTTCCTTTTATAGGCAAAGGCTAGAACTATTCAATTACAATTTTGTCAAATCTCTTTGCACATGGGTTGAAATTTCAGCTCCGAAGATTACCAATTTCGTCATTGCTCCTGTCATAATTTGGAAATCTTCTCTTCATCAAAGTTGTAGCACATGCAGTCATGAAGAACATGTCAAACATTCAGCCAGATCTAACGGTTGGATCTTGAGATCTGACCATTTTTCCGAAACTACTCAGATTATATCAATAATGACAGCCACCAACTTGTTGCCTAATTTTGACCCACTTCCGGTGCTAATATGGAAATCTTCATTTCTATGAAAGTCATACAGAATTATGTCATGCATGACATATCAAAATTTCAGCTACATCCAACGGTTAGATCTTGAGAAATCACCAAATAACCGAGTATAGGTTTGAGCAGGAATTTTCTGATTTGTCCCGAATTTGATGTAACCCAAAATTCACTGAGTTTAGGTCTTCATTTCTCTTTTGTTTGAGCTATACTGATATCAACATCCAAGTTCATGATATTTTGGTTCAACACATGCTTTGAATAGTCCTTCGGGTGTTCTGCTCAATTTGTAACAACATAACCAATATATGAGGAATTATGCAATTTTCACTTCATATATGCAATAATTTCATAAGAATAGACCAATGAGAGGTGCTAAATTATGCATATAAAATATGTTTATCATACCCCTGCTTTATAGGTGTAATTATTACATCAGTTTTGATTCATTCAAATAATGCACTTTGCTATCTTCACATCATTGATAAGGTGAGAGTACAAAAAAAAATAAATAAATAGAAGTAACTTCAGTTCGTCGGATCAAAAGTGTTTGTGTCTTTTGTGGATCTAATCCTAGAAAGGATAAAGAGTTTGTAAATATTGCAAAGCATCTTGGTCAAGTGCTAGCTGAGAGAGAAATCTATTTAGTTTACGGAGGAGGTAGTCTAGGGTTAATGGGTTGTGTAGCAACTGCTGCACATTTAGGAAGTGGCAAAGTCCTTGGTGTCATTCCTAGTCCTTTAGCTATTGGCAATCCCACTGGAAAAGCAGTATGGGATGAAGTAATGGTATCTTGCATGCACCAACGCATGAACTTTATGATAACAAATGCTGATGTCTTTATTGCCCTACCCGGTGGTTTTGGAACTTTGGAAGATATCTTCCAAATTGCATCCTAGTCACAGTTGAACTTTCACCAAAAACCCATAGGTATATTAAATGTTAATGGTTTTTATGATAGTTTGTTTTGTTTTCTTGATCATGTTGTGGAACAAAGGTTCATCTCACAAGCGACATGTCAAATTCCTGTAACTGTTGCAATCCCTAAACAATTGCTCGATCAACTACACAAATTTGTACCACAGCGTCATCCAGCAATGACTCCACTAAATTGGGAACAAGGCAGCAATAGTAAAAAGCAAAAACTTAATTTGACTTGGTCCTTGTGAATTTTTGTTTTCTCTTATGGTTTTAGTTTTTTGTAATTTTTCTTATTTCAGGCTCGATTTGCAATTTTCTAGTAAGATCGTCTACACTCTACCTATCCTTATTTTGACATTGGGGACAATGTCTTAAATTAGTTGGGGGGAGGAATGGTTGACATTGCCATGTACATAGTTTATTTATTTTTGTTTTTTAAAAAAACTAACCAGCTAATTTTTATTGTTACTACCTTATTAGATGTATGATGTCAGAGTAAAGAGTAGTTTTGCTCTTGAGACGCATCTTAACTTGCATTTCATAATAGGTCTTAAATCATTTTGTTCTTGTATATATATTAAAAAAAATCATTTTGACCTTTTTATGATATACATGTATATATGATTGTGGATATTAGGAAGAAAGCATGGTTGAATTGAGTGAATGTTGCATACCTTCGTGAGTTTTGGGCTTTTACAAGTTTGATACTTACACTTGGTTTATTTTCTTTCATGAGTGATGTCAATTGTGAATTTATTTTCTAAAACTTGCATTGAATTGATTTGAGATTCCATTGGTTTGTATGTTGCATGAAAATGACAGAGACATTTTTTCTTGACTTAGCTGCTTTGGCCAAATAAACCTACCTTGCATTTATCCCATTGTTAACCCCATCTGAGCCTACTTGTCCATTCTTTGTTCTTAGCTCATTACAAGCCTTGAGTGAAAAACCATGTTTTACCTCACCTTAGGGAATAGGAGAGCATTGATTTTCCTATTGGAGGAGCTCTTTTGCTTGCAATGATTTTAAGTGTGAGGGAATTGGTGTGCTGATGCGAAATGTTTGGTACAAAAAAAAGAAAAAAAAACCAAAAGGTTGTAAAAGAAAAGAATAGAAAAAGAAAGGAATGTGTGAAGAGAATGAGCATTTTATGGTTTTGGGTAAAATTTTATGCTTTCTACTTGAGTTACTCCTCAATGCTCTTTTATTCTCTTTGTTTTTAACTTGCTATTATCCATATTGTTCCCTTCGTTCACCATATTATCCATATTGTTCTCTTTATTCTCTTGATTTTTGCAATTTATTTGATCTAAGTAGTGGAGAATTGATGCATATGCAAGCCTATGGTAAAATACTTTCATAATTTGACTGAGTTGAGCGCAACCAGTTAACCTAAACGCCTTGTGTGATTTGAGTGTCACTTGTGAGGAATCTTACTCAATTTGAACATGCCTATTTTTTATTAAAGCATGATTATGCTATACTTTATTCTCAATTGGTTTGATTCAACTATTCTTTGTTAAGCATACTTAACTTATTAATTATGGTTTATATTTGATACAATGCTTGTATATAAAAATTAGTTGAATTGATTAAATAAAGTATTACATGTTTGTGGGTATCATCATCGTAAACCCTCACGAGACTATAACTCGTCCACTAGGGACACCTAGGGGTTTAAAGGCATGTGGCACATGCTAAGTGCCATTGTGCTTTCCTACGAAAGAGGATTAGATTAGGTATAACAATTTTTATGCTTTTAGTTTAATATTGTTAGAATAACTCAGAATATCTCCAGGGTATTTTAGTATATCTTTAGGAGATCTTTAAAATATATTGTGGAATCAATTAGTCCTCTAATTGAGGAAGCAATCTTAGGAGTTATTTCCTAATTTCATTATGTTTCCTGATTTGTTTCCTTTTCTAATTAGGGTTAGGATTCTTGTTGTCTTAGTGGGCTTGAGCTTGTACTAGTAGTACTACACTAGTACTTGACCTAATTATTAGTATAAATAGGGGTTAGTGTTTTGTATTTTACAACACATCAAATCAATTTAATCTCATATTATTCATTAGTATTCCTTCTTTCCTTTACTCCTACCCTACCTAAACCATATAATTTCAACATGGTATCAGAGCCTATCCGAGATCTGTTGGGCCACCTGCAGATGTCCTGCAAACTTCACGCTCCAGATGTCCAGTTCTGGGCGTGAGGGGGGTGTGTTGAGAGTCCCACATTGGATAGTGATATGGCCTCAATAATGTTTATAAGTGGGGGGCAATCCTCACTCCATAAGCTAGCTTTTAGGGTTGAGTTAGGCCCAAAAACAAATTCTAACATGGTATCAGAGCCATGGTATCCTCCTTGAGGAGATTATCTCTTTCTTCTTTGTTGGGTTCATAAAACTCATTTGTAAAATCATTTCCTCTGATTTCTTCATATTATTTCTAAGTCAGACTTAGTTCTATTTGTTTTTTGGTGTTTTCTTTGATGCGATGACAATAGGGTGGTTTCTAGGTTGCAGTTGCTGCAACGTGTAGTGGCAAGTTATGAAGAATTCCTCCTTTTTTGATGACATTGTGCAGAACTTGCCTCCCTTCTTTGAGGTGACTGATGGTAATTTCAGAAACCTTTGTAATGGTCTGCTGGTGGTGATTCCAGCCTGTTAGTGCAGGTGCAGGTTTTGGGTCAATTGGTGTTGGGTCTTGCATTTGTCGCAAGTTTTGCTAGTGACATGGTTCACTTTCTGGTTTTGGGCAGCATATGTGGGTTGTCATTCTGTCTGTATTTTTGGTGACCCAGAGGCGGTCACCGGGGGATTTTAGAGTGATCCTTATTTCTATTTAATCTCTATTTTCTGAAGTCATCTCTATTTTGGAGTGCAATGGTAAAGTGACCAATGGCTTTTTTGTGTTAGCCAGTAAGAGGACCAGCAACCTCTATGAATGTGAGTGCAGATTCCAACAAAGTCCATCTAATTATGTCTCTGTCTCATATCTCTCTTATTTCTCATTGGTTGTGCATTAATTTCGGTTATCAGAATCTTGTTTCTCACTACGGAGGTGACATCTCTTCTAGCTGACGAATCATATCGGCTTTTCTTTCCGTCGATGAATCATATCGACAATGAATTTTCTTCCCACTGACGAATCATACTAGTGGTAATTTCTCCTATCTCACCTATGAGTCATATCGGTGATATATTTTCTATTAGCTGTGATTCACACCAGCCTTAGTTTCAATTTCTAGATTTTTGGGTCTCTTGAATTTTCCTACTACTTGAAGCTTCCATATGTTGTTCTTGATGAACTTGAAGAAGTTTGGGCCTTGTTGTAAGTCATGATTGCTTGCCAGGAAATTTCTGCCGTGTGTCTTTCCAACGATGTCTCTTCCTCCTTGGCCATGCCGCTGTGTGTCTTTCCAGTGATGTCTCTTCTTCCTTGGCCATGCAACTTTCCAACCAACTCTTCTGGCTGTGCGTCACTCCAGCCGTCTTGTTGAGTTATCTTTCTAGCAGCTTTCATATCATATAGTCTCTCCAAAAGTCTCCAGTATCCCTGAGTTGTCTTTTGAGCTATCATTTATGGAGCCCATACTATTTTTATGATTAGTTTCTTTTAGTGTGTTTATTTGTAACAAGCTTAAAGTTTAGTAAGCTTTCGCTTGAGAGGGAGTGTTAGAATATCTCCAGGGTATTTTAGTATATCTTTAGAAGGTCTTTAAAATATATTGTGGAATCAATTAGTCCTCTAATTGAGGAAGCATTCTTAGGAGTTATTTCCTAATTTCATCATGTTTCCTGATTTGTTTCCTTTTCTAATTAGGGTTAGGATTCTTGTTGTCTTAGTGGGCTTGAGCTTGTACTAATAGTACTACACTAGTACTTGACCTAATTATTAGTAAAAATAGGGGTTAGTGTTTTGTATTTTACAACACATCAAATCAATTCAATCTCATATTATTCATTAGTATTCCTTCTCTCTTTTACTCCTTCCCTACCTAAACCATATAATTTCAACAAATATTATGATGTTTCTTATTTTTCTTTAGTTTTGTATGTATTTTGCCCAGGAGTGCAAAAGCTTAAGTGTGGGGGAATTTGATCAATCAATTTGAGATACTTATGTTAGCTTTGTACTAGGCTTTATTAGATGTTTATTGTGCCCAATATTAGTATTTTATCTGAGTTTAATGTTGTTGGGCCTGATTGGACTTTAATGCAAATTGTGAATAATTCTTGGATTTTGATGCATTTTGGCCTTTCCTCCTTGGATAGGCCATAACTGGGGACTCGGTGATCCATTTGAGGTGATCTTGGTGTCTGTGGAAAGCTATGACAAGGCTTTACATATTTCATGAGAATTCAAGAGCTGGATCAAACTTCTAAGGATCCAAAATAGCCCTGCAAGTCAGAGTGGGTTTGCTGTCACTAGAATCTGAGCAGTGTGCACACATTGGACCATATCATGGGCTATAGGCCTCCTTTTGAGCTAAACTGGTGCCATTGGAAAGCTAAAATGCATATCTCCAACTTCAATGAAGACCATTTAGTCAATATATGTCGTTTTAAGCAAGATTGTGAAGCTGCAAGTTGGTTTGAATTTGGAAACATATTCTGCCAACGTGACTGGAGGTAGATGCAGTGGTTTTGGAATATTTGGTGTTGTAAAAGTCGTTTTGGCATGAAACCAATGCCAAAAGTTAAAGGAGACAATTGTCTACAACTATCATGAAGACCTCCAAGCCAAAATACAACGTTTAGGGCATAAAAGTCAAGCTAGAAGTCGGAGAAGAGTTGCTGACTAGAAGCCACCAACCATACACCAACCCACCAACCATGCATCAAGCTACCATATTTGACAATTTCCATGTTTTTACAGCTTGAATTCATATTATTTTCAATTACAAATTGTCTTTTAGGATTAGTATAAATAAAGCTAATCTCTTTGTATTATAAATCATTCAATTTGAAGTAAGTTTGAGTATTTGTGAGAGTTTTCTTTCTCTTCATCTCCATTCCCTTTAGAATTTCGGTTTTTGTTCTTTTATTTCAAAGTTCTTCCTTCCCATCCATGGAAGGCTAGGTTCTTATAATCAATCCAAGGGATTAACCATCTTGATGTTTAATTTGGAGATCTTGATTTGCTTGTTCATATTACTTAATTGTTATTCAAGTTTCTTTTCTCCCTCTTTTGATTTTAATCTAGATTGACTTGCTTAATTTGATTTAGGTGTTTAAGTGATAATAGCTTTATTATCATGTATTCAAAGAGGATTACAAAGACTAAACAATATATCAAAGCTTTTTGATGGATTGTTTAGCTGAGTAAAATTTCAGATCTTAAGTTAACTTATGTTTGGTTGGTTCTTACTTTATCTAACATTGGTTAACTAAATCCTAGATGCTTATCTAGTAGAGGATTCTTGTTTCATGTTGAGGCTTCTTGATGTGATGTAAGACCAAGAACATGGTTAGCAATTAAGTGGATTCCTTGTGATCAATGATGGATTAAACTCAAGATCGGTAAATTTCCTTGGATTGGTTAGTTTGTTAATTGCAATTCTTTAATTCAACCAGTATATTTACTTTACAAATTATCAAAACCCCCCCTTTTAGTTATCTTGATCTGATTAAATCCTTGTTCTTTTTGGATCCTTGAGAGACGATTCAGTTCATGCTCTATGCTACAACCTCTTGTCAACCAGTAATTTTTATTATTTTGACGGGTCTCGACAACCTCTTGTTAGTCAGCTATATCAAAGCAAGATGGCAAGGGCCTTTAGCAAGAAAGTTTGTCCCAGGGATTTCCACATCGAGGATCTGGTTTTGAGGAAAATACTTCCCAACCAAGAAGATGCTTGGGGAAAATGGGCACCTAGCTACGAAGGACCATATATTGTCAATCATGCATTTTCGGGGGGAGCTTTAGTTCTGCAAGACATGGATGGATAAGAATTGCCAAGACCAGTAAACACTGATGTCATCAAGAGATTCTATGCCTAAAAAAAAACCCGTTAGGTTGAAAACCCAAGAGGGGGACCTAAGCAAAAATTAGGGAAACAAAAAAAACGCCCGTTAGACCGAAAACTCGAGAGGGCGACCTAAGCAAGAATTAGGGAAATATAGAAAAAAAAGGAAGAAAAGAAAGGCTAGAGAATCAACGGTAAGGCGGGGTTTGAATGTGCAAGTCGAACAGAAAAGAATGTAAGAGCAATTTTTGGTCAAACATCCAAACTAGGGCAATTTTTGGTCAGATAACCAAACTGGGGCAATTTTTGTTCAGATAGCCACAATGGGGTAGAATTTGTTCAAATAATTACACTCGGGCAAATTTATCGGAGATCCATGAAAGGATATATATTCAGAGAAGAGGGTATTTTCATCAAGCTGTCACATAGGGATCGGTCAAAGGAAAAAACAAGGAATCAACACTGGGGCAAAATGTCATTTTGATCCTTTCTTTTGTCTATAGTACTTTTTGCTTCATATTTTGTGCTTTATTAGCTTCCAAGTTTTCATGTACAGCCGAAATTTCTAAATCAATAAAGAGGTTTGTTCATCCAACAAATTTCATTCTGCTACATTCTCAAATTCATGCTCATGCATTAACTGAAAATTCAATTAAAGTAAATTCAAGTTCAATAATATAAATTGTTGATGCTAATGACAATTTCACAAATAGCTGGTTCAAACCAAACAAATTCATCAAGCTCAGGCAATGGACCAACATTGGGGCATAAGCAAGCTGACTCCCGCTATTCGATGTTTGAGTCCCAACTAATAACAAGCAATTGTGTCCAATAGCAGGGCATAGGAAGAATGATCCACATGGTTTGGCAACGTCTTATGAAGAAATTTTGATCAGGGAACAAGGGTTTGATTGGCTCCTCTTCCAAGGGTGTCGTTCGATTATAAGGTCATAAAAAAAAACAAAAAAACCCCTTGTGATGCTGGTACACTACTTTTTCATCAATGTCATTTACTATTCGGGCGCTCCGGCCCACTATATTTAACTGCTGCATTTTAAATTACTGCAATTTACTTTTTGGGTGCATCGACCCAACGTCATTTACCTTTCCAGGTCCACGGTCTCGTACATATCCAGTTTACAGGCTCGACTTACTGCAATTTACTTTTCCAGGTCTACAGTCTTGTACATATCTAGTTTACAGGCTTGACCTATTGCAATTTACTTTTCCAGGTCTATAGTCTCGTACATATCCAGTTTACGGGCTCGACCAATGTCATTTACTTTTCCAGGTCCAAAGCCTCGTACATATTCAGTTTATGGGCTCGACCAATGTCATTTATTTTTTTGGGTCCACAGTCTCGTACATATCCAATTAACGGGCTCGACCAATGTCATTTACTTTTCTAGGTCCATAGCCTAGTACGTATCCAGTTTACAGGTTCGACCTAACGCAATTTACTTTTCGGGTACCAAGGCCCATTGTCTTATAAGTTTCCGTCATTTATTTTCAGGTGCATCGGTTGTAAGACCTAATATTTACAACTCATACGTATTACGTGAAATATATATATTTTTTATTATATAGAAAATTCGGCAGAGCTTCCTTTGTTTCTCGTATGTTCCCAAATGACATAAAATAAACAGCGACTTCCAATACAATCATTTTAAATCATCCATCCTATATATATACAGGAGATCTCCAATCTCATTCAAAATAATATCAGGGTATGCAAATTATACAAGTGTATATTATAAAGACTATCCTGACTAAGCACAACTTACAAAATGTTAGCAGAACTGAGAACATCAACAGTAGTTCATCAGTTTCCCTATCACATCTATATTAGAGTACTATATATTACACAAAAGGTTATAAATACATCACAGAGTTCAACTCCACCAAAATACAAGCATTATAATACAACATAATCCTCTGTAATTAGCTCGTAGAGGGTCTGGGGTTTTCCTGTGAATCTGAGAAAGAGGGGGTAAGAACAACTTCCCAGTGAATGTGAATATAACTTGCAAATAAAATATGCATGCAATTAGAATGCAAGAATAAAACACAATTCAACACACCAAGAAATTCCAATCCAATATATGCAATGGGTTTATGAATGCATATGTAATCACACCTTTTATTTCCATCTAACCCCTTCCGGTTAGGAATACTCTCAACATTTCTGTACACTAACCCCTTCCGGTTAGGTATACTCTCAACATTTTTGTACACTAACCCCTTTTGGTTAGGCCATCTCACTATGCATATGCAGTGTATTTATGACACACCTTTTCTTTCCATCTAACCCTTTCCGGTTAGATGAACCACTTCTCTTTTGTACACTAACCCCTTCCGGTTAGGCCATCTCACTATGCAATGCAATGCATTCATACCATGCTCAAAATGACAATATCACCATAACATAACATTTGCAACAATCCAAGACTTACAATCACACAAGTATTATGCTCAATTCTTCCCAAACACTTTCACTTAGTTACACATCCCAATATTGTACTAAGTCATCGTTATTCACAAACATAGCATATGGTATTAAAGTAGTAGACATATACCCCAAAAAGACACAAACAGAGCCAACCACGGCCTGGGTGTGGTGGGAACCACGACCATGGTTCGGGGAACCAGAAATTTAATGAAATGAAAACAGAGACAACCACGGCTAGACCATGGTGGACACCACGGTCGTGGTCTGGTGTCAGCACACGAAAATCATATTTCCAGAGTCAACCATGGCCAGACTGTGGTGGAGGCCACGGCTGTGGTCTAGAATCTAGGTAACAATAGTGCCCACGTGTAACATCCCTAAATTGTGATTCTTCTAATCTTATTTCTAACTTAACTAAATCATATGGAAGTCCTAGTGTATTTTCTAGAATTGGGATAAATTGGGAATTTTTAGAAACCACCAAGGGTATTTTGGTCATTTTATACCCTCAATGGCAATTTTTGTGATTTCTCATCCAAGTAGAGGGCAAAGTTGACAATTCAACTTCACCCTCCATTTTAATGTTGGAGCCGTGCATGTTGGATGACCAAGTGGTCATCTTCTCAAAAAACTCTAGCTTTCTCCATAGCTAAGGTTTTTCCAAGCTTTCAAGGTCCAAAGAAAGTATTTTTACTCATCTTTTAGCTTAGGTTATTTGATGGTTATTAATCACCTTCATCTTTTCTTCAATACTATGGTTTTAGTTTATTGGAGAACTCATGTTCATCTTTGAGAATCAAGAACACAAATTCTAAAGTTCTTGTATGATTTGGGTGTTTTGAAGGAAGTTAAAGAGGAAGTTCTCATAAGGATTTTGGTTGGTTTGATCTCTCCATAAACCTAGTTCTTGCCATATATTATTCTAGGTGAGTATGGGTTGATTTGTGATATGGTATGGTGTTATTTAGGGTGTGAGTTTAAGTCTTGAAGATAAGAACTTCTATGTATTAATGTTGTTTTTGAATGTTTGGATTGCTACTTGTATTCAATGATATGGATGTATGAGACTGATTGGATTTGCTACTTGTTATTCAATGACATGAATGAATGAATGAAGTTCAAGATAAGAGTTATATGATCAAAATTGATTTTTATGACTGTGAATAACACTGTGAATAGATTCACAGACTCATGAATAGCACTGTGAATCAATTCACAATATTGTGAGAATAGATTTACAGATACGTGAATAGCACTATGAATAGATTCAGAGACTCGTGAATAGCACTGTGAATCGATTTACAATGAGAGGCACAGACAATGAGAGGCTCCTGGCAGGCTTCTAGGCGAAGGGAGACATGAATGAACCGAGCCCACACTAGAAGAAGAGGGGAATTCAAAGATTGTGCAGGTATGGGACTGTGCAATTAAGGAAGCTCATATAGGATTTGATAGGTACTACCTATATCAACAAGATGCATCTTCTTTTCGGGAGCCCATAACTTCGAAACTCCAAGGTTAAGCGTGCTTGGCCTGGAGCAGTGCAGGATGGGTGACCCCCTGGGAAGTTCTCAGGGTGCGTGTGAGTGAGGACATAAGCACGCTGAAAGACTCATGTTGGTGTGTGGGGACAGTCGTCAAACCTGGAGCACGGGCTGTTCATGTAATACCAGGGGTTGAAGAGGGCGGGGAGTAATTGCCGGTGCAAAGAGGCACAGACAATGAGAGGCTCCTGGCAGGCTTCTAGGCGAAGGGAGACATGAATGAACCGAGCCCACACCAGAAGAAGAGAGGAATTCCAAGATTGTGCAGGTATGGGACTGTGCAATTAAGGAAGCTCATATAGGATTTGATAGGTACTACCTATATCAACAAGATGCATCTTCTTTTCGGGAGCCCATAACTTCGAAACTCCAAGGTTAAGCGTGCTTGGCCCAGAGCAATTCTGGGATGGGTGACCCCCTGGGAAGTTCTCAGGGTGCGTGTGAGTGAGGACATAAGCACGCTGAAAGACTCATGTTGGTGTGTGGGGACAGTCGTCAAACCTGGAGCACGGGCTGTTCATGTAATACCAGGGGTTGAAGAGGGCGGGGAGTAATTGCCGGTGCAAAGAGGCACAGACAATGAGAGGCTCCTGGCAGGCTTCTAGGCGAAGGGAGACATGAATGAACCGAGCCCACACCAGAAGAAGAGAGGAATTCTAAGATTGTGCAGGTATGGGACTGTGCAATTAAGGAAGCTCATATAGGATTTGATAGGTACTACCTATATCAACAAGATGCATCTTCTTTTCGGGAGCCCATAACTTCGAAACTCCAAGGTTAAGCGTGCTTGGCCTGGAGCAATTCTGGGATGGGTGACCCCCTGGGAAGTTCTCAGGGTGCGTGTGAGTGAGGACATAAGCACGCTGAAAGACTCATGTTGGTGTGTGGGGACAGTCGTCAAACCTGGAGCACGGGCTGTTCATGTAATACCAGGGGTTGAAGAGGGCGGGGAGTAATTGCCGGTGCAAAGAGGCACAGACAATGAGAGGCTCCTGGCAGGCTTCTAGGCGAAGGGAGACATGAATGAACCGAGCCCACACCAGAAGAAGAGAGGAATTCTAAGATTGTGCAGGTATGGGACTGTGCAATTAAGGAGCTCATATAGGATTTGATAGGTACTACCTATATCAACAAGATGCATCTTCTTTTCGGGAGCCCATAACTTAGAAACTCCAAGGTTAAGCGTGCTTGACCTAGAGCAATTCTGGGATGGGTGACCCCCTGGGAAGTTCTCAGGGTGCGTGTGAGTGAGGACATAAGCACGCTGAAAGACTCGTGTTGGTGTGTGGGGACAGTCGTCAAACCTGGAGCACGGGCTGTTACAAGTGGTATCAGAGCCGACCCTCTACTAGTACGGTGTGTGGTTCGGGGACGAACCAAGCGGAAGCTGGTGGGCATGTAATACCCGGGGTTGAAGAGGGCGGGGAGTGATTGCCGGTGCAAAGAGGCACAGACAATGAGAGGCTCCTGGCAGGCTTCTAGGCGAAGGGAGACATGAATGAACCGAGCCCACACCAGAAGAAGAGGGGAATTCTAAGATTGTGCAGGTATGGGACTGTGCAATTAAGGAAGCTCATATAGGATTTGATAGGTACTACCTATATCAACAAGATGCATCTTCTTTTCGGGAGCCCATAACTTAGAAACTCCAAGGTTAAGCGTGCTTGGCCTGGAGCAATTCTGGGATGGGTGACCCCCTGGGAAGTTCTCAGGGTGCGTGTGAGTGAGGACATAAGCACGCTGAAAGACTCGTGTTGGTGTGTGGGGACAGTCGTCAAACCTGGAGCACGGGCTGTTACACATATGCATAGCGAGACGACCTAATCGAAAAGGGTTAGATGGAAAGAAAAGGTGTGAACACATTGACAAAAGGTTGTCGAGACCCGTCAAATAATAAAAATTACCGGTTCACAAACTAATTTGTAGTATAAAGCATGAACCGAATCGTCTCTCAATGATCCAAAAAGAACAAGGATTTAATCAGATCAAGATAATTAAAGGGAGGGTTTTGATAATTTGAAAAGATAATACACTAGTTGAATTAAAGGAAAGTAATTAACAAATTAACCAATCCAAGGAAATTTTACCGATCTTGAGTTTAATTCATCATTGATCACAAGTAATTCACTTAATTTCTAATCGTGTTCTTGGCCTTAGATCACATCAAGACGCCTCAACATGATCCAAGAATCCTCTACTAGATAAGCATCTAGGATTTAATTAACCAAGGTTAGATAAAGTAAGCACCATCCAAACACAGATTAACTTAAGATCCAAAATTTAACCAAGCTAAACAATCCATCAAAAAGCTTTAATAAATTGTTTATTCTATGTGATCCTCTTTGAATACATGATAATAAAGCTATTACCACATAAACATCCAAATCAAATTAAGCAATTCAATCTAGATCAAAATTAAAAGAGGAAGAAGAGAAACTTGAATAACAATTAAGCAATATGAACAAGCGAAACAAGATCTCCAAATTAAACATCAAGATGGCTAATCCCTTGGATTGATTATGAGAGCCTAGCCTTCCATGGATGGGAAGGAAGAACTCAGAAATAAAAGAACAAAAACGAAATTGTAAAGAGAATGGAGAAGAAGAGAAAGAAAACTCTCACAAATACTCAAACTTTCTTCAAACTTCCTTAAAATTGAATGAATGATAATACAAAGAGATTGGCTCTATTTATACTAATCCTATAAGCCAATTTGTACATGTACATCATCTGAATACAAGCTATAAAAATATCAAAATTGTCAAATATGGAAGCTTGATGCATGGTTGGTGGGTTGGTGCATGGTAGGTGGGTTGGTGTATGGTTGGTGGCTTTTAGTCAGCAACTCTTATCCAAATTCTAGCTTGATTTTCATGATCTAGATGGTGCATTTTGGCTTGGAGGTCTTCATGAAAGTTGTAGCCAGTTGTCTCCTTGAAAATTTACAATTAGAATCATGCCATTTAGACATTTAGAACTCCAGATATGCTAAAAACACTGAACCTACCTCAAGTTAGGTTGGCAGAACGTGTTTCCAAATTCAAACCAACTTGTAGCTTCATTATTATGCCTAAAACGACATCTATTGACTAAATGATCTTCAGGGAAGTTGGAGATATGGTTCTTATCTTTCCAATGGCCAAGTTTCAGCCCAAGAGGAGGCCTATAGCTCACTATGTAGTCCAATATATGCACACTGCCCAGATTTTCGTGACAGCAAACCCACTCTGCATTGCAGGGATATTTTGGACCCTTAGAAGTCTGATCTAGCTCTTGCGTTCTTCATGAAACTTGTAGAGAATTGTCTTAGCTTTCCAAAGACACCAAGATCACCTCAAATGGATCACCGAGTCCCAAGTTATGGCCTAACCAAGGAAGAAAGGTCAAAATGCATCAAAATCTGAAAATTATTCAATATTTGCATTAAAGCCCAATGAAGCCCAACAACATTAAACTCATCTAAAATAATATTGGGCACAATAAACATCTAATAAAGCCTAATACAAAGCTAACATAAGTGTCTCAAATTGATTGATCACACATGTGCATTCATAATTCATAGCATATGTTAAATTGGAATTTCTTGGTGTGTTGAATTGTGTTTATTCTTGCATTCTAATTACATGCAAACTTTATTTGCAAGTTATATTCACATTCACTGAGAAGTTGTTCTAACCTCGTCTTTCTCAAATTTGCAGGATAACCCTGGACCCTTTACGGGTTAAGTACGGAGAATTTGGTTGTTTTATGATACTTGTATTTTGTGGTGGAGTTGAACTTCGTGATGTATTTATAATATGTGGTGTATTATATATTACTTTGATGTAGATGTGACAATGAAACTGATGAACTACTGTTGATGTTCTCAGTTCTGTTAATATTTAAGTGTGCTCAGTCAGGATAGTGTTTAATATACACTTGTAAAATTTACGTACTCTGATGTTATTTTGAATGAGATCGGAGATCTCTCCTGTGTGTGTGTATATCTATATATATATATATATATATATATATATATTGATTGGTTTGAAATGATTAATTGGAATCCGCTATTTATTTTATGTCATTTGGTAACATACGAGAAACAAAGGAAACTCTGCCGGATTTTCTATATAATGGAAAAAAAAATTATTCCACGTAAGACTTATGAGCTGGTAAACAATGTAGTAATAATAGGTCTTACACCACGCCCAACCAAAACCAAAACCTAACTTTCCCTTTGGGATCATGTCCCCCAATCCACCAAAATATACCAAAAATATCATTCATTTTCATATACCCAAATCATTGAATTCAAGTAGCAATCCACAACAAACATCAAACACATGGACATCCTCAAGTTCAACACTTAATCCTACATCTTAAACTTACATCCTAACAACACCATACAATATCACAAATTAACCCACACTCACCTTGAAATGTTCCAAACTTGATTCCAATATTGGATTTGTAACCAAGACAACATTCCCTTCAACTTCCTCCAAAACATCCAAACCAAATACACAACTTTCAAAATAGGTGTTCTTGATTCTTAAAGATGAAAATGAGCTTTTCAAGAAACTAAAACCATAGGCTTGAAGAAGAGATCAAAGTGATCAATAACCATGAAATAAGCTAAGCCAAAAGATGAATAAAAATGCTTACTCCACTTAAGTGGAAAAGTACTAAATTGCCACTGAGGGTGTAAAAAGACCAAAATACCCTTTGTGATTTCTAAAAATTTCCAATTTATCCCAATTCTAGAAAATTACACTAGGATTTCCATATGATTTAATTAAGCTAGAAATAAGATTGGAATCAAAATTTAGGGATGTTACATTGGCCCGCTGCCTTTTTTTTTGCATTTTAAATCACTTCCATTCATTTTCGAGTTCATCGGCCCGCTGCTTTTTCTTCTCTGCCTTTTAAATTCCAATCATTTATTTTTAGGTGCATCGGCTCGTTGCATTTAATTTTTGTCGTTTTAAACCCCCGTCATTCATCTTTATGTTGCATTGGCTTCGCATTTAGGTTCCCACCATCAGTATGTCAGCTCATTTGTTTTTAATTGATACCATTTGTCTTTGAATGCTTTTCTCATTAGTTTAATCATGTGTAATGTTTTTAAAAAAAGGGATAAGTCGAAAAAAAATCAAAATCAATGCTATTTTAGGATCTTCGTGTTTTAGCTTATTTAGTTGTTGATACCTTTTACGAGCTCGGACAAATTAGCGGTTCATATCTTTACTCGTTCCTTACAACAATAATACAAAAAACTAAGGTTTTTCGTATTCTTTAGTAAGAAACAAGTAAAGAGGGGCAACTGTGAACACCCAAATATGTCCGAGCCATTTTAGCCAAAAAAAAAAATTTAGCCAATCTGAAAAAAATAAGAAACAATATTAATTTAATTAATTACAAAAATCCAAAAAAAATGATGAGAAAAGTGAAAAGGGGGAATAAAAAAATGAAAGAAAAAATCAATCTGGCCCAAGCCCTTAACCTCTTTTGTTTCTTTTTCCTCTTCCTGTCCATCTTTTGACCCGAGTCCACCCATTTACCCTAATCCACTTCCCTTGCTAAACCAAAACAAAACCTTCCCAGCCCAATGTCCCTTACCCATCAGCTAAACCCACATGACTCGATCACTAGCCCAGAACCCATTCCCAACCATCCAAACCCCTTTTTCCCATTAGCCAAACCTATACCCAATTTCCCAACCATCCAAAATTTTCCCTAGCCCCATTCCCTCTGCCGTGCCATCCCCAACCCAAAGGAGACCACCTCTGCCAAACCCACAAACCCATCACTCATCCGCTCCATTCCCTATGGCTGCATCGCACAAGACACCATCTTCCTTTCCCCCCACTGCCCTAGCCTGCTACGCCGCATCACCACGTAGCCACGCCTCCCTTTCCTCTCCCCTGTAACAGCATTGAACTGACCCTGCTCCACATCACAGCTGCGCGGCAACCCCGTACCACCTGAGCCTCCTTTGCTCATATCAGCGCACACTCGCGTCACCTACCCTGCTTCACCTCTACCCTGTCATTGCTCTGTGCTCGTAATCATCAACAGCCTGATCAAAGGAGATCGAGACCTTCATACACCAACTCAAAGGGTACAATCAGAGGGGAGGTTTTGGAGGTTTTTTTTTTTAATTTTATTTAGTTATTTTATGTATTTATTTGTTTCATTTGTAAAAATTTTGTATAAATAGGGTTCTGTTAGGGGGTTCTTTTTTTTGGGCGGATTTCAAACTGCCACTGATCCGAAAGAGAAAAAGGGAAAAGAAAGCTAAGAGACTTCAAACTTTTTGGGGAAGAATCACAGAGCAATTCTGTTTGGACGTTGAGCTCATCTTCGGAAATTTCATCTTATCATTTTTGTTGAGATATTTTGATTTAACATATGTTCAGATATTACTTTGATTAACTTGTTTTGATTGTATTGAAAGTCATAAATATGATACTAAATTGCTGCCTGCCTTGCTTATTAGCTCATGTTCGATTTGCAAGAATTGTGAATTTGGTGCCTGTGTTAGTAGATATTGTGGTGAGGGTTATTAGACACTAGCGAAGGAAGTAGTATTGGTTTCCTTTGGAATATTTGGATGTAGTGTGTGCGTTGGGGTGTTTGAATTGCTTGGTCTGTTTAATGATTTGGCCAAATTTGATGTAAGTCAGTTTAAAAATGAAGTGTTCTTGGTTAATGTGATTTGATAGCCAAGTTGCCTTTGACTCTATTTGGTTTGAATAAGAAATTGTCATTTATACTTGTTATGTTTGGTTTGAATAAGAAATTGCCATTTATACTTTTTTGGTGTTTAGGGCAGCCTAATGCCATGCTTTTGTTGGTTTTACATGGTTTCTGATTTTATTTTATGAGTGGCTACTGCTGTGTTTGTTGGGTGGCTGATTCTATTTTGTTTGATAACAATCAGCGACGGTGTTCACGGGAATTCCATGAGGGTTGAAAATGGATATCCGAGATGTGCAGGTTATGCTTGACTTTTTTTTCTTCTTTTTTAGAGTTGCTTGATGCAATGTCTGAAAGCCTTTTGAATGAATAGGTCCATGTTTGAATTATTGTGATTTCTTTGTGAATGGGTGAACATGTTGGGTATTCACTATTTTAGGGGGTATAGGTTAATGTGCTGGACTAGTGTTTGAGAGTTACGTTCTTATAGTTGGCTTTTAAGATTATTCAGAGAGTTTTGGATCTTCAAAGGTGTGTCTTTTTTTTGTCTCATGACTATAGGCTATCCAATAAAAAGCTAAAATCCATGTCATTTACTATGGGTATGTGAATATCTATAAAACATGTTGTTTGGTGGATGTAAATGTATTTTTAATAATTTTGGAAATGGAACACTACTATTTTATCTTCTCCCTTTGATTTCAGGATGATTAATAGTTAATGAGGACTGTTTTTTTTGTTGCAGAATGTGGTTTATGTGCAGAATCTGTTTTCTGATTATTTGCAGAATTGGACACATCTACTGCAGAGTTTGTTGTTGCTACTGAATCAATAAAATCTGCAAAATTCGAATTTTGTTGCTGCTCATCTTGTAAGGATTTCCCAGGCCTCAAAGTAATAGCACTGACTGTAACACCCCAAAATTTCAAACTTATGTTATATATGTTATCTTCTATGATATCTATGATAAATAAATTTTAGGAATTTCTGTGAGTTCAATTAAATCAAAACTTAAGTAGACTTAACTATATAAGTTAATTTCATACCATTCTGAAAAATAAAATAAAATAATTTTATTTTTGGTCCCAAATACCTTTGAGGAATTTTTGTAAATAAATGAAAGTTCGGTTTTCAAATCCGTCAACAGATTTGATCATTTTCCATTTTTAGGGATTTTATGAGCTAATAAAATCTCTGGGTGATTTTGGGTACATTCTATTGTCCATTGGACAATAGATATTGTATCTTTGTCCATTAGATAAAACTTACTGATAAAAATCTTAAGAAAATATCTCTAGGACATTAATGACTTAAGGTGACTCACTAGGTGAGTCATGAAGAAGCATTTATGAGGTGATTCACCATGCCATTAAATGCCTTAAGGTGGCAAAACTGATGACAAACTCTTCATCCAAGCCCTTAGCAAGGGCCGGCCACCCTAGGGAAGATTTCCCCAATATTTAATTCCTTATGTGTCCTAGACTTTCCCTATAAATAGCAAGTGATCCATGCATTAATCTTCACACCAAATTCTCTCTTCTTCCTCTCCATAAGCCCACGGCTTCCTCCCCTAAAGGTCACGACCTTGCCCTCCAAAATCCCTTCCCAAACCCTTGCTAAAGTTCCAAACCTTGTTCTAGCATCTTAGTGTTATTTTGTGTAACACCCTCATTTGGATGTCACATTTTGCGGAACCTCAAGTTAATTTCAAAAACCTTTTGCAATTTCTTTATCAAAATATGAGTTCTTAAATTTCTTTTTATGGATATAACATAAAATAACCAGAAAAGAAATAACTCGAAAAGATTTCAAGAATACACATCATAAGTATTTATATCTGACTTCTACTGTTTAACAAAATACATAAAAAATATTCAGCAGAATGTCTACAAACTCTGTATATCATCTTATTGACCAAAGTTCTAAATACTTAATTATTTTGTATCCGAGTGGACACTCCATACGTAAGAAATCACCATGGAATTTAATTAAACTAAACAGATCCTTCCTTAATGCCATCGTCGTCTTCATAAGGCAGAAAGAATACCAGCTACCTTGTCGTCTTCATAAGGCCAAAGAAAACAATACAAAACATACAAAAACAATACAACAAAGAGGTGAGATTCTCGTCACCTATCAATACCAATAAAGCAGTGTAGAAAACATAATAATTTATATAGTTCCATAGATACAATCATGTTATCGAACAATGAGTAAATCAAAATCAAATAGTATAGTTATCATAGCAAATAACATAGTTTCATACTGGATCAACAGATATAATCATTTTATCAAATAATGGTTAAATCCATATCAATATGCATCTTGATAATGTGACAGTGTGACAACTGACTATGCAACCATATCATGATTGACCCCTACTCCATGGAGCTAAAACACAACAAGTCGGAGAGAGTGATTGGGAGTACATGTTCCGTATCTCATTAGCCTCCAATTTGCTCAAAAGTGCTACAGAATCATTTCTTTTGGCAATACGGCTCACGAGAACACTCTCCACCAATCGGGAATAGGATAGTGTCTGGTCGGGATCGTTTGATGTGTTGTAATCATATCACCACGGCACAGTTCAACTGCCTCCTGTGGAGTTTCCGCACCCCGACATCCCCAAGATCATTGAAGATCTTCACTACACAATTCGCACCCGCACTAAGGTGTATGCTCAACTCCTAGGCTCAAAGTCTTAACAACAAGTCACATACAGACTATCACAATGCCATGGTCAACTAACCCATACAAAGTGCAATCACTCATAATTAATATAATAATTCATGGTCAACTAACCCATAATTATTGGTTTATCAAAACACAATCCCCTTGAGATTCAAGCCACCATTTTAAGAATAGCGTCAACTGTCCTATCCAGGGTTCAATCTACGTCGGCCCGATAGTAGTACCGCTATTTCTTAACCTATGGTGCTTCTAAAACATTTTTCCAAATCACGTAACACTACGGTTATGGTTTTCAAATCGCATAACATCTCTGTTACGTTTTTCAATCGCGTAAAACCATTTTTCTGTTTTTCAAATTGTGTAACTCAAAAATTAATATTTTTGAATCGCATAACAGTTTAAAATCACTTTTCAATTGCATAAAGCATTTTTCACAAATACTGAGCTATTTTGAACTAAATAAAATATTTCCAAACTTATTCTCACTTTGTGAGCTAAAAATAAGTTTCAAATATAAATAGAGATTTTTCAACAAATCTTTCGAAAATCATTTCTATTGAAAAACATTTATTTCTACATCAAATCATCACTAAAATGTTTTTCTCCAACTTTCTGAAAAATAAAAGTCTTTAATAAAAGTTAGCATTAATTCAAGATTGTTTGATACAAGTAAATACTTCAAGATCTAAACTAATCTTTTAGAAAACCTTTCATCTTTAAATCATCAGTAAATATTTTCTCTCCTATTTTCGAAAAATCCTTTAAACCATATACTTATTTTCGAAAATAAGAACAAAATCTTTAATAAAGTGAATATCATTCCTACATAGTTTCTTTTCAAAACTTTTCCATTTCCATCATGATTCATTGGTTTCCAACCAAACATATGCATGCTCATAACCATGTTTTTATCCACACATACATCATTTTTCTCACATAAGCTAAATCATAATTGAATTATAACAAGTTCATGTCATATATTTGTAAACATAAAAAAACATATAGGATAACCAAAGCATTAATCATAAAGCACAAAGCACAACATATCAACCATAAAACATGAAAGCATAAAATATAAACCATAAATTAGTTCCTCACCACCATATTGGTTGATGAGAGAAATCTCCCCCTTACCTTGGTTCAAAATCCTCTTTAGTGAAAGTTCCTTACCTTCCCACCAATAAAATCCTTCTTCCACCAACGAAATCCCTTATAGAACCAA
The DNA here is from genome assembly GCA_023212625.1 of Styphnolobium japonicum. NCBI lineage: Eukaryota > Viridiplantae > Streptophyta > Magnoliopsida > Fabales > Fabaceae > Styphnolobium > Styphnolobium japonicum. The sequence continues at coordinate 5,461,929 of JALBWW010000010.1, forward strand.
GTTCATAACTTTTAAACTCTAAAACATGGAATAAGACGATCATGGATCAATCCAATGATCTAAAACTTTGAAATAGAAATTTAAAAGTGAAGAGAAAGAATTTTCACCTTAGGCTCCTTCAAATTTAGGCAAGCTTGAAAGTCATGAAAAGAGTTTGTATTTCAAGAAACTTACAACATCAAAGTTTCTCAAAACACTACTAGGATGCTAGAAACTAACTTAGAATTTTGGCAAGAGTTTGGGAAGGTGAAGAAGAGCTCTTGGCCGTGAGCTTTAGAGAGAAGAAGTGAAGGTTTTGGTGTGAGTTCAAGTGAATGGTGAAGTTGGCTATTTATAGAAGAAAAGCAAGGACCAAGAAGTAATTAAAAGAAACCTTGCCATTAATGCATAGGTGATTCACCTAGATGATTCACCATGTCATTTAATGCATTCATGACTCACCAAAATGACTCACCCATCCACATAAATGCCATAAATATTTTCCTTGAGATATTTTTCAGTAGCTATTATCCAATGGACAAAGAACAATATATATTGTCCAATGAATAATAGGATGTATCCAAAATCACCCGAAGATTTTATTTGATCATTACATCCCTAAAAATGGAAAATGATCAAATCTGTTCCCGGAATTGAGTTTCGTAAACTTCCCTATTCCTAATAAATAGTCAGAGTATTTTTTGGTCAAAACATAAAAATTACTATTTTATTATCCAAAATAACCCCGCTTTAACACATAAAATCAACAAAACTTAAAAATTTCCAAAAATGAAAAACTTAATAATCTGGTATTAGATTCGAGTTCCGTGACTTTCCCCGGTCTTAATAAATAGTAAGGGTATTTACGGGCCGAAAATATAAGTTATTTATTTTTATTTTCCGGAACTGCTCCGTATCAGCTCATAGTGTTTATGAAAAATAACCTATTTTAAATGAAGCTCAGAAAAATTCCCAAAAATCATCATAAATCACAAAAATTGGGAAAATCATTATTTTAATTAAAAACAGAAATTTCGGGGTGTTACATTTTGAGAATATCTCTAGTTGGGACTTTCTCAAGAAGAAGCCTAGAAGTTAGCGAAATCTTAAGGTGAAATCATTTTTCTTTCACTTTTTAAGTTATTATTTGAAGGTTATAGATCATTGGGTTAGTCCATGATCAATCTTAAAATATGTTATGATGCTTGAAATAATATGTGGTTATGTTTCTTTGTGATATTGTACTAGTAGAAGTCAAGAAGCTTTGTTGTTGAAAGAGCTAGACTAAGAACCAAGGTAAGGTAGGGAGTTTTCTTTATCAACCAATATTATGGTATAAAATGACTTGTTGTATGTGATGACTTATTTTTATGTGCTAAAAACCGTGACTAGTGTCAAGTGTCATCTTGCTTGATTTGATTAAAGATTCATGTTCATATTATGTTTGATACTTATCTTTATACCTTGTTTAAATTATGTATTTTATAATTAATTTAGAAATAGGTAGGACTTTGTGATAAATAAACTATGTCTAGGACATACATACATTTAGTTTGATACATAGATTTCTTTAAAGTTATATTATTATGGTTAGTATTATAAAAAACTTAGAGAAATTGTTTAAGGAAGATTTATAACTTTAAATTAAACATAATGATTATGGAAAATAATTATTTTAATGAGTTTAGTAATTATTTAGAATAAATCTTGAATTTTCGAAAATTTGAGAATATGGGATTTTATCAAATTTATAGTTTTAAAGGATATTCTTGTTTATGGGAAAAGTTTTTGAGAATTTATTTTAAAGTTTTAAATATTTATTTTTATTTATTTGGTAATAAGAAAATGAAAATAAACTTGAAAATAATTAATTTATTATGAAATAAATTAGTTTTTGTGAAAAATACCCTACGCGATTGAAAATTTATAGAAAATGGGTTACGCGATTAAAAACTTACAGAAAACACTTTACGCGATGGAAAAACAATTTTTATAGCTTAACTGATTAAATTTTTACGGAAAAAGCTTTACGCGATTTGAAAACCGTAACAAATGTGTTACGTGATTTTGGCATCATATAATTGAGAAATAGCGGTACTACTATCGGGCCAACGTAGACTGGACCCTAGATAGGACAATTGAGGCTATTCTTAAGGAAATGGTAGCTTAAATCTCAAGGGGGTTGTGTATATATATATTCTAGGAATATTTATACTATATTAGTCTGTATGAGACATTATTATTGTAAGGCTTGGAGCCTAGGAGATCGAGCTTACACCTTAGTGCGGGTGCGAATGGCCAAGTGAAGATCTTCAATGATCTTGGAGCCGTCGAGGGTCTGGAAACTCCACAAGTGGCCGGCTGGAACTGTGCCATGGTATTATGATTGCAAAACACCGACGATCTCTACTATACACTGGTCCATTCACAATTGGTGGAGAGTGTTCACGTGAGCCGTATGCGCAAATGATTTGTTAACACTTGTTGGCTAACTGATACGGAACATGTACTCCCAATCACTCTCTCCAACTTGTTGTGTTTAACTCCATGGAGTAGGAATCATTTGTGTGCATCTGCATGGTCAGTTGTCATACTTGCATTATCCATTTGGACACTGAGGTTGGTATGTGATTATATTTGATTAAATATGATTTTATATGTGGATATTGACTTTAATTAATATATGTTGTTTTTATACAGTATTATTGGTATTTATGATGATATTAAGAATCTCACCCCTTTTTGTGTGAAACTTGTATTTTTCTGTATGTTTTAAAGATGTCGATAAATGATTTCTTCGGGTTTATTATCATTGATTTGCACGAAGGGCCAGATGCATGGCATGTCGAGTTGCTAGAAGAACGAGTCACCTATGTGGGTGGACTTACTATTTCCTTGCGAAGAACTTATGATGGGAACACAGTAACAAAGTTTTCCCTTTCCATATATGTTGAGCTGCATATGCCATTCAGTGATATCTGGAATGCCACGACCCGCCAAACACCTCGCGAGAGATCCACCATCTCTTCTGCGCGAACCCCGAGGTGGCGCCGTGCCCAAAGGACCTCAGCTCCAGGACCCTCACATCATAACGAGTTCATTTATGATGACCCACTGATGTAGATGAGGGAAGATGTCTGTATTGTATATATGTGTATATGTTTATAAATAGTATGAAAAAGTATATACATATATATATATAGGTAGTTGTAAAATATAGTATGTGAAAATTATATGTATATAGATAACCTGTGTAAAAATCAACTTAAAATAAATAAAATCTATGTGATATTAGTTGTATGTTTCTTATCTGTGTACGTTACCTCACTAGATATAAAAAGAACTTTATAATAAAATGTTAAGAGAATCTGTTGAGAAACCGTTAAGAATTTTAAAATGTGGCACTCAATTGAGGGTGTTACACTGACATTCCATTTAGGATTGGGAATTGTTTGTGCAGGAAGTTGACCACTGCCTTGAGCTTGTAACTGATTCATAGAGGAAGCTAATTGACCAATATGTGTCTCCAAATTTTGAATTGTGGCATCGGTCTTTTGTTGGAATTGGAAATAGTTGGTTACAAGTTGCTTCATCATATCTTTTAATGAAGGCTCAGACTTTGGTGTTGCATTTGCTTGCTGCTGCTGCTACATAATTGGCTATTGCTACATATTTGATTGAAATGGCCAACTAGTTCTAGCATGGGATTGAAATTGTTATTGTCTCATTGATTGCTGTTGGAAAGGCTGCCAATACTGATTGGTTATTGGGCAGTGGCATTGTCATATCTCAGATTTGGATGATCCCTCCAACCAAGGATATAGGTGTTGAAGAATGGGTCATATCTCTGCTGCTGCTGCTGAAATTGAGGTTTACTAGGAAAAATTCCTGCTACAGCAATAGATTGGTCTCGAATGGCAGAACCATCATCATGCAGTGTGGGGCATGGATTTATGGGATGGGATGAGCTAGAGCATATACTGCAAACTCTTGCAGGGGTCTGCACAGGTGGTTGGTGTTGTTCCATTGCCATCTGTCAGACCAAAGAAGTGAGCTCATCTAATCTATGTTCCATCCTTTGTTGATCAGCATGTGAAGAGGTATTAACTTCATTGACTACTCCGGTTGAAGCACCCATTCGAGTTCCAAATTACTGAGAATTTGCTGTCATGTTTGCAATTAAGTTTCTGGCAGCAGCTGGAGTTTTATCTACTAATGCTCCACCACTTGCAGCATTAATCATACTCCATTCCATTAGCATCAACCATTCATAGAAGTATTGGATTAGTAGTTGATCTCTAATTTGATGGCATGGGCAACTCGAGCACAATTTCTTGAATCTTTCCCAATACTCATGGAGAGTCTCACCATTGAGGTGCCTTATGCCATAAATATCTTTCCTTATTGCAGCAGTTCTTGATGCAGGAAAGAACTTCTCCAGAAACAGTCTTTTCATGTCATTCCAAGAAGTGATGGCAGCAGATTGTAAGTAATACAACCAATCCTTAGCAGCACCATCCAAGGAGAAAGGAAAGGCCCTCAGCTTGATGTGATCTTCAGCTATTCCATGAGGTTTCATGGTGGAGCAGACAACATGGAACTCCTTCAAATGCTTATGTGGATCTTCACCTGCAAGACCATGAAACTTAGGCAGCAAGTATATCAATCCAGATTTCAACGCAAAATCAACATTAAGTTCATGATATTGAATGCACAAAGGTTGATAATTCATATAAGGTGCAGCCAATTCCTTGAAGGTCCTATTATTATTGTCAGCCATAGTAAAATCAACAGACTCAGTAGTAGACACTGAAGCACTAACAGAAATAGACTCAACAGGATTAACAGAGACAATAAGATCAAGTGCCATGCCAAGTTCAAGTCCAATTCCGGAAGTGATTCTATTAATGCTACTACCAGTACTAGGAATTCTGAAAAGTGTATGAAAGGTTCTATCAATTTCAGGATCAAATGAATGCAAGGTACCAGGATCAGACCTAGTCATACAGCATGCAGCTCATAGGAAGGTACAGAAAAGCAATAACAACTAAAACACTAAAAATTCCTAAAACAAATACTCCAAACAAAAATCTACAAAAACATAAAAACAGTATCAACTGAATTTTAAAAATTGTGGGACTACCATAGGGTGAAATCTACAAAAAAATGCTATCTAGTAGAATAATAAAAAATCTTAAAAAATTGAAAAAGTGATCTAAACAATGGAATTTGGCTAAAATAGGAGTGACCTCACTATAAATAATGAGCCCTTCTAGAAAAAACATTTTCATTAGTTTGCCAAAATTCAGGTCAATCAGAGATACTTTACCCAATTTCAGCCGAATTCCACTTGAAAAGGCTTCAAAAACAAAACAAACACAAATGTTAGAGTTAGATGGGGTCTAGAAATGATCAAATAGTTGCCTTGGATCACTGGTAACGGCGCTAAATTTGACAAGAGGTTGTCGAGACTCGTCAAATAAATAAAAATTACCAGTTCACAAGCTAATTTGTAGTATAGAGAATGAACCGAATCGTCTCTCAAGGATCCAAAAACAAATATTCAATTAGATCAAGATAATTAGAAAGGGGGGTTTTGTTGTTGATTAACAAGATTGACAAAAGTACGAGACTTAAAATTGTAAACAAATCTAAAGATGCAACTAATCCAAGGAAATTTACCAATCTAGAGTTTAATCCATCATGGATCACAAGGAATCCACTTAATTACCAACCATGTTCTTGGCTTTAGATCATATTAAGAAGCCTTAACATGATCCAAGAATCCTCTACTAGATGATCTAGGATTTAGTTAACCAAGATTAGATAAAGTAAGCACCATCCAAACATAAATTAACTTAAGATATGAAATTTAACCAAGCTAAACAATCCATCAAAAAGCTTTGATATATTGTTTAATCTTTGTGATCCTCTTTGAATACATGATAATAAAGCTATTATCACATCAACATTAAAAATACTCAAACTTACTTGAAAATGAATGATTATAATACAAAGAGATTTGCTCTATTTATAGTAATCCTAGAAGCCAATTTGTAATTGAAAATAATATGAATGCAAGCTTTAAAAACATGAAAATTGTCAAATTTAGTAGCTTGATGCATGGTTGGTGGGTTGGTGCATGGTTGGTGAGTTGGTACATGGTTGGTGGCTTCTAGTCAGCAACTCTTATCTAATTTCCAGCTTGACTTTCGTGCCCTAAACGATGTATTTTGACTTGGAGGTCTTCAAGACAGTTGTAGACAATTGTCTCCTTGAACTTTTGGTGTTGGTTTCATGCCATTTAAACTTTTACAACTCCAGATATTCCAAAAACATTAAACCAACCTCATGTTAGGTTGGGAGAACGTGTTTCCAAATTCAAACCAACTTGCAGCTTCATAATCATGCCTAAAACGACATCTATTGACTAAATGGTCATCAGTGAAGTTGGAGATATGGGTCTTATCTTTCCAATGGTCGTGTTTCAGCTCAAAAGGAGGCCTATAGCCCATGATATGGTCCAATATGTGCACACTACTCAGATTCCAATGACAGCAAACCCACTTTGAATTGCAGGGCTATTTTGGACCCTTAGAAGTCCGATCCAACTCTTAAGTTCTGCATAAACCTTGTAGAGACTTGTCTTTGCTTTCCAAAGACACCAAGATCACCTCAAATGGATCACAAGTCCCAAGTTATGGCATAACCAATGAGGAAAGGTCAAAATGCATCAAAATCCAAGAATTATTCACAATTTGCATTAAAGACCAATGAGGCTCAATAACATTATACTCAGCTAAAATACTAATATTGGGCACAATAAACATCTAATAAAGCCTAGTACAAAGCTAACATAAGTGTCTCAAATTGATTGATCAGGATCCACACAAGCACTTGAAGGAATTCCACGTGGTCTGCTCAACCATGAAACCTCATGGAATAGTTGAGGATCACATCAAGTTGCAGGCATTTCAATTTTCACTGGATGGTGCAGCCAAGGACTGGTTATGTTACCTTCAACCAGCCTCTATAGCATCTTGGAATGACATGAAGAGGCTGTTTCTGGAGAAATTCTTCCCTGCCTCAAGAGCTGCTGCAATCAGAAAGGACATATGTGGCATAAGGCTGATGACTGGGGAGACATTGCATGAATACTGATTCAATATTATTATGAAGGATTGCTACCTATGGACAGAAGCATGGTTGATGCTGCTAGTGGAGGTGCCCTGATTGACAAAACTCCTGCTGCTGCTAGCAATTTAATTGCTAATATGGCTGCCAATGCCCAATAGTTTGGCACTAGGGTCATTACCTTAACCAGAGGAGTCAATGAGGCTCATGTTTCCAATGCTGACCAACAGCGGATGGAGCACCGAATTGATGAGTTAACCTCCTTGGTGAGGCAATTAACCATAGGACAACATCAAACATGTGTGGCTACAAGAGTTTGTAGCATATGTTCTAGTTCCTCTCATCCCATAGATTCGTGTCCCACATTGTAAGATGATTCTGAGTTTCAAGACCAATCTGTGGCTACAGGTGGTATATTTCTGATAAACTGCCATTTTATATACTTAAATGCTAGGAATTTGAGTTTGATTTGGTATTTATTTGAAGATTTTATAAGGAAAACTTACCCAATTTCCTTTGAATGTTGCAGGATGAAGATTTATGAAAATCAAGCTTTAAAGTGTTAAAATGGAAGCAATCTTGGGAAAGATACAAAGATATCAGCAACCTAATTATGAAGGATTTTTCCAGGATTCTATGAAGATATCATCAACATAATTATGAAAGATTTTGGCAAGATCCTACAAAGATATCATCAATCCAGTTGTGGAAGTTTCCTATTTTTATATTCTTGGAAGATTTTCCCTCTTATCTCACATTAATTAAGAATACTCAAAGTGGGAAAGCAATCTACTTTCCCTGTTATCCAAGAATTGCACATTAAATGAATTTGTGCACAATTAGGAAACCCTAAAAGAAAAGATTGTAGAGTTGTTGGGCCACTAAAATATTATAAAGGAGGAGTGACAGCACAAGGAAAAAGGTATCTGGCATTCAGAGAAAGAAAGTAGCTATAGCCCTTTGCTTGATTAGAGAGTTGTAGCGGAGCTTTGGAGGTTTTTGAAGCTATCAAGTGAAGGACCGTCTCCCCAATTGTTCGTGAAGGACCTGTTTCACCGCAAGGGGGTTTCCGGGTTTTAGTTTTTCTATTGTTCTTTTATGGATTTGAATTTGGTTTTAGTTTATGCTTTGTTCTCTTTGACTATGCGTAGCTAAATCCATAACTAGGGTTATGGTGGATCTTATGTTCAAATTCTTATAATGTTTTCCTAATTCTAAATAATTTTGTGTTTCCCCAATTGATTGGATTTTTCCTAGTGCTTTGTTTTCCAATAAGGTTTGCGCACCCTTTAAAAAGTTAATTGATTGATAGCGGCCGTACCACAATTAGTTAACGGAACTCTAGGATTAATCGGTTGGGGTTGTGTGGACCAAACTCAATCCTTTATTTTCAATCGATTATTTAATTAACAAATCTGCTGGTTCTTTATGCTTTTCTTAGCCCATTTTGCCTTGCATGACCATTGGGGGTCTCAGTTGAGAAAAAGAATATTAATATTGCATGACCATTGGGTATTAATAGCATTAGAGCAGGTGATTGGCAATCAATCGGAACACATATTATTGGGTAATTTTATGAGTTTTGACATAAGTGAAACCAGACACCCTAGGCTTTCCATAATTGAATCTTTGCTTGATAATCTTTGATTTCCTCACTTTTTCCTAATTGCTTGATAGTTTTTCCTTTCTCATTCGAATTTCATTGTCTAGATAACATAAGGGATTAATTAACTTAGTAATTGCCAACAATCCTTGTGGGTTCGATACTTGGAGTCCCAAATACTCCTTTATTACTTGTGCGACAGGGTGCACTTGCCCTTAAGTGCGATTTTAGCGTAACAAGTTTTTGGCGTGTTTGGGATTGTTTTTGGTGATATTAGGGAAATTAATTCCTAGTTAATTTAGACGCCAATTTTTATTTTTATTTTTTTTATTTTTATTTTTTTATGCTAACGTGCTCTCATAATCCTGTTTTGTAGTTTGACCCTGAAATTGATAGAACTCTTTGCAGGACTAAAAGACAAAGAAAAACCATGTCTGAAGAAGACCAGAGGACTATGCTGGACTTTGCTCGGCCTATGGCAACAAATCTGACAGGGAGTATTACTAGGCCTCTACGTGAGGCTAATAACTTTGAGATTAAGCCAGCCTTGATCTCTATGTTGCAATCTTCCATTCAGTTTAGTGGGTCACCAAGTGATGACCCTCACTTGCATTTAAATGAATTTTTGGAGATTTGTGACACTATAAAATATAATGGGGTCTCTAATGATGCCATTAGGTTGCGCCTATTCCCTTTTTCATTGCGCGACAAGGCTAAACTATGGCTAAAGTCTTTGCCCTCTGGATCCATTACTACCTGGGATCAGCTTTCAATTAAATTTTTAGATAAATATTTTCCATCTGCTAAATCTGCTAAATTACGTAATGACATATCTACTTTTGTGCAGGTGGAGATGGAATCTCTGTATGAAGCATGGGAACGATTCCAGGAATTGCTGAAAAAATGTCCTCATCATGGCTTTCCAGTGTGGCAATTGGTGCAATCCTTTTATGATGGGCTATCTTCTTCTAATAAGGCCATGATTGATGCGGCAGCAGGGGGTAGTATTTGGCGCAAGCGGCCACAAGAAGCCTATGAGTTGATAGAGCAAATGACTTCTAGTTATCAGTGGAAATCTGGTGACAGACTTATGGTCAAGAAACAACCTGGGGCATATCAGATGGAGTCAAATGCAGCATTGGATCTCAAATTGGATGTCATTACAAAGAAATTGGAAACACTGATGCAGGCACAATCACAATTCACACCTGTCTCTCCATCTCTTTGTGATCTTTGCGGCATGGTGGGGCATGAAAGCAAGAATTGTCAGGTGGGTAATCGCTTTGTTGAATCAGCTGAGGAGGCCAACTATTTGGGTAACTCTAACTGGGGGCAAAACGATCCATATTCCAACACTTATAATCCTGTTTGGAGAAATCACCCCAATTTTTCTTGGGGAGGTCAACAGAAAGGTCAAAGCCAAAATCAAAATGTCTATAGGCCGCCTCATTTGCAAAACCAAGGAGGCAGGCAAGAAGAAAAGAAGCCTAATCTCCATGATACTATGATGCAATTCATGGAGAAAACTGATGACAAGATCAAGACATTGGAAAATCAAATCTCTACTCTTGCGACATTGATGACTCAGAGAGCACAAGGGACCTTACCTAGTCAATCAGAACCAAATCCAAAGGAGCAGGTTAACATAATTACCCTTAGAAGCGGTAAAGAAGTCGAAGGCCCTCATGGTAAGAAAGATGGAAAATTAGAGGAGGACAAAGGGGTTCCTACTGATGGGAGCCCAAAAGAAGATAAGAAAGTTGACAATGTGGTGAAGGAAGTCTTAGAAAAAGAAGCTCCTATTCATACTCAAAAGCTGAAAATTCCTTTTCCTCAGAGGTTGAAGGCTAGCCAACATGACCCACAATTTACCAAGTTCTTGAATTTGTTAAAGCAGCTGCAGATAAATATCCCTTTTGTGGAAGCTATTGCACAAATGCCTAAATATGTAAAGTTCCTTAAGGAGATATTGAGTAATAAAAAGAAATTAGAGGAGTTTGAAACGGTAAGGCTTAATGAGGAGTGTTCTGCCATCCTCCTGAAGAAGTTACCACCTAAGCTTAAAGATCCAGGGAGTTTTACTATTCCTTGCTCTATTGGTCCTTCTTATTTTGAAAAAGCTTTATGTGATTTAGGCGCGAGCATTAATTTGATGCCTTTATCTGTTTTTCGCAGGTTAGGTATGCAAGAGCCTAAACCCACTACTGTTTCGTTGCAGCTTGCTGATAGGTCCATCACCTACCCCAGGGGTATAGTGGAGGATGTCCTAGTCAAGGTTGACAAGTTTATCTTCCACTGTGACTTTATAGTACTTGATATGGAGGACGATGAAGAGGTTCCCATAATTTTTGAAGCGAGACCCTTTTTAGCCCTTGTGAGAACCATTATTGAGGTTGTGAGGAAGCTTACTTTAAGGCTTGATGATGAGGAAGTTGTTTTTAAAATTTTTGATTCTTTGAAAATTCCTTCCACTTTTCATTCTTGTAATTTTATTAATTCTTTGGATAATACTACATCGCCTTGATATCTTCTCACTTTCGTGGGAACAATTAATTCAAGATCCCCTTGAGAAAATTTTAATTTTTGGCAGGGGATGAACTTATGGAGTCCGAAGAGGTGATAGATGACATAATGACATTGAAGGTAGGAATGGTCCAAGAGAGATGGAAAGGGACGAGACAATTCAATGTTCTAGAGGGGCTTAATTCACAATTGCCAAAGCAGTCAATTAAAAAGCCCCCAGATATCATTCCCCCTAATATTTCATATGCACAAGGAAAACTAAAGTCAAGATGGATTGGCCCTTATGAAGTTGTCAAGGTCTTCCCATATGGCGTGCTTGAAGTTATGAGAGATGGTCATGAGACTTTCAAAATTAATGGACAGGGAGCTAAGCATTATGAGGATGGTGCGGTACCTGAGCGCCAAACAACGTTCTTGGAATAAGCCCCTTGGGGCCTAACCGTCAGGCTCGCGACGTTAAACAAGCGCTTTGCAGGAGGCAACCTGTGTTTCTTTCCCTTTTTGTTATCTCTTGTGTGTTTTGTTCTTTTTTCTTTTTCTTTTTAAACTTAAAACCCGCCAAGCTGCGTTTCTGCTGATGCACTCGGATTACTTCTGTCGTTAGCTACCTACCAGGAAGTGCTCTTTTCATCCCTCTCCCTTCATTATCTTTTTATTTTATTTATTTTCTGCATTGGGGACAATGCTGGCCTCTAAGTGTGGGAAGGGAGTTCAAAGTTTGTTAAGCCTTCAACTAATTAAATGCATGCCTATTCATTGAATATATCTGTTTGCATGTGGTTGCTTGAACTAATACTGAGAGTTTGTCTTTAAGTAATGAGTCTGACCCAGTTATTTTGGGAATTAACAATTTCTGTCGTCAAGGATCCCAATTAAAAGATTTTTTTTTTTATAAACATTTGATCGAAATTGATTTGGGTTAATCCTGAGAAAGCTAAAAATTAGCATAAAGTTCCCTTTTTGAAAATCTTTCCACTGAATTGAACTTCTAAAGGTGAGAATTGGACCATTACAGGGATTTGTGCTTGATATTGTATTATCCCTTTCTTTGTTTGAGTGATTTTCCCAAAGATTGTGCATTCTAGAACTTGCTTTTTAACCATTTCAAGGCGAATTTGGATCGCATGCATGCTTAAATATGATTGAGGCACTTTAGGTATTATTCAATGCCTTCTGATTTGCTTATCCACTAGTTGCCCATTTTGAGCTTTATGAATACTAATATTCCTTGGTACCCTTGTCTTTAATTCAAGCATATGCAGGTAACCTTTTGGAAAAAGGATGGAGCAATTAGTTGGAAATTTGGTTTGGAAAGAAAATAATTGTGTTGCTAGCAGATCTTTGCCTTTTCCTTCAATCGTGTTGAAAAACAAAAAAAAAGAAGAAAAAAAAATTTCAAATCAAAATGACAATTGTCAGAATGATGAAAAAAAAACAGAGAAGAAAAAAAAATTGTTGAACAAGGTTTGAAAAATAAAGAAAAGAAAAGAATGGAAAAAGGAAAAGTCAAGTGATGAGAGAAAAGGAATTTATGATGAATGCTTGTAAGGTAGGAATGAAATTTTGTTGCTCCATCTTTGCTCTAAAAGGGTACTTTGTTTAATGCAAATTTTGATTAAGCCTTTTGTGTTTATCCTTTCTTTCTTTACCTTACCTTTACGTCATCTAACCCATGGCCAAGTTACAACCAATGAAAAGACCTCTTGATTTTTGCATGCATGTGATCTCCTTAGTGGAGATTTGGTTTATTATCAAGCCTATGGTAATGTGCTTTCTTCAGGGAAATTGAGTGTTAAGTCTTTACCCTCATACACTTTGAGAGATGGGAGAAAAGTGACCCTATCCAGTGGAAAGTTTGATTTTTGGGAACCTAAAGCCTCTAATTGGGCTAACTCATGGTTACTCTCTTATCTGTTGAGATTGATTTGTTTGTCATTTCTTTGGTATGGATGGAATCCTTGGTCGATTTATTATTTGATTTCCCTATTCTTTGGGGCCAGGATTATTGCTTGAGGACAAGCAATCTTTAAGTGTGGGAAGGTTGATAAACTGCCATTTTATATACTTAAATGCTAGGAATTTGAGTTTGATTTGGTATTTATTTGAAGATTTTATAAGGAAAACTTACCCAATTTCCTTTGAATGTTGCAGGATGAAGATTTATGAAAATCAAGCTTTAAAGTGTTAAAATGGAAGCAATCTTGGGAAAGATACAAAGATATCAGCAACCTAATTATGAAGGATTTTTCCAGGATTCTATGAAGATATCATCAACATAATTATGAAAGATTTTGGCAAGATCCTACAAAGATATCATCAATCCGGGCTTGTGGAAGTTTCCTATTTTTATATTCTTGGAAGATTTTCCCTCTTATCTCACATTAATTAAGAATACTCAAAGTGGGAAAGCAATCTACTTTCCCTGTTATCCAAGAATTGCACATTAAATGAATTTGTGCACAATTAGGAAACCCTAGAAGAAAAGATTGTAGAGTTGTTGGGCCACTAAAATATTATAAAGGAGGAGTGACAGCACAAGGAAAAAGGTATCTGGCATTCAGAGAAAGAAAGTAGCTATAGCCCTTTGCTTGATTAGAGAGTTGTAGCGGAGCTTTGGAGGTTTGAAGCTATCAGTGAAGGGACCAAGTCTCCCGATTGTTCGTGAAGGACTGTTTCACCGCAAGTTTTAGGGTTTAGTTTTTCTATTGTTCTTTTATGGATTTGAATTTGGTTTTAGTTTATGCTTTGTTCTCTTTGACTATCGTAGCTAAATCCATAACTAGGGTTATGGTGGATCTTATGTTCAAATTCTTATAATGTTTTCCTAATTCTAAATAATTTTGTGTTTCCCCAATTGATTGGATTTTTCCTAGTGCTTTGTTTTCCAATAAGGTTTGCGCACCCTTTAAAAAGTTAATTGATTGGTAGCGGCCAGTACCACAATTAGTTAACGGAACTCTAGGATTAATCGGATTTGGGGTTGTGTGGACCAAACTCAATCCTTTATTTTCAATCGATTATTTAATTAACAAATACTCTTTGGTTCTTTATGCTTTTCTTAACTGTTTGCCTTGCATGACCATTGGGGGTCTCAGATTGAGAAAAAGAATATTAATATTGCATGACCATTGGGTATTAATAGCATTAGAGCAGGTGATTGGCAATCAATCGGAACACATATTATTGAAGAATTGGGTAATTTTATGAGTTTTGACATAAGTGAAACCAGACACCCTAGGCTTTCCATAATTGAATCTTTGCTTGATAATCTTTGATTTCCTCACTTTTTCCTAATTGCTTGATAGTTTTTCCTTTCTCATTCGAATTTCATTGTCTAGATAACATAAGGGATTAATTAACTTAGTAATTGCCAACAATCCTTGTGGGTTCGATACTTGGAGTCCCAAATACTCCTTTATTACTTGTGCGACAGGGTGCACTTGCCCTTAAGTGCGATTTTAGCGTAACAATTTCCTGGGAAGCCACATTTCCATCAGCAGCAGCAATAGAAATATGATCCATACTAAAATGCTTATAACCCTAGCTGGAGGGACCATCCCAATCAGAGATATAGGAATGCATCCAATCAGCAGCCACCAAACCAGTATAGACCACCATTCCAGCAGCAAGTAAGGCCAAATTAGTTTCAGCCACATACTAGACCAAGTAGACCGCCATTCCAACAGTAAGGTCCTATAGCCATGAAGTCTGAGCCCTCATTGGAGGATTTGGTGAAACAGTTGGCCACCAATAACATATAGTTTCAACAGAGAACTGAAACCATCATTCAGAACTTAAAGACTCAAATTGGTCAACTTGCCACATCTATTCATGAATTAAAGTCACAAGATTCTAGCCAATTACCCTCTCAAACCACTCCAAACCCTAGAGGAAATGTCAGTGCTATAGCTTTGCACAGTGGTAAGTACATCAACAGATTAATGTAGTAGATAATTCCGGATTCTGCTCTTGACCTAGAAAAACAAGATTCAGTAGTAAATTCAAATTCTATAGCAGATTCAGTAGCAAATTCAAATTCTTCAGTAGTAAATGATCCTACAACAGCCAAACAGAAAACAAGATCAAACTAGAAGTTGACTGAAAATTCAGTGCAGCAGAAAAGTGAACATCCACAAAAGTCAACTTCCAACATTCCTCTTCCTTTCCCAACCGAATGATACAGTCGAGGCATATGGTTGAGACTAACTTGGATAAGGAAATTATGGAGACTTTTCAGAAGGTTAAGGTGAATATACCTCTCTTGGAGGCAATTAAAGAAATCCCCAAGTATGCCAAGATTTTGAAAGAGATGTGCACCCATAAGAGGAAGTTAAAGGGGACTGAAAAAGTGAGTATGGGGAGGAATGTCTCTGCTTTGATTCAGCCCAACCTGCCTCCCAAATTCAAAGACTTAGGCACTTTTACCATCCCTTGCACCATAGGGCACCAACAGTTCACTCATGCCTTGCTAGACTTAGGAGCCTCCATCAATGTAATGCCAAAGTCAGTTTACATTTCCTTGCATATGGGAGAGTTAAAGCCCACTGGCATTGTCATTCAGTTAGCAAACCAGAGCACGACTCAACTTGCAAGAGTGTTGGAGGACGTTCTGGTTCGGGTAAATAATTTAATATTCCCAATTGATTTTTATGTGTTGAATATGGAAGATGAATTTGCCTCTTCCCCACCCCCATTGATCTTAGGTAGGCCATTTTTGAAAACTGCTAAAACTAAGATTGATGTGCATGCTGGTACCCTTTCCATGGAATTTGGTGATGATATCATTCCGTTTAACATTTTTGATGCCATGAAATACCCTTTAGAGGATCATTATGTTGTTCATTTTGATGTCATTGATTTAGTCGTTGATGATATGCATGCTGATATGTTGGCAAAGTTCCCTGAAATTGTAGGATACACTGTTAGTATAGTTTGCGATACTTGTTCTGCCTCCTTCGGACTTTCTGGTTGTTAACTCATTGCAATGTGTGCAGCCTGTGCTAAGATTTCTACATACTTGTCATGTGCTGTTGTTAATTCTGCTGTCATTGATGATTTTGTTTCTGTTATTAATGGCAATGATGTTGTCATTCATCCTGCAGTTAAATGTGATTCTTTTGATTCCATAGGATATGATGATGTTGTTTTGCAAGATTGTGCACAGCTTGCAGGGACAGTTGCAGCAGGTGCAACTACTGAGAATTTGGAAGATTTAGTTTTGGTTCCAAAACTAGTACTGCCAGTCCAGCAACCACCCTCCATTGAACTTAGGCCCCTACCCGAGCATTTGAAGTATGCATTATTGGAGAAGGATGAGAAGCTCCCAGTCATAGTGGCCAAACACCTCCAACCTGAGCAAGAAACTAGATTATTGGAAGTCTTGAAGAAACACAAAAGGGCAATTGGTTGGACACTTGCAGACATTCTTGGTATTAACCCTTCCATATGCATGCACAGTATATTACTTGAGGAGGAAACTAAACCAATGAGGCAACCTCAGAGGAGACTGAATCCTCTTATTCTAAATGTGGTGAAAAAAGAGGTGACCAAGCTACTGTAGGCTGGCATTATCTATCCCATCTATGACGGCAAATGGGTGAGCCCGGTGTAAGTAGTTCCAAAGAAATTCGGGGTGACTGTCGTGGCCAACCATAAGAATGAGCTCATTCCAACCCGAGTACAGAATAGCTGGAGAGTCTGCATTGACTACAGACGCCTCAACCAAGCCACTTGGAAAGATCATTACCCTATTCCGTTCATTGATCAGATACTGGAACGGTTGGCTGGTAAGTCCCATTACTGCTTTTTGGATGGCTACACTGGATACTTCCATATCCACATTGCACCAGAGAATCAGGAGAAGACCACATTTACCTGTCCCTTCGGCACCTTTACTTACAGATGGATGCCCTTTGGCTTATGCAATGCCCCTGGTACCTTCCAGCGGTGCATGGTGAGCATATTTTCTAATTTTTTAGAAGAGTGCATGGAGGTATTCATAGATGACTTCACTGTCTATGGTTCTTCTTTTGATTCATGTTTAACTAGCCTATCTAGAGTGTTGCAAAGATTCATTGACACTAACCTTGTGCTAAATTTTGAGAAATGTCATTTTATGGTAGAACAGGGTATAGTTTTAGGCCATGCAGTATCCAGTAAGGGCATTCAGGTAGATCCTACCAAGATTAATGTTATTACTTGTTTATCTTACCCCACATGCGTGCAGGAAATGCGTTCTTTTCTTGGTTATGCAAGTTTCTACAGGCACTTCATTGCCAACTTCAGCAAGATTGCCCTTCCACTTTCCCACTTACTGCAGAACGATGTAGAGTTTAATTTTGATGGCAAGTGCAAGGCAGCTTTCAACCACTTGAAGCGGGCCTTGAGCAATACCCTCGTCATCCAGCCGCCTGATTGGACATTGCCATTTGAGTTAATGTGTCATGCTTCTAACTATGCAATAGGAGCAGTCTTGACATAGAGAGTGGGGAGAGCTTCTAATGTGATATACTATGCTTCCAGAACTCTGTATGCTGCTCAGGCCAATTATACTACAACCGAAAAAGAGCTTTTAGCCATTGTTTTTGCTTTGGATAAGTTTAGATCATATTTGCTTAGTTCTAAGGTTGTTGTGTTTACTGATCATGCAACTCTAAAGTTCCTTTTGAAGAAGCCAGAGGCAAAGCGCCGACTAATAAGGTGGATGCTACTTCTCCAAGAGTTTCATATAAAGATCTGTGACAAGAGTGGAGCAGAGAACCTAGTGGCAAGATCACTTAAGTCGCATTAAAAGAGCTTCAGATCCCTTCCCTGTACAGGACTCCTTCCCAGATGAGCAGCTTCTGCAACTGCAAGGTAAGAACACATCCCCTTGGTTTGCAAATGTGGTTAATTTCCTAGTTGCTGGTGTTCTTCCTACATGTTTTACTAGAGCTCAATCTGATAAATTGAAAAGTGAGTCTATGTACTATGTATGAGATGATCCTTATCTGTGGAAGCTTTGTAGTGACCAGATTATTAGGTGTGTCTCTGATCATGAGTTTCATTCCATTCTTAACTTTTGTCATACATTTACATGTGGTGGGCACTTTGGCTCCCAACGTACAGCTAGGAAGGTTTTGGACTCTGGGTTGTATTGGCCTACCCTATTTCATGATGCATATCTGTTTTGTAAGTCTTGTGAACAGTGCCAAAGAATAGGGACAATTTCACACATGAATGAGATGCCTCAGCAGCCTATGCTGTCTTGTGAGATCTTTCATGTTTGGGGTATTGATTTCATGGGCCCTTTCCCTATTTTGTAACACCCCAAAATTTCTGTTTTTTATTAAAATAATGATTTTCCCAAATTTTGTGATTTATGATGATTTTTGGGAATTTTTCTGAGCTTCATTTAAAATAGGTTATTTTTCATAAACGCTATGAGCTGATACGGGGCAGTTCCACAAAATAAAAATAAATAACTTATATTTTCGGCCTATAAATACCCTTAGTATTTATCAGGACCGAGGAAAGTCACGAAACTCGAATCTAATACCAGATTCTAAAGTTTTTCATTTTTGGAAATTTTTAAGTTTTGTTGATTTTATGTGTTAAACTAGTGTTATTTCGAATAATAAAATAATAATTTTTAAGTTTTGACCAAAAAATACTTTGACTATTTATTAGGAACAGGGAAGTTTATGAAACTCAATTCCGGGAACAGATTTGATCATTTTCCATTTTTAGGGATTTAATGATCAAATAAAATCTTCAGGTGATTTTGGATATATCCTATTGTTCATTGGACAATAGATACTAATCTTTTTCCATTGGATAATAGCTACTGAAAATATCTCAACGAAAATATCTATGGCATTTATGTGGATGGGTGAGTCATTTTGGTGAGTCATGAACGCATTAAATGACATGGTGAATCACCTATGTATTAATGGCAAGGTTTCTTTTAATTACTTCTTGGTCCTTACTTTTCTCCTATAAATAGCCATCTTCACCATTCACTTGAACTCACACCAAAACCTTCACTTCTTCTCTCTAAAGCTCACAGCCAAGAGCTCTTCTTCACCTTCCCAAACTCTTGCCAAAATTCTAAGTTAGTTTCCAGCATCCTAGTAGTGTTTTGAGGAACTTTGATGTCGTAAGTTTCTTGAAATACAAACTCTTTTCATGACTTTCAAGCTTGCCTAAATTTGAAGGAGCCTAAGGTGAAAATACTTTCTCTTCACTTTTAAATTTCTATTTCAAATTTTTAGATCATTGGATTGATCCATGATCATCTTATTCCATGTTTTAGAGTTTAAAAGTTATGAACTTGGTTCTATAAGGGATTTCGTTGGTGGAAGAAGGATTTTATTGGTGAAAAGCTAAGGAACTTTCACTAAAGAGGATTTTGAACCAAGGTAAGGGGGAGATTTCTCTCATCAACCAAAATAGTGGTGAGGAACTACTTTATGGTTTATATTTTATGCTTTCATATTTTATGGTTGATATGTTGTGTTTTGTGCTTTATGATTTATGGTTTGGCTATCCTAAGTGTTTTTATGTTTTGAGATATGGAATGAACTTGTTATGATTCAAGTTTGATATAGCTTATGTATGAATAAAATGATGTATGTGTGGATGAAAAACATGGTTATAAGCATACATATGTTTGGTTGGAAACCGATGAATCATGATGGAAAAGGAAAAGTTTTGAAAAGAAACTATGTAGGAATGATATTTACTTTATTAAAGATTTTGTTATTATTTTTTAAAATTAGTATATGGTTTAAAGGATTTTCGAAAATATTAGTTATGATCTAAAGATGAAAACAACTATTTTTCAAGTAGAAACACTTTTTTGAAAATTTGTTTGGATCTTGAAAGGTTTTCTAAAGATTAGTTTAGATCTTGAAGTATTTACTAATATGAAACTTTTTTGAATTAATGCTTACTTTTATTTTTCAGAAAGTTGGAGAAAAACATTTTTGTAATGATTTGATGTAGAAATAAATGTTTTTCAATAGAAATGATTTTTGAAAGATTTATTGAAAATTCACTATTCATATTTGAAACTTATTTTTAGCTCACATAGTGAGAATAGACTTGAAAATATTTTTTTTAATTCAAAATAGCTTAGTATTTGTGAAAAATGCTTTACGCGATTAATTTTTTTTACAGAAAATGCTTTACGGGATTGAAAAGTGATTTTAAACTGTTACGTGATTCAAAATTATTAATTTTTGAGTTACACGATTTGAAAAGCTGAAAAAATGCTTTTACACGATTGAAAAACATAATAGAAATGTTATGCGATTTATAAAACGTAACAGAGATGTTACGCAATTTGAAAACTGTAACTGTAGTATTACGTAATTTGGAAAATGTTTTAGAAGCACCATAGGTTAAG
This sequence comes from Styphnolobium japonicum, assembly GCA_023212625.1. NCBI lineage: Eukaryota > Viridiplantae > Streptophyta > Magnoliopsida > Fabales > Fabaceae > Styphnolobium > Styphnolobium japonicum. Next base: position 5,482,556 of record JALBWW010000010.1, read on the forward strand.
AAACAACGGTACTACTATCAGGCTGACGTAGACTGGACCCTGGATAGGATAGTTGACGCTATTCTTAAAATGGTGGCTTGAATCCCAAGGGGATTGTGTTTTGATAAACCAATAATTATGGGTTCATTGACCGTGAATTATTGGGTTGGTTATGATTAATTTGATAATTATGGGTTAGTTGACCATGAATTATTATATTAATTATGAGTCATTGCACTTTGCATGGGTTAGTTGACCATGGCATTGTGATAGTCTGTATGAGACTTGTTAAGGTTTTGAGCCTAGGAGTTGAGCTTACATCTTAGTGCGGGTGCGAATTGTGTAGCGAAGATCTTCAATGATCTTGGGGATGTAACATCCCTAAATTTCATATGTTATGACTTAGTTAAATTCTTTGGATGAGTTGTATGTTTTGTTACAGAAATGGTGATAGATTGAGTTAGAATAATTAATTTGAGATTTTGGCTATACCGGTGAACTCGGTAGAACTTAAGGAAGAAATAGGCGAAATCTAAAACTCTTATATTTACTCTGGCTAAGTTAGGACCTACTGGTAAATTAAATTTTCTTCAGGACCTATTGGGAATTCTTAGAAATCACAAGGGTATTTTAGTCTTTTTACACCCTCAGTGGCGAATTTGTGATTCTTCCTTTGAGTGAGGGGCAAAATGGACAATTCACACCCCTCCCTCTTGCTTAAGTGGACCGACCAGCCTAGGGTGAGCCAAAGGACTCATCTTCTCCAAATTGCTAAGTTCTCCATAGCCAAAGCTTGCTCCAAGGTTCAAAGTCCAAAAGTAAGTATTTTTACTCATCTTTTGGCATAGGTTATGTGATGGCTATTGATCACTATGATCTCTTCTTCAACCCTATGGTATTAGTTTCTTGAGAAACTCATTTTTATCTCTAAGAATCAAGAACACCCATGTCTAAAAGTTGGTTGTTTTGGTTGAGTGTTTTGATGGAAATTGAAGGGAAGGTTGCCTTGACTACCAATCCTATCTTGGAATCAAGTTTAGAGCATTTTAAGGTGAGTGTGGATTTACTTGTGCTATTGTATGATGTTCTTAGAGTGAAAGTGTATGAAGTAGGATTAAGCTTGAATCTATGGTTTTCACCTATGCTTAAGGTTCATGTGTTTTGTTACATGTTTTTAAGGATTTAGGTATAGGAAAGGAAAGTGAATGATATGGTTAGTGTATTTTGATGGATTTAAGGACATGATCCCATAGAGAGATTAGGGTTTTGATTTGAAGTTGGCCGTGGCACTATTCTTGCCCAGATTCCAAACCACGGGCGTGGTCACCACCACGGCCTGGCCGTGGTTCTCTTTGGAAATGGAAATTTGGTGTCTCGTGGCGAACCACGGCCGTGGCCTCCACCACGGTCTGACCGTGGTTGTCTCTGGAAGTTTGGTTTCATGTTTAAATACCACACCACGGTCGTGGCCTTCACCACGGGCTGGCCTTGGTTGGCTCTGGAATTACCCACCACGGGCGTGGCCTTCACCACACCCTGGCCGTGGTTGTCTCTGCTTCCAATTTGTTGAGTTTTATTTTCTGAACCGTGGCCGTGGTTACCACCACACCCTGGCCGTGGTTGACTCTGTTTGTGTTATAGTGGTGCATATGCCTAGGGTCTTGATACCATATGCTATGTTTAGGATTAAGGATGACTTAGCATTATGATGAGATATGTAGCTAAGTAAGAATGCTTGATAGAAGTGACTAAGCACTATAATGAGATGTGTAGCTAAGTAAGAATGCTTAATAGAATTGAGCATGATGGTTATGTGTTGTATATGCTTGAATTGGTTACATGTGATGTTATTATGATATTATGAATGAGCATGATATGAATATGAGAACATTGTATTGCATAGCGAGATGGCCTAACCGGAAGGGGTTAGTGTACAAGAATGAGGGGTGCCTAGCTTATAAGCTAGATGGAAATGAAATGGCATACTTATTTGCATTGCATTGCGAGGTGGCCTAACCGAAAGGGGTTAGTGTACAAGAATGAGGGGTGCCTAGCTTATAAGCTAGATGGAAATGTAATGGCATAACACATTGCATATGCATATTGCGAGGGCCTAACCAAAAGGGGTTAGTGCACAACAAGAGGAGTGGAGAAAGAAAAAGTGTGAATAAAAGGTGTGAACATCATGTGCATTCATTCATTGCATTGGTTGGTTGGTGTTACTTGACATATTGTGTGAATTGTGTTATACTTGCTCTCTACTTACATATATACTTTATCTGCAAGTTTATTCATATTCACTGGGAAGTTGTTCTCACCACCTCTTTATCAGATTCGCAGGAACACCCCGGACCCTCTACGAGTTAAGTACGGAGGATTCTGTTGTTTTATTTTGAGATTTGTATTTTGGTGGAGTTAAGCTCCGTGATGTAACTATAACAGGATGTGTATTATTCTGATGTAGATATGACAGGGAACTGAATACTACTATTGATGTACTCAGTTCTGTATATGTTTAGTGTGCTCAGTCAGGATAGTGTTTATATTACACTTGTATAACATTGCGTACTCTGATAATATTTTGGTGGAGATCTGAGATCTCTTGTTGTTATATGTGTATGTGTATATATATAATATATGTACTCTGGTTGGTTTGAAATGATTGTTGGAAATCCGCTGCTTATGTTATAATCTTGTGGTGATGTTCGAGAAACAAAGGAAACGCTGCCGAATTTTCTATACTTATATATATTCCACGTAAGACTTATGGTTGGTAAATAACATAGTAACTAATAGGTCTTACAGGGGACGTCGGGGTGCAAAAACTCCACAGGAGGCCAGTTAAACTGTGCCTTGGTGATATGATTGCAACACACCGAACGATCCCTTCCAGACACTATCCTATTTTCGATTGGTGGAGAGTGTTCTCGTGAGCCGTATTGCCAAAAGAAATGATTCTATAGCACTTTTGAGCAAATTGGAGGCTAATGAGACACGGAACATGTACTCCCAATCACTCTCTCCGACTTGTTGTGTTTAGCTCCATGGAGTAAGGGTCAATCATTGGATGATTGCATAGTCAGTTGTCATACTATCACATTATCATGATGCATATTGATATGAATTCACCCATTGTTTGATGATATGATTATATCTGTTGATTCAGTATGAAACTGTATTATTTGAAATGTTAACTGTACTATTTATTATTAATTTACCCATTGCTTGATAACATGATTATATCTATTGAACTATATAAAGTATTATATTTTCTACACTGCTTTATTGGTATTGATAGGTGACGAGGATCTCACCTCTTTGTTGTATTGTTTTTGTATGTTTTGTATTGTTTTCTTTGGTCTTATGAAGACGACAAGGTAGCTGGTATTCTTTCTGTATTATGAAGACGACGAAGGCATCAAGGAAGGATTTGTTTAGTTTGATTAAATTCCGTAGTGATTCTGACATATGGGGCGTCCACTCGGTTACGGAATAATTAAGTATTTAGAACTTTGGTCAATAAGATGATATACAAAGTTTGTAGACATTCTGCTGAATATCTTTTATGTATTTTGTTAAACAGCAGAATTAAACAGTAGAGTCAGATATAAATACTTATGATGTGTATTGTTGAAATCTTTTTGAGTTATTTCTTTTCTGGTTATTTTATATTATATTCACGGAAATAAATTTTAGAACTCATATTTTCATAGAGATAATACAAAAGGTTTTTAAAAATTAAACTTGAGATTCCGTTAAATGTGACATCCAAAGGAGGGTGTTGCATATTTCCTGTGGTTTTATTTATATTTTGTTGGCTGTTGATTATGTATCCAAATGGGTGGAGGCAAAAGCCACTCTGACTGATGATTCCAAAGTTGTTGTGGATTTTCTTAGATCACAGATTTTCTGCAAGTTTGGAATCCCGAGGGCCATTATCAATGATCAGGGTTCGCACTTTTTAACCGAAGAATAAAGGCTTTGATGAGAAAGTACAGTGTGTTGCACAAGGTTTCTACACCTTATTACCCCCAGACAAACGGGCAAGCCGAGGTTTCAAACTGAGAGATCAAGCACATATTTGAGAAGACAGTCTAGCCTAATAGGAAGGACTGGAGCCTAAGATTTGAGGATGCTCTGTGGGCTTACCGAACTGCCTACAAGACACCGATAGGGATGTCCCCTTACCGGATTATCTTTAGGAAGGTGTGCCACCTTCCGGTGAAAATTGAGCATGAATCCTATTGGGCAATAAGACAGTGTAACCTTGACTTGAGTCAAGCCGGATCTCAAAGGAAGCTCCAACTTCAGGAACTTGAGGAGCTTTGATTAGAGGCGTATGAGAACTCTCGGATCTACAAGGAGAAAACCAAACTCCTTCATGATAAGATGTTGGTACGAAAGGAGTTCACCATTGGTCAAAAAATCCTTCTCTACAACTCTCGCCTTAAATTTATGCTTGGTAAGTGACAAGAGGTTGTCGAGACCTATCAAATAAAATAACCGGTTCACAAACTAATTTGTAGTATAGAGAATGAACCGAATCGTCTCTCAAGGATCCAAAAACAAAGATTTAATTAGATCAAGATAATTAAAAAAGGGGGGTTTTGTTGTTGATTAACAAGATTAATAAAAGTAGGAGATTCAAAGTTGTAAACAAATCTAAAGAAACAACCAATCCAAGGAAATTTACCGATCTTGAGTTTAACTCATCATTGATCATAAGGAATTCACTTAATTGCTAACCAAGTTCTTGGCCTTAGATCACATCAAGAAGCCTTAACATGATCCAAGAATTCTTTACTAGATAAGCATCTAGGATTTGATTAACCAAGGTTAGATAAAGTAAGCACCATCCAACATAGATTAACTTAAGATCTAGAATTTAACCAAGCTAAACAATCTATCAAAAAGCTTTAATACATTGTTTAATCTTTATGATCCTCTTTGAATACATGATAATAAAGCTATTACCACATCAACATCTAAATCAAATTAAGCAATTTAATCTAGATAAAATCAAAAAGAGTGAAGAAGAGAAACTTGAATAACAATTAAGCAATATGAACAAGTAAACCAAGATCTCCAAATTAAACAACAAGATGGCTAATCCCTTGGATTGGATTATGAGAGCCTAGCCTTCCATGGATGGGAAGGAAGAACTCAAAATTTAAAGAACAAAAACGAAATTGCAAAGAGAATGAAGAAGAAGAGAAAGAAAACTCTCACAAATACTTAAACTTTCTTGAAACTTACTTCTAAATTGAATGCCTCTAATACAAAGAGGTTGGGTCTATTTATACTAATCCTAGAAGCCAATTTGTACATGTACATAATCTGAATACAAGCTATAAGAATCTGAAATTTGTCAAAAATGGAAGCTTGATGCATGGTTGGTGGGTTGGTGCATGGTAGGTGGGTTGGTGTATGGTTGGTGGCTTTTAGTCAACAACTCTTATCCGACTTCTGGCTTCAAATTCATCACCTAGACGGTGCATTTTGGCTTGATGTCTTCATCAAAGTTGTAGCCAGTTGTCTCCTTGAAAATCTCCAATTTGAATCATGTCATTTGACTTTTACAACTCCAGAAATGCCAAAACACTTCACCTACCTCAAGTTAGGTTGAAGAACGTGTTTCCAACTTCAGACCAACTTGTAGCTTCTGAAGCATGCCTAAAACGACATCTATTGACAAAATGGTCTTCATTGAAGTTTGAGATATGGGTCTTATCTTTCAAGTGACCAAGTTTCAGCCCAAGAGGAGGCCTATAACCCACTATATAGTCCAATATGTACATACTCGCCCAGATGGTTCCGTGACAGCAAACCCACTCTGCATTGCAGGGAAATTTTTGGACCCTTAGCATTCCGATCCAGCTCTTGAGTTCTTCATGAAACTTGTAGAGCATTGTCTTAGCTTTCCAAAGTCACCAAGATCACCTCAATTGGATCACCGAGTCCCAAGTTATGACTCCTAACCAAGGAAGAAAGGTCAAAATGCATCAAAATCCGAAAATTATTCAATATTTGCATTAAAGCCCAATGAAGCCCAACAACATTAAACTCATCTAAAGTACTAATATTGGGCACAATAAACATCTAATAATGCCTAATACAAAGCTAACATAAGTGTCTCAAATTGATTGATCAAATTCCCCCACACTTAAGCTTTTGTACTCGGGCAAAACACATAAGAACAAAACTAAAGAAAAACAAGAAACATAATATTATTAAACTAAAAACATAAAAACTGGACAGACTTAATCTAATCCATTTTCGTAGGAAAACACGATGGCACTTAGCCTGTGCCACAAGCCTTTAAACCCCTAGGTGTCCCTAGTGGACGAGTTGTAGTCTCGTGAGGGTTTACCAGGATGATACCCACAAACATGTAATATTTTATTTAATCAATTCAACTAATTTTTAAATACAAGCATTGTATTAAATATAAAACCATAATTAATAAGTAAAGTATGCTTAACAAAGAATAGTTGAATCAAATCAATTGAGAATAAAGTATAGCATAATCATGCTTTAATCGTAAATAGGCATGTTCAGATTGAGTAAAATTCTTCACAAGTGTCACTCAAATCACACAAGGTGTTTAGGTTAACTGCTTACGTCAACTCAAACAAATTATGAAAGTATTTTACCATAGGCTTGCATATACATCAATTCTCCACTACTTAGATCAAATAAATTGCAAAAATCAAGAGGTCTTTCAAAAAGGTTGTAATGGAACTTATAAGGTGAAGGAAGGGAACAATATAGATAATAGCGTGCTAAAACCAAAGAGAATAAAAAGAAAGCATTGAGGAGTAATTCAAGTATAAGGAATAAATTTTTAACAAAAACCATTAAATTCTCATTATTTTTACACATTGCTTTCTTTTTCTTTTTTTTTAATTTTTGTTATTTTTTTACATTTTTTTTTTGTTTTTTTTGTTTTTTTTTGTTTTTTTGTACCAAGCATTTCAGACGCACACCAATTCCCCCACACTTAAATCATTGCAAGCAAAAGAACTCCTCCAATAAGAAAATCAATGCTCTCCCATTCCCTAAGGTAAGGTAAAACATGGTTTTTCACCAAAGCTTGTAATGAGCTAAGAACAAAGAATAGGCAAATAGGTTTAGAGGGGAGTTAATAATTGATAAATGCAAGGTAGGTTTATTTGGCCAAAGCAAATTAAGTCAAGAAAAATGCCTGTCATTTTCATGCAACATATACAGACCAATGTAATCTCAAATCGATTCAATGCAAGTTCTAGAAAATAAATTCATAATTGACATCACTCATGAAAGAAAATAATCAAGTGAAAGTATCAAACTTGGAAAAGCCCAAAACTCACAAAGGTATGGAACATTCACTCAATTCAACCATGCCTTCTTTCTAATATCCACAATCATATACACATGTATATCATGAAAATGATTCAACTATAAACTGTTTTGCATACTTTTATCATCAATTAGCTCGATTCAAAGACATGCTTGTATCAAAATCAATTGAAAAGATCAAAATTGTGTGTGTGTGTTTTTTTTTTTTTTTTAATATATATACAAGAACAAAGATGATTTAAGACCTATTATGAAATGCAAGTTAAGATGCGTCTCAAGAGCAAAACTACTCCTACTCGCCATCATACATCTAAAAGTTAGTAACAATAAAGATTAGTTTTTTTTTTTTTTTTTTTTTTTTTAACTAAACTATGTACATGGTGATGTCAACTATCCTCCCCCAATTCAATTAAAGACATTGTCCCCAATGTCAAAATAAAGATAGGAAGAGTGTAGAAGGTCTTACCGTAAAACTCAGAAATCGGGCCTCGAAATAAGAAAAATTACAAAAACTAAAACCATAAGAGAAAACAAAAATTCACAAAGACAAAGTTAAATCAAGTTTTTGCTTTTTGTCAGTCACGCCTTGCTCCCAATTCCGTGGAGCCATTGCTGATCACGTTGTGGTACAAATGCATTGAGTTGATCGAGCAATTGTTCGTGAGTTGTAGCAGCTTACAAGACTTTGACGTGTCGCTTGTGAGATGAACCTTTTTCTACAAAGATGATCAAGAAAACAAAACAAACTGTCATAAAAACCATTAACATTTAATATACCTATGGGTTTTTGGTGAAAGTTCTCACAAGACTGTGGATGTAATTTGAAAGAGTTCTTCCAAAGTTTCAAAACCACCAGGTAGGGCAATAAAGGCATCAGCATTGGCGATCATAATGTTCATGCGTTGGTGCATGCAAAATACTATTACTTCATCCCCTAATGTTTTTCCAATGGGCTTATTGGGTCGAGCAAAGGACCGGGAATGACACCAAGGACTTTAAGCCACCTCCTAAATGTGCATAGCTTGCTACACAACCCATTAACCCAAGACTACCTCCTCCATAAACTAAACGGATTTCTCTCAACAGTTAGCACTGACCAAGATGGTGTGCAATATTTACAAACTCTTTATCTTTCCTGTGATTAGATCCACAAAAGACACAAACACTCTTTGATCCGACGAATCAAGTGACTTCCATTTTTTTCTCTTTGTTTTTTTTTTTTTTTTTTTTGTACTCTCACCTTATCAATGATCTGAAGAGAGCAAAGTGCATTATTTAAAGGCATAAAAACTCAAAGGTAATAATTACACCTATAAAGGAGGGGTAGATCTGCGTGTCAGATAAGTTTGAAAAAGCAAGTACGTAAATGATAATAGCTATATGACAAAGATAAAAGGCTAATCTATATGTGTCGAATAGTTTGAAAATATGCAACACATATTTCAAAAAATACGGCTAATTTTTTTTTTTTTTTTTTTTTTTCGAATTTTTTTTTTTAAATTTTTTTTAATAAACAATAAAAAAAAAAAATACTTACAGGAGGTGTGATTGTGGCTCACATTTTCCTCTGGTTTTACGTCCGCAACGCTCTTGAAGCTCTCTATGGGCCGATGGTTTCGGCTTTCCCATCCAATTTTCTTAAAAATTGGCAAACAGGTCTTTTGAGTCGATTCTGAGACTATAACGCCATGTTCATCTTGGAATATTGGCCATAAATCGAGAAGTACTCTCTGCACATCTCCACTAGGATGCGTCTCAAGAGTCAATAGAATGTTATCTAAAGACTCCTTACTCATGCCATCCTTTATGAAGTTAATTTTATCATCTCATTATAGACGTCATTCCAATTGATTTGCATTTTGTGTTACAGTCCATCTTGCACATTTATAGCACTGGTGAACCTTTTTGCTCTTCTCTTCTTTGCATATGAACTTTTGCCTAGCCCCGGCATATATGAAACAAGAGCGTCGTAAAATTCACCTCCCACCTTTGGCTTGACAACCAAACAGATATCCTCGCAGGATGCCTTTGTGCATAAGCATCCTTAACCTCTCAAACCTTGCACAATAAATGTTAGTTAAAGCATTTTGAGGGAGAGAAGGGAATTGCTTGCGGAGGTTGACAAGCTGATTATCCATTTCGAAAGAAAGAAGAAAGAGAGAAATTTTTTTTTTTTTTTGAGTAAAATTATATACGTATTTCTGTTGTTTGTGGGTAATCAAAGGACCGAAAAAGATTTTCACGAGTACCGTTATCCGCCATTTAACCTGAAAAATCATCTGCACAAAGAAAAACAAACAAAATTAAGAGATGTAAAAATCAAACTCGATAGATTTTCTTGCTTGGCACCGATTTTCTGCCTTGATTCCGTGAATGCAAAAAAAGTCAAAGTTTGAAAATGAAAGAGTTAGAAAACTTGGGTTGCCTCCCAAGAAGCGCTACTTTTAATGTCCTTAGCCAATATGATTGAAGATTTTGCACGAGCGATGGGTCCTCCCCAATAATGATTCAATCTCCTCGCAATTGACATTAATCGTGGCTTTTCTTTTCTACTTTTTTTTTTTTTTTTCTTCTTTTTTTTTCTTTGTCTTTTTTTTTTTTTTTTTCAACACAAGAGTGATCAATCATGGTAGAGGGCATCCCCGTAGCTGAACTTCCTCCACGAGGTTCTCTTGAGCTCCTTCATAAAAATTTTTGAGGCTGGTGACCATTAACTTTGAACACTTTGTTGGTGGCTTCACTCTTAATTTCCACCGCACCATGAGGAAGAATGTTAGTGACAACAAACTGATCATCCCACCTAGACCTTAATTTACCGTGCATCAACTTAAGGCGAGAGTTAAACAAGAGAACTTTTTTGCCCAATCGAAAACTCCTTCCGAAGAATAAACTTATCATGGAAGGCTTTGGTTTTTCTTTTGTAGAGCTCCGAGCTCTCATAGGCATCTAGGCGATCTCTTCCAATTCCTCGTGAATCGCAACTTCCGCTCTATGCCACTCCGCCAAATTCATGTTGCATTGCTTCACAGCCCAATATGCTTTGTGCTCAATTTCTATCGTAAGTGGCATGCCTTACCATAGACTATCCGATATGGAGACATCCCGATTGGAGTTTTGTAAGCGGTCCAGTAAGCCCAAAGAGCATCCTCAAGCCTCATGCTCCAATCCTTCCGATTAGGTTGGACTGCTTTTTTCAAGTATGCGCTTGATCTCTCTATCGAGACCTCGCTTGACCATTAGTCCGGGATGGTAAGGTGTAGAAACTTTATGCAACACGCCATATTTTCTCATCAATCCTCCATGCTCCGAAGCATGAAATGGGTGCCTTGATCACCGATGATAGCTCTGATTCCAAACCGCAGAAAATCATGATCTAACAAAATCCACAACAACTTTGGAATCATCAAATCCGAGTGGCTTTAGCCTCCACCCATTTTGATACATAATCAATAAATAGCAAATGTAAACATAACCAAAGGAAAACAGAAAAGGTCCCATGAAATCAATACCCCATACGTCAAAGATTTCACAATACAAAAGAGGTTGCCGGGCATCTCATTCCTCGCGAGAAATGTTCCCTCGTTCTTCCCGATTAATCGCTCACAAGACTTACGTAACAAATATGCATCATGAAACAAGGTAGGCCAATATAAAACCGTAGTCTAAAACTTTCCTAGTCACACGTTGAGGCCCAAAATGTCCACCACATGCAAATGCATGACAAAAGCTAAGAATGTAATGAAACTCTTGATTAGGCACACATCGCCTAATTATTTGGTCACTACAAAATCGCTAATTGTATATGGATCATCCCACACATAATATTTTGATTCACTTAAGTTTATAAATTTGTGCACGAGTGAAATGTGAGGGAAAAACTGTAGTAACCAAGAAATTACCATATCAAGAAACCAAGGGAAGGTGTTCTTACCTTGTAATTGCATAAGTCGCTCATCTCGGGAAGGAGTCCTACAGTGGAAGGATCCTCAAGCCCTTTCAATGCGGCTCAAATGATCTCGCCACTAGGTTCTCTCGCTCCACTCTTGTCACGGATCTCTATGTGAAACTCTTGAGCAAGAGCATCCATCTTATTAGCCTGGGGCTTTGCCTCCGCTTCTTCAAAGGAACTTCGTAGGCCGCATGATCGCAAGAACACAACAACCTTAGAACCAAGCAAATATGATCTAAACTTATCCAAAGCAAAAACAATGGCTAAAAGTTCTTTTTCTCGTTGTGGTATAGTTGGCCGAGCAAGATCTAGAGTTCTCGAAGCATAGTATATCACATGAGAAGCTTTCCCCACTCTCTCGTGCCAAGATCAAGCTCCTACCGCATAGTTAGAAGCATCACACATTAACTCAAATGGCAATGTCCAAATGTGGCCGGATGATGGGGGTACTAGTCAAGGCCTGGCTTCAAGTGGTTGAAAGTCGCCTTGCACTTGTCATCAAAATTGAACTCCACATCTTTCTCATAGAATCGGGAAAGTGGAAGAGCAATCTTGTCAAGCTTCCGCAATGAAGCGCCCGTAGAAACCTCGCATGACCAAGAAAAGAACGCACTTCCCGCACGCATGTGGGGTAAGATAGACAAGTAATTACATCAATCTTGGCAGATCTACCTCAATGCCTCTTACCGGATACTACATGGCCTAAAACTATACCTGCTCTACCATAAAATGGCATTTCTCAAAATTTAGCACAAGGTTAGTCTCAATGCATCTTTGCGCACAGATAGGCCGGCTAAACATGAATCAAAAGAAGAACCATGCATAAAGTCATCCATAAATACCTCCATGCACTCCTCTAAGAAATCGTAAAATATGCTCACCATGCACCGAAGGTACTGGGCATTGCGAGGCCAAGGGCATCCGTCTGTAAGCAAAGCTGTAAGGGACAAGTAAATGTGGTCTTCTCCCGATCCTCCTGCAATGTGGATTTGGAAGTATCCAAAGTAGCCATCTAAAGCAAGAATGGGACTTACTACCCAACCGTCTCCAAAGATCTCGATCAATGAACCGGAAGGGGTAATGATCTTTCCGAGTGGCTTGGGTTGAGACGTCGTAGTCAATGCACTCTCCAAATCATTCCCGCACTCGCTGGTTGGAATGAGCTCATTCTTCCGGTTGGCCACAACAGTCACCCCGATTTCTTTTGGAACTACTTGCACCGGCTCACCCACTTGTCGGCCGAGATGGGATAGATGATGCCAAACACAGTAGCTTGGTCACTTCTTTTTCACCACATCTAGAATGAGAGGATTCAAAGCCTCCTCTCAGGGTTGTCTCAACTGGTTTAGTTTCCTCCTCAAGTAATATCCTCGTGCATGCATGTGGAGGGGTTAATACCAGGAATGTCTCGTAAGTGTCCAACCAATTGCCCTTGTGTTGCTTCAAGACTTCCAATAACTGCTTCTGCTCGTGTTGGAGGTGTTTGGCCATTATCACTGGAGCTTCTCATCCTCTTCCAAGAATGCATACTTCAAATGCTCTGAGGCAGGGCTTAAGTTCAATGGAGGGTGGTTGCCGGATCGATGGTACTAGTTTTGGAACCGAAACTAAATCATAAATTCTCGCATTGCTGCATTTGTACCGCAAGCCGCAGCACAATCTTGCAAAACAACATCGCCATATCCTATGGAATCAAAAGAATCACACTTAGCGGCAGGATGAATGACAACATCATTAATAATCAAAGATTTCATTGCCATTAATAATGAATCATCAATGTCAGCAGTAATTAACAACAAGACATGACAAGTATGTAGAAATCTCGGCCAGCCGCACATTGCATTGGGTTTACAACCAAAAAGTCCTAAGCGTAACAAGTATCACAAGCTATGCTATCGCTGTATCCTACAATTTAGAAATCCGCAACATATCTGCATGCATATCATCAACCAAGAAATCAATGACATCAAAATGAAAATGTAATGATCCTCTAAAGGGTATTTCATGGCATCAAAATGTTAAACTCGAATGATATCATCACCAAATTCCATGGAAAGGGTACTAAAGATGCACATCAATCTTAGTTTTAGCAGCAAAAATGGCCTACCTAAGATCAATCGGGTGGGGAAGAGGCGATTCATCTTCCATATTCAACACATAAAAATCACTCGGGAATATTAAATTATGTACCCAATCCTAACGTCCTCCAACACTCCCCGCAGGTTGTGCCGTGCTCCGGCTTGCTAATCGAATGACAATGCCGGTAGGCTTTAGCTCTCCCATATGCAAGGAAGTGTAAACTCACTTTGGCATTACATTGATGGAGGCTCCCAAGTCTAGCAAGGCATGAGTGAACTGTTGGTGCCCTATGGTGCAAGGGATGGTAAAAGTACCGGTCCTTGCATTTGGGAGGCAAAGTTAATAATCAAAGCAGACATTTCTCCCCATACTCACTTTTTCGCCCTTTAGCTTCCTCTTATGGGTGCACATCTCTTTCAAGAACTTGGCATACTTGGGGATTTGTTTGATTGCCTCCAAGAGAGGTATATTCACCTCAACCTTTCCGAAAGTCTCCATAATTTCCTTATCCAAGTCTCGTTTCAACCATATGCCCTACCGTATCATTCTTGGTTGGGAAAAGGAAGAGGAATGTTGGAACCCGACTTTTTTGGATGCTCACTTTTCTCACAGATCAATTTTCTTTAACTCACGATTTGATCCAATTTTCGCTTGGCCGTTGTAGGATCATTTGTCGCCGAATCGCTACAAAGATTCGAATTAGCTGCATAACTTGAAGTTGCTGTAGAATCTTGTTTCTCTGGGCCAAGGGTAGAATCTGTAAGTATCTGCTGCACTGATCCATTGATTTGCTTACCACTGCAAGCTATAGCACTAACATTGCCTCTAGATTTGGAGTGGTTTGAGAGGGTAATTGGCCGTAACCTTGTGACTTTAATTCATGAATTGATGTGGCAAGTTGACCAATTTGAGTCTCCAAGTTCTCAATGGTGGTTTCAGCTTCTTCGTTGAAACTGGATGTTATTGGTGGCCAATTGTTTCACCAAATCCTCCAATGAGGGCTCGCATTTTGTGGCTACAGACCTTTGCCGGAATGGTGGTCTACTTGGTCCAAAGATGTGGCCGAAACCATTTGTCCTTGCTTGCCGAATGGTGGTCTATACCGGTTTTGTGGTCACGATTTGATGCATTCCCATATCTCGTATCGGGATGGTCCCTCCACCAGGGTTGTAAGTGTTGGAGAATGGATCATATTTCTGTTGTTGTCACGATGGAATTGTGGCTTCCCAGAAATATACCGGCTGACCAGCGATTGGTCTTGAAACTCTAATCATCTTGCAAATGTGGGGCATGAATCTCAGAGGGATGAGAGAGAACTAGAACATATGCTACAAACTCGCAGGGTTTGTACACGTGGTTCGTGTTGTCCTATTGCCATTTGTCTAACCAAAGAAGTGAGCTCATCCAATCTATGTTCCACCCTTTGTTGATCAAAGATGTGAAGAGGTATTAACTTCATTGACTATTCCTGCCGCAAAGACCCATTCGGAAAGTACCAAATTGTCGGTGAATTTGCCGCCATGTTTGCAATTAAGTTTCTCGCAAGAATGGAGTTTTATCTACCAATGCTCCACCACTTGGCAAGATCAATCATACTCCTTTTCCATTGGCATCAATCCTTCATAGAAGTATTGGATCACAGCTGATCACTAATTTGATGGTGTGGCGCTGAAAGATAATTTCTGAATCTCTCCCAATACTCATGGAGAGTTTCACCACTGATTTGCCTTATGCCACAAATATCTTTCCTTATTGCAACAGCTTCTTGATGCAGAAAGAACTTTTCCGTAAATAATCTTTTCATGTCATTCCAAGAAGTGATGGCGCAAGAAGTTGTAAGTAATACAACCAATCCTTAGCAAAGCACCGGGCCTCCAAAGAGAAAGGAAAGGCCCTTAGCTTGATGTGATCTTCACTATTCCATGAGGTTTCATGGTGGAACAGATAACATGGAACTCCTTCAAATGCTTATGTGGATCTTCACCGCAAGACCATGAAACTTGGGCAAAGAAGTGTATCAATCCAGCATTTCAACTCAAAATCAACATTAAGTTCAGATATTGAATGCACAAAGGTTGATAATTCACATCAGTACCAATTCCTTAAGGGTCCTATTGTTATAGTCAGCCATAGTAAAATCAACATCAAGATCGAATAACGTATACTAACGTAAGGCACTCAACAGATTAAAAGAGTCAACAAGATTAGGTGCAATGTCAAGTTCAAGCCCAATTCCGTATAATTCTACTATGGCGAACGCTACTACCAGTCCTATGAATTCTATGAAGTGTATGAAATGTTCTATCAATTTCGTGGATCAAATGAATGCAAGGTACCAGGATCGAATCTAGTCATACAAAGATGCAGCTTCATAAGAAGGTATTAGAAAAGCAATAACAACTAAAACACTAAAAATTCCAAAAACAAATACTCCAAAAAATTAAACAAAAATAAAAACAGTATCAAATGAATTTTAAAAAATTATGGAACCACCACAGAATAAAATCTACACAAAAATGCTATCCAAAAAAATAATAAAAAATCTTATAAAATTGAAAAAGTGGTCTAAACGATGGAATTTGGCAAAAATAAGGGTGACCTCACTGTATACAGTGAGCCTTTCTCAGAATAATATTTTCCATTTGTGTACCAAAATTCAGATCAATCTGAGATGCCCGAACCAAAATTCTTGACACAACGCCCTTTATCCAAATTCTCGAATCCCACTTGAAAAAAGCTTCAAAAACAAAACAAACACATTTGTTAGAGTTAGATGGGATCTTGAAATGATCAAATAGTTGCCTTGGATCCCCGCAACAGCGCCAAATTTGACAAGAGGTTGTCGAGACCTATCAAATAAAATAATCCTGCTCACAAACTAATTTGTAGTATAGAGAATGAACCGAATCGTCTCTCAAGGATCCAAAAACAAAGATTTAATTAGATCAAGATAATTAAAAAAGGGGTTTTGTTGTTGATTAACAAGATTAATAAAAGTAGGAGATTCAAAGTTGTAAACAAATCTAAAGAAACAACCAATCCAAGGAAATTTACCGATCTTGAGTTTAACTCATCATTGATCATAAGGAATTCACTTAATTGCTAACTGTTCTTGGCCTTAGATCACATCAAGAAGCCTTAACATGATCCAAGAATTCTTTACTAGATAAGCATCTAGGATTTGATTAACCAAGGTTAGATAAAGTAAGCACCATCCAACATAGATTAACTTAAGATCTAGAATTTAAACTAAGCTAAACAATCTATCAAAAAGCTTTAATACATTGTTTAATCTTTATGATCCTCTTTGAATACATGATAATAAAGTTATTAATATTATCAACATCTAAATCAAATTAAGCAATTTAATCTAGATAAAAATCAAAAAGAGGAAGAAGAGAAACTTGAATAACAATTAAGCAATATGAACAAGTAAACCAAGATCTCCAAATTAAACAACAAGATGGCTAATCCCTTGGATTGATTATGAGAGCCTAGCCTTCCATGGATGGGAAGGAAGAACTCAAAATTTAAAGAACAAAAACGAAATTGCAAAGAGAATGAAGAAGAAGAGAAAGAAAACTCTCACAAATACTTAAACTTTCTTGAAACTTACTTCTAAATTGAATGCCTCTAATACAAAGAGGTTGGGTCTATTTATACTAATCCTAGAAGCCAATTTGTACATGTACATAATCTGAATACAAGCTATAAGAATCTGAAATTTGTCAAAAATGGAAGCTTGATGCATGGTTGGTGGGTTGGTGCATGGTAGGTGGGTTGGTGTATGGTTGGTGGCTTTTAGTCAACAACTCTTATCCGACTTCTGGCTTCAAATTCATCACCTAGACGGTGCATTTTGGCTTGGATGTCTTCATCAAAGTTGTAGCCAGTTGTCTCCTTGAAAATCTCCAATTTGAATCATGTCATTTGGACTTTTACAACTCCAGAAATGCCAAAACACTTCACCTACCTCAAGTTAGGTTGGAAGAACGTGTTTCCAACTTCAGACCAACTTGTAGCTTCTGAAGCATGCCTAAAACGACATCTATTGACAAAATGGTCTTCATTGAAGTTTGAGATATGGGTCTTATCTTTCAAGTGACCAAGTTTCAGCCCAAGAGGAGGCCTATAACCCACTATATAGTCCAATATGTACATACTGCCCAGATGGTTCCGTGACAGCAAACCCACTCTGCATTGCAGGGAAATTTTGGACCCTTAGCATTCCGATCCAGCTCTTGAGTTCTTCATGAAACTTGTAGAGCATTGTCTTAGCTTTCCAAAGTCACCAAGATCACCTCAATTGGATCACCGAGTCCCAAGTTATGACCTAACCAAGGAAGAAAGGTCAAAATGCATCAAAATCCGAAAATTATTCAATATTTGCATTAAAGCCCAATGAAGCCCAACAACATTAAACTCATCTAAAGTACTAATATTGGGCACAATAAACATCTAATAATGCCTAATACAAAGCTAACATAAGTGTCTCAAATTGATTGATCAGTAAGCTTTGCTCTAGATGGCTTGGACCTTTTATTGTTATTAATGTTTTTCCTCATGGTGCAGTAGAAATTAAGAGTGAAGCCACCAACAAAGTGTTCAAAGTAAATGGTCATCGCCTCAAGAATTTTTATGAAGGAGATCACAAGAACCTCGTGGAGGAGGTTCAACTACAGGAGACCTTCTACCATGATTGATAAGTACTTTGTTGAAAGAAAAAAAACTCAAGCCACATTTAAGGTCAATGGTTAGAGATTGAATCATTATTGGGGAGGACCCATCGATCATGGAAAATCTTCAATCATGCTGGTTGATGACATTAAAAGTAATACTTCTTGGGAGGCAACCCAAGTTTTCTAACTCTTTCATCTTTCAAACTTTGACTTATTTGAAATCACAAGAATCGAGACAGAAAATCGGTGCCAAACTATAAAATCTATCAGAGTTTGATTTTTTTCTGTCTTAATTTTGTTTTTTTTTTCATTAACAAATGATTTTTCACCGATTAAATGGCGGATAATGGTACTCCGTGAAAATCTTTTTCGATCCCTTCAGTTACCCACAAACACTGAAATCTATATATGATTTTACTCAATTTTTTCTTTCTTCTTTCTTTCTTTCAAAATGGATAATCAGCTTGTTAACCTCCACAAGGGATTTCCTTCTCTCCCTTAAAATGCTTTAACTAACATTTTTTGTGCAAAGTTTGAGAGATTAAGGATGCTTATGCACAAAGGCATCCCTATGGATATACGCTGGTTAATCGAAGCAAAGGTCCGAATCACAAGGGAATTTTCTGACGCTCTTGTTTCATATATGCCAAGGCACTACAAAAAGCGCGTTGTTTTGCGGAGGTTATTTAGTGGAGGTTTTAATAAACCACCACAAGCTTATTATATTGTGGAGTTAAATTCAACCGCAGCAAATGAATTGTTTTTAGTGGCGGTTTTTTATGTTTAGAGGCGGTTTAATGTATTTAGCAACTGTTTGTTTATTTTTCCTCCAAATTGTTATACCCTATTGCTGCTTCGCCGTTCACTTTCTCCATTCAAGTTCGTGGGGCGATTCCTCTGTTTAAGAACATTGTGCTTCTGCGCTCAAAGTTTGATTACTCCAAGGTCTTTGGTGGTTTTGGGAATCTAGACATTGCAAGACCTTTTACGGAGCAGAAAGATAGTTTCCCCAAGGTATTCGCCTGCTTATTGGTTCTGAGTTTGGAGTCTGTGGAGGCGTGAGAGTGAGAGTTGTACTAAAAGATTGTTTGTGTTCTCTTTATTATGTTTTTTTTCTTGCTCTATATTAGAAATATAATCAATTAGATATTAGTAGTTAGTTAGTTAGCCTATATAAAGGCTTGATGTAATCACTTTGTATTCACTTTACTCATTTTAATCAATATCAATTTTCAATTTTCTTTCAATCTTTTCTTCCTCTTTTCTCTGAACCATGAATCTTAACATGGTATCAGAGCCATTTCATCCACCATGAAAATTTTTCTCCACTGCATCCTTTTCTTTTTCACTCTCTCTTCCAGTTTTACCTCTCTTTCTCGGCAATTCACTGTGTGAATATTTTCTCTCTTTAGATTTCATTTTTCTCTTTCTCTCCCTAAACTAGTTATGGATTACGCTCCATCATCAATTCTTTGGCCTCTGTTTTCATAATCGGAAGCTAGAGTTTTAGATTTCTCTACTTTTGTTCCAATTTGATTTTATGGAAGCTCGAACAAAGGATTTGCTCCATGTGCGACAACAGGATCATTTCATCTCTACCATCGGCACCTTCGTCTTAGAGATGGTTCCAACTTCCTTCATCCATGGCGGTCTTCTTTAGTATATCGAATTCAAAAGCAAAGGCATCACTGTAAGAGCAAGAATCTTCGTTGCAAGTGTTGGTGGAAGTATCAACATTGAAGATGGAGGAATTGATGCTTCAGGAGCTATCCATCTGGCTTCTAGAAAGTGGTAGAATCTTTTCTACTACAATGTCGACGGAATACAATGCATATTTTCTTCCCAATCTAGTGACCTTTTGGTACCACATTTCATGTATTGTGATTTTGATTTAGTTTTTTTTTTCTTTTTAGTTCTGATTAGCCTAAATTGACTTTGTTGTAAGCTTCTGTCCATGGTGGTTAAGCATTGATGTGAGCTTCTACCATGGATGGTTACGCATTGAAATCCTGTTTTGCTTCTGTCTTGAGTGGTTAAGCCTTCAATATAGCTTCTGCTCTTGATAGTTAAGCTTGGTAGTTTCTGCCTTATGGTGGTTAAGCAGGCCTTATGGCTTTGATGATTTTAGCTTCTGCCTTTGTTAGGTGGTTAAGCATGTTTGCTTCTGTTAAGTGGTTAAGCCTTGAGTTGTGGCTTCTGCTTAATGGTTAAGCGTTTACTTTGTTGGCTTTAATCATTTTAGCTTCTGCCTTATATGATGGTTAAAGCTTTGTTCATGTCATTGTTTGCATATTTTTCAGTCGATATATTCTCGCATTTCTCATTGTATTTTTTTTGATTTGATGTCCAGTTGTATTCATCCCAAGCTGGAAGGGTTG
Organism: Styphnolobium japonicum; assembly: GCA_023212625.1. NCBI lineage: Eukaryota > Viridiplantae > Streptophyta > Magnoliopsida > Fabales > Fabaceae > Styphnolobium > Styphnolobium japonicum. The sequence goes on from JALBWW010000010.1 coordinate 5,502,958, forward strand.
TGAACACCTTCCAGCGGGGGGCTATTAGAAATATAATCAATTAGATATTAGTAGTTAGTTTGTTAGCCTATATAAAGGCTTGATGTAATCACTTTGTATTCACTTTACTCATTTTAATCAATATCAATTTTCAATTTTCTTTCAATCTTTTCTTCCTCTTTTCTCTGAACCATGAATCTTAACACTCTATGAATGAATTTACTGATATTACGTAACTTTTCTTTAATTTTGCATGATAAATGCATTCTCTTTGTGCTTCTTGCTTGATGTTACCTCGTTTGTTTTGGGAGCATGGGCCATTGTTTGTTTTGGAGTAGGACGTTGGCTTTCATGGGAAACATTGAGAGTGTGAGTGATGAAATGGTTGCATGTATGAGTTTCAGGTGAGTGTGGTTGATTGTAGGTTCTGTTTAGGTGAACATGGAGGTTGTGGTTCATATAGGGGCTAGCTACTAGGTGTATATGGAGCCTATGGGTGTTTGTAGGTTGGCATGGCAGAAGCTGCTGGGTTTCTGAGAAGGTTAAGAGCCTGTTGGGTTTGCGTATGTGTATGTGTTTCGGTGCTGCTTGGGTTTGTGAGGGTACAACGTGTCAGTGATTACTGTGTTTAGCATGAGTGAGGTGAGGGCTTGGTGCAAGGTTGAGGCCTTGGTTTTATTTCAAGGATGGTGTTCAGTGTGGCTAGGTGGCTTTCCTTGTTGATGTGTATTTTGCAGGGAGTGTTCAAGGGTGGTGGTGCTTATGCTTGTGGTAGCTGCTGAAGTTTGGTTGCAGGGGGCTGTTGGGGCGTGTTTGCAGGTGTGTTTCATGGTGGATGTTTATGGTGCGAGGTGGAGGGAGTTATGGGTGTAGTTTGGAGCTAGTTGCAGGGTGATTCACAGTGACTATTTCTCGTGTGTAGGGGAATGTTTGGTTGTTTCTTGCTCCAAGTTAGTAGTTTGCTTGGTCTATAGTAATTTTCTTCATTTTGAATGAGTCTTGTTTTCTTCATATAAAGTTGAATAATATGATCTGCATTTTGAATACAAGTTTGGATGTGCACAATGGTGAACCTTGGCTGTTCTTTTTTGCTTTTGCTTGCATTATATCAACCCATGACTCGTACAATAAATTGGGTATATGATGAAAGAAAGATAGAAGGAAGAAAAAACTTCAAATAATTAATAATATTAACCTTTAGAATCAGGATGCTTAGCTGCTAGCTTTTGTGGTGGATGAAACTTTTACTAACTCCACGAGATATTAGATGAAATTTTAACTATTATAGTTATGTTTCTTTATTATTTGTGGATTACTATTATTTTGACTTATGCTTTTATCAGTCTTTGCGCCCGTGGCTTGTCGGTGAGTGTTATTAGCTTATACTTTTTGAGTCTGCGTTTTCACTTGAGTTACTTCAGTTTACTTTATAAGTAACTATATTGGATAAAGTTTAATTTCCAAGTTTAATATGACTATATTGGATAAAATATCATGATTATATTTGTATAGGAAGATGCTTTTGGACCCAGTTTGCCCATCAACATAGTCTTCGTGGTGGGAAAATTGGTAACTGAGGACAAGGACTTGCGAGGTTTGCTTGCTTTTTAAGGTTGTTGTAGTTGGCATTGCAAGTTTTTTATTCGCAGAGGATGTGTGAATGGGTGTTGCTTTAGAATTGTGTAGAACAATTAAATTGACTTTTATTTGTGCTCATGCTCTGGTTTGCCCCTAGATGCTGATGCTGGTTTGTTTAACTCTCTCCAATGAGTATCTCTGATTTGTTTAAATTAGATTGCTGAGAGAAAATTTTCTTTTAAGAAAATATTCATTTGAATCATTTTACTTTTTGGGCAGAGAATTAGACAAGTAAACATATTGATTAATTCTAGAAGTCTATATGCAGATTCTTGTAAATGGATGTTTGTCCAAAGTTGTCTTAACTGGCTTCTGGATGTGAAACCACAAGGTGATCGTGTTGGACTATTAGTAGTTATTGGTCTTATAAATGACTGACTCATATGTCTTTGCAAAGTGGAAAGTCCCTCCAGCCATAGACTAACAGGTTTGCTTTCTTTGAATTCCCTCTATTTCCATGATGGGATATTTATTGGGAATTACAATTTTAGAAATAAGTCTAGAAGCAAGGATATAGGAGATTCTAAAAGATCTTGTTAAAGGAAATTTAATTTCCAAGTTTAACGTGACTATATTGCCATTAATATATTATAAATTATATAGTATCTCTTTTATTACTATATGCCACCCATAATTTAACGGGTAGCTTTTACTTTTGTTTCCTTTATATTTTATGTATTCTTTTTCATTACATGTATTTCTCTTCATTAATTGTTCATTTTCAATTTTCACGATATAATTTTGACTTGATATATATATATATATATATATTATGTATATTAGATAATTTTGTTTATAACAATAATTTTACATCAACTCACAATCATTCTTTAATGTAAAAATCAAAGACAATCCCACTTGTCCAGCTCTTAGCTTGTTTGTGATAAAGTTACATTGGCTATTTCTATTTGTCTAGTAAATAGAAACTTTCTACTAAATTTTTTCTATTGGTACTTCTACTGCTATCTTTCAAAATTTGTGTTTTCAAGAAATACCTTGTGATATTCTTTTCCACAATGCTGCCATAGTTGTTCATAGTTGCTAAGAGTGATAACAATACTATTGGTGCATTATTTGTGTGGCTGCTTAGATGAAATATTCATATTATATTTTGATGTGATTTTATTACACTTTGATGTGATTCTATCACACACTATAAATTCATTTTGAAGACATATTACATATAATATTTTACCAAATGTTTTTCTTCCATTATTTCAGCCAAGCGATGTTGCAAGTGAGCCTACTTCATCCATGGATGCAAGAAGATTATCGGGTGACAGCAACATGAATAACCAACCTCATTCTTCATGATTTCTTATGTTTATTTATTGTGGGACCTCTTTAAATTACTATAGATTTGAAATTGTAGTGTTTAAGTTACTATGGATAAATTATAATACTTTAGATTACTATGAGGATTTAAAGTTGTCATATTTATATTACTATGGATACTTCTAATAAAATTTGATTCACATTATAAGGGTAGTTTTGTAAAATTATATATGCTTGTAACTGAACATGTTGAATGTAAATTGAAATAAATGGAATACACAATACAAGATTTCTTAAAATTAAAAAAAAAAAGTTGTTTTGTCAATTTGCGGCGGTTTTCTAACCCCCAAAATAAAATTATTGAAAATATAACAATCAATCAATTTGAGGGGGTCAAAAACCTCCATAAAATGGTTAAATTGAGGGGCTTTCCAACTGCCGCAAAAGCTTTACACAAATTCTATAATTTCATTTTGAGGAGGTTAAAAACAGCTGCAAATAGACATTTGTATTTGCGGAGGTTGTCACGGCGGTCACTAAAAAACCGCCACAATATATTTGTGGCGATCGTTACTTCGACGGTTTTCTAAACTGCTGCAAATAAATTTGAGGAGGTTGAAAACCGCCACAAATTGACTTAAAAAGCAAAAGTTTATATAGAAAAAAAAGAAGAACGAAAAGGTTACGAGTCTGCTATAAATGTGCAAAATGGACTTGTAACACAAAATGCAGATCAATTGGAATGGCGTCTATAAATCGACTTGATAAAATTCACTTCATTAAGGATGGCATGAGTAAGGAGTCTTTAGATAACATTCTATTGACTCTTGAGACGCATCCTAGTGGAGAGATGTGCAAATAGTACTTCTCGATTTATAGCCAATATTCCAAGATGAACATGAGCATTATAGTCTCACTAATCTGACTCAAAAAGACCCTGTTTGCCAATTTTTAAGAAAATTGGATGGGAAACCGACCATCAGCCTATAAATAGCATTCAAGTCGTTACTAAACGAAAAACTAGAGAAAAATGTGAGCCACAATCACACCTCTTGTAAGTATTATTTTTCTTTTTCTTTTTCTTCTTGTTCATTAAAAAAAATTCAAACAATATACAAAAAACAAAATTTAAAAAAAAATTTAGCCGTGTTTTTTTGAAATATGCATTGCGTAACTTCAAACTTCTTCTGACACATATAGATTAGTTTTTTATCCTTGTCATATTGCTATTATCATTGTTGTGCTTATTTTCAAACTCGCCTAACACACGGAACTACCCCTCCTTTATAGGTGTAATTATTACATTTGAGTTTTGATTCCTTTAAATAATGCACTTTGCTCTCTTCAGATCATTGATAAGGTGAGAGTACAAAAAAATGGAAATCACTTCAGTTCGTCAGATCAAGAGTGTTTGTGTCTTTTGTGGATTTAATCTTGGAAAGGATAAAGAGTTTGTAAATATTACAAACCATCTTGGTCGAGTGCTAGCTAAGAAAGAAATCCTTTTAGTTTACGGAGGATGTAGTCTTGGGTTAATGGGTTGTATAGCCACTGCTGCACATTTAGGAGGTGGCAAAGTCCTTGGTGTCATTCCTAGTCCTTTAGCTATTGGCAATCCCACTAGAAAAACAGTAGGGGATGAAGTAATGGTATCTTGCATGCACCAACGCATGAACATCATTATAGCAAATGTTGATGCCTTTATTGCCCTACATGGTGGTTTTGGAACTTTGGAAGAGATCTTCCAAATTACATCCTAGTCACAGCTGAACTTTCACAAAAAATTCTTAGGTATATTGTAAGACCTATTATTTACTACTCATAAGTCTTACGTGGAATATTTTTTTTTCTTTATTACATATAAAATTCGGCAGCGTTTCCTTTGTTACTCGTATGTTCCCAAATGTCATAAATAAACAGAGGATTCCAAACAATCATTCAAACCAACCAGAATACGTATATATGTATATACATCAACAAGAGATCTCCGATCTCATTCAAAACATTATCTCATTCAAAATATTATCAGAGTACGTACATTATACAAGTATATACTAGACACTATCCTGACTGAGCACACTAAAATATTAACAGAACTGATAACTTCAACAGTAGTTGATCAGTTTCATTGTCACATCTACATCAGAGTAATATATAATACACATCATATTATAATTACATAATGGAGCTCACTCCACCAAAATACAAGTATCATAGAATCCTCCATACTTAACCCATAGAGGGTCCAGGGTGTTCCTGCGAATCTGAGAAAGAAGGGGTGAGAACAACTTCCCAGTGAATGTGAATAAAACTTGTATATAAAGTATGCATGTAATTAGCATGCAAGCATACACACAATTCAATATATCAAGTAATATTAAACCAACATATGCAATGAGTTTATGAATGCACATGATGTTCACACCTTTTCTTCACACTTTTTCTTTCTCCACTCCACATGTTGTGCATTAACCCCTTCCGGTTAGGCCCTCGCAATATGCAATATGCAATGTTTTATGTCATTCCGTTTCCATCTAATCCCGTAGGTTAGTGATGTGGTTCGTATCGCCACTACAAAAAAAAAGGTTTATTACGGCGGTTTTATAACGGCGGTTTTTATAAACCGCCATATTATACCTTATATAACGGCGGTTTTGGAACCGCCATATTGTTCATTGATAATCAACGAACTTTTGAATAAAATGGCGGTTTTAAACCGCCCTAATATACATTTCCATGTTAAAATTTTGAAACCCCTAAATTTCTTATACCTTTCTTCCGCCTCTGTTCCTCTCTTCGAACATTTCTTGTTTTCTTCCTCTGACTTGACTCATCTAAAAGGGCAGAGATCGTTGTAGCCCCTTCGAAGAACCTCGTGGTGGTCTTCTCGCAGGTAAGGATTGTCTCTGTGCTTCTCTTCTCGAAGGTCATTTTGTTCGAAGCTTGTGCATTTGTTTCTCTATTTAATTTGTGCTATGGTATTTGATTTGGTGTGTGCTTTGCGCAAGCCAGAAGCTAGATAGTGAAGCTTTGAGAGGAGACCAAGACTTTGGGCATGTCTGCTTTTTGGTTTGTTAATATATTTTCATTTCTCTTGCTTAGCTTGTACCCGTAGATCCTTGGGTATCTAATTCATGCCATTTAATCCAGGTTCTGAGTGGGAAAAGTTAGATGTTGTGCGTTGGATTTTTTGAGATGATGGAAAGAATTCAGTTTTGATTAAGGAGATTTGTTGTCGTCTGTGAAGGTGAGTTAGGTTTTTTCTATTTTTTTGTTTATTGGTTCTGCCTTGTTGGGTGACTCCTATGTACAAAATGAAGATATAATTTTTTGTTGTGATAGGGTTCTTTTGTATTGTTGTATATTGAATAAAGATGATGGGCTAGCTCTCTGTTGTTAGCTTGTTATAATGAGAAAGTTGCTAATTGATCCTTTGAATTGTTCAAAAATTTCTCCTGGTGTCCAAGCAGTTGTGCTAATCTAGGTTAATGCTTAATATCTCCCTGCCATGTAGTTTTCTAGATTGTCAAATGTGTATAGGTAATACTTCAACGAAAAGCTCATGTTCTCTTGAATTTTTATTAGTTATTCACTTATTCCTATTAGCTCATGGGCTGCTAGAAAATTTGGCTTTTGTAAGCAAGCACATTGCACAAAATAATCTGATTCCAATGGATAGTACAATAAGAGTGATGGGACACTAGCAGAAAGTTTCACATAAATGGCACAACAAAATCTTTGTGCTAAATTTCATCTTGCAGATTTAGTTTCCTTGAAAGGAAAATAGTCCAAATCATGGCTATCTAGTATGGTGACATTGCTAGCCTAGATACCAGCAAGTCATGTGCCTCCACCAGTCCTTTCATTCCCAAAGCTTACATAATGATTTGCATCTGCAACTGGCCTGCCAAAAAGCGGGTCTGCAGTTGAAGAGAAGGAATTAAAGGTCAAGGGTCCCATCTTTCATTTGGCTTATAGTTATATATAGTTGCATAACCTATAGGTTACAAGCAGATTTAGGAGTAGGGGCCACCACATAGAAAGAAAGAACCAGTTAGTGTGTGTCTCTGGGTACATTGGAGAGAAAATGCAGTTCTTGGAGGCCTAAGTAAATAGGTTCGACTAGTTTAATTGGTTGCTTCTTGGTTAGATTTTACTGCTTCATTCATCTTAGAATGCAAGATGGTTGTCCAAATCTCTGTTTTCTTATTTTATAATGTTTTCATCAATCCCTTCGATTTTCTTTTTGTCAGTTGGGAGTAGTAAGTGAGTCATGGAAGGGAAAGAAATAGAAGGAAATGAATTTGACCTTTTATTATGCATATAATTGATCGATCAACAAAAATAGGACAGAACTCTCTCTGGTGCAGTCTTTGCATTTTCATGTTGTATCCTTGTTCCTTTTCTCTGATTAGTTCCCCTTAAAATTCTAGTTATTTTTTGTATCCTTGTTCTCTTAAAACTCAGTTTGGGTTGGCCTCCAAGTAAAGACAAAGTTGAAAAAAGTCTAAGGGGAAGTACACATGTCTCAGTCTACACTTTCAAATTAATAAAGCTTACCACATTGCCTTTAGAAATCAAGCTTACCTAATGCCTAATTAATAAAGTTTTTTTTTTGTTGTTGTTGTTGTAAAAAGTTTAGAAGAAGAAAAGTATCTTCATTTTAAAGTCACGGTATACTATAAATCTCAATAAAAACTTATAGTAATATAGCTTTGATCGATGCAATTTCACTTATTAGTTTATCTAACTCTTTTTGGTCCTCATTAACAGAGTTTGACCATATACAATAATTTTTCAAAGTCCAACATCTCAAGCAACAGTCAGACTTATCCTTATTGAAGAAAGCTCAACTTGCATATTGGTATGTATATAGCAAGCCCAGTGCTGCCATATAAGCCCGTCAGAAAACAGCAAACTATATGGTCGAAGTAGTCTCTTTATCATGCAGTAAGATCAACTTTTACTCCTTAGAGAGAGTTAGGACTGTGAAAGGAACTCGTACAACATTGTTAGGTGTTTGTTTGAATTATATTTTATAAATTTAATCAAATGAGAAATTATTTCTTGCGTGCAGAAAATCTTTGAGTGAAAACTTAGTTAGGATCAATGTGAATTTAGTCAAGGACATTTATATTCCCACTTTTTTTTATACCTCCCTTTTACGTTATACTTTTTTGCATAGGATCCAGACTTGATTGGTGTATTGTGTAGGAATTGACAATGGTTAGATTGGTGTAATTCTTACATAAATAAAACGGTGTTTTTTGGGTTCCTTCATTGATGCATTTTTTTAAAGTTTAAATTCTTAATAATTATTTTTTTTTAGCACGAAAAGTTTAAAATTTACAGGATATGATTCCCTCCCTTGTAATAAAAAAAATGAAATTAAGAAGATTTTATTAGATTCTCACCTTCTTCAGCCTACTGCTGCCATGCAAGAAATGTTATGATTAGAGAATTCGGCCATTCTGTTATTCCATGCTTAAAAAGCTACCTTTTCTGCATTATGTTACTCCAATTGTATCATGTTTGTTGGACAAAATAAAATTTTAATACTGCTTTGAGTTTGTGATTCACAGATGTGGTGAATCTTGCATTATTTGACATTATTGGTATATGAGATGAATTCTCACAACTTTTTTAGTGGAAATGCTGCTTCAGCCTCCATTGTTACTGTAAATTATATGAGAGAATTATTTAGACTTATTTTTTAAGACAACAGGTTCTTTAGTCAATTTTAGTGGAATTATCATTGGGAATTCCAATTATTGTAAAATGAAATAATGAATATTATATATAAATAGAGCAAACATATTATCAAGTACTCATTAGAATTAGGAGATTTAAAGGATTGCAATTTGCTCATGGTTCTTTGGTGATTCTTTCTACTGTTTGATGTAATTTTAGTTATTTTTCCATTCAGCAATAATTGATTCAATTTACTCATTGTTTAGTGCCAAACATTGAATGAAGAAGAAATATTTGAAGTTCAAGACAGCTTATCACTTTTCCTTTACGTTGGATACATGTAAGTGCTCCATTCTCCTTGGCTGTTACTTATTAATTTATTTAATTATATTCAAGAATAATATGTTCTTTTATCCTGTGTGGTGGCAGCAAAAAACTTACTATGTATATTTAGTATTGACTTGTCTGCTTTCAGACCACCTGACTCCAGGCTTTAGACAATTATGCTTAAACTTTTCATAACATTAGAAAGCCATACTTCCCCTATCAATAAGTACATAGTGAATGATTGCCTGAAACAGTTTAAGTATAGACTATAGAAATAATTAACATGTGACAAGCACCAGCATCTTTCTTCCTTTCAACTATTACCAAAAGCATATATGAAAAACTTTATTGTACTCGATTTCAGTTGGGGCAAACAGTGCAGCCAAGTTCAAATGCACCCTAAACATCATTAAAAACTAGAAGGATTTAATTAGAATTTTCAGAATAGAAGAACTAGAGTAGAAGTCAACACAGGCGAATTTAAAGGAAAAGACTGTAAGAGAACAGAATTGCATATAGTGGAAGGTATTCAGGAAACTGGTGCATGAAACTTAGAATCAAAGAAATAACAGATAGAATAAGAAATATCCCAAACTAATTAAAAAATGCCTGTTTCTAAAAGATTTAAATAAAGTCTAGGAGACGAGCCTATAAAACTTGAGCCTTGAATGAGAAATGATTGACAGCTTCAAGGACTAGTTACTTGATTTTGGACTATCAATATCGGCCCAGTTAAACTGTCTTTGTTAAAAATTTGAGTTTCAGTGCTCTGGATCACATTAACTCTTACATTACCTAATCCACAATGTAAAATGACCGAAGTCTGCAATTGAAGGCATGAAAAGGCATTGTACATTATAGTTAAGGATAATATATTATAAGTTTTGTACAAGAGTAAAATCAGGCAAGGGAAAATTTTAAAGGATAGAAAAGATAACACCACTCTGATGTCATTGATTACATCTCAGTTCAAATTAAATCGGCAGCATTTCATTTTAACAACCCCATATCAGGTTTAGACACAAGATATAGTTGAATATCTTGTACAGCCTACTTTTCTTTGTAACCAGATACATATAGAACCCTGGGCTACACAGAGAAACTTGAGCCTCTATAAAACTATTAAACCTTTGACAACTTGGAAAAGTGAGGATTGAATAATTATGGAGGGTGAATTCCTAATTTCCTTCCTCTTGTTAATGAAATCTCCTAAATAGGAGAAATGCTTAAGTGAATCATTCTCTTTCTTTCTCTTCTCCATCCAATTTTTAAAAAAAGTGCAGTAAGTTTTACACCCCGACCTCCCACAAAGACAAATATATATTCATTTATCTTGTGTTTGCCGAAGCATTTTTGTCCCCACAGTCCACATAATATAGATGATATTACAAAATCGATTTAGCTATCTCTTCTTCTCTTATGTATCACTTTCAATCTAATTTCTTTATTCATGATTAATTCCATCAAGCCGTGAATACTTGGTTGCTTCTGTTGAAGTTAACAAATCAGATTTTCAAATGTCTAAAAGGATCTTGCATTGTTGTTTAGTTCCCTGCCTCTTAGCCATTATATGATAGTGTTGTAGTTAATGTCCTATGACCTTTCTCGGCCCCATTAAAAATGTAAAAAGTATGACAAGGACAACCCAAAGATCTATTATGATTTAAAAATATACACAGACATACATACCTTCGATATAAGTTGTATTAACTATTAAGTAGGCTTTTAAGTTATTATACAAGTTTATAATAACTTATAATTTCCAATACACTCAAATTAGAGCAATACAATATCTCCTAGAACTCTATTAATTGAAATAAGAGGATTGATTAAAAAGCAATTCTCACCGGGTTGGCTAGTTCTGCTTCAGCATATAAAATCCACTGGTTTTTGCCTTCTTTTCCCAATTTTCTTTTCCCCAGAAGCCTTTCATTTTAATATTTTCCCTAAAATCATACACAAAACCTATTTCTCACACAATCTCACCACAAAATCAACACATATTTGAACATGATAATCTTTTTCCCAGAAATAAAACTGAGAATGTCTTAGCAACTTCACTATTCTAAAGCCTATCAATAACTTGCGTCGCTTCTATCAACTACAAAAAATCTTGAATGTTCTATACCAAATCTGTTATGTTATATTGATCTCAAGCTCCATTCTTAACTGTCATGCCTTGTCTATATCATCCATTCCTCTAGGGTTTCTATCCTCTCTGCCAAGTAATGACCTGTAAGAAGTTTTTACTCCAAAAAATAGCAAAATTAATAACTACTAACTGACTAAATTTTACTTAAAGCTAACGATCAAACTGACAAACAAGGAGTAATCTATTCCCTTCAGACTAGCATGGGTGTTTAGATAGAAACTTCCTTGGCATAGGCAGCACAGCCCACATACAGAGCACTAATCCTAGAAACAACCCAAACACAAAATACACAAGTCATAGAATATTGAAATATCCAGAAACCCAAAACAAATCCAGCAAAAGGAAATAAAAACTTTCGCCAGAAAATCCTTAGAAGCACCATCTCAAGAAGAATCAAACCATAGATGAAAACCTGTTCCCTCATCTAAAACCCCAAGATAAATTGGAATGTAAGCATTACACAATCAGTTGGCAAAACCTAATGTGAAATATTAGAACCGGGAGGGGGGGAGAGTTGCACCTTGCACCTGGGATTTTTCAACTCTGTTGGATTTAGAAGCTTCCCACACTTCTCACATTGGTCTCTTGAGCAGAATTATACTCACACCCTTGAGTTGTGCAGGTACCTTCCACTAGAGGATCAGCTAAGAACCTTTTGCATGTATCACAGTAAAGCTGAAATATATAGGCATTTAAGTAAAAGCAAAGTATACAGAAAAAAAAAAGAGAAAGTAAGCAAATTTTAGACAACTGTAAAATGCTTTGAAAAAAAAAATGCACATCATAAGAACAAAAATATTGTAGATTAACCAATTCCACTCCACTTCAATGCTATGAAGTATGAACACATATTGACCCAAACAGCTTCATGTCTGTGGCAGCAGCTGCTGTTTTGTTTATAACTTGAGCTACGCTAGTCAGAATCACACACTTTCAGTTGCGTTGGAAAGCTAACACACGTATCTTTTAGCTGTAAAAATTCTGGATTTTAATGCTTTACCATTTGATACCAGTTTTCATTCAAAACTAGGTCTTTTCTGCAGACTTATCTTGTTTGGCAGCATGTAGTATTTTGCTTATAAATTGAACTACACACCTTTAAATCACACACAGTTTGGTTCATTAGAAAGCTAACATGCAGGGCTTTATACCATAAATTTTTTAGATTTTGGTTCTTTCCCATTTAATTCCAGTTTCCATTTAAATCTGAGCCTGATCTTGGTCAGAACCTTTGTTTGACAGCATAGATGTTTTTGCTATTAGTTTAGACTTTAGACCTTGAGGTCATGTGCTACTTTTGTGATTTAAATACTAAAACATGTTCTTAATGCTTATCTAGTTTTTTCTTATTTATGGCCAATTTCACAGCTGCTAGAGTGGTGAACTGCTAAGAGAAAGAGCCAAATTCACGTTGCCAAGGGAAATAGCCAATTTCACGGTTGATTCCTTCATCCTTTGGTGCTGTTTTCCTAGTTTTAATTTTTATTTCATAAACATGTGAATCATTGTGATGTGAAGTGGATGAGTATTTGTGCTTTGAAGTGGATGTTTAATTTACCTATATCTTTACCTCATTCTTGTAAGTGTATAATTATGTTGCATCCAAAGAGGACAATACCACCAAATATGCATTCTGATTTATGTGTTTCATATAATGTTTGAAATGCCATATCAAATGCAACTCACATCATGCCATATATGTACTGCTTTCATATGTTGTTGATGTTATGGCCATCTATCTTACAAGAGTTGAATTGAATTGGTTGAACTGTAGGAGAAATATGGTTTCCTGTTGGGGTTCTAGTTCTTTGAAACATGTATATAATGGTTTGAATTTGAAACTAGTTGAATGCACTATTGTAATATTTTATGCCTCAATTTCATGTTCTTCTTTCTAGTCATGCCGATTGATAAATCTTGGATTAACAAACCACGGAACACACCTGAATATGCGGACGGGTTAAGCAAATTTTTGGATTTTGCATTTCAGCATCGGTCTATTGAGGGGCGTACAATAAAGTGTCCATGTCCAAAGTGTGGTTTTAAGAAGTGGCAAACAAGAGATGTAGTTCAAGAGCACTTGATTTGTAGGCCTTTCCCAGAAAATTACAAAGTTTGGTATTGGCATGGTGAAGAATCAAATGTAATTGAGTCAGAGACTTTTGAAAGCACACATGTCATACAAGATACTTTGCAGCCCCAAAATGTAATGGAAACCATGATTAACGATGCATTTGGATTGACTAGGAACAATGTCAATGAACCTTGTGCTTCCTATGAGCCTGTAAATAGAGAAGAAACTTTAAATGAAGGGCATAATGAGGCGTATAGTGAAGATTATGTAGAGTTTTATGAGTTACTCAAAGATGGTGATCGAAAATTATATGAAGGGTGTAAGAAGTATTCAAAATTGTCTTTTCTAGTAAAATTGTATCATATTAAGTGCTTGTGTAGAATGAGTGACAAAGCAATGACTATGATACTAGAATTGTTAAAAGATGCCTTTGAAGATGCCCAGATTCCTGTTTCATTCTACGAGGCTAAGAAAACCATCAACAAACTTGGACTGAATTATACCAAGATACATGCATGCCCAAATGATTGTATGTTATATTGGCGTGAAGGCGATGAACACTTGCAAGCATGTAGAAGATGTGGTACATCTAGGTGGAAGAATAATAATAAGAAGCAACCTGCAAAGATTTTGCGTTACTTTCCACTAAAGCCGAGGTTACAAAGATTGTTTATGTGCTCTAAGACTGCTGAGTCTATGAGATGGCATGTCTTGGAGGGTAACCAAGATGGAATGATGAGGCATCCTAGGGATTCTGAGGCATGGAAAATATTCAACTTGACTCACCCTGAATTTGCTGCGGATCCTCGAAATGTGCGACTTGGCCTAGCTAGTGATGGTTTCAATCCTTTTGGAGCCATGAGTACAAACTATAGCATTTGGCCAGTGGTCCTAATCCCATACAACCGCCCTCCTTGGGAATGTATGAAGCAAACTTCATTCATCCTTTCAATGATCATTCCTGGAAAACAAATGCCAGGGAATAACATAGATGTGTACTTACAACCTCTCATCCAAGAGTTGAGGGAATTATGGCATGATGGAGTGCAAACATTAGATTCTTCAAAGAATGAAATGTTTAGAATGCGAGCAGCTCTAATGTGGATGATTAGTGACTTTCCTGGGCTTGGTACCTTATCTGGGTGGAACACACACACTAGTCTTGCTTGTCCCACATGTAATTATGATACTAACTCTTGCAGACTAAAGCATGGTAGAAAATGGTGTTTTATGGGCCATCGCCGTTTTCTTGAAAGGGGTCATAGACTTAGATTGAATCGGGTTCATTTTAATGGGAGAACTGAGCAAAGGGATCCACCAATATCATTGTCTGGATCAGACATTTTGAAACAGCTTGAAGGCATTAATGTTACCTTTGGAAAAATACTAGAGTCAATTGACAAAGGTAAAAGAACTAGAGGAAAAGCCATTGTTGAAGATGGATCGAGACAATGGAGGAAGAAAAGCATATTTTTTTATCTTCCTTATTGGGAGTCTAACTTGTTGCGTCACAATCTAGATGTTATGCACATTGAAAAAAATGTATGTGACAATGTGATATACACTTTGCTCAATGAGACTGGGAAATCAAAAGACAATCTTAATGCTCGAAAGGATCTTAGAGAAATGGGTATAAGGAAGGATCTTTGGCCAGATGAGAATGGAAGATATCGGCCATCTTTGTTTACAATGTCAAATGCAAAGAAAGATGTATTTCTGCGAACTTTGAAGAATGTCATAGTGCCGGATGGGTACTCAAGTAACATTGATAGGTGTGTTGACTTGAAGCAAAGAAAGATTTTTGGAATGAAGAGTCATGATTGTCACATTCTTATGGAGGAATTGTTACCACTTGGTAATGTTTTACCAGACAAAGTTAGTGCAGTGTTAATAGAGTTGTGTTCATTCTTTTGACAATTATGTGGCAAAAGCTTAAGTCTCTTAGACCTTGACAGGCTCCAGCCTCGAATTGTGCTTACTCTTTGTCACTTAGAAATGTTGTTCCCTCCATCATTCTTTACGGTCATGGTTCATTTAACTTGTCATCTAGTTGGTGAAGCAAAACTTGGAGGCCCAGTACATTATCGGTGGATGTATCCTATTGAGAGGTAAATATATTATTACTTTGTCAGATGTTATTATTTAAGACAAAAATGTTAAATATATTAGATATATCCTTTGACTATTTCCGAATCTTTCACTTAGGTATTTGGGACACTTAAAGTCATATATGCGAAATAGAGCACAACCAGAAGGTTCCATAGCCAAAGGCTACCTAGCTGAAGAGGTTCTTACCTTTTGTTCTCAATATATAGAAGGGATTGAGACACGAATTAATAGACCTGCACGTGTTGATGATTATCCTGATGATAGAGACTCTCTACGTTTGCATAGCATGTTTCCACCAATGGGTAGAGTAGTAGGAGCTTTCTCAACCTTTGAGCTATCAGCTATAGAGAAAAGTCAAGCACATCGATACGTGTTACTAAATTGTCCACAAGTCAAGCCATATATTGAGTAAGTACTCAACCAAGCTGTAAATGACACTTAGTATGAATACGAAAGCACTTCTTTAAAGACGTGATATTAATGTCAACATTTCATATAGTGAATTTAAAGATCATGTACGAAGGCGGTCTAAGGGTCGAAGGCCTACAACAACAGAGATAGAGAAGATAGTTAATAAAGACTTCAATGATTGGTTTCCTCGGAAGGTAGGTTGAAAGTGTTATATAATTTTGTCTCCTTTTTTTTATTATTAATGTAAGTTTGTAAATTTAAAACTGTGAATGAGAGAATTAACATTTTTGTTTTAGATTATGAACCTGGACATTTCGAATACTGTGTCAGAGGATCTAAAGTTTCTAGCAAAAGGTCCAACACAACATGCTAGAAGGTTTTCTGCGTTTAATATTAATGGGTTCAAATTCCGAACAACATCTCGAGAACATGGGTTGAAAACCCAAAACAGTGGAGTTTTTCTAACCTCTTCCACATCCTGTGTTGCAAGTGGTGTTGATGGAAACATAAGGCAAGCAGATTTGTCATATTATGGAAAATTAGAAGACATCATTGAGCTTAACTACTATGGCCGGTTTAGGGTTACACTTTTCAAATGTAAATGGGCTGACACCACTAGGGATAGGGGGTTTAGAAAGGATGCATGGGGTCTTACTTCTGTTAATTTTTCACGGTTGATTCACATTGGTGACCGTGAAGAGCATGACCCTTACATTGAATAAAGGTTGGAGCATTGTTGTGCATTTAAAGCCAAGAGACTTGTATGATATGGGGGAAGAACAAGATAATGAAGTTTTTGAGAATGAGTCATTCCCAGAGCAAGACTTGAATCGATTCTTTGAAGAAGATGTCAATGATCTACCATTGTTAAGGGAGGATGCAGATGATGAATTATTAAGCGAGTGTAACACTAATGATGATGTTGGGGAAGACGAACATATGTCTGAATAGTCAACAAATATAGGTTTTTTTTATGGTATAACTTTAGTGTGTTTTAGTCTATTATATGCTTTTCTGTTAGTTTTCAACAAATTGATTTTAATTGAGTATTTCAATGACATATGCAGATATGCCAAAGCCAAAGCGGATTAAGAATCTACTCAAATCAATTGCAGAGAGCTCCGTAGAGGCTTCTCCCACAGCACCCATTGCTCCTACTTTCTCACACCCACAGCCTACACAGCCTCAGGCTTGTACCTCAGCTCCCATTGCTTATACTACTTCACACACACAACCTATACAGCCTCAGCCTTGTACCTCAGCACCCATTACTCCTACTGCTTCATACCCACAGCCTATACAACCTCTGGCTTGTTCCACAACACCCATTAATCCTACTGCTTCACACTCCACTTCTCTCCCTTCTAGCCAGGTCCCACCACAACCTAGGCGTAGAGTTGGACGTGAATCCAACCATTATTGGTCGGTGGATGCTATAGGTATATGCATATGTGAAGTGATGAAGTATTTTTGTTTTTTTTTTCTTGATTACAATACTTAACTTGATATTTATTTATTACAGATGAACAAGGAGTAACCAAGAAACTTAAGTTGAAAGTCAAGGATGTCTTCAACTTGTCTAATGAATTGCGTATAGTGGTGGAGTTTGATGAACATTTTTCACCTATTGGAGAGGCAGCTGGCTTACTTGCAGGAGTTTGCGGGCAGCTGGCAATTGATACAGTTGCCTTTCCTATTAGCTTCACCAAGTGGTCAGAGATGCCAGAATCTTTCCTTAACCACAGCTTTGATCATGCCTTAAAGGTAGAAACCATTTAAATTCTTTCACTTATGTTTTTAGACTTTGCACATGTAAATGCATAATAAAGTAACATTCTTGTTGTTTCAAGCCTCGATTTTGTTTTAGGGCTGACGATAACATTGTGAAGAGATATGTTGACCACTCCATTAACAAAAAGTGGAGGGAATTCCGGATTAAGTTGTGGAATGAATTTTATGACCCAACAATGAGTAGAGATGCAATCATCAACAATGTTCCGGAAGGCATTTCCATAGACCAATGGGCAACATATGTTGACTACCGCTTGAAACCTGAGACGAAGGTTCATTTCAAATATATTTTTAGTTGATTGAAAATTATTATTATAACATCTTAGAAATTTATTTGTTTTCATTTGTAGGAGCTTTGTAAGAGAAATCAAGAGGTTCGAAGGAAACAAACTATTCCTCACACTTGTGGTGCTAAGAGTGTGGCCAGGAGAAGGCATGATTTGGTAGTTTTAATTTAACATTTTATCCTCAATGATCAATTCTTTGCTAGAGAGGAAGTACGTCCTTAATTAATTACTGATTATAGCTTACCTTTGAAAATTTCAGAAGTTGGAGACTGGGATGGATATTGGTCGGGGCCCAATGTGGGATGTCACCCACAAGAGGAAAGACGGGAGCTATGTAACTGATGAGGCTAGGGAAATTGGGGTAAATATCATGATCATTCTTCATGTTTTTTGTTGTGTTTTACAACTATATAATAGATTGTCTTTGTAAATTTTTATCATTCTTCTTTTTCTTTTAAAAAGGAAAAAATTCAGCAACAGATGAGTCAAAGTTCAGAAAATTCCTCTGGAATTTCTCCGAACGATGCTCTTGGTGTGGTTCTTGGAAGAGAGCACCCTGGCCGTGTTCGAGGCTTGGGCTTGGGAGTGGTACCTTCTATTGCATTCAGACATACCACCACGCGACTTGGTGGTATAAACTTGGGTTCATCTAGTGTTAGCACATCCTCTCCAGACTTGCAAGCAAAGGTGGTGAATATGGAGTCTCAATTACAAGCACTATATGCTTACATTGCTATGAAGGAAGGAGGGATCCCTGAGGAGTTAGCTGGCGTATTTCCTTGTCATCCATTGCAGGTACAGTATGGAGATTCCTTGTTTAAGATGCTATTAATTAATTGTCATTAATGAGGTTGCTATCTTCCACTTCCTGAATGTTTCAGATTTTTGTGAACACAATTCCATCTTGCAACTGCTGTAGGTTTATAATTTAGTTTAATATATTACTAGTTGGATTCATCATTGGTGATAGGATAGTGCTACTAAAGTTAGAATCTTCTTTCCATGGAATGGTTATTGCATTATATATAATATTATATTATGTTATGCTTGCATATGTATTTGTTGTGTTTGACATGATGATGATGATTTCTGACCTAAAATGCTAATTGAAGAACTTTTTATGTTCTCTATGCGTAGTTGAGTACAAATGCTAATTGAAGTGTATGATTGTAATCAATAATTGTTATTATTTAATATTTGTATTTTCTTTGTTGTAGCCACCGGATGTTGGAAGTGGGGCTGACTCGCCTAGTGAGTATAGAAGATCATCGGATGGAAGTAATACTCATCAAACGACAAGTCACGCGAGTCCTCATTAAGTAGTAGTTTGCTAGGATATTATTTCTCAAAACAGTAATAACTTATCAAGTAATTTGTTGTTGTAAACTTGTTTAGCTTCATGAATTACATAGTTTGTTGATGTTAATTATATTTCTGTCTTTATTTTTGTCTTTTGGATTGATGATAATATTATTTGCTACATTCATGCCATTGCCTCCGTCTTTTGTAAAATTATTCATTGAAATTTTGTTTCCTGATATATTATTGAATTGAAATGTATCATAACTTGAGCAGGGTATAATAAAAAAAATATTACAGTTTTAAAAATTGTAATAACTAATGCAATAGAAGGAAAATGTATAAAAAGCAGGGTATAAAAATTCTTCAATACATTACATTCCTCTTTTTTTTTCCTGATTTGTGCTAATTAGGGCGGTTGAAAACCGCCGTTATATACATGGTTATTAGGGCGGTTGAAAACCGCCGTAATACACATGATTATTATGACAGTTGAAAACCGCCGTTATATACATCGTTATTATGGCGGTGTTAAACCGCCGTAATATACCTGACGATTAGGGCGGTTGAAAACCGCCGTAATATATATTGTTATTACGGCGGTTATCAACTGCCATAATAACCATGTATATAACGGCGGTTTAACACCGCCGTATTATATTTCACATATATTACGGCGGTTTATGAAAAATCACCGTATTATACCCAACGGCGAGAGCAATTACGGCGGTTTTTAAAACCGCCGTTGATGTATAAAAGGGCGGTTCAAAACCGCCGTTTGTTGCTAAAAAAACCGCCGTTTTATACAATTTTTTTGGTAGTGCGCAAGTGCACGATTTCGTCAAGTAGTAAAAATATCGATCCACAGGGACTTGGTTTATGATTAACAATTACCCTTAATTGTGATTAACTAGGTGAAACCAATGTTATAAAATTGTGGTGATAGAACAAGATCATAGAAACTAAAATCTGTAAATAAATAAGAATCACAATTTTTGGAATGAATGCAGAAGAACAATGTAGAGAAATCTGGTTTTTAAGGAATCTAGGATATGGGTTCACCAAGATGGTAATTAACAATTCTGTAATCTTATCACCTCTTTTCAACTAAGTTACACTTCAAGACGAATCATCCTAAAGAATTATTGTTTCCTTTTAGAATACAATAACGTATTCAATCTAACTCAACTTCTATTTTCATGATAATCAAATTAGAAAGAATCCATTAAGAGCAGATGATTCAAAGAAAGCCTCAAGAGTTTTAATCTACTTTCGTGATTTAAAAGCTCAAGTTCAGTTCATGGAGTTCAATTATCAAGAGTTACCTTTCAGTTTTTCCCTTAATGACTAAGATCATGCAAATAATGTGGCCAGCATTTTCACAAACACTTGGTGTGCCAAAAACTAAATCAAGATAAACTTGGCATTGAAGAGATAGCAAATTCATACATCAAGCATTGTCAATACACCATCGGGTTACTACCAATTCCTAGAACAAAAGAACTACTCAAACATGTTTATCAAAATACAATCCATAAGAATGAAGAACAACATTCAGAAAATGAAATAGAAAAGTAAGAAGAGAGGAGAAGAAAAACTCTGCAGAAGTTGCTTTGCCCTCTTGATCAACTTTCTCCAATCCCCCTCTCTCAACCCTAATGGCTTGCCTTTTATACCCTACAAACTCCCCTCTCTCAACCCTAATTCTTTTCAGGCAAGAAGAGAAGGAATGGGCTGCCTCAAGGGCTTTTTTCACACTTGCTGATGTAGCAGGCTGCCAACCACGGCCGTGGTGGCCACCACGGCCTGGCCGTGGTTGGTTCTGCCTTGGAATTTTTGTGCACTGATGGCTAACCACGGCCATGGTGGCCACCACGGCCTGGCCGTGGTTGGTTCTGCCCATCAAGAATCTTAGGGAATTTGCCAAAGTGTCCAACATCAAACTTGTAGCCTTGTGTCTTAGCTTTCCATAACAACCGGAATCACCTCAAAATGACCTCTGTAGCTCAAGTTATGCTCAAATTACTCCTCAGGGGTCCAGCTGACTTTTGAGATCTCAGTATCTCTTCAGGGTAGTTCCATTTTGGCTCCTCCAAGCTTCAACATTGCACCATTCCTGCAATTGAACATAAACACACCGCAGTTATCCAAACTAAAACAAAAACGGAAGATTAAATGAATAAATGTACTAAAGAGATAATGAAATGTATGCAAACTAAACTCAAAATGACATGAAGAATCACACACATCAGTTAGGTACCCCTCAAGTATTGTACACTAACCCCTTCCAGTTAGGCCATCTCACTATGCAATGCAAGTAATTATGCACCGCTTATTCTTTCATCTAATCATATCATGCTCAATCATAATATCATAATAACATCACATTTAATCAATACAAGGTTTAAACTACTCAAGCATTGTGCTCAATCCTCTCAATTTATGATTGAACCATACAAGTATTATGCGCAATCCTCTCAACTACTTCCACTTAGTTGCACATCCCTTCATTGTACTAAGTTATCATTTCAAGCCTATGTGAATCTATTCAATGAATCTCTTAGTGAATCTATTCATACACTATTGTGAATCTATTCACCCACTATTGTGAATCTATTCACAATGCTATTCTTGGGTATGTGAATCTATTCACAAAATGTTGTGAATCGATTCACAGTGCTATTCACGAGTTCACATTGCTATTCTCAAGTCTGTGAATCCATTCACAAAATGTTGTGAATCGATTCACAGTGCTATTCACGTGTTCACAATGGTATTTGTAAGACCTATTAGTTACCATGTTATTTACCAACCATAAGCCTTACGTGGAATATAGAAATATAGAAAATTCGGCAGCGTTTCCTTTGTTTCTTAAGCATTACCACAAACTATAACATAAGCAGCGGATTTCCAACAACCATTTCAAGCCAACCAGAGTACATATATTATATATATTCACATACACATATATCAAAAAGAGATCTCAGATCTCAACCAAAATATTATCAGAGTACGAAATGTTATACAAGTGTAATCTAAACACTATCCTGACTGAGCACACTAAACATATACGGAACCGAGTACATCAAAAGTAGTATTCAGTTCCCTGTAACATCTACATCAGAATAATACACATCTTGTCATAGTTACATCACGGAGCTTAACTCCATCAAAATACAAATCCCAAAAATAAATCAACAAAATCCTCCGTACTTAACCCGTAGAGGGTCCGGGGTGTTCCTGCGAATCTGAGAAAAGAGGTGGTGAGAACAACTTCCCAGTGAATATGAATAAACTTGCAGATAAAGTATAACTGTAAGTAGAGAGCAAGTATAACACAATTCACAATATGTCAAGTAACACCAACCAACCAATGCAATGAATGAATGCTCATGATGTTCACACCTTTTATTCACACTTTTTCTTTCTCCACTCCTCTTGTTGTGCACTAACCCCTTTCGGTTAGGCCCTCGCAATATGCATATGAATGTGTTATGCCAATTCTGTTTCCTTCTAGCTAATAAGCTAGGCACCCCTCTGTTTTGTACACTAACCCTTTCCGGTTAGGTCACCTCGCAATGCAATGCAAATAAGTATGCTATTTCATTTCCATCTAGCTCATCAGCTAGGCACCCCTCTGTTTTGTACACTAACCCCTTCCGGTTAGGCCATCTCGCTATGCAATGCAATGTTCTCATACTCATATCATGCTCATTCATAATATCATCATAATAGCATTACATGTAATCAATTCAAGCATATACAGCACATGACCATCAAGCTCAACTCTATCAAGCATTCTTACTTAGTTACAATAGTGCTAAGTCACTTCTATCAAGTATTCTTACTTAGCTACACATCTCATTCTAATGCTAAGTCATTCTTCATCCTAAACCTAGCATATGGTATCAAGACCCTAGGCATAAGCACCACAATAACACAAACAGAGTCAACCACGGCCAGCCCGTGGTGGTAACCACGGCCACGGTTCAGAAAACCAAACTCAACAAATTGGAAACAGAGACAACCACGGCCTGCCCCTGGTTGGCACCACGCCCGTGGTCTGGACCACGGCCAGCCCCTGGTGGCCACCACACCCGTGGTCAGATTTCAGCACACAACATTTTCCTTTCCAGAGCCAACCACGGCCAGCCCGTGGTGGGGACCACGGCCGTGGTTGGGCACGAGACACCAACATTTCCTATCCATAGAGGACCACGGCGGGGCCGTGGTGGGGACCACGCCCGTGGTTGGTCTTCTGGGCAGGAAAAGTGCCACGCCCAACTTCAAATCAAAACCCTAATTTCTCTATGGGATCATGTCCTCAAATCCATCAAGTATACCAATCATTCCACTCATTTTTCCTAAACCCTAATCCTTGAAAACATGTAATAAAAACACATCCAACCTCAAGCATAGGTGTAAACCCTAGATTCAAGCTTAATCTTACATCATACACTTTCACTCTAAGAACATCATACAATAACACAAGTAAATCCACACTCACCTTGAAGTGCTCCTAACTTGATTCCAAGATGGTATTGGTAGTCAAGACAACCTTCCCTTCAACTTCCTTCAAAACACTCAAGCAAAACAACCAACTTTTAGACATGGGTGTTCTTGATTCTTAGGGATGAAAATGAGTTTCTCAAGAAACTAATACCATAGGGTTGAAGAAGAGATCATAGTGATCAATAACTATCAAAGAACTTAAGCCAAAAGGTGTATAAAAATACTTACTTTGGACCCTTGAACCTTGGAGCTAGCTTTGGCTATGGAGAACTTAGAGATTTGGAGAAGATGAGCCGTTTGGCTCCCTAGGCTGGCCGGTTCTCTTATGCAAGAGGGAGGGGATGTTGAAATGTCCATCTTGCCCCTCACTTAAAGGAAGAATCACTAATTTGCCACTGAGGTGTTAAAAGACTAAAATACCCTTGTGATTTCTAAGAATTCCCAATAGGTCCTGAAGGAAATTAAATTTACCAGTAGGTCCTAACTTAGCCAGAGTAAATATAAGAGTTTAGATTTCACCTATTTCTTCCTTAGGTTCTACCGAGTTCACCGATATAGCCAGAATATCAAATCAATCATTCTAACTCAATCTATTACCATTTCTGTAACAGCACATATAAATCATCTAATTAATTTAACTAAGTCATAACATGAAATTTAGGGATGTTACAGTATTCACATGTTTGTGATTCCATTCACAAAATGTTGTGAATCGATTCACAGTGCTATTTACGCATCTTGTGAATCGATTCACAGACATAAAAAAAATCAACATTTGATCATGCACCTCTTATCTTAAACCCCATTCATTCATCCATTCATTCATTCATCCATTCATTCATTCATTCATCCATTCATCCATTCATTCATTCATCCATTCATTCATTCATTCATCCATTCATCCATTCATTCATTCATTCATTCATTTCATTTAATAACAAGTAGCAAATCCAATCATTCTCATGAATCCATACCATTGAATACAAGTAACAATCCAAACATTCAAAAACAACCTTAAGACATAAAAGTTCTTAAACTCAAGACTTAAACTTACACCCTAAATAACACCATACCATATCACAAATCAACCCACACTCACCTAGCAATGATTTAGGACAAGAACTAGGCTTGAGGTGATATCAAACCAACCAAAATCCTTATAAAAACTTCCTCTTCAACTTCCTTCAAAACAACCAAATCATACAAGAACTTTAGAATTTGTGTTCTTGATTCTCAAAGATGAACATGAGTTCTCCATTAAACTAAAACCATAGGATTGAAGAAGAGATAAAGGTGATCAATAACCATCAAATAACCTAAGCCAAAAGATGAGTAAAAACACTTACTTTGGACCTTGAAAGCTTGGAAAACCTTGGCTATGGAGACCTTGATATTTTTAAGAAGATGACCATATGATCATCTAACATGCATGGCTCCAACATGAAAAAAAGGGGGTGAAGTTGAATTGTCAACTTTGCCCTCCACTTGAATGAGAAATCACAAAATTGCCACTGAGAGTGCAAAATGACCAAAATACCCTTGGTGATTTCTAAAAATTCCCAATTTATCCCAATTCTAGAAAATTACACTAGAACTTCCATATGATTTAGTTAAGCTAGAAATAAGATTGGAATCAAAATTTAGGGATGTTACATTCTCCCCTCCTTAAAAGAATTTTGCCCACAAAATTTAGTTAGAGATATACCTGATAAAAATAGATTGGGATGTTGCTTGCGCAAATCTTCCTCCAACTCCCACGTAGCCTCTTCAGGTGACAGTCCATCCCAGAACACCTTCACCAGGGGAATAGTGTTGTTCCTCAAGGTCTTCACACTGCGGTCAATGATCTTAGCTGGCTTAGCCTGAAATGTAAGGTCAGCTCTCAATTGTACCGACTCAACCTCTATGATGTGTGAAGGATCCGGCACATACTTTCTTAACTGGGATACATGAAACATAGGATGGAGATTTGATAGATGTGGAGGAAGGGCTATATGGTAAGCTACATGTCCAACACGTTTCAGAATTTGACATGGACCAATGAAACGAGGATTTAACTTCTTGGCCCGAATGGCCCTACCAATACCTGTCATGGGAGATACTCTAAGAAATACATGATCACCCTCTTCAAACTCTAGAGGACGCCTTCTTTTGTCAGCATAACTCTTTTGCCGACTTTGAGCAACTCTTATTTTCTCCTGTATAACCCTAATCTTCTCAGTGGTCTCTTGCACTAAATCTGGGCCTAATAGGTTTCGTTCACCTACCTCATACCAGCATAGAGGCGACCTACACTTCCTACCATAGAGGGCCTCATACGATGCCATCCCAATGCTGGAATGGTAACTGTTGTTGTATGCAAACTCTACCAATGGCAAATACCTATCCCAGCTACCCTTATCTTCGAGGACACAAGCTCTTAACATATCTTCTAACGTTTGGATAGTCCTCTCGAATTGACCATCTGTCTGTGGGTGATAAGCAGTATTAAAACTGAGCTTAGACCCAAAAGACTGATGTAATGCATTCCAAAATCTAGAGGTAAATCTGAGATCTCTATCTGATACTATGTTCAATGGCACTCCGTGTAGTCAGACAATCTCTCCAACAAATAACTCAGCAAGCTTATCTATGGAATAGGAAATCCTAATGGGAAGAAAATGAGCAGACTTAGTTAGTCTGTCCATAATGACCCATATAGCATCATAACCCTTTTGTACCCTAGGCAAACAGGTCACAAAATCCATGGTAATTTTGTCCCACTTCCACTCGGGTATCTCTAAAGGTTGGAGCATTCCGGCTGGTTTCTGGTGTTCGATCTTGACCATCTGACAAGTCAAACACTTGGCCACATACTCGACCACTTCCCTTTTCATACCTGGCCACCAAAACCTCTCTTTCAAATCTTGATACATCTTAGTCACACCAGGATGTATCGAGAACGTACTCTTGTGAGACTCCTCAAGAATCCGTTCTTTAAGGTTTCCTCCTTTAGGAATACAAATCCTCTGCCTAAACTTGATCAATCCATCATCCTCTAAAGAAAAAGCTATCGAGACCCTGCGATCTTGTAGTTCCTTATCCAAACTTTGTTCATGTCTAATCTGGTCCTTAAGGTCGCATGAGATTTCCAACAAAGCCAATCTCAGTGTCACACTACTCATATCCACTTGTATACTAAGGTCTCGAAATTGCTCTACCAAGTCCAACTCATGCACCATCATTTGAGATACGTGTAGAGATTTCCTACTAAGGGCATCAGCCACAACGTTGGCCTTGCTTGGATGATACTTAAGTTCAAAGTCATAATCCTTTAAGTATTCCATCCATCTCCTTTGTCTCATGTTTAGCTCCTTCTGATCAAACAGATATTTCAGACTCTTATAGTCACTGAACACCTCAAACTTTACACCATACAAGTAATGTCTCCAGATCTTAAGTGCAAAAACTATGGCTGCTAGTTCTAGGTCATGGGTTGGATAATTCTCCTCATGAGGTCTAAGCTGTCTAGAGGCGTAAGCCACTACCTTCTTATCCTGCATTAATACACATCCCAAGCCCATCTTAGAGGCATCACAGTACACCTCTAAATCTCTGGATAGGTCAGCAATAACCAATACTGGGGCTGTGGTCAATCTATGCTTGAGTTCCTGAAAACTCATCTCACACTTTTCACTCCACACCATAGCTTGTCCTTTCCGGGTCAGTTCAGTTAGAGGACGAGCCAACTGAGAAAAACCCCGAATGAATTTCCGGTAATATCCTGCTAATCCTAGAAAACTCCTGATCTCAGTAACCGACCTTGGTCGCTCCCACTTTACTACCGCCTCAACCTTACTAGAGTCCACTGCTACCCATTCCTGGGATATAGTGTGCCCTAGAAATTTCGCCTCATTCAACCAGAACTCACACTTCTCTGGTTTAGAGTACAGTTTCCTCTCTCTGAGTATCTGCAGTACTATCCTAAGATGTTCCTCATGTTCTTCCACAGTATGGGAATAAATGAGAATATCATCTATGAACACTACCACAAACTTATCTAGGTACGATCTGAAAATTCTATTAATGTAATCCATAAACACCGCTGGAGCATTGGTTAAACCAAACGGCATCACCAAATACTCATAATGTCCATACCTAGTTCTAAAAGCAGATTTCGGTACATCATCCGGCTTTATCTTAATTTGATGGTAACCAGAACGAAGATCAATCTTAGATAATATCGTGGCATCTCTAAGTTGGAAAAGCAAATCATCTATCCTAAGTAATAGGTACCTATTCTTTATGGTAATCTTATTCAGCTGCCTGTAATCCACACACAATCTCATACTACCATCCTTCGTTTTCGCCAACAACACCGGTGCTCCCCATGGAGACACACTGGGTCTGATGAATCATCTTTCAAGTAATTCCTCTACTTGTTTCTTAAGTTCTCCTAGTTCCAAGGGTGACATTCTATAAGGTGCTATTGAAACGGGTCCGGCTCCAGGTACTAAGTCTATAACAAACTCTACTTCTCTATCAGGTGGCAACCTAGGAATCTCCTTAGGAAACACATCCATAAACTCACTCACTATTGGCATTCCGAACAATTCTGACTGAACCTCTAAGTCTAAAGAAAAAAGTACCATGTATACTTGACTCCCATCCACTAGGCAATGGTTCAATTCTAACACTTTGGGTAACATGGAAATTTCAGGAATCAGTGTATGATTTATAACAGGAGGAATAATGATAGTCTTATTACAACAATCTAACAACACTTGGTTGGTTGCAAGCCAATCCATACCCAAGATAACATCTAACCCTCTCAAAGGTAAACAAATCAAATCAACAACAAAGGTTCGGTCCTAGAATACAAATGTGTAGTTTAAGCAAATAGGGGTTGTAAGAATGTTATCCTTAGCAGGAGTAGTCACTGACAACGTATAAGGTAAGGAAGTAGTGGTCAGACTCAAGGACTTCACACATGCATCAGAAATGAATGAATGGGTTGCCCCAGATTCAAACAGTACAATTAAGTTCTGACTATTCAGTAAGCACATACCTTGGATCAAATCATCCGCACGTGCCTCTGCCCCACTGAGGGCATACACTTACCCCTGGGTTGGTGGTCTAGGGATAGGAACTGGTGCCTTAGAAGTCCGTGGGCAATCTCGGGAGTGTGCCCCTTCTGCTGGCACTTGAAGCAAATCACTATCTACTGTGGGCAGTATTTTGCAATGTGTCCCTTCTGGCCACAAACAAAACACACTCCAGTAATCGTCCGACAAGTACCCTGATGCGGTTTCCCACATGTCTTGCATGGTTCCACTTTAGCCTTCTTAGTACTTTATGCAGGCTGGAAAACTTCTGCCTTTCTCTTCCCAGTTCCCTGACTGCTTTCTGTAATAGGGGTCATGCACTCCTCCATAGTCAAACACTTCTCAACCAGGGAAGCAAAATCCCTAATCTTGAAGCCAGCAACAACCTTTCTTAACTCAAACTCAAGTCCCCTCTCGAACTGAATGGACTTCCAAATCTCATTCGGTCCATTCTGCAGGTAACTAGAGTATTTAGACAATTCATCAAATTTAGCTGCATACTGACCAGCTATGAGATCTCCCTGTCTCAAATGCATAAACTCTTGTTCCTTTTGAATTCTGACATTGGCAGGGAAGTACTTATGCAGAAATGTTATCTTATATGTCTCCCAAGTGATGGGATCCTCCCTAACAAGTAGTCCAGGATGAGTAGCCTCCCACCAATGTTCGGCCTCATCCTCCAATTTGTAAGCAGCAAAGTTAACTTTATGCTCCTTAGTACACTGCATGGCCTTAATGACAACAGGTTATCGAGACCCGTCAAATAATAAAAATTACCAGTTCACAAACTAAATTGTAGTATAGAGAATGAACCGAATCGTCTCTCAAGGATCCAAAAACAAAGATTTAATTAGATCAAGATAATTAGAAAATGGGGGTTTTGTTGTTGATTAACAAGATTAATAAAAGTATGAGACTTAAAATTTTAAACAAATCTAAAGAAACAACCAATCCAAGGAAATTTACCAATCTTGAGTTTAACTCATGATCACAAGGAATTCACTTAATTGCTAACCATGTTCTTGGCCGTAGATCACATCAAGAAGCCTTAACATGATCCAAGAATTCTCTACTTGATGGAGACCAAGGAAGCTTAAGTGGAAGCCCAATGGGCCCAAGGCCCAAAGATGCACTGCAAGGACTTGGAGGACCAATGACAAGGACAAGAGCTAAGAAGGCTAAGGAGAATTTGGATAAAGAAGTCAACTATTTTCTCTCACTCAAGTCCATTCCAGAAGAAGAAGCACTCAAGATGGTCCAAATGAACCAAGTTGATGAAGGGCCCAATGTGGGGGCATGATTTCTTCTTAGAACTTTTATTTAATTATGTATTTGAACCCTTTTAATCTTTTCAGTTTTGATTCTTATTTTCTTTTTGGGATATTTTGTAATAAGGGCCTATTGTTTGGGTTTAATTAAGTGCATATCATAACTAGGGATAGATGTTGCCTTCTAATTGGGCTTGAGCCACTTTTGTGTTAGGATTAGGGTTAAAAAGGTGTTAGCTTGCTGCCTCCTTTTAATTAGACCTAGCCACCAACTCAATCCCTATAAATAGGTTTGTATTTGCTGCATTTGTCAACTTTGAATTTCAGAATAATATTACACTCCTTTGCGAGTTTTTGAGAGCTTTGTTCTCTTGGGGTTCTTGGGTGAACCATCTTGGTTCTTATCAAAGGTTTCCTTACCCTTGTGGCGAATCTTCGCTTGACTTATCACTCCCCAAGAGTGTGGTGTCTTCTTCCTTCCACCCCTCTTCTTCTTTCCATCTTTCCTTTAAATTCGTTTTAACAAGAAATCAACTTAAGGACGATTCGTAAAAAAACAATATGCATCCGACTGGGATCATATCACTACTAGATAAGCATCTAGGATTTGATTAACGAAGGTTAGATAAAGTAAGCCCCATTCAACATAGATTAACTTAAGATCTAGAATTTAACCAAGCTAAACAATCTATCAAAAAGCTTTAATATATTGTTTAGTCTTTATGATCCTCTTTGAATACATGATAATAAAGCTATTATCACATCAACATCTAAATCAAATTAAGCAATTTAATCTAGATAAAAATCAAAAGAGGAAGAAGAGAAACTTGAATAACAATTAAGCAATAAGAACAAGCGAAACAAGATCTCCAAATTAAACATCAAGATGGCTAATCCCTTGGATTGATTATGAGAGCCTAGCCTTCCATGGATGGGAAGGAAGAACTCAGAAATAAAAGAACAAAAACGAAATTGTAAAGAGAATGGAGAAGAAGAGAAAGAAAACTCTCACAAATACTCAAACTTTCTTGAAACTTACTTAAAATTGAATGCCTAATAATACAAAGAGATTGACTCTATTTATACTAATCCTAGAAGCCAATTTGTACATGTACATAATCTGATTACAAGCTATAAAAATATGGAAATTGTCAAATATGGAAGCTTGATGCATGGTTGGTGGGTTGGTGCATGGTAGGTGGGTTGGTGTATGGTTGGTGGCTTTTAGTCAGCAACTCTTATCCTACTTTTGGATTGATTTTCATGATCTAGACTATGTATTTTGGCTTGGAGGTCTCATGAAAGTTGTAGCCAGTTGTCTCCTTGAAAGTTTGCAATTGGAATCATGCCATTTGGACGTTTAGAACTCCAGATATGCCAAAAACACTGAACCTACCTCAAGTTAGGTTGGCAGAACATGTTTCCAAATTCAAACCAACTTGTAGCTTCATTATCATGCCTAAAACGACATCTATTGACTAAATGGTCTTCAGTGACGTTGGAGATATGGGTCTTATCTATCCAATGGCCAAGTTTCAGCCCAAGATGAGGCCTATAGCTCACTATGTAGTCCAATATGTGCACACTGCCCATATTTTCATGATAGCAAACCCACTCTGCATTACAGGGATATTTTGGACCCTTAGAATTCCGATCCAGCTCTTGAGTTCTTCATGAAACTTGTAGAGCATTGTTTTAGCTTTCCAAAGACACCAAGATTACCTCAAATGGATCACCGAGTCCCAAGTTATGGTCTAACTAAGGAAGAAAGGTCAAAATGCATCAAAATCTGAAAATTATTCAATATTTGCATTAAAGCCCAATGAAGCCCAACAACATTAAACTCATCTAAAATACTAATATTGGGCACAATAAACATCTAATAAAGCCTAATACAAAGCTAACATAAGTGTCTCAAATTGATTGATCAAATTCCCCCACACTTAAGCTTTTGCACTCCTGGGCAAAACACATAAGAACAAAACTATAGAAAAACAAGAAACATCATATTATTAAACTAAAAACATAAAAACTAATTATACCTAATCTAATCCATTTTCGTTGGAAAACGCGATGGCACTTAGCATGTGCCACAAGCCTTTAAACCCCTAGGTGTCCCTAGTGGACAAGTTATAGTCTCATGAGGGTTTACCAGGATGATACCCACAAACATGTAATACTTTATTTAAACAATTCAACTAATTTTTAAATACAAGCATTGTGTCAAATATAAACCATAATTAATAAGTTAAGTATGCTTAACAAAGAATAGTTGAATCAAACCAATTGAGAATAAAGTATAGCATAATCATGCTTTAATCAGAAATAGGCATGTTCAGATTGAGTAAAATTCTTCACAAGTGACACTCAAATCACACAAGGTGTTTAAGTTAACTGTTTACGCTCAACTCAGTCAAATTATGAAAGTATTTTACCATAAGCTTGCATATACATCAATTCTCCACTACTTAGATCAAATAAATTGCAAAAATCAAGAGGCCTTTAAAAAAGGTTGTAATAGAACTTATAAGGTGAAGGAAGGGAACAATATGGATAATAACAGGTTAAAACCAAAGAGAATAAAAGAGCATTGAGGAGTAACTCAAGTAGAAAGCATAAATTTTTTACCCAAAACCATAAAATGCTCATTCTCTTCACACATTCCTTCCTTTTTCTATTCTTTTCTTTTTCTTTTTTGTTTTTGCTTTTTTGTTGTTTTCTTTTTGTTTGTTTTTTTGTTTTGTTTTATTTTTTTATTGGTACCAAGCATTTCATATCAACACACCAATTCCCCCACACATAAATCATTGCAAGCAAAAGAACTCCTCCAATAAGAAAATCAATGCTCTCCCATTCCCTAAGGTAAGGTAAAACATGGTTTTTCACTCAAAGTTTGTAATGAGCTAAGAACAAAGAATGAGCAAATAGGCTCAGAGGGAGTTAATAATTGGATAAATGCAATGTAGGTTTATTTGGCCAAAGCAGCTAAGTCAAGAAAAAAAAAATGCCTCTGTCATTTTCATGCAACATACAGACCAATGTAATCTCAAATCGATTCAATGCAAGTTCTAGAAAATAAATTCATAATTGACATCACTCATGAAAGAAAATAAACTAAGTGTAAGTATCAAACTTGGAAAAGCCCAAAACTCACAAAGGTGTGGAACATTCACTCAATTCAACCATGCTTTCTTCCTAATATCCACAATCATATACATATGTATATCATGAAAATGATTCAACTATTAACTGTTTTGTATACTTTTATTATCAATTAAGCTCAGATTCAGCACATGTGTAACGGAAGAAAACAGAGGAGAGGATATGGAAGGGATAAAATTTGTTTTTAAGGGTAATCTTGTAATTTCCCATTTAAGTTTAAAAAAAAAAGAAAATTTGATTGCTAAATGACTGATATGATCCTAGTCGGATGCATATTGTTTTTACGGATCGTCCTTGAGTTGATTTCTTGTTTTAAAGAATTAAAGATGAAGATGAACACTGTATGAACAGTAACGTCACCCAATACGTGAGCAATGCATACGCACAAGCATTTTAATGTTGATGTGAACAGTAAACTTAAAAAGAATAAATGGAAAAGATGGAAAAAGACAAGGGGATGGAAGGAAGAAGACGCCACACTCTTGGGGAGTGATAAGTCAAGCGAAGATTCGCCACAAAGGTAAGGAAACCTTTGATAAGAACCAAGATGGTTCACCCAAGAACCCCAAGAGAACAAAGCTCTCAAAAACTCGCAAAGGAGTCTAATATTATTCTGAAATTCAAAGTTGACAAATGCAGCAAATACAAACCTATTTATAGGGATTGAGTTGGTGGCTAGGTCTAATTAAAAGGAGGCAGCAAGCTAACACCCTTTTAACCCTAATCCTAACACAAAAGTGGCCCAAGCCCAATTAGAAGGTAGCATCTATCCCTAGCTATGCTATGCACTTAGTTAAGCCAAAACAATAGGCCCTTATTACAAAATATCCCAAAAAGAAAATAAGAATCAAAACTGAAAAGATTAAAAGGGTTCAAATACATAATTAAATAAAATTTCTAAGAAGAAATCATGCTCCCACATTGGGCCCTTCATCAACTTGGTTCATTTGGACCATCTTGAGTGATTCTTCTTCTGGAATGGGCTTGAGTGAGAGAAAATGGTTGACTTCTTTATCCAAATTCTCCTTAGCCTTCTTAGCTCTTGTCCTTGTCATTGGGCCTCCAAGTCCTTGCAGTGCATCTTTGGGCCTTGGGCCCATTGGGCTTCCACTTAAGCTTCCTTGGTTTCCATCATACCCTCCCCCTTCAAAAGAATTCGTCCTCGAATTTGATCTTTCATCACCTTTCTTTTCGCATGTGCACCCACACCAATCTCCAGGATCAAAAACAACTTGTCTCCTTCCCTTGTTTGCTTTCCTAGCATATTGCTCCATCTTCCTTTCAATTTGAGCCTTGACTTGTTCATGGAGCGTCCTTACATATTCATTTTTTGCCTGTCCATCCCTATGAATTAAAGAAAAGACATTAGGTAGAGGCAGTAAATCAAGAGTGAGGATTAAAATCATATACAATCTCAATAGGAGAAATGCTAGTAATAGTATGCATAGCCCTATTATAAGCAAATTCAACAAGTGGTAAGCATTTTGAGTTGAAAGAGGCTCTTGGGATGAAGTCCATTTGATGTTCAATCCCTCTTAAGGGTGATAGTTTGGGAAGGACACTCTTTGGAAAGGCATCTTCAAAGTCCTGCAAAAGAGAATCAACTTCACGAGATAGAGGGTTAGAGTTATAATTTAAGCACAAGTCCTTTTGTATACTAATGTACATCTCTTTCTTTGCAAAGCAAGCCCTCTTAATCTCACTTTCCCTAGCAATTAAACATTCAATTTTTTTCTCATTTACAAGTTCTTGGTCCCTATTCTTTGCTTCCCCCTTTGATTTTACTTTTGAGTCCTTTTTCTCTTGCTCCTTTCTTAGCTTCAAGGCCACTTGGTCTTCACAAACCTGTTTGGGAGTAAGGGGTACAAGGGTTACCTTCAAAGAATTATGAACAAAGGAGTACTTGTTAGTGAAACCATCATGAATAGCATGCTTATCAAATTGCCAAGGCCTTCCAAGCAAAATATGGCCAGCCTCCATGGGAACAACATCACACAAAACATCATCATTATACTTACCAATTGACAAACTTACCAACACTTGTTGATTTACTATCAACTCACCGTTCTCACTTAGCCATTGAAGCTTGTATGGTCGGGGGTGAGGAGTAGTTTTAAGGTCAAGTTTTCTTACCAAGCGAGTGCTTGCCACATTAGTGCAACTTCCCCCATCAATGATTAATGAGCACACTTTGCCTTGGATGGTACATCTTGTGTGGAAGATGTTTTCCCTTTGGTCTTGGTCCCTTGCCACAACTTGGTTACCCAAAAGTCTCCTTATCATTAGCAAGTCGCCATCATGAGCATAGGTCTCACAGTCTTCTTCTCCTTCACTTGAGGAAGGGGAATTTGGACATGAATCACTAGAGAGGTGTCCTTCTTTTATCACCATTGCCCTTTTGTTTGGGCATTGAGAGGCTATGTGTCCATTCCCCAAGCATTTGAAGCACTTGATGTTCCTACTTTTAGAAGAAGAAGAAGAAGCATTAGTAGAAGGAAAAACACTAGAGTTTTTAGAAATCATACCTCCCTTAGGTTGTGTAGAGGAGTCTTCCTTTGGTTGTTTGTCCTTCCAAGTGGATGGTTTGAGGTCAAAAGAAGGCTTCTTCCATGCACCCTTTCTTTTGAGTTGTTGTTCCACCTTTATGGCTTGGTGGACTAATTCATCAAGCTCTTCATAGTTGTGCAACTCCACAATGTCTCCTATCTCACGGTTTAAACCATGAAGGAAACGTGACATGGTAGCCTCCCTATCTTCAATGACATTAGCCCTTATCATGGCCACCTCCATCTCTTTGTAGTACTCATCCACACTTCTACTTCCTTGGGTAAGTCTTTGGAGTTTATTGTGTAATTCCCTATGGTACCATGAAGGGACAAACCTCCTCCTCATCAAACTTTTCATCTCTTCCCAAGTATCTACGGGGTACTCCCTATTTCTTTCCCTCTCTTTTTGTACTTGGTTCCACCAAATTAAGGCATAGTTGGAAAATTCTAGAGCAGCCACCTTCACCTTCCTTTCTTCATTGTAATGGTGATAGGAAAAGATTTGTTCTACCTTGGTTTCCCATTCTAAGTAGGCGTCGGGGTCATTTTTCCCTTGGAAAGAAGGTATTTGGATCTTTACTCCTCCTAGCTCTCCTCCCCTTTCATCACTCCGATGTCTCCTATTCCTCCTTTCATAACTCCTTTCACTCCTCTCATGCCTCCTTCTCCTATCATGGTTCCTCCTAGTCCTCCTTTCCCTACCCGAATCATAGGTATCTTTATCCTCATATGAGACTTCATGTTGAGAGTCTCTCCGCCTTCCATTATCGAGCCTTGTATTAATTTCCACCCTAAACTTCTCAAGTTCTTTAGCTAAGGCTTGCATAAGGTTTGCAGTTCTAGGGGATGAGGGTGTACTTCCTTCACTCATCTTTGCACAAGTAATAAGAATAATTCAAGATTGAAAGGCCCTTACCACTCTTCTCACGTGTATACACTCTTAGATTGATTCCACTCGTGTTTCACACAATTAGGCTTTTGTTTAATGAAAACGCTCTTGCCTTTTACCACTCAAGTTCTCTTTGCAAGTTCTTAAATAAACCCTCTCGCGTTTCAATTATCAAAAGATCTTACAAAAGTAGCGGTCTTCTCAAGAGTAAGCACTCAGAAGTTGAAGAAAGAATGAAACTCTAGACAAAACTCAAAGGAATTTAAAAGACAAGCAAGAAAAGCTAATTAAAAGAAAGGTAGAACTCAAAAGGAATAAGACGAAATGAAATGCGCAAGGTATGTAGAATAGCACCGCTTAATGAAGTCCACAAGGCAATCAAACTTAATCTTGCTTAAGTGCAAGGGCAGTCTCTTTCTTTTTTTTTTTTTTTGGAATAGATCCCTTTTTTTTTCGGAATAGATCTTTTTTTTTTCTTTTTTTGGAATAGGCTTTTTTTTTCCTTTTTTTTATGCTATTTTTCACGCCCTTGTTCTTTTTTTGCACTTAAAAAAAATTGGTTCTTGAAATTTTTTTTTTTGTTCCGAATGTTATGCCCAATTGTGTATTTAGGAGCTTCCTTTCAAATTAAGGTGCTATAAAACATATAACAACAATGGATATAGAATTTGATAAGATCAAAGCTGTAAATATTGCGCAGAAATTTAAGAACAGAAACTAAAAGCAGGAAAATAAAAGGATTTGGAATTTAAATGACGAGAAAATAAATGACAAGAATTAAAATGACTGAAGATAAATGACAAAAAGTAAGAAACAGAAGATAAATGGCAGAAGGTAAAGAACAGAAAGTAAAGAATGTAGCCAAGTCTAAGAAATGGCAGAGATCAATGATGATCAAGGTTGTGTATAATTATGACATTCAAGCAATGGTGCTTAATGTTTGGAAAGCAATAAGAACAAGCACACAAAAATACAAGAACTCTATCAACTCTAGGATCCGGGCTCTAGATACCACATGATATGATCCTAGTCGGATGCATATTGTTTTTACGGATCGTCCTTGAGTTGATTTCTTGTTTTAAAGAATTAAAGATGAAGATGAACACTGTATGAACAGTAACGTCACCCAATACGTGAAGCGATGAACGCCGCGA
Source organism: Styphnolobium japonicum (assembly GCA_023212625.1). Classification (NCBI taxonomy): domain Eukaryota; kingdom Viridiplantae; phylum Streptophyta; class Magnoliopsida; order Fabales; family Fabaceae; genus Styphnolobium; species Styphnolobium japonicum. The sequence continues at coordinate 5,540,606 of JALBWW010000010.1, forward strand.
TAACAGTGGCGTGAGCGAAACTTAAAAAGAATAAATGGAAAAGATGGAAAAAGACAAGGGGATGGAAGGAAGAAGACGCCACACTCTTGGGGAGTGATAAGTCAAGCGAAGATTCGCCACAAAGGTAAGGAAACCTTTGATAAGAACCAAGATGGTTCACCCAAGAACCCCAAGAGAACAAAGCTCTCAAAAACTCGCAAAGGAGTCTAATATTATTCTGAAATTCAAAGTTGACAAATGCAGCAAATACAAACCTATTTATAGGGATTGAGTTGGTGGCTAGGTCTAATTAAAAGGAGGCAGCAAGCTAACACCCTTTTAACCCTAATCCTAACACAAAAGTGGCCCAAGCCCAATTAGAAGGTAGCATCTATCCCTAGCTATGCTATGCACTTAGTTAAGCCAAAACAATAGGCCCTTATTACAAAATATCCCAAAAAGAAAATAAGAATCAAAACTGAAAAGATTAAAAGGGTTCAAATACATAATTAAATAAAATTTCTAAGAAGAAATCATGCTCCCACATTGGGCCCTTCATCAACTTGGTTCATTTGGACCATCTTGAGTGATTCTTCTTCTGGAATAGGCTTGAGTGAGAGAAAATGGTTGACTTCTTTATCCAAATTCTCCTTAGCCTTCTTAGCTCTTGTCCTTGTCATTGGGCCTCCAAGTCCTTGCAGTGCATCTTTGGGCCTTGGGCCCATTGGGCTTCCACTTAAGCTTCCTTGGTTTCCATCAATGACGGTGATGAACAGAAGAGGAAATTGCAATTTCCTCTTCTGTGTTGCGAGAGAGAAGAGCGAGACGAGCGAGAGAGAGAAAGAGAAAGAGAAAGAAAGAAAGAGAGAGAGAGGGAGAACGACCGAGAGAGAGAAAGAGAAAGAGAAAGAGACAAAGAGAGATAGCGAGAGAGAGAGAGAGACCGAGACCGAGAGAGAGAAAGAGAGAGAGAGAGAGAGACCGAGAGACAGAGAAAGAGGAAGAGAAAGATAGAGAGAGAGAGCTCTAGATCATTAAATCTGCTAGCACCCACTTGGTTTTAGAGCACAAGGTGAGTTATTAATCCTTGAGTTTTTGTTATTTTTGGTATCTTTGAGTCATGAGAACTCTAAAATTTAGTGGGTAGCTCTTTTTTGTGGAAACGATAATTTCTAAGGGGTGGTTGGAAACTTTGGAGTTAGATTGGAGTAGAAATTTTATGTTTCTTGAAAGAATTTAGAAATCTTAGAGCCTCTGCTTAAGTTATATTAGGAAAAAAGGTTATTTAAATTTATTAAAGTATTTTTATTTGTGAGCAGATTCACAGGATACTACTCCACTTGCCTCCACAAGAGCTGTTGGAGATAGTTGAGACTAGTTCTTTATTTCAATGAGTGGATAATTTATTTAGTGGCAGTTTTATAATTTTATTTGGGGAAACAAACCTTCTAGAAATATTTAAATTTTATTCAAATGAAGTTTTATTATAAGGGATGATTAAATTATATTTATTTCCACATTGTGTTTGGAAATATTAAATGTTATGGAAGTTATATTTTAGCTATAGTTTTATTGATTTTATGAGCTATTTGAGTTGTGATTTATAATTATTAAAGTGAAAGTTTAGTTGGATATTTAGAAATGAATTTCAAATTTTGTATTTTTATATTGTCAATATCCATTATGGGTTACGTGTTAGAACACCGTTTGCCGTTAGCGAAGAGATATAACGGCCTATGTGCACATAGTATATACAGAGATATAGACAGATCTAGCAAGGCCAGTTGTTTCAGTTTGGCTATTGGGTGAGAGAACCCTTAGCCCTTTTCGTGGTTGTAGGGTAAGCAGACCTTAGCCACAAGATTTGTGCCGGGTGAGGCATGGCCCCTGGCTTAAGATGAGCATAAGAATTGGTATGTTGGGTAGAGTTAACTCCCCATTATAGTTCTTTCAGTGGTACCCATATGGATGGCGTTATTGATGATTAGAATTTTAAAGAAAAAGAAATTTATGTTTATGCATAGTTTTGAGAAAAGAGAGTATTTGACATAATAGCTTTGTTTATAAATTTTATTTTCATCAGTTAGTTTGTTCAGAGATTGTTAGAAAGTTTAAATACTCGTGCTATTAGTTGTTTCCCTTCCAGTTCACTTAGTTTATTATTCCCTCACTGAGTCTGTGTGACTCACTCCATTTCATTCTTTTCTAATTCAGATTCGCAGACAGCTGAGTAGCTGGTTCCTGGGATTTGCTGTTCCCCAGGCTTATAGTCTATTGGTATATCTCTATTATTGTTGGTGATCAGTGTTGTATTTTGACTCCAGTATTTTGCAGCTATAGGGAATAGTATTGTAAATTCTTTTGAGTTGTATATATGTATATGTATAGATGATGCATGAGAAAGAATCATGCTTGTTGAAATTCTGAGAGTTTGCTGTTTTTTTCAGGTTGAGTTTAAAATTTTGGTTAGTTCAGTTTTTAGGGGAAACTCTGCCGATTTTTCGGTAGCCTTTTTATAAGTTTTAAAGCAGTTTTCAGCATTCTTAGTTAGGCTTGCCAGGCTAGGCAAATGTTGAGTTGACTTAGCCTGTGCGCCGGTCATGGTCTAAGATAGGGTCATGACAACATGCTTGCATCAAAATTAATTGAAAAGATCAAAATAAATTTTTTTTAATATGCAAGATCAAAATAATTTAAGACATACTATGAAATGCAAGTTAAGATGCGTCTCAAGAGCAAAATTACTCCTTACTCTGCCATCATACATCTAATAAGCTAGTAACAATAAAGATTAGCTGGTTAGTTTTTTTTTTTTTTCAAACTAAACTATGTACATGGTGTTCTCAACTATCCCTCTCCCCAACTAATTTAAGACATTGTCCCCAATGTCAAAATAAAGATAGGTAGAGTGTAGACGGTCTTACCAGAAAACTGCAAATCGGGCCTGAAATAAGAAAAAAAACTGCAAATCGGGCCTGAAATAAGAAAAAAAAATACAAAAAACTAAAACCATAAGAGAAAACAAAAATTCACAAGGACAAAGTCAAATCAAGTTTTTGCTTTTTGCTGCTGCTGCCTTGTTCCCAATTTAGTGGAGTCATTGCAGGATGACGTTGGGGGACAAATCCATGTAGTTGATCAAGCAATTGTTCAGGGGTTGCAGCGGTTACAAGAATTTGACGTGTCGCTTGTGAGATGAACCTTTGTTCTACAGCATGATCAAGAAAACAAAACAAACTATCATAAAAACCATTAATATTTAAAATACCTATGGGTTTTTGGTGAAAGTTCAGTTCTGACCAGGATGTAATTTGGAAGAGATCTTCCAAAGTTCCAAAACCACCAGGTAGGGCAATAAAGGCATCAGCATTGGCTATCATAATATTCATGCGTTGGTGCATGCAAGATACCATTACTTCATGACCTACTGTTTTTCCAGTGGGATTGCCAATAGCTAAAGGACTAGGAATGACACCAAGGACTTTGCCACCTCCTAAATGTGCAGCAGTTGCTACACAACCCATTAACCCAAGACTACCTCCTCCGTAAACTAAATGGATTTCTCTCTCAGCTAGCACTCGACCAAGATGGTGTGCAATATTTATAAACTCTTTATCTTTCCCAGGATTAGATCCACGAAAGACACAAACACTCTTGATCCAACGAACTGAAGTGACTTCCATTTTTTTTCTTTTTTTTTGTACTCTCACCTTATCAATGATCTAAAGAGAGCAAAGTGCATTATTTAAAGAATCAAAACTCAAATGTAATAATTACACCTATAAAGGAGGGGTAGATCCGTGTGTCAGGCAAGTTTGAAAAGAAGCAAAGCAATAATAATAGCTATATGACAAGGATAAAAGACTAATCTATATGTGTCAAATGAAGTTTGAAAATACGCAATGCATATTTCAAAAAAAAAATACGGCTAAATTTTTTTGATTTTTTGATTTTTTTGATTTTTTATTTTTATTTTTATTTTTGAAATTAGTTTTTTGAATTTTTTTTTAATAAACAAGAAGAAAAAGGAAAAATAAAAAATAATACTTACAGGAGGTGTGATTATGGCTCACATTTTCCTCTGGTTTTACGTCCAGTAATAGCTTGAATGCTCTTTATGGGCCGATGGACGGCTTCCCATCCAATTTTCTTTAAAATTGGCAAACAGGGTCTTTTTGAGTCAGATTCCCAAGACTATAACGCTTATGTTCATCTTAGAATATTGGCCATAAATCGAGAAGTACTCTCTACACATCTCCACTAGGATGCGTCTCAAGAGTCAATAGAATGTTATCTAAAGACTCCTTACTCATGCCATCCTTAATGAAGTCAATTTTATCAAGTCGATTTATAGACGCCATTCCAATTGATCTGCATTTTGTGTTACAGGTCCATCTTGCACATTTATAGCATACTCGTAACCTTTTTGCTCTTCTCTTTTTTGCATATGAACTTTTGCCTAGCCCTGGCATATATGAAACAAGAGCATCAGAAAATTCCCTTGTGATTCGAACCTTTGCTTCGATTTTCTAGCGTATATCCGCAGGGATGCCTTTGTGTATAAGCCTCCTTAACTTCTCAAACCTTGCACAATAAATGTTAGTTAAAGCATTTTGAGGGAGAGAAGGGAATCGCTTGCAGAGTTTGACAAGCTGATTATCGAAAGAAAGAAAGAAGAAAAACAAATTGAGTAAAATTATATACAAATTTTAGTGTTTGTGGGTAACTGAAGGGACCGAAAAAGATTTTCACGGAGTACCGTTATCCGCCATTTAACCGGTGAAAAATCATCTGTCAACGAAAAATAAACAAAATTAAGACAGAAAAATCAAACTCTGATAGATTTTCCCGCTCGGCACCGATTTTCTGTCTCGATTCCTGTGATTGCAAATAAGTCAAAGTTGAAAGATGAAAGAGTTAGAAAACTTGGGTTGCCTCCCAAGAAGCGCTACTTTTAATGTCTTCAGCCAGCGTAATTGAAGATTTTGCACGAGAGATGGGTCCTCCCCAATAATGATTCAATCTCTGGCCATTGACATTAATCGTGGCTTGAGGTTTTTTTTTTTTTCAACACAGCAGTGATCAATCATGGTATAGGGCATCCTGCAATTGAACTTCCTCCATGAGGTTCTCTTGAGCTCCTTCATAAAAATTTTTGGGGCGATGACCATTAACTTTGAACACTTTGTTGGTGGCTTCACTCTTAATTTCTACTACACCATGAGGAAAAACATTAATAACAATGAAATGACCAAGCCACCTAGAACGAAACTTACCGGGCATAAGTTTGAGGCGAGAGTTGTAGAGAAGAACTTTTTGATCAATGGTGAACTCCTTTCGTACCAACATCTTATCATGAAGGAGTTTGGTCTTCTCCTTGTAGATCCCAGAGTTCTCATATGCCTCTAATCGAAGCTCCTCAAGTTCCTGAAGTTGGAGCTTTTTTTGAGATCCGAATTGACTCAAGTCAAGGTTACACTGTTTCACTGCCCAATAGGATTTATGCTCAATTTCCACCGGAAGGTGGCACGCCTTCCCAAAGACAATCCGGTACGGGACATCCCTATCGGTGTCTTGTAGGCAGTTCGGTAAGCCCACAGAGCATCCTCAAGTCTCAAGCTCCAATCCTTCCTATTAGGTTGAACTGTCTTCTCAAGTATGTGCTTAATCTCTCGGTTTGAGAACTCGACTTGCTCGTTTGTCTGGGGGTGATAAGGTGTAGAAACTTTGTGCAAGACTCTGTACTTTCTCATCAAAGCCTTTATTCTCCGGTTACAAAAGTGTGAACCCTGATCACTGATAATGGCCCTCGGGATTCCAAACCTGCAGAAAATCTGTGATCTAACAAAGTCCACAACAACTTTGGAATCATCAGTCCGAGTGGCTTTTGCTTCCACCCATTTAGATACATAATCAACAGCTAACAAAATATAAATAAAACCAAAGGAAACAGGGAAAGGGCCCATGAAATCAATACCCCAAACATCAAAGATCTCACAAGACAGCATAGGCTGCTGAGGCATCTCATTCCTGTGTGAAATTGTCCCTGTTCTCTGGCACTGTTCACAAGACTTACAAAACAGATATGCATCATGAAATAGGGTAGGCCAATACAATCCAGAGTCCAAAACCTTCCTAGCTGTACGTTGGGAGCCAAAGTGCCCACCACATGCAAATGTATGACAAAAGCTAAGAATAGAATGAAACTCATGATCAGAGACACATCTTCTAATAATCTGGTCACTACAAAGCTTCCACAGATAAGGATCATCCCATACATAGTACTTAGACTCACTTTTCAATTTATCAGATTGAGCTCTAGTAAAATATGCAGGAAGAACACCAGCAACCAAAAAATTAACCATATCTGCAAACCAATGGGAGGTGTTCTTACCTTGCAGCTGCAGAAGCTGCTCATCTGGGAAGGAGTCGAGTACAGGGAAGGGATCTGAAGCCCTTTCAATGCGACTTAAGTGATCTGCCACTAGATTTTCTGCTCCACTCTTGTCACGGATCTCTATATGAAACTCTTGGAGCAGTAACATCCACCTTATTAGTCGGGGCTTTGCCTCTGGCTTCTTCAAAAGAAACTTAAGAGTTGCATGATCAGTAAACACAACAACCTTAGAGCCAAGCAAATATGATCTAAACTTATCCAAAGCAAAAACAATGGCTAAAAGCTCTTTTTCGGTTGTGGTATAGTTGGCTTGAGCAGCATCCAGAGTTCTGGAAGCATAGTATATCACATGAGAAGCTCTCCCCACTCTTTGTGCCAAGACTGCTCCTACTGCATAGTTAGAAGCATCACACATCAACTCAAATGGAAATGTCCAGTCAGGAGGCTGGATGATGGGGGTACTGGTCAAGGCTCGCTTCAAGTGGTTGAAAGCTACCTTGCACTTGTCATCAAAATTGAACTCCACATCTTTCTGCAGTAAGTGGGAAAGTGGAAGAGCAATCTTGCTGAAGTCAGCAATGAAGCGCCTGTAGAAACCTGCATGACCAAGAAAAGAACGCACTTCCTGCACGCATGTGGGGTAAGATAGACAAGTAATTACATCAATCTTGGCAGGATCTACCACAATGCCTTTACTGGATACTACATGGCCTAAAACTATACCCTGTTCTACCATAAAATGGCATTTCTCAAAATTTAGCACAAGGTTAGTCTCAATGCATCTATGCAGTACCCTAGATAAGCTAGCTAAACATGAATCAAAAGAAGAACCATAGACAGTGAAGTCATCCATAAACACCTCCATGCACTCCTCTAAGAAATCAGAAAATATGCTCACCATGCACCGTTGGAAGGTACCAGGGGCATTGCAGAGGCTGAAGGGCATCCGTCTGTAAGCAAAGGTGCCGAAGGGACATGTAAATGTGGTCTTCTCTCGATCCTCTGGTGCAATGTGGATCTGGAAGTATCCAGTGTAGCCATCCAAAAAGCAATAATGGGATTTACCAGCCAAGCTCTCCAACTATTCTGCACTTGGGTTAGAATGAGCTCATTCTTCTAGTTGGCCACAACAGTCACTCCGGATTTTTTTGGAACTACTTGCACCGGGCTCACCCACTTGCTGTCAGAGATGGGATAGATAATGCCAGCCTGCAGTAGCTTGGTCATCTTTTTTTTCATCGCATCTAGGATGAGAGGATTCAGTCTCCTCTAGGGTTGTCTCGCTGGTTTAGTTTTCTCCTCAAGTAATATCCTGTGCATGCCTGTGGAGGGGTTGATACCAGGGATGTCTGCAAGTGTCCAACCAATTTCCCTTTTGTGTTGCTTCAAGACTTCCAATAATCTGGTTTCTTGCTCAGGTTGGAGGTGTTTGGCCACTATCACCGAGAGCTTCTCATCCTCCTCCAAGAATGCATACTTCAAATGCTCGGGCAGGGGCTTAAGTTCAATGGAGGGTGGTTGCTGGACTGACGGTACTAGTTTTGGAACTGAAACTAAATCAGCTAAATTCTCAGCAATTGCACCTGTACTTGCAAGCTGTGCACAATCGTGCAAAATAACATCATCATATCCTATGGAATCAAAAGAATCATACTTAGCAGCAGGATGAATGACAACATCATTAATAACAGCATCATTGCCATTAATAACAGAAACAAAGTCATCAATATTAGCAGAATTAACAACAGCACATGATAAGTATGTAGAAATCTCAGCACAGGCTTCACACATTGCAGTGGGTTTACAACTAAAAGGTCCGAAGCATGCAGAACAAGTATCACAAGCTATGCTATCAGTGTATCCTACAATTTCTGGGAACTCTGCCAACATATTAGCATGCATATCATCAACTAGTAAATCAATGACATCAAAATGAAAAATAGAATGATCCTTTAAAGGGTATTTCATGGCATAAAAAATGTTAAACTGAATGATATCATCACCAAATTCCATGGAAAGGGTACCAGCATGCACATCAATCTTAGTTTTTAGCAGTTTTCAAAAATGGCCTACCTAAGATCAATGGGGGTGGGGAAGAGGCAGATTCATCTTCCATATTCAACACATAAAAATCAGCTGGGAATATTAAATTATTTACCCGAACCAGAACGTCTTCCAACACTCCTGCAGGTTGAGCAGTACTCTGATTTGCTAACTGAATGACAATGCCGGTGGGTTTTAGCTCTCCCATATGCAAGGAAGTGTAAACTGACTTTGGCATTACATTAATGGAAGCTCCCAAGTCTAGCAAGGCATGAGTGAACTGTTGGTGCCCTATGGTGCAAGGGATGGTAAAAGTGCCTGGTTCTTTGCATTTGGGAGGCAAGTTGGGCTGAATCAAAGCAGAGACATTTCTCCCCATACTCACTTTTTCAGTGCCCTTTAGCTTCCTCTTATGGGTGCACATCTCTTTCAAAAACTTGGCATACATGGGGATTTGTTTAATTGCCTCCAAGAGAGGTATATTCACCTCAACCTTCTGAAAAGTCTCCATAATTTCCTTATCCAAGTCAGTCTCAACCATATGCCTCGGCTGTATCATTCGGTTGGGAAAAGGAAGAGGAACGTTGGAAGCTGACTTTTGTGAATGTTCACTTTTATCCTCTACTGAAATTTATGACAACATCTGGTTTAATCTGGTTATCTGCTTAGCTGTTGTAAGATCATTTGCTGTTGAATCCGATACAGCATTTGAATTTGCTGCATAATCAATGGTAGAATTTGGAATTATCTGTTGCACTGGTCCATTGATTTGCTTACCACTGCGCAAAGCTATAGCACTAACATTGCCTCTAGGGTTTGGTGTGGTTTGAGAGGGTAATTGGCCAGAACCCTGTGACTTTAATTCATGAATAGATGTGGCAAGTTGACCAATTTGAGTCTCCAAGTTCTGAATGGGGTTTCAGTTCTCTGTTGAAACTGGATGTTATTGGTGGCCAACTGTTTCACCAAATTCTCCAATGAGGGCTCAGATTTTGTGGCTACAGGACCTTGCTGCTGGAATGGTGGTCTACTTGGTCCAGCATGTGGCTGAAATTGATTTGTCCTTGCTTGCTGCTGGAATGGTGGTCTATACTGGTTTGGTGACTGCTGATTTGATGCATTCCCATATCTTAGATTGGGATGGTCCCTCCATCCAGGGTTGTAAGTATTGGAGAATGGATCATATTTTTGTTGTTGCTGCTGCTGCTGATGGAACTGTGGCTTCCCAGGAAATATACTAGCTGCAGCCACAGATTGGTCTTGAAACTCAGAATCATCTTGCAATGTGGGGCATGCATCTGTGGGATGAGAGGGACTAGAACATATGCTACAAACTCTTGCAGCTACAGGTGTTTGATGCTGTCCCATGGCTAATTGCCTCACCAAGGAGGTTAACTCATCAATTCGGTGCTCCATCCTCTGTTGGTCAGCATGGGAAACATGAACCTCATTGACTCCTCTGGTTGAGGTAATGACCCTAGTGCCAAACTGTTGGGCGTTGGCGACCATATTGGCAATTAAATCCCTAGCAGCAGGAGTTTTGTCAACCAGGGCACCTCCACTAGCAGCATCAATCATGCTTCTGTCCATAGGTAACAAGCCTTCATAGTAATATTGAATCAGTAATTGGTCACTGATTTGATGATGAGGACAGCTCGCACAAAGCTTTTTGAATCTCTCCCAGTATTCATGCAATGTCTCCCCAGTCATCTGCGTTATGTCACATATATCCTTTCGGATTGCAGCAGCTCTTGAGGCAGGGAAGAATTTCTCCAGAAACATCCTCTTCATGTCATTCCAGGATGCTATAGAGGCTGGCTGAAGGTAATATAACCAGTCCTTGGCTGCACCATCCAGTGAAATGGAAATGCCCGCAACTTGATGTGATCTTCAGCTATTCCATGAGGTTTCATAGTTGAGCAGACAACATGGAATTCCTTCAAGTGCTTATGTGGATCCTCACCTTCCAGACCATGAAACTTGGGCAACAAGTGTATTAATCCAGATTTGAGCTCAAAATCAACATGAAGGTCAGGATATTGGATGCACAAAGGCTGATATGCAACATCAGGTGCAGCAAGTTCTTTCAAAGTTCTATTATTATTATCAGCCATAGTAAAATCTGCAGACTCAGTATCAGACATGAAGCACTAACAGGATTAAAAGAGTCAACAAGATTAGGTGCAATGTCAAGTTCAAGTCCAATTCCAGAAGTAATTCTATTAGCTTTATGAATGCTACTACCAGTCCTATGAATTCTGTGAAGTGTATGAAATGTTCTATCAATTTCAGGATCAAATGAATGCAAGGTTCTAGGATCAGACCTAGTCATACAGCATGCAGCTCATAGGAAGGTATAGAAAAGCAATAACAACTAAAACACTAAAAATTCCTAAAACAAATACTCCAAAAAATAATAATAAAATAAAAAATAGTATCAAATGAATTTTAAAAATTATGGAACCACCACAGGGTGAAATCTACACAAAAATTCTATCCAATAGAATAATAAAAAATATTAAAAAATCAAAAAAGTGGTCTAAAAGATGAAATTTGGCTAAATTAAGGGTGACCTCACCATAAATGGTGAGCCTTTCTCAGAATAACGTTTTCCTTTTGTGTACCAAAATTCAGGTCAATCAGAGATACTTTACCAAACCAAAATTCTTGACACGATGCCCTTTACCCAATTTCAGCCAAATTCCACTTGAAAAAGCTTCAAAAACAAAACAAACATAATTGTTAGAGCTAGATGGGTTCTTGAAATGATCAAATAGTTTCCTTGGATCCCCGGCAACAGCGCCAAATTTGGCAAGAGGTTGTTGAGACCCGTCAAATAATAAAAATTACCGGTTCACAAACTAAATTGTAGTATAGAGAATGAACCGAATCGTCTCTCAAGGATCCAAAAACAAAGATTTAATTAGATCAAGATAATTAGAAAATGGGGGGTTTTGTTGTTGATTAACAAGATTAATAAAAGTATGAGACTTAAAATTTTAAACAAATATAAAGAAACAACCAATCCAAGAAAATTTATCAATCTTGAGTTTAACTCATCATTGATCACAAGGAATTCACTTAATTGCTAACCATGTTCATGGTCGTAGATCACATCAAGAAGCCTTAACATGATCCAAGAATTCTCTACTAGATAAGCATCTAGGATTTGATTAACGAAGGTTAGATAAAGTAAGCACCATCCAACATAGATTAACTTAAGATCTAGAATTTAACCAAGCTAAACAATCTATCAAAAAGCTTTAATATATTGTTTAGTCTTTATGATCCTCTTTGAATACATGATAATAAAGCTATTATCACATCAACATCTAAATCAAATTAAGCAATTTAATCTAGATAAAAATCAAAAGAGGAAGAAGAGAAACTTGAATAACAATTAAGCAATATGAACAAGCAAAACAAGATCTCCAAATTAAACATCAAGATGGCTAATCCCTTGGATTGATTATGAGAGCCTAGCCTTCCATGGATGGGAAGGAAGAACTCAAAAATAAAAGAACAAAACGAAATTGTAAAGAGAATGGAGAAGAAGAGAAAGAAAACTCTCACAAATACTCAAACTTTCTTGAAACTTACTTCCAAATTGAATCTCATAATACAAAGAGATTGGCTCTATTTATACTAATCCTAGAAGCCAATTTGTACATGTTCATAATCTGAATACAAGCTATAAAAATATGGAAATTGTCAAATATGGAAGCTTGATGCATGGTTGGTGGGTTAGTGCATGGTAGGTGGGTTGGTGTATGGTTGGTGGCTTTTAGTCAACAACTCTTATCCGACTTCTAGCTTGATTTTCATGATCTAGACGGTGAATTTTTGCTTGGAGGTCTCATAAAAGTTGTAGCCAGTTGTCTCCTTGAAATTTTGCAATTGGAATCATGTCATTTGGACGTTTAGAACTCCATATATGCCAAAAACACTAAACCTACCTCAAGTTAGGTTGGCAGAACATGTTTCCAAATTCAGACCAACTTGTAGCTTCATTATCATGCCTAAAACGACATCTATTGACTAAATGGTCTTCAGTGAAGTTGGAGATATGGGTCTTATCTATCCAATGGCCAAGTTTTAGCCCAAGAGGAGGCCTATAGCTCACTATGTAGTCCAATATGTACACACTGCCCAGATTTTCGTGACAGCAAACCCACTTTACATTTTAGGGATATTTTGGACCCTTAGAAGTCCGATCCAGCTCTTGAGTTCTTCATGAAACTTGTAGAGCATTGTCTTAGCTTTCCAAAGACACCAAGGTCACCTCAAATGGATCACCGAGTCCCAAGTTATGGCCTAACCAAGGAAGAAAGGTCAAAATGCATCAAAATCCAAAAATTATTCAATATTTGCATTAAAGCCCAATGAAGCCCAACAACATTAAACTCATCTAAAATACTAATATGGGGCACAATAAACATCTAATAAAGCCTAATACAAAGCTAACATAAGTGTCTCAAATTGATTGATCACTTAAAAATCTTCTCAAGGTGTTTCACCCACCTTTCAGCAGCCACAGGATCATATTTCCCATGGAAAGATAAGGGATCCCTCTTGCAGAACTCTGTCAGTCCCATCTGCTGAGGAACAACAAGTCCCGCAATAGGAGCACCATCCTGCTGGGGTCCGGGCATACGGTCTATGGCTTGGGCCAGATGTGCAAGCACAGCCACTAGACCCTCGCCCTCACCAGTAGTAGCAGTGGGTTGACCCCGGCCTCTTCCTCGGCCTCGGCCTCAACTACGGGTTCGCCTTAGTCCGCTCATAGCTCTGTATACAGCACAGAAAACATCGGGTTGATCAGTCCCAATTCCCCACATGCAATATATATCAGAAATATATGAAAAGCTATAGGCATACATCCTAAGTGCTCAGTATGACCCTAGACCCATATTTCGCAATCCTATAGAAAGAACTGCTCTGATACCAAAAATGTAAGACCTATTATTTACTACCCATAAGTCTTACGTGAAATATTTTTTTTTCTTTATTACATATAAAATTTGGCAGCGTTTCCTTTGTTACTCGTATGTTCCCAAACATCATAAATAAACAGTGGATTCCAAACAATCATTCAAACCAACCAGAATACATATATAAGTATATACATCAACAAGAGATCTCCGATCTCATTCAAAACATTATCTCATTCAAAATATTATCAGAGCACGTACTTTATACAAGTGTATACTAGACACTATCCTGACTGAGCACACTAAAATATTAACAGAACTGATAACTTCAACAGTAGTTGATCAGTTTCATTGTTACATCTACATCAGAGTAATATATAATACACATCATATTATAATTACATAATGGAGCTCAGTCCACCCAAATACAAGTATCATAGAATCCTCCATACTTAACCCGTAGAGGGTCCAGGGTGTTCCTGCGAATCTGAGAAAGAGGGGGTGTGAGAACAACTTCCCAGTGAATGTGAATAAAACTTGTATATAAAGTATGCATGTAATTAGAATGCAAGCATACACACAATTCAATATATCAAGTAATATTAAACCAACATACGCAATGAGTTTATGAATGCACATGATGTTCATACCTTTTCTTCACACTTTTTCTTGCTTCACTCCTCATGTTGTGCACTAACCCCTTCCGGTTAGGCCCTCGCAATATGCAATATGCAATATGCAATGTTTTATGTCATTCCGTTTCTATCTAACCCCGTAGGTTAGGCACCCCTCAAGTATTGTACACTAACCCCTTCCGGTTAGGCCATCTCACTATGCAATGCAAGTAATTATGCACCACTTATTCTTTCATCTAATCATATCATGCTCAATCATAATATCATAATAACATCACATTTAATCAATACAAGGTTTAAACTACCCAAGCATTGTGCTCAATCCTCTCAATTTATGATTGAACCATACAAGTATTATGCTCAATCCGCTCAACTACTTCCACTTAGTTACACATCCCTTCATTGAACTAAGTTATCATTTCAAGCCTATGTGAATCTATTCAATGAATCTCTTAGTGAATCTATTCATACACTATTGTGAATCTATTCACATATTATTGTGAATCTATTCACTCATTATTGTGAATCTATTCACCATGCTATTCATGGGTCTAGTGAATCTATTCACCCACTATTGTGAATCTATTCACAATGCTATTCTTGGGTCTGTGAATCTATTCACAAAATGTTGTGAATCAATTCACAGTGTTATTCACGAGTTCACATTGCTATTCTCAAGTCTGTGAATCTATTCACAAAATGTTGTGAATCGATTCACAGTGCTATTCACGTGTTCACAATGCTATTCACAGGTCTGTGAATCCATTCACAAAATCTTGTGAATTGATTCACAGTGCTATTCACGCATCTTGTGAATCAATTCACAGACATAAAAAAAAAAATCAACATTGGATCATGCACCTCTTATCTTAAACCCCATTCGTTCATCCATTCATTCATTCATTCATCCATTCATTCATTCATTCATTCATTCATTCATTCATTTCATTGAATAACAAGTAGCAAATCCAATCATTCTCATGCATCCATACCATTGAATACAAGTAACAATCCAAACATTCAAAAACAACCTTAACACATAAAAGTTCTTATCCTCAAGACTTAAACTTACACCCTAAATAACATCATACCATATCACAAATCAACCCACACTCACCTAGCAATGATTTAGGACAAGACTAGGCTTGAGGTGATATCAAACCAACCAAAATCCTTATGAAAACTTCCTCTTCAACTTCCTTCAAAACAACCAAATCATCCAAGAACTTTAGAATTTGTGTTCTTGATTCTCAAAGATGAACATGAGTTCTCCATTAAACTAAAACCATAGGATTGAAGAAGAGATGAAGGTGATCAATAACATCAATAACCTAAGCCAAAAGATGAGTAAAAACACTTACTTTGGACCTTGAAAGCTTGGAAAACCTTGGCTATGGAGACCTTGATATTTTTAAGAAGATGACCATATGATCATCTAACATGCACGACTCCAACATGAAAAAAAGGGGGGTGAAGTTGAATTGTCATCTTTGCCCTCCACTTGAATGAGAAATCACAAAATTGCCACTGAGAGTACAAAATGACCAAAATACCCTTGGTGATTTCTAAAAATTCCCAATTTATCCCAATTCCAGAAAATTACACTAGGACTTCCATATGATTTAGTTAAGCTAGAAATAAGATTGGAATCAAAATTTAGGGATGTTACATATATCAAATGTTAATTGTTTTTATGATAGTTTGTTTTGTTTTCTTGATCATGCTGTGGAACAAAGGTTCATCTCACAAGCGACACGTCAAATTCTTGTAACTGCTGCAACCCCTGAACAATTGCTCGATCAAATACATGAATTTGCACCACAATGTCATCTAGCAATGACTCCACTGAACTGGTAACAATGCAGCAGCAGCAAAAAGCAAAAACTTAATTTGACTTTGTCCTTGTGAATTTTTGTTTTCTCTTATGATTTTAGTTTTTTGTAATTTTTCTTATTTCAGGCTCAATCTGCAATTTTCTAGTAAGATCTTCTCCACTCTCTACCTATCTTTATTTTGACATTGGGGAAAATGTCTTAAATTAGTTGGGGGGAGGGGTAGTTGACATTACCATGTACATAGTTTAGTAAAAAAAAAAAGAACTAACCAACTAATCTTTATTGTTGCTAACTTATTAGATGTATGACCGCAGAGTAAGGAGTAGTTATGCTCTTAAGACGCATCTTAACTTGCATTTCATAGTAAGTCTTAAATTATTTTGTTCTTGCATATAAAAAAAATTTCATTTTGATCTTTTCAATTAATTTTCATGCAAACATGTGCTGAATCTGAGCTTAATTGATGATAAAAGTATGCAAAACAGTTTATAATTGAATCATTTTCATGATATAAATGTGTATATGATTGTGGATATTATGAAGAAAGCATGGTTGAATTGAGTGAATGTTCCATACCTTTGTGAGCTTTGGGCTTTTCCAAGTTTGATACTTACACTTGGTTTATTTTCTTTCATGAGTGATGTCAATTATGAATTTATTGTTTAGAACTAGCATTGAATCGATTTGAGATTACAGTGGTCTGTATGTTACATGAAAATGACAGAAACATTTTTCTTGACTTAGTTGCTTTGGCCAAATAAACTTACCTTACATTTATCCCATTGTTAACCCCCTCTGAGTCTATTTGCCCATTCTTTGTTCTTAGCTCATTACAAGCCTTGAGTGAAAACCATGTTTTACCATACCTGAGGGAATAGGAGAGCATTGATTTTCTTATTGGAGGAGTTTTTTTGCTTGCAATGATTTAAGTGTGGGGGAATTGGTGTGCTGATGCGAAATGTTTGGTACAAAAAAAAAAAGAAAGAAAGAAAAAGAAAATAAAGCCAAAAGGTTGTAAAACAAAATAATAGAAAAAGGAAGGAATGTGTGAAGAGAATGAGCATTTTATGGTTTTAGGTTAAATTTTATGCTTTCTACTTGAATTACTCCCCAATGCTCTTTTATTCTCTTTGGTTTTAACCTGCTATTATCCATATTGTTCCCTTCCTTCACGTTATAGTCCTATTACAACCTTTTTGAAAGACCTCTTGATTTTTGCAATTTATTTGATCTAAGTGGTGGAGAATTGATGTATATGCAAGCCTATGGTAAAATACTTTCATAATTTGACTGAGTTTAGCACAAACAGTTAACCTAAACACCTTGTGTGATTTGAGTGTCACTTGTGAGGAATTCTACTCAATTTGAACATGCCTATTTCTAATTAAAGCATGATTATGCTATACTTTATTCTCAATTGGTTTGATTCAACTATTCTTTGTTAAGCATACTTGACTTATTAATTATGGTTTATATTTGATACAATGCTTGTATTTAAAAATTAGTTTAATTGATTAAATAAAGTATTACATGTTTGTGGGTATCATCCTAATAAACCCTCACGAGACTATAATTCATCCACTAGGGACATCTAGGGGTTTAAAGGCTTCTGGTATAAGACCTATTATTTATTATGTTATTTACCAACTCATAAGTCTTACGTGGAATATAAATATGGAAAATTCGGCAGCATTCCTTTGTTTCTCGAACATTACCACACAACATAAAGGTAAGCAGCGGATTCCAACCAACCAGAGTACATATAATATATATATACACATACACATATATATCATCAAGAGATCTCAAATCTCATCCAAAATATTATCAGAGTACGCAATGTTATACACGTGTAATCTAGACACTATCCTGACTGAGCACACTAAATATATACAGATCTAAGTAATATAATACACATCCTATTATAGTTACATCACGGAGCTTAACTCCACCAAAATACAAGTCTCAAAATAAAGCAACAGAATCCTCCGTACTTAACCCGTAGAGGGTCCGGGGTGTTCCTGCGAATCTGAGAAAGAGGTGGTGAGAACAACTTCCCAGTGAATGTGAATAAACTTGCAGATAAAGTAGATATGTAAGTAGAGAGCAAGTATAACACAATACAATATATAACAAGTAACACCAACCAACCAATGCAATGAATGAATGCACATGATGTTCACACCTTTTATTCACACTTTTTCTTTCTCCACTCCTCTTGTTATGCACTAACCCCTTTCGGTTAGGCCCTCGCAATATGCATATGCAATGTTTTATGCCATTCCGTTTCCTTCTAGCTGCGTAAGCTAGGCACCCCTCATATTTTGTACACTAACCCCTTTCGGTTAGGCCACCTCGCTATGCAATGCAATTATTATGCCATTTGATTTCCATCTAGCTCCGTAAGCTAGGCACCCCTCATATTTTGTACACTAACCCCTTCTTCCGGTTAGGCCACCTCGCTATGCAATGCAATGTCCTCATATTCATATCATGCTCAATCCATAATATCATAATAAGATCACATGTAAACAATTCAAGTATATACAACACACACCCACTATGCTCAACTCTAGTAAGCATTCATACTTAGTTGCACATCTCATCATAGTACTAAGAACATCCTTAATCCTAAACATAGCATATGGTATCAAGCCACTAACATAGGCACCACAACAACACCAACAGAGTCAACCACGGCCAAGGTGTGGTGGTAACCACGGCCACTGATCAATCAATTTGAGACACTTATGTTAGCTTTGTATTAGGCATTATTAGATGTTTATTGTGCCCAATATTAGTACTTTAGATGAGTTTAATGTTGTTGGGCTTCATTGGGCTTTAATGCAAATATTGAATAATTTTCGGATTTTGATGCATTTTGACCTTTCTTTCTTGGTTAGGTCATAACTTGGGACTCGGTGATCCAATTGAGGTGATCTTGGTGTCTTTGGAAAGCTAAGACAATGCTCTACAAGTTTCATGAAGAACTCAAGAGCTGGATCGGAATGCTAAGGGTCCAAAATATCCCTGCAATGCAGAGTGGGTTTGCTGTCACGGAACCATCTGGGCAGTATGCACATATTGGACTATATAGTGGGTTATAGGCCTCCTCTTGGGCTGAAACTTGGTCACTTGAAAGATAAGACCCATATCTCCAACTTCAATGAAGACCATTTTGTCAATAGATGTCGTTTTAGGCATGCTTCAAAAGCTACAAGTTGGTCTGAATTTGGAAACACATTCTTCCAACCTAACTTGAGGTAGGTGAAGTGTTTTTGGCATTTCTGGAGTTCTAAAAGTCCAAATGACATGATTCAAATTGGAGATTTTCAAGGAGACAACTGGCTACAACTTTGATGAAGACATCCAAGCCAAAATGCACCGTCTAGGTGATGAATTTGAAGCCAGAAGTCGGATAAGAGTTGTTGACTAAAAGCCACCAACCATACACCAACCCACCTACCATGCACCAACCCACCAACCATGCATCAAGCTTCCATTTTTGACAAATTTCAGATTCTTATAGCTTGTATTCAGATTATGTACATATACAAATTGGCTTCTAGGATTAGTATAAATAGACCCAACCTCTTTGTATTAAGGCATTCAATTTGAAGTAAGTTAGAATTCAATTTTGTAGTAAGTTTGAGTATTTGTTAGTTTTCTTTCTCTTCTTCTCCCTTCTCTTTAGAATTTCATTTTTGTTCTTTATTTTTTGAGTTCTTCCTTCCCATCCATGGAAGGCTAGGCTCTTATAATCAATCCAAGGGATTAACCGTCTTGATGTTTAATTTGGAGATCTTGTTTTGCTTGTTCATATTGCTTAATTGTTATTCAAGTTTCTCTTCTTCCTCTTTTGATTTCTATCTAGATTGAATTGCTTAATTTGATTTAGATGTTAATGTGATAATAGCTTTATTGTCATGTATTCAAAGAGGATCACAAAGAATAAACAATTTATTAAAGCTTTTTGATGGATTGTTTAGCTTGGTTAAATTCTGGATCTTAAATTAATCTATGTATGGATGGTGCTTACTTTATCTAACCTTGGTTAATTAAATTCTAGATGCTTATCTAGTAGAGGATTCTTGGATTATGTTGAGGCTTCTTGATGTGATCTAAGGCCAAGAACATGGTTAGCAATTAAGTGAATTTCTTGTGATCAATGATGAGTTACACTCAAGATCGGTAAATTTCCTTGGATTGGTTGTTTCTTTAAATTTGTTAATTACTTTCCTTTAATTCAACTAGTGTATTATCTTTATAAATCATCAAAACCCCCTTTTAATTATCTTGATTTGATTAAATCTTTGTTCTTTTTGGATCCTTGAGAGACGATTCGGTTCATGCTCTATACTACAAATTAGTTTGCGAACCGGTAATTTTTATTATTTGACGAGGTCTCGACAACCTCTTGTCAGCCACGGTTCAGGAAACTAGAAACTTGACAAATTGGAACAGAGACAACCACAGCCAGGGTGTGGTATAGGCCACGCCCGTGGTGTGTATTTCCAGAGCCAACCACGGCCAGCCCGTGGTGAAGGCCATGGCCGTGGTCTGGTATTTATACACGAAACCAATCTTCTAGAGACAACCACGGCCAGACCATGGTGGAGGCCACGGCCGTGGTTGTCCACGAGGCACAACAATTTCATTTCCAGAGAGAACCACGGCCAGCCCGTGATGGTGGCCACGACCGTGGTTTGGAATTCTGGGCAAGAATAGTGCCACGCCCAACTTCAAACCAAAACCTTAATTTCCCTATGGGATCATGTCCTCAAATCCATCAAAATACACTAACAATATCATTCACTTTCATATACTTAAATCCTTAAAAAATGTAACAAAACACATCAACCTTAAGCATAGGTGAAAACCCTAGATTCAAGCATATTCTACATCTTACACTTTCACTCCAAGAACATCATACAAAATCACAAGTAAATCCACACTCACCTTAAAGTGCTCCAAACTTGATTCCAAGATGGGATTGGTAGTCAAGGTAACCTTCCCTTCAACTTCCTTCAAAACACTCAAGCAAAACAACCAACTTTTAGACATGGGTGTTCTTGATTCTTAGAGATGAAAATGAGTTTCTCAAGAAACTAATACCATAGGGTTGAAGAATAGATCATAGTGATCAATAACCATCAATAACCTAAGCCAAAAGATGAATAAAAATTCTTACTTTTGGACCTTAAACCCTTGAAGCAAGCTTAGCTATGGAGAACTAAGAAATTTGGAGAAGATGAGCCCTTTGGCTCTCCCTATAGGGCTGGCTCACTTAAGCAAGAGGGAGGGGTGTGAATTGTCCATTTTGCCCCTCACTTAAAGGAAGAATCACAAAATTGCCACTGAGAATTAAAAAGACTAAAATACCCTTGTGATTTCTAAGAATTCCCAATAGGTCCTGAAGAAAATTAAATTTACCAGTAGGTCTTAACTTCATCAGAGTAAATATGAAAGTTTAGATTTCACCTATTTCTTCCTTAGGTTCTACCGAGTTCTCCGGTATAGCCAGAATCTCTAAATAATTATTCTAACTCAATCTATCACCATTTCTGTAACAGAACATACAACTCATTCAAAGAATTTAACTAAGTCATAACATATGAAATTTAAGGATGTTACATATGGCACATGCTAAGTGCCATCGTGTTCTCCTACGAAAGTGGATTAGATTAGGTATAATCAATGTTTATGCCTTTAGTTTAATATTATGATGTTTCTTGTTTTTCTTTAGTTTTGTTCTTATGTGTTTTGCCCAGGAGTGCAAAAGCTTAAGTGTGGGGGAATTTGATCAATCAATTTGAGACACTTATATTAGCTTTGTACTAGGCTTTATTGCATTGCATGTTTATTGTGCCTAATATTAGTATTTTAGTTGAGTTTAATGTTGTTGGGCCTCATTGGGCTTTAATGCAAATTGTGAATAATTCTTGGATTTTGATGCATTTTGACCTTTCCTCCTTGGTTAGGCCATAACTTGGGACTCGATGATCCATTTCAGGTGATCTTGGTGTCTTTGGAAAGCTAAGACAAGGCTCTACAAGTTGCATGAAGAACTCAAGAGCTGGATCAGACATCTAATGGTCTAAAATAGCCCTGCTATTTAGAGTGGGTTTGTTGTCACTAGAATCTAAGCAGTGTGCACATACTAGACCATATCGTGGGCTACAGGCCTCCTTTTGAGCTGAAACTCGGCCATTGGAAAGATAAGACCCTTATCTCCAACTTCACTGAAACCATTTAGTCAATAGATGTCGTTTTATGCATGATTATGAAGCTACAAGTTGGTTTGAATTTGGAAACACGTTCTACCAACCTAACTTGAGGCAGGTGCAATGTTTTTGGAATATATGAAGTTGTAAAAGTCCAAATGGCATGAAACTAATGCCAAAAGTTCAAGGAGACAATTCTCTACAACTACCATGAAGACCTCCAAGCCAAAATACATTGTTTAGGGCATGAAAAGCAAGCTGGAAGTCGGAGTAGAGTTGCTGGCTTGAAGCCCCCAACCCACCAACCATGCATCAAGCTTCCATATTTGACAATTTCCATGTTTTTACAGCTTGCATTCGGTTTATTTTCAATTACAAATTGGCTTCTAGGATTAGTATAAATGGAGCCAATCTCTTTGTATTATACATCATTCAATTTGAAGTAAGTTTGAAGAAAGTTTGAGTATTTGTGAGAGTTTTCTTTCTCTTCTTCTCCATTCTCTTTAGAATTTTTGTTTTTGTTCTTTATTTTCTGAGTTCTGAGTTCTTTCTGAGTTTTACTTGTTCATATTGCTTAATTGTTATTCAAGTTTCTCTTCTTCCTTTTTTGATTTTGATCTAGATTGAATTTCTTAATTTGATTTAGATGTTTATGTGATAATAGCTTTATTATCATGTATTCAAGAGGATCACAAAAACTAAACAATATATCAAAGCTTTTTGATGGATTGTTTCGCTTGGTTAAATTCTTGATCTTAAGTTAATCTATGTTTGGATGACACTTACTTTATCTGGCCTTGGTTAATCAAATCCTAGATGCTTATCTAGTAGAGGATTCTTGGATCATGTTGAGGCTTCTTGATGTGATCTAAGGCCAAGAACATGGTTAGCAATTAAGTAGATTCTTTGTGAACTGGTAATTTTTATTATTTTGACGGGTGTCGACAACCTCTTATCAACAATTAACCTAAACACTTTGTGTGATTTGAGTGTCACTTGTGAGGAATTTTACTCAATTTGAACATGCCTATTTCTTATTAAAGTATGATTACCCTATGTATATTTTATTCTCAATTGGTTTGATTCAACTATAATTTGTTAAACATATTTGAATTATTGATTATGATTTGTATTTGATACAATGCTTGTATTTAGTAAATTAGTTGAATTGATTAAATAGAGTATTACATGTTTGTGGGTATCATCTTGGTAAACCCTCACGAGACTATAACTCGTCCACTAGGGACACCTAGGGGTTCAAAGGCTTGTGGCATATGCTAAGAGCCATCGTGATTTCCTATGAAAGTGGATTAGATTTGGTATAATCAGTTCTTATGCTTTTAGTTTAATATATGGGGTTCTTATGCTTTTAGTTTAATATATGGGTGTTTCTTGTTTTTCCCTAGTTTTGGTCTTATGTGTTTTGCCCAGGAGTACAAAAGCTTAAGTGTGGGGGAATTTGATAAATCATTTTTGAGACACTTATGTTAGCTTTGTACTTAGTATTTTGGATGTTCATTGTGCCCAATATTAGTATATTAGCTGAGTTTTGTGTTGTTGGGCATCATTGGGCTTTAATGCAAATTTTGATTAACACTTGGATTTTGATGCATTTTGACATTTCTTCCTTGATTAGGCCATAACTTGGGTTTCAGTTATCAGTTAAAGGTGTTCTTGGTGTCTGTGGAAAGCTAAGACAAATATCTACAAGTTTCATGAGAACTCAAGAGCTGGATCAGACTTCTAATAGTCCAAAATATGCCTGAAAGTCAGAGTGGGCTTGTTGTCGCTGGAATATGACACATATTCGACCATATTGTTGGTTGTAGACCTTCTTTTGAGCTGAAACCAACATTAAAAGTTCAAGGAGACAATTGTCTACAACTGTCATGAAGACACCTAAAGTCAATTCGGTGGAATGGAGGGTCTTACAGATCATGGAAGGAGGCACATGAAATCTGGCAGAATATCAACTTTGCTTTTCTTTTGTAATTGTTTATCATTTGGTTGGTTAACATGGATCACTATATTTGACAATCACCATTTTTTATAACTTTCATTCATATTATCTTTAGTTACAAATTGGCTCTAGGATTAGTATAAATAGGGTCAATCTCTCTTGTAATTACATCAATGAAAAATTTGAAATAAGTTTGAGTATTTGTGAGAGTTTTCTTTCTCTTCTTCTCCCTTCTATTTAGAATTTCGTTTTTGTTCTTCATTTTCTGAGTTCTTCCTTCCCATCCATGGAAGGCTAGGCTCTTACAATCAATGGAAGGGATTAACCATCTTGATATTTAATTTGGAGATCTTGTTTTGATTGTTTATATTGCTTAATTGTTATTTAAGTTTCTCTTCTTCTGATGTGGAATTTCATAACGCAAGTATACGTTATCGCAAATCAAGTAATATAATAATAAGAAAGTGTCGAACCCATAGGGATTAATTCTAAATTTGACTATCTACTAAAAGTTTGCAAAACTCAATCTTATTTAAACAACTTAATAAGATATGATTTATGAAAGACTAAAAATTAAAGTAAACAAGATGATAAATTTAATGATCAAATTAACCAAGCCTATGATTGCAATTATCCCTCACACTTTACTTGATTCTCTTACTTCTATCTAAGATTAATTAATTATCTGAATTGTTAACTAGAAATCCTAACTTGTCTATAAGCCTCTTTCGATGGTCAAATAGAAATATCCTTAATTAATGATAAACTATATGTCTATGTCTATCACGTAATCAAGAATTTATTAAGTTCCGATTTCATTAATGGTTACATATGTCATATAGGTATATGTCTATCCTATACAAACTCAAGGCTTTCGCCCAAAGATCATATGTTATCTTACCTAGATGTAAAACCAAAATCTCTTTGTCAAGTTGCTTAAGGTTTATCAATTCAATTTAATTAATGGCCAATTAATTAAAAGCATTAGGAACAAGTAAGATAAACAATTCAAGATGATCAACCTACTCTTAGATATGATAAACGAATCAAATTACGTGTGAGTTCAAATTGCAATCTTAGTATAGAAATTTAGCTACTCATTATATTAAAGGAAACAAAAGAACAAGTGAAAAGCATGATAAAAATGAAAGTGGTTGTTGGTATTAACAACAATACAACGGGCTAGAGTTTTAGAATTTACTTTAAACAAATTGTAAGATTTAACCTTAAAATCAAAGTATAAATCTCACAATTTATGAAAGCTTCACCCCTAACTCTAGGAAGATACACAGCTGGACATGAAGATGAAGAAACTTCAATAAGATGAAGAATATATTATACAAAAGACAAGAGTTTTGGGATTTACTTTAGACAAATTGGAAGATTTAACCTTCAAATCAAAGTACAAATCTCACAATTTATGAAAGCTTCACCCTTAACTCTAACTAAAATGAGAGAACTCAGAATATGGAATGCTCTTGAGTGGGGCAAATGCCTTCCTTTTATAGGCAAAGGCTAGAACTATTCAATTACAACTTTGTCAAATTTTTGCTGCACATGGGCTGAAATTTCACCTCCGAATATCACCAAATTTGTCATTGCTTGCGTCATAATTTGAAATCTTCACTTTATGAAAGTTGTAGCACATGCAGTCGCGAAGAACATACCAAAAATTCAGCCAGATCTAACTGTTGGATATTGAGATATGACCATTTTGCTAAAACTGCTCAAATTACATCAACAATGATGACCATCCACTTGTTTCCCATTTTGACCCACTTCCAGTCATAATCTCTGCCTTTCTATGAAAGTCGTAGAGAATGATGTCATGAATGACATATCAAACTTTCAACTGCATCCAGCGGTTAGATCTTAAGGAATCACCAAATAACCGAGTATAGGTTTGAGCGGGAATTTTTCGGTTTGTCTTGAATTTGATGTAGCCTAATATTCATTAAGTTTAGGTCTTCATTTCTCTTCTGTTTGAGCTATACTGATATAAAAATTTATGTTCATGATATTTTGGTTAAACAAATGCTTTGAATAGTCCTTTAGGTGTACTGCTCAATTTGTAACAACATAACCAATATGTGAGGAATTATACAATTTTCACTTCATATATGCAATAATTTCATAAGGATAGACCAATGAAAAGTACTAAATTATGCATATAAAATGTGTTTATCATCTTCCTCTTTTGATTTTTATCTAGATTGAATTGCTTAATTTGATTTAGATGTTGATGTGATAATAGCTTTATTATCATGTATTCAAAGAGGATCACAAAGACTAAATAATATACCAAAGCTTTTTTATGGATTATTTCGCTTGGTTAAATTCCGGATCTTAAGTTAATTTATGTTTGGGTGGTGCTTACTTTATCTAACCTTGGTTAACTAAATCCTAGATGCTTATCTAGTAGAGGATTCTTGGATCATGTTAAGGCTTCTTGTTGTGATCTAAGGCCAAGAACATGGTTAGCAATTAAGTGAATTCCTTGTGATCAATGATGGATTAAACTCAGGATCGGTAAATTTCCTTGGATTGATTAATTTGTTAATTGATTTTCTTTAAATTTAACAGGTGTATTTTCTTTTCAAATCATCAAAACCCCCCTTTTTGATTATCTTGATCTAATTGAATCTTTGTTTATGGATCCTTGAGAAACGATTTGGTTCATTCTCTATACTACAAATTAGTTTGTGAACCGGTAAATTTTATTATTTTGACGGGTTTCGACAACCCCTTGTCAAAATCATAAGATGAGATCGAATCGGTTAGGAGCATGATCGGCTAGGTTGATGGTGACCCTGGGAAAGGTTTTCTAATCGATAGGGAACCAATCAATAAGTTGGTGATCATGAAAAGGTAGCAATCGGCCAGAACCGATCGGTCGAAGATAGGTGGTGATTGGTAAGGGGTAATCTCAATCGGGTTGGCTGACCAAGGGAAAATGGATGATGGGTAGGTTGTGATCAAGGGATAAGGAATGATCTGATCGGTAGTTGTTCTGGTTAAGTGGAGTGGTGGTTAGATCGGTCAAGCCGATCGATT
This sequence comes from Styphnolobium japonicum, assembly GCA_023212625.1. Lineage (NCBI taxonomy): Eukaryota > Viridiplantae > Streptophyta > Magnoliopsida > Fabales > Fabaceae > Styphnolobium > Styphnolobium japonicum. The sequence goes on from JALBWW010000010.1 coordinate 5,567,664, forward strand.
AGTTGTTGTTACATATGAGACAAAGGTCTGATCAGTCAGAAGCGATCAATTTAATTTGTGAGGATGAAAAGGTTAGTGATAGGGTCAGAACCAATCAGTTAAGGTTAGGATCGGTTAGTTGAGTTGATGGGGCAACTGTGAAGGGGATCAGATTGGTTTGGTGAGTTGAGGGGTAAACAGGTTAACGATAAGGGTCTGCTCAATCAGTTTAGTGATCTGAGAGGTTGATTGGTTATGGGTAAGCTCAGATTGGTGGGTCTAGTGATCCAAAGTGGTGATTGGTTAAGGGGTAGGCTCGGCTTGGTCGGTTGGAGATCTGAGAGGTTAATTGGCTTAAGGGTGAGCTCGACTAGGTCAGAGGAGTTAGTTTGGAGATCTGAGTGGTTGATTGGGTTAAGGCTGAGCTTGGCTAGGTCAGAGGAGTTGGTTTGGAGATCTGAGATGCTGAATTGTTTAAAGGTGAGCTCGACTCAATTAGTTTGGGGTTCTTAGGAAAATGATTTGATGGTTAAAGGGGTAAGGTCAGCTCGGCCAGGAGTTGATATGAGGGGGATAATGGGTTAAGGGGTGAGCTAGACTTGGAGAAATGGTTTGAGGGTTGATTAGCTAAGGTTGGTCTCGACTCAGATAAGTGATCTGATGGGTTATAGTCTAAGACTAGGTCAGATCGGTTTGGTTGGGAGATGTGAGGGGTTTGTGTGTAAAGGCTAAGGGTCAGATCGGAAAGAACCGATGGGCCAAGGGTAATCTTGGTTGGAAGGGTTCAGTCATATAGGATGGTGATCGGTCAAAAATTATCTGGGAAGTGGATGATAGGTCAGAATTGATCCTGGGTAGGGGTGGTCGTTGGAAATTGTCTGGGAAGTCGACAATCGATCGAAAAATGGTCCTTAAAAGTGGTGGTAAGTCGGACATGGGCGCAAACTCTGTTTTTTGGTTTTCTAATGATTTTGGGTGTTGTTTGATGGGTTTTGGGGTTGGTGCTGTTGATGCTTTTGGAGGCAAGGTAATGGGATATTATGGTGGCTTTGGTTGTTAATGGGTGACTTTGGTTGTTAATGGGTGACTTTGGTTGTTAATGGGTGGCTTTGGATGATATTTTATTAAGGGTCTAGGAAGACTCTGTTTTGACACAAGAAACATGTGGGGAGTGTTGTTCTAATGGCTGTAGAGTGATGAGTTTGACCATTTTGAGTGTATGAGAGATGATGCATGATCAAAGGTTATTGGTGATGGAGAAAAAATGAAATGCCAAAAGAAACAAGAAAAATATACTCTAGCCAGAATCAAACAACACCCAAGTCACAAACAACTTTATACTATATCACTCGTATGTCACTGCATTTAACGGTATGAACAAGTGATATCAAGGATGAAGACATAGTCAAACCAGGAACTTACCTCTTAAAGCATAAACTGGAAGAGCAAGTGAGGGGAGATCAATCATTTTCTTCTACACACAATTTCCTCTTCTTTGTTTTCTTTTTTTAGTTCTCGATTTTTTCTCTCTGTCTCTGTGTGTCCCCTTTTTTTCGATCTTCTTCCTCCTCTTTTATCCTATCCAAATGATCATTAGGTCTAGGGTGTAGGACGTGGCTCAGGGTCTCTTCCCTTCTGATCCGCTAACCACCTCCCACTTGCCTCTACCATGCCCGACCGTCTCCCCTCCAAAGTCAAATAAATGGTAGTGTGTGTAGAGAAGTCTTGGGTGGAGTGAGGGTCAGTGTAGGCTCTGGATCTTCAACTTGTTAGAGGAGAGAAAGTCAGTGGACCGGGGTGAGAGCATCAGGCTTGGACTAATTTGGGGCTCAATGGATCAAAGGGGCTTAAATCCATCTTTTCTTTTCTTTTTTATAATTAATTTATCTAATTTATCTTTTTTATTTTTATTATTTTATTTTATTTTGAAACTTTCTAAAAATGACCCAGTCAAAAATAGGGTGTTCATAGTCATACCTTTCAAGAACAAACTTCCCCTCTTTATACTTTTGGATCTTTTCGTGCGTGAAATCCTGGGAGGGAGAAATGCAATTTTAAAAGGATCAAAAGTAGTGTGAGAGTTGACTAGAACTGAAGAATGAGGGTTGATACATAAAAAATTTATGTGCCAATCCACTCGTGCAGTAGAAACATTCTAAGAGATTTGATCTACAACACTCAATTTCTAGATATATGAAAATGGGATAGGGTAAGGACAAGATTATATATTTCCAGCCAATTATTTGACCACAAAAACAGCAAAAAAATATCTCCCACAGTATGCAATCCCTAAAGCATTATCCGTTCCTCTAGTGCTCCAATTGTGAAGTTCATACTGGATCACCGGCCCAAAACATAAGCATACACATAAGGATTGGAATATTCAGGTCTAGTGATGTTTTCATCTATGAGTAGCATAAACCAAAGAATTCCCTAAAATCCAGTATCCCAAATCAAACAACATTCTATTGGAGGCTAACCTACTATCATGTGGCGGAGTGGGAATTCAATTGGAGGGCGAAGGCAACATTGGAAGCAAGGGAGTAAGCGTGGAGATGAGGGAGGCGTTAGGAGATGTTAGGAGGAGGCAATCTTAGCCGTAGATCCTGGATCGAACAGTTCAAAGAACCCGCCTTTTGATTAAGTTCCAGAACGTACTCTTGTTGATCTTCAGTGAAGTTGATGATGGGGATCAAATCGGAAGCACTGTCTTTGCCGCCTTGCACACCTAACACTCCTACCACACAGTATAGAACAAATATATCCGCACAAGAGACCATAAACATGGAGGAGAAGGAAAAGGAAAGAACCTAGAAAATGATGCCAAAAGAGAAGGTACTAGCTAAGAAAGAGGACTAAACAAGCATCTTATCTAGAACAAACGATGCCAAAGAAGGAGGTGTTGGCTAAGATAGAAGACTAAACAAGCTTTCGATGAAGAACTACTTTGCCAACAGAGCTACAAATGGCAAACCATTCTAAGAGAGGAAGAGGGTGAAAGAGAGAAATTGAGAAACTTTCGGGATTAGAATTTTCAAGTCATTTAAAATGTATGTTACAACAATTAAAACCACCCCAATATTCACACAATCGTCATTTTATACATGCAAAATATGACAGTTCAAAAAATGTTATAATATATTGTATAATAGGGCAGTTTTTATCAATCGCCGTAATAAAATCGCCCTAAAATACATGATTTTTTCTAGTGGATTTTATTCCTTATTCTTAATGAAAATAACAATTGTAGATAGTGTGGAAATATGTATGTCCCAAATGGTTTATTGTATTATGTTTTGATGATGACAAATACATTACAAAAAGGATTACAAATATGCTACATATATGTGATTAATGAATATATTGGATAATGCATGATTTTATACTATTGTTATTCTTCTTATAAGAATTATGCATTGATTTATGTGTAGCATTATTTATAGAATATATCTAATGTTCTTGATAAGTGATATAATTAATTATTGGATATGTGTCTATATGTAAATCATATATGCATGAAGAACTTTATAAGATTATATACTTTTGAATCATGCATATTGAGTTATTGAGTTATGGATTTTGACTAATCATGGTTTTCAAGTAAGTTATGCTTTGTAGGATAGTCAAAATACTAAGAGTGAGCATTGGAATAAGAAAGTGAAAGATCATATTTATGCTCAACTCAAGAAGAAGGAGAATGAAGAGATGAACCAAGCATTTAGAATATTTGAAGAGAAGAATTCTTGGAAGCTTGGATTGCATCAAGAAGCCTAAGGACTCATTTCGGTATATATTATCTTATAGGCTATTCTCTTTTGTAAGGATAGAGGTTTTACATGAAGAGAGCTCAAATATCTTTATTCAATCTTGACAAATGTTTTTAATATGGTAAAATGCCCAACAAACAAGTTTTGAGAAGTTAGTCTTTGTGGTATTTCAAAACTATGAAAAATAGTCAAATATGAGTTTTGATAGCTGACCTATGGTCACCATTTTTATCATAACTCTCAAAATACTTTGAGTTTTGATTTGAAAGTTATTTCATATGAAAGTAGACTCAAAGAGCTTTCCAACGCATGGTCATTTGCTTAATTTGGATAAGAAACGAAGAAGTTATGACATTTTCAAAAGACTACTTTTCCCGGGGGAAAATTGTAGTCGACCACACAAGACTTGTAGTCGACTACAAGACTACCAGAAGAGGAATTGTAGTCGACTACAAGGTCTTGTAGTCGACTACAAAGTGTCAAAAATCAAATCTATTTTCCAGAGATGACTGATAGTCGACTACAAGTTATCTGTAGTCGACTACAAAGGGTCAAAACTTCAAAACTACATTCCAAGAATGGATTGTAGTCGACTACAAGTCTTGTGTAGTCGACTACAAGTCTTGTGTAGTCGACTACAAAGTGTTAAAATTCAAAAATTACATTCCAGAGAGGAATCGTAGTCGACTACAAGTTATCTGTAGTCAACTACAACGTGCCAGAAATGCTTGTAACGGCTATAAACGACTAGATTTTGAAAGCAATGTTTTTAAAACACCACCAAAGGCTATTTTATCACTTGGGCTATATATAGAAGCTACGATTGAAGCATTAACAAGTTAATGAACACCCATTTGCAAATCATTATGAGGATTTGATCATTTTCTATCAAAATCAACATTTGAGCTCTTCATTTTCATAATCCCTCTATCCATTAGTTCTTCAATTTGTATTATCTACTCTTTGAGAGAGTTTATTCATTCTATCATATTCTTATCTTGTAAACACTAAGTGAGGGCAGAAGATCCCTCTAGTTGAAAGTGTGAGGCTTATACACAAAGGGTAGAGGATCCCAAAGGTGTAGGAAGTGCTCATAGCTTGTAAAGGTTTTTCAAACACCTAAGTTACAAGCTTGAAGAATAGTGGAAACCTCAAGTGGATGATCTTGGGGCTGGACGTAGATCACAAGAAGTGATCGAACCAGTAAATATTGTTTGCACTCTCTCTTATCCCTTACTCTCTTGACATTACAGCACTTTCACTTGATATTCTTGCTATCTATACATATTCTGCAGCTATAATTATAAATTTACTGCATAATCTTGTGAGCTTGTTGTCTTGATCATTAGAACTTAATGTTTAGCTTGTTTGCTTGTTTTTACACTAATTGAAGTTGCATTTGAGCTATCTAGAATATTTGTATCAATGATATTGATTGTTCTTGGTTAATCACATTATGATTAATATTGTTATATAACTTTAATGTGATTAGCATAATGTTTTGAATGTGAAGTTAATGTTCTTGATTGTCTCCAAGCATGATATGTTTTTAATGTATTTATTCCGCTGCATATATTGATTGAGTGCATCAAAATACACAATTGCTTAAGTTTGTTTTAAAATTCGTCATCACTCAATTCACCCCCCTCTTGTGTGATGGTTGCCCTTGGCTAACAGATAGCAAATCCGCTCTGCTGCCCCAATCTTTCCATAGTTTGTCGTTAATTAGAAGTTTGCTCTCTAATTAATCCTTAACCATTAAATAACCTAGAAGTATGCTCTCTAGATTTAACCTAACAATAACCTTATGTTGAGAAAGATAGGTTGATCTAGGTGACAGCCTCAGTCTGATTAGGTTATCTAGCCTAGGTTATGTTCTTCTTCACAATCAATAGAGGAGTACATGTAACACCCCTAAATTTCATATATTGTGACTTAGCTAAATTCTCTGAACATGTTGTATATTCTGTTACAGAAATTCTGATAGATTGAGTTAGAGTAATTATTTTGAGATTCTGGCTATACTAGGGAACATGGTAGAACCTAAGGAAGAAATAGGTGAAATCTAAACTCTTATATTTTCTCTAGCTAAGACAGGACCTACTGGTAAATTAATTTTCTTCAGGACCTATTGGGGATTTTTAAAAATCACAATGGTATTTTAGTCTTTTTACACCCTCAGTGGCAATTTGGTATTTTTCCACTTAAGTGAGGGGCAAAGTTGACAATGCAACTTCACCCCCTTGTGTTTAAGAGGGCCGGCCAGCATAGGAGGGCATAAGGACTCCATCTTCTCCAAAATTTGCCAAGTCTCCATAGCCAAGCTCTTGCCAAGCTTTCAAGGTCCAAAAGTAAGTATTTTTACTCATCTTTTGGCTTAGGTTATTTGATGGTTGTTGATCACTATGATCTCTTCTTCAATCCTATGGTATTAGTTTCTTGGAAAACTCATTTTCATCTCTAAGAATCAAGAACACCCATTTCTAAAGTTTGTTGTTTTGCTTGAGTGTTTTGAAGGAAGTTGAAGGGAAGGTTACCTTGACTACAAATCCAATCTTGGAATCAAGTTTGGAGCACTTTAAGGTGAGTGTGGGTTAACTTGTGATATTGTATGATGTTCTTAGAGTGTAAGTATAAAGATGTATGATTAAGCTTGAATCTAGGGTTTTCACCTATGCTTGAGGTTGGATGTGTTTTATTACATGTTGTTAAGGATTTGGGTATAGGGAAAGGGATGATATGGTTGGTGTATTTTGATAGATTTATGGACATGATCCCAAAGGGGAAACTTAGGTTTTTGGATTGTGGTTGGGCGTGGCACTATTGCTGCCCAGATTCCAGACCACAGTCGTGGTCTCCACCACGGCCTGGCGGTGGTTGTCTCTGGAAAGATGGTTCGTGTACGAAATTCCGGACCACGGGCGTGGTCTACCCCATAGGTTAGCTGTGGTTGGCTCTGGAATTAGGGTTCGTGCTCTGACACCAGACCACAGCCGTGGTGTCCACCACAGTTTGGCCGTAGTTGTCTCTGTTTCCATTTTGTTGAGTTTTTGTGGTGCATATGCCTAGTATCTTGGTATCATATGATATGTTTATGAATAAGGATGATTTAGTACTATGATGAGATATGTAACTAAGTGAGAGTGATTGATAGAATTAAGCATAATGGTTGTGTGGTGTACATATCTTGAATTGATTTATAGAATTAAGCATAATGGTTGTGTGGTGTATATATCTTGAATTGATTTATATTTGGTGTTATTCTGATACTATGAATTGAGCATGATATGAATATGAGAACATTGCATTACATAGTGAGATGGCCTAACCGGAAGGGTTAGTGCACAAAACATGAGGGGTGCCTAGCTTACGGAGCTAGATGGAAACGGAATGGCATAATTAATTGCATTGTATAGCGAGATGGTGTAACACTCTCATTTGGATGTCACATTTTGCGGAACCTCAAGTTAATTTCAAAAACCTTTTGCAATTTCTTTATGAAAATATGAGTTCTAAAATTTCTTTTTGTGGATATAACATAAGATAACCAGAAAAGAGACAATTCAATATCAAAAGATTTCAAGAACATACATCATAAGTATTTTTGTCCAATTTTAATTCTACTGTTTAACAAAATACATAAAAGATATGCAGTAGAATGTCTACAAACTCGGTATAACATCCTATTGACCAAAGTCATAAATATTTAATTATTCCGTATCCAAGTGGATGCTCCATACGTAAGAAATCACCATGGAATTTAATTAAACTAAACAGATCCTTCTTTGATGCCTTCGTCGTCTTCATAATACAGAAAGAAAACCAGCTACCTTGTCGTCTTCATAAGACCAAAGAAAACAATACAAAACATACAAAAACAATACAACAAAGAGGTGAGATTCTCGTCACCTATAAATACCAATAAAGCAGTGTAGAAAATATAATACTTTATATAGTTCAATAGATACAATCATGTTATCAAGCAATGGGTAAATTAATAATAAATAGTACAGTTAACATAGCAAATAATACAGTTTCATACTGAATCAACAGATATAATCATATCATCAAACAATGGGTGAATTCATATCAATATGCATCATGATAATGTGACAGTATGACAACTGACTATGCAATCATCCAATGATTGACCCCTACTCCATGGAGCTAAAACACAACAAGTTGGAGAGAGTGATTGGGAGTACATGTTCCGTATCTCATTAGCCTCCAATTTGCTCAAAACTGCTATAGAATCATTTCTTTTGGCAATACAGCTCACGAGAACAATCTCCACCAATCGGGAATAGGATAGTGTCTGGTCGAGATAGTGTCTGGTCGAGATCATTCGATGTGTTGCAATCATATCACCACAGCACAATTCAACTGGCCTCCTGTGGAGTTTCTGCACCCCAACATCCCCAAGATCATTGAAGATCTTCACTATACAATTCGCACCCGCACCAAGGTGTAAGCTCAACTCCTAGGCTCAAAGCCTTAACAAGTCTCATACAGACTATCACAATGTCATGGTCAACTAACCCATGCAAAGTACAATCACTCATAATTAATGTAATAATTCATGGTCAACTAACCCATAATTATTAAATTAATCATGATCAACCCAATAATTCATGGTCAACGAACGCATAATTATTGGTTTATCAAAACACAATCCCCTTCGGATTCAAGCCACCATTTTAAGAATAACGTCAACGATCTTATCCAAGGTCCAGTCTACGTCGACCCGATAGTAGTACCGCTGTTTCTTAACCTATGGTGCTTCTAAAACATTTTTTTCCAAATCACGTAACACTACAGTTACAGTTTCCAAATCGCGTAACATCTCTGTTACGTTTTATAAATCGCGTAACATTTCTGTTACGTTTTTCAATCGTGTAAAACCATTTTTCTGCTTTTCAAATCGTGTAACTCAAAAATTAATATTTTTGAATCGCATAACAGTTTAAAATCACTCTTTAATTGCGTAAGGCATTTTCTGTAAAATTTAAATCGCGTAAAGCATTTTTCACAAATACTGAGCTATTTTGAACTAAATAAAATATTTCCAAGTTTATTCTCATTATGTGAGCTAAAAATAAGTTTCAAATATAAATAGAGATTTTTCAACAAATCTTTCAAAAATCATTTCTATTGAAAAACATTTATTTCTACATCAAATCATCACTAAAATGTTTTTCTCCAACTTTCTGAAAAATAAAAGTCTTTAATAAAAGTAAGCATTAATTCAAGATAGTTTGATACTAGTAAATACTTCAAGATCAAAACTAATCATTAGAAAACCTTTCAAGACCCAAACAAATTTTCAAGTGTTTCTACTTTAAAAATATATTTAAATCATCACTAAATATTTTCTCTCCTTTTTTCGAAAAATCCTTTAAACCATATACTTATTTTCGAAAATAAAAACAAAATCTTTAATAAAGTGAATATCATTCCTACATAGTTTCTTTTCAAAACTTTTCCATTTCCATCATGATTCATTGGTTTCCAACCAAACATATGCATGCTCATAACCATGTTTTTATCCACACATACATCATTTTACTCACACATAAGCTAAATCATAATTGAATTATAACAAGTTCATGCCATATATCTCAAAACATAAAACCACATAGGATAACCAAAGCATTAATCATAAAGCACAAAGCACAACATATCAACCATAAAACATGAAAGCATAAAATATAGACCATAAATTAGTTCCTCGCCACCATATTGGTTGATGAGAGAAATCTCCCCCTTACCTTAGTTCAAAATCCTCTCTAGTGAAAGTTCCTTGGCTTTCCACCAATCAAATCCTTCTTCTACCAACGAAATCCTTTATAGAACCAAGTTCATAACTTTTAAACTCTAAAACATGGAATAAGATGATCATGGATCAATCCTATGATCTAAAACTTTGAAATCGAAATTTAAAAGTGAAGAGAAAGAATTTTCACCTTAGGCACCTTCAAATTTAGGCAAGCTTGAAAGTCATGAAAAGAGTTTGTATTTCAAGAAACTTACAACATCAAAGTTTCTCAAAACACTACTAGGATGCTAGAAACTAACTTAGAATTTTGGCAAGAGTTTGGGAAGGTGAAGAAGAGCTCTTGGCCGTGAGCTTTAGAGAGAAGAAGTGAAGGTTTTGGTGTGAGTTTAAGTGAATGGTGAAGTTGGCTATTTATAAAAAAAAAGTAAGGACCAAGAAGTAATTAAAAGAAACCTTGCCATTAGTACTTAGGTGATTCACCATGTCATTTAATGCATTCATGACTCACCAAAATGACTCACCCATCCACATAAATGTCATAGATATTTTCCTTGAGATATTTTTTAGTAGCTTTTATCCAATGGACAAATATCAGTATCTATTGTCCAATGAACAATAGGATGTATTCAAAATCACCCGAAGATTTTATTTGATCATTAAATTCCTAAAAATGGGAAATGATCAAATCTGTTCCCAGAATTGAGTTTCGTAAACTTCCCTGTTCCTAATAAATAGTCAGAATATTTTTTGGTCAAAACTTAAAAATTATTATTTTATTATTCGAAATAACCTCGGTTTAACACATAAAATCAACAAAACTTAAAAATTTCCAAAAATAAAAAACTTAAGAATCTAGTATTAGATTCGAGCTCCGTGACTTTCCCCGATCCTAATAAATACTAAGGGTATTTTCGGGCCGAAAATATAAGTTATTTATTTTTATTTTCTAGAACTGCCCTGTATCAGCTCATAGCGTTTATGAAAAATAACCTATTTTAAATGAAGCTCAGAAAAATTCCAAAAAATCATCATAAATCACAAAAATTGGGAAAATCATTATTTTAATTAAAAACAGAAATTTCGGGGTGTTACAGATGGCCTAACCGGATGGGGTTAGTATACAAAACATGAGGGATGCCTAGCTTACGGAGCTAGATGGAAATGGAATGGCATAACACATTGCATATGCATATTGTGAGGGCCTAACCGGAAGGGGTTAGTGCACAATAGGAGGAGTGGAGTGTAACACCCCAAAATTTGCAACCTATATTATATATGTTATCTTCTGTGATTTCTATGATAAATGATTTTTAGGAATTTCTGTGAGTTCAATTAAATTGAAATTTGACTGGACTAAACCTTATAAGTGAATTTCAGACCATTCTGAAAAATAAAATAAAATAATTTTATTTTTGATACAAAATACCTTTGAGGAATTTTTATAATTAAATGGAAGTTCAATTTTCAAATCCGTTAGCAGATTTGATCATTTTCCATTTTTAGGGATTTTATGAGCTAATAAAATCTCTGGGTGATTTTGGGTACATCCTACTGTCCATTAGACAATAGACACTAATCTTTATCTATTGGGTAAAACTTACTGATAAAAATCTTGAGAAAATATCTCTAAGTCATTAATGTTACTTGATGACTCAGGGGGTGACTCATGGTGAGCATTAATTACCATGGTGAATCACCAAGGTGAATCACCATGGCATTAATGGTGGCAAGAAGCCAAATTGAAGACCACCACTTTGCCAAGTGAAGGCCGGCCACCCTAGGGTATTTTTCCCAAATTTTTAATGCCTTATGTATCCTAGCTTTTGCCTATAAATAGCAAGTGACCCAAGCATAAGTCTTCACACCAAAATTCTCTCTTCTTCCTCATAAGCTCACGGCTTTCTCTCCTAAAAGGCCACGGCCTTGCTCTTTATTTTCCTTCCCAAACCCTTGCCAAAGTTCTAAACCTTGCCTTAGTATCTTAGTGTTATTCTAAGAAGATCTCTAGTTAAGACTTTCTCAAAAAGAGGCCAAGAAGCTAGAGAAATCCTAAGGTGAAATTCTATTTCTTTCACTTTTCAATTGTTTGTTCAAAAGAATAGATCATTGGGTTAGTCCATGATCAAGTTTAAAATATGTTATGATGCTTGAAATAATTTGTGGTTATGTTTCTTTGTGTTATTATGTGAAGTCAAGAGGCCTTGATTGGAAAAAAGCTAGAAAACCAAGATAAGGGGGAGTTTTCATTATCAACCAATATTATGGTATAAAATAACTTGTTATATGTGATGACTTGTTTTTATGTGTTAAAAAAAATCATGACTAGTGTCAAGTATCATCTTGCTTGATTTCATTAAAGATTCATGATCATATTATGTTTGATACTTAGCTTTATACCTTGTTTAAATTATGTGTTTTATAATTAATTTGGAAATAGACATGACTTTATGATAAATAATTATGTCTAGAATGTACATATATTTTAAAGTTATAATGTTATGATAAGTATTCTCAAAAACATAGAGAAATTATTTAAGAAAGATTTATAACTTTAAATTAAGTATGATGATTATGGAAAATAATTATTTTGATGAATTTAGTAATTATTTAGAATAAATATTAAATTTTAAAAAATATGAGAATATAGTACTTTATCAAATTTATAGTTTTTAAAGATATTCCTGTTCATGAAAAGAAATTTTGAAAATTTATTTTAAAGGTTTAAATAATTATTTTTATTTATTTGGTAATAAGAAAATAAAAATAAAGTTGAAAATAATTTATTTATTATGAAATAAATTAGTTTTTGAGAAAAATACCCTACGCGATTGAAAACTTACAGAAAAACTTTACGCGACGGAAAAACGATTTTTATAGCTTACCCGATTGAATTTTTACTGAAAAAGCTTTACGCGATTTGAAAACTGTAACAGATGTGTTACGTGATTTTTTTGGCACCATATAATTGAGAAACAGCGGTACTACTATCGGGCCAACGTAGACAGGACCCTAGATAGGACAGTTGACGCTATTCTTAAAATGGTAGCTTGAATCCCGAAAAGATTTTATATATATATATATATATATATATATTCTGAGAATATTTACATTATATTAGTTTGTATGAGACATTGTTGCTGTAAGGCTTAAAGCCTAGGAGATTGAGCTTACACCTTAGTGCGGGTGCGAATGGCTGAGTGAAGATCTTCAATGATCTTGGAGTCGTCGGGAGTCTGGAAACTCCACAAGTGGTCGGCTAGGACTGTGCCATGGTATTATAATTGCAAAACACCGACGATCTCGACTATACACTGGTCCCATTCACGATTAGTGGAGAGTGTTCACGTGAGCCGTATGCGCAAATGATTTGTTAGCACTTGTTGGCTAACTGATACGGAACATGTACTCCCAATCACTCTCTCCGACTTGTTGTGTTTAGCTCCATGGAGTAGGAGTCATTTGTGTGCATCTGCATGGTCAGTTGTCATACTTGCATTACCTATGTGAATTGTGAGGTTGGTATGTCATTATATTTGATTAAATATGATTTTATATGTGGATATTGATTTAAATTAATATGTGTTATTTTTATATAATTTTATTGGTATTTATGATGATATTAAGAATCTCACCCCTTTGTGTGAATATTGTCTTTTCTGCATGTTTTAAAAGATGTCGATTAATGATTTCTTCGGATTCATTACCATCGACTTTCACGAAGGGCCAGATGCTTGGCACGTTGAATTGTTAGAGGAACGGGTTATATATGTGGGTGGACTTACCATTTCCTTGAGGAGAACTTATGATGGAAACCCCTTAACCATGTTTTCTCTTTTTATTTATGTGGAGTTGCATATGCTTTTTGCAGATATCTGGAGTGCCACAACCCGCCAGGTACCTCGTGAGAGATCCATCGTCTCTTCAGCACGAACCCCTAGGTGGCGCCATGCTCACAAGACATCAGCTCCAGGACCCTCACATCATAATGGGTTCATTAATGATGACCCGCCGATGTAGAGGAGGGGAAATATCTGTTTTGTGTATATGTCTATAACTAGTGTGAAAAAGGGATGCAGTTGTAGAATAAAGTATGTAAAAATATGTATGTGTAAAAATGATATGGGTAAACTTGTAAAAAGAACTTAAGTAAATAAAACTCATGTAATGGTAGTTGCATATTTTTATCTATGCATGTTACATCACAATATTAAAGAACTTAATAAATAAAGGAAACCGTTTAGAATAAAAAAAAGGGAAATGTAACACTCAACTGAGGGTGTTACATGGAGAAAGAAAAAGTGTGAAGAAAAGGTGTGAACATCATGTGCATTCATTCATTGCATATTGATTGGTGGTACTTGTTATACTGAATTGTGTATATACTTGTATTCTAATTATATGTATACTTTAATTGCAAGTTTTATTCACATTCACTGGGAAGTTGTTCTCACCCCCTCTTTCTCAAATTTGCAGGAACACCCTGGACCCTCTATAGGTTAAGTACGGAGGATTATGTTATCTATCACTTTTAGTGAAAGAATGTATTATGAGACTTGTATTTTGGGTGGAGTTAAGCTCCGTGATGTAATTATAATATGATGTGTATTATATTACGCTGATGTAGATATGACAGGGAAGCTGGTGAACTACTGTTGATGTTCACAGTCTGTTTATATTTAAGTGTGCTCAGTCAAGATAGTGTTTAATATACATTTGTATAATTTGCGTACTCTAATAGTATTTTGAATGAGATCGGAGATCTCCTGTGTGTGAATATATATATATATATATGTACTCTGGTTGGTTGGAAATGATTGTTGGGAATCCGCTGCTTATTTTAGGTCGTGTGGTAATGTATGATAAACAAAGGAAACGCTGTCGAATTTTCTATAATGAAAAAAAAAAAATCCCACAAAAGACTTAGGAGTTGGTAAATGACATAGGAAATAATAGGTCTTACAGTACAATACAACGATTAATTGCAAAGTGTTACTTGTTGTCACAATCGTCCCCAAGGAAGGGCGCCCGTGTAACACCTCGAATTTTTTGTTTTTAATTGAAATATTGATTGTCTGAATTTTTGTGATTTATGATGATTTTTGGGAATTTTTATGAGCTTAATTGAAATTAGGTTATTTTTCATAAACGCTATGTGTCGATTCGGGACAGTTTCAGAAAATAAAAATAAATAACTTATATTTTCTGCCCGTAGATACCTTGACTATTTATTAGGGCCGGGGAAAGTCACGGAACTCAATTCTAAGACCAGATTCTTAAGTTTTTCATTTTTGGAATTTTTTAGTTTTTGTTGACTTTATGTGTTAAACTAAGGCTATTTTGGATAATAAAATAATAATTTCAAAATTTTGACCCAAAAATACTTTGACTATTTATTAGGAACAAGAGAGTTTATGAAACTCAAATTTGGGAACAGACTAAGAAGTTTTCCTTTTTCAGGGATTAGATTGTCAAATAAAAATATTTTTGGTTTTCGGGTTGTCTATTCTGTGTGACTGGGGAGGCAAAGACTCGGTCAACTTTGGAGAGCTTCTCCAAGCTTCTAGATGGTCAACATAAATGGCTAAGACCTAGTGGGTTGGGGTAAAAATTTCTTTTAATGTAAACTTTTTAATCACCAACTTATCCTATACTTTTCCTATAAATAGCCATTCAAGCTTCGTTTGAAAAACTCACCAATTCCTCTCCATTCTCTCTCTAAACCCACGGCCACACCCTTGAGCTTTTCTTTCAAGTTTGTGATCCAAGTTCCATTCGTAGTCTTAGAATCCAAATATCATTTTAGGAAGATCTTGTGTAGAAAGTTTCTTGAGAAGAAATTGTTCTCAAACTGTTTTCTTGAGAAATTCCAAAAGTTGAAGAATCAAAAGGTGAAATTTCTTTATCCTCATTTTTAAAGTTCTATTTCAAAATTTTAGATTATTGGATTGATCCATGACTATCTTGTTTCATGTTTTAGAGCTTAAATATTATGATGTTGATTTTATTTAAGGATATTTGTTGGTGGAAGAACAAAGAACTTTCACAAAGTTCTCTTGAGGAGTTTTAATCCAAGGTAAGGGGGAGTTTCTTTATCAACTAATTTTGTGGTAGGAAAAATAGGATTAATGGTTCATGTTCTTAAAATTTTCGTGTGAGTAGTTATAGTTAATATTTAATTTGTTTATGCTATTTTAATTTATCTTTAGCAATAATAATGATAATATACTGGGAAATAATTTAATAAGATCAAAATAGCTTCGTTTATATGAAAAACACTTTTACACGATTTAGAGTTTACAGAAAACCTTTTCATGGTTGAAAAGTGATTTTAAAAGTCCTACGCGATTAAAATGGATAGAAAACACTTTACCCGATTTGGTATTTACAGAAAACCCTTTCGCGGTTAAAAGTAATTTTTTTATGCCTTATGTAATTAAAATAGACAAAAAATACTTTACCCGATTTGGTGTTTAAAGAAAACCTTTTCGCGGTTAAAAAGTGAATTTTAAGCCTAAACGATAAAAATATGATTATTCTCTCTTACGCAATTAGAAATTTATAGAAAAAGTTTTACGTGATTGAAAAATGATTATTCTGTCTTATACGATTGTAAAATATTAATTTTTAAGTTACGCAACTTGGAAAACTGAAAAATGGTTTTACATGATTGAAAAACGTAACAGAAATGTTACACAATTTATAAAAACGTAACAAAAATGTTACACAATTTATAAAAACATAACAGAAGTGTTACACGACATAAAAACTGTAACCGAAGGGTTATACGTTTGAAAAATCGTAACTATAGTGAAACATAATTTTGACTCCCGAGGTGATTGTTTTATTTTGTTTATGAATAAATTGCATTTTTGTGTTGCATTAAGAAAGTTTGCTAAGACTTGTGGTCAAAGCTTTATTGTCGAGGAGATTGAGTTACACTTTAGTGCCGGTGCGAATTGTGTAGTGAAGATCTATGAATGATCTTGGGGTCGTTGGCGTGCGGAAACTCCACAGGGGGTCAGTTGGAAGCACCACTGTGTTGTGGTAATATGATTGCAACACACCGAATGATCCCAACTAGACACTATCCTATTCCTGGTTGGTTGAGAGTGTTCTCATAAGCTAGGTAGCACAAATGAAGTTATATTGCACTTTTGAGGCTAACGAGATAAGGAACATGTAATCCAAATCACTCTTTCCAACTGTTGTGTATAGCTCCATGGAGTAGGGGTTAATCATTGAGTATGTGCATAGTCAGTTGTTATACTGTTGCATTATCTTGGTATATGTCAAAGTTAATCACTCATTGGTGTGATAATATGAATAACTGTTAAATACTAATTATGTTGTGTAGATTGGTTGTACTATCTTTCCTATACTGCTTGATTGGTTTTTGATGATATTAGAATCTCACCCCTTCCGTTATATTATTATATTTGTGATTTGGTTATAAAGACCAAGATGGGCGACAGACGTGAATTCTTGGGATTCATCCGAGTCCAATTCCACGGAGGTCTGCAGGCGTGGCATGTACATTTAGAAACATAATGTGTAGAGTATGTTGGAGACATATCTCTCACACTCCGTAGGACCCGTCATAGGGATCCTATTAGTTCATTAATTATTACATGCTTTGTAGAATTATTCATACCTATTAGGGATTTGTGGGGTTTTGGCGCTGAGTACACTCCCCAGGAAGACTCTGAAGTTTCTTCCGCTAGAGCTCCTAGGCGTAGAGCTGCTAGAATTTTTGTAAGGAGGCCTACTAACTTCAGATGGCTTGCACCCGAAAGGCCTATATCTGAGAAGGATCCCGAGGAGGACCCTTCTCTGTAGGTAGACTTTGATGGCCAGATAGGTAATAATATACTAGTATTGTACGTTTATTTATTTTCTTGTCAATACTTATGATTTGTATTGTGTATTACTGATAAACTTAATAGTAAGTAATATAAAGTATGTGTATTATTCATATCTTGGTATGTATATTATTACTATTCTGTTTGGTTAATGTTATATCCGCGAAAAGAAATTTTGGAACTCAACTTTTGCATACATAAATTATAAAAGTATTTTTTTTAATTTAATATTTCGTTAAATGTGATATCCTACCGGGAGTGTTACAGTAGATAGCAAGTTCGCTTTGCTGCCCCAATCTTTCCATAGTTTGTCGTTAATTAGAAGTTTTCTCTCTAATTAGTCCTTAACCATTAAATAACTTAGGAGTATGCTCTCTAGATTTAACCTAACAACAACCTTATGTTGAGAAAGATAGGTTGATCTAGGTGACAACCTCAGTCTAATTAGGTTATCTAACCTAGGTTATGTTCTTCTTCACAATTAACTGAGGAGTACACTACAATGATTAATTACGAAGTGTTACTTGTTGTCACAACCTTCCCCGAGGAGGGGCACCCGCGACGAGCGTGGCAACATAAGTTTTAAAAAATAAGATTTCAGAGGAGTTGCCACCAATTTTATTTGTTTAGGAAAAATTTAGAAAAACCCTTTAAAAATGTTTTAAAACTAGTATGCGTATTAAAGTTGGATTCGGGAGTCTATTTATGCACAGGGAAGAGTAGAAATTTAATCTCACTGCACTCCTGATACATCCGTCTTAAAACAGTTACCCTAAAGTTAATTATGTGAATTAATAATAGCCTAAACATATTTAATTTCTCCTATAAAATAGATAATCAATGACAAAAATAAATACATGAGTGAATCAGTAATTAAAAATTACATCACAAAATAATCAAATACTAAAGTACTTACAAGCAATAAAAGAATATCAAAATGAATTAAAATATTACACATAGATAGACAATAAGACAGACTAAATTATAAAAATTTACAAGTTTGAAAGAAAATAAAGATTGAAATTAAATTAAAAATATTTACATATTTGACAAGATTAAAATATTTACAAGTTGAGAAAATTATCAAAGGCTAAATTAAAAACATTTACAAACTCAGAAGAAGAAAAGAATAAAAATTTAATAAAAATATTTACAATTTTGGCTTGCCGTGAATGCCTACGTATCCACAAAGTACAATAAAAAATTCAAAGTCACGTAGTTCTTTAAAAGATAATTGTGTGTTTGTTAATTTTATTATGTATCCTAAATGTTAAGAGAAATTATTTCTTTAATTATTTTTTATTTTAAAATAAAACTGAATAAACATTTTCTTAAAATGTGAGATTAAAAAAAGAAATAATAACAAAAATAAAATTATGATAAAGGAAAATAAAAAAAATGAAAAGATAAATGGTAATTATTACGATAGAAAATAGTTTTTAAAACATAACAACGTGTCAAAGGTTTATGACAAAGAAACTAATATTTAATAGACTTAACGGAAAGTAAAAAAAAGAAGAAATAATATTAAAAACATTGTCATTTCTATCATGTTATGCAACGAGATGCAGAAAATATTTTTATTTTCTATTTTTTTATCAAAGAACATAACAAAAGTGAACAAGCCAGCAATATTAAACTTGGTTTATGCTGCCATGATATATGATTAACAATTAAGCTCTAAGCAGATTCTTTAAAAGTGTTTTACCACTCGTCAAACGTTTAAAATACTTCAAAGCAGATATATTGCATACGACAAACACTCAAACATCATCTACCACCAAAAAAATAAATAGGCTAAACGTAAAAGTCAATATGAAGAAAACAATGAGTAAAGGAGAGTCAAATGCTGTGTAATGGAACATGAATTTTACATCTAAATTGGAAGGTATATTGCTACGGGATTGGGAGCATATAGCATTTCAGTTGTGGGTAGCGTGGGAAACAGATCACTTGCTTGAACAAATTTATTATGAAATGGAAGAGTTGTTGTAAGAAATTTACCCACTGATAATGAATTTTCCCGCAAAAGCTTCTTCCCTTTTTTCCTAATGCGCCTCCTAGCTGTCACTCTCTTTTGTCTGTCCTAGCTTGCTTCTCTTTTTCTTTCTTTCTTTCTAACTCTAGCCTCCTTATTACAAATTAGGGTTTTCAAAAAGATTGGACCTTTAGAAAATGAACCAGGATTACTCTTTAATAGACTTAGAAAGTTTTGGTTTTTGAGTTCTGGGAGTTGGGCCCAAAATTAATAATATAACTGAGGTGACCCATTATTATTATTATTATTTCAAATTTCCTTTCATGAATGATAAAAGAAAAAAGGTATTTTTTTATTTTTTATTTTATTTTTTTACAAATTTTCTTTTAAAAATAAAAAAAGACAAAATGTATATTTTTTTTAATTATCATTTTCACTTTGTTAGCCCGGTCAAAATTGGGCGTTGACACTCGTGATTAGGAAAATATAACAATTACAGATCAAGTTTCTTAAGCTAGCATTAGATTATTATCAAGTTCTATTTAAGTGGCCACCTAAATGGATCAAGACAACAATCATACACAATTAAAGTAGAAGAAACATAAACAATCTCAATTAAAACTAAGGGAATAGCATTTTTAATCAAATTATAAAATCATGTCTAGGGTTTGAATCACCCTTAACTAAATAAGAAAACTAGCCTAGCATATTCTTGAACAACATTAAGAAATAATAATAAAACATCATGAGTTTAAGACACAAGGAAAAAGGGAAGAAGAAACAAAATGATGAATCTTGATCTCCTTCTCTTTGGGTTGCTCCCAAGGAATAAAACTCTCTTCTTGCTCCATGATTGTAGCTTGATTTTCACCAAATGAATGTTAGGGTTTAGGTTTGACCCCTAACTATTCTTAATTACACTCAACCTTACAAATAGGCCCTTTTTGAATTTTCTCCATTGAACCTCAACACGACCGTGTTGTATCACACGACCGTGTTGTATCACACGACCATGTTCCATTCTACCCATGTCGTGGTTAAATACATGGCCATGTTCCATTCTGTCCATGTTGCAGTTAAATACACGGGTAGGCCATGTAATTTGGCTCCAAAACACGGTCATATTGTGTTTGCCTCTGTGTGCATGCAGATTGCAGAATTTGCAAAAGTACCCAACATGAAAGTTGTGTCCGTATGTCTTAGCTTTCCATAGCTACCAGAATCACCTCAATACGACTTTTGTAGCTCAAGTAATTCCAATTTCTTGCTTGGGGTCTGGCTGACTTTGAGATTCCTTCCTAAAATAGATGGGATTTGATTTCCAGAATTTTCGCTTGACTTCCTTGCCTGATTTCAAATTCAAATAGACATTAAATTCAACTTGGCAACATTAATATTTCAACTGAAGGAAATATATTAGAGAAATCCAATCCAAGATATGCAATGAATGAACACAATCAAATTAATTCAGGATTTTATGAAAACTATCTGAAACATTAATTTCTATATCTAGCACATCAAAATGAAGTAAGAAGAGTAATAAAGGGAACTTATTAACTCAAGATAAAACAAGCACAAAATAGATGTGTAAATGACACACATAAGAAATCAACTTCAAAAGATGAAGGATGGATGCTACATTGACTATTGTATCAATACAACAGTATTATGAACCTTCTCATCTACTACCCTATGTGAATACACTAAGTTCGTACTTAGATTATTTCTATGAATTGTTTAGCTTGTACTAAAGTAAGATATCCATTATTTGAGTGTTGTTGAAAGCTACCTAAACACAAACAACTACATCATTTGTCTTTGATCTTTGAGAAGATCGTTTGCAAGTAATGTGAGTTAGCTTGTAGGCTATTGTTAATGTGTTCTTGACCTGAAGTGGCAAGGGTTGATCAAACAATACTTGTAATCTATTTGGAGAGGCTAACATGGAAGAAAGACCATTCGTGTCATAATATAAAAATCCTAGTGTTAGTTGGGGACGGACGTAGGCATGTGGTTTGGCCGAACCGGTATAAAATGTCGTGTGCACAACTCTTCTCTTCTCTAAACCTTCTTCACTTAAGTTTCATAGCTTCTGATATAGACTAATTTTCTTTAAGAAGATTTTGAACTTAAGGTTTTCAGTTAAGCAACCTTCTTATCCATTGCTACATTAGTTTTTTAACTTAAAATCTTTCAAGTTGCTTTCTAAATAACTTACTTTTGAAACAGAGCTCACTTACAACAAGCCTCTTTCCATCTTACTTGAAGCATTTTTTTGTTTAACCTACTTAAGTAAAGCAAGCTACTTCTATCACTTACTTTGATATTTATTCTGCTTACTCACTAACCCTTCTTATTTCCAAGTCTAAACAACTTGAGAAGGTTTAACATTTTGCCAAAGTTTTCAAAAGTTTAACACGATTCAACCCCTTCTCGTATTCACTTTGCTACCTTTAGAAGCATCCTTGCAAGATGAGAAGAGGGTGGTACAATAAGACCATAGCACGTTGGGTAACTCTTATGCCTAATTCCCTTTTGCCCTATCCATCCTTCTTTTCAGTCCGTTAAGGATGACCTTATTCGCGGCTTCTCCCTGCCTGTTTGTCTAACGATGTTTTACCGAAGCGAAAAGCAACTTTACCTACAATTCTTCACAAAGTGCCTAGAAGGTCATGTCCGTGAGCTAAGTTCCATTGTCAAAGACGACAATTTGTTGTATTCCAAAGCAACAAACGATAGATTTTTAGAAGACTTTCCAAACTTTCTCTGCAATGAGATCGTCGCCTAACAAGCAAGGGATTGTGGTATGGCAGGTGGTGCTGACTCCCAAGCCACAAGTAGGGTCAAAAGGAGACTAACTATGGGGCATGGGATGGCTTTTGGGCGTAATGAGGATATTTTGAGGATAATGGGCCTACTAATATTATAAGGGCGATGGGCCTTTTCCCTCCATACACAGTACAGATACCACAATTAGTAACACTGTTAGGTGAATTGCAAGCCTGCAACAAACCTTAAAATTACATGTATTCTTTCCTTAATGAAAATTCTCTCGATTTTGAGTTTTCTGACATGACAAATAAAGGTTGTAATAAAAAGGTAAAGAATACTATATTACTTGACAATTTTGATCTAGTTATTTCTTTCTCTAGTTATTTGATCATGTATTTATTAAGCAAAACAAATTTGCATGTTTATGGAATGTTGCACACAACATAGCTTGGTTTATTCCCGTATTGCTGAAGATAGTTGCTACCGATATATGAATTGAATTTAAGATTCATCATGCTCTTCTTAATCCATATTGTGATTTTGGGGATGGTTGCTGATATGCAAGTCTATGGAGAATAATTGGAAAGAGACACTGGAACATTACAGAGTCTTATTTAAGTATTGATGCTAATTACAATTTTATCCTCATAATCCATATTTTATTTTTAATTTAATAATAGCATCAAAATTAAAAAGAAAAAAAATTGTTTTAACAACATTCATACAATTTGTTAAAGTATATCCAAAAACAATTGAATGAAATAAAAAAGGTAATATTGACAATGCAAAATAAAACAGATACCCACTTTAGTAATTATACATCCAAAAGTGATATTGATCAATACTATAACAACATTCATTATGCCAAAAACATTTTTCTTATAAGAGTTTCCAGAAAATTAGAATGGAATTTAATTATTTAGTTACAGATGACAAAGTGAGCTTCTATGCCAGCAAAATGTGAAGAAGAGGGAGAGAGTCAAAGCAAATAGATCCAAACATAATAAGCCTCTTCAGTATCTCCTAAGAGTAATTTGCCAACAAAACAATATGTTTCTCTCTCTCCTTTGTCAATTTTTGTGATCTTCACGTTCTCTCTCAACCTCACAAATATTTCGGATCACCACAAGACCCTTTCTCCAAATTACCAATCTTTCTCTCTCTCCTCCTCAGATTTTGGAACAAACAACCCCAAAAAAAAAAAAACAACAACAACAACAAACGAACAAAGAAACAAACAAAAGTTAGGAGACAATAAACAAACAATTTGTCCTTTGTCTTCCCTTGCTTTTTCGTGATTCTGTTTCATTTTTCTTGTTTCATCCTTATTGTGTTTTCTGAGGCACAGACTGTCATTGCTTTTCTTTCCCCCCTCTATTTTGGTTTCACTAGTCCCTTCCCCTCAAAAGCTTTTTGAATTTTTGCCTTAACTGGTATATTATCCTTGTCATAATATTCTTTGTCTCTGCAATTTGCTTTGTGGGTTGTCCCTGTTTTGGTGCAATATTTGGTCACAATTGTTATTCCCTGTGAGTGTTGATGAGTTAACCACCTTGGCTATTGGAGCTGTTGAACGTTCCAAGAATATGGGGTTTGATGAAAACAAAGAAACTGGACAGACTGGTGAGGCTGAAGGTGAGCCTTTGAGCAGGCAAGCCAGTGAGTCTTCTATCTATGCAACTGAGGAAGAAGACGAAGATGGAACCAAAATACAGCTGGGTCCTCAGTGCACTCTTAAAGAACACCTTGAGAAAGATAAGGTTTTGTTTCTGCTTGAATTAAGCATTTCTCTGCTAAAGTAATGTGTTTCTTGCTTTCTTCCTTATTCCTTTTTTTGGGGGGGTTGCATCCTGGGAATATAGGACGATGAGAGTCTTAGGAAATGGAAGGAACAACTTCTTGGGAGTGTGGATGTGAACAACATTGGAGGTATCTCTTTTTTCCCCTTCCAAGCTAATTGTGTTATTCACATTTGTATCTAATTTTGTTTGTGAAAAATATAAGGTTATATGCTACTGCTGCACTCTATATATTGTAATTAAGGTTTTAAATTACAGTTATGGTCAATGTGGATGTTTCAGTCACATTGCAATCAATGTGGATTACAATTACGAAGAATTGCTATTACTGCAAAAATGTCGTGGCCACAACAAGTGCAAACCGTGATTTGAATCTTGTTTGCAATGGTGGATGTGACTTGTAAAACTAATGGTTCAAGATAATTAAATAATATAATGCAAATTGGCTTTTTGATTCCCGTAACATTTTTAGGTAGGATAATAATTTGAATGCAATTCATGATGTCCTCATTTGGATGTGTTTTTATGATACAAAGGATTCTTTTTTTAAAAAAAATAAAAAAGTGCTTTTGTTATATTATATTATGTTTGTGCTTTTTTTAAATTAGATTTTGGTGCTTCTAAAAAATAACTTTTTTATAACATAAAAAAGTTGTTTAAACATAAAAGAAGATATTTTCAAATATTACATTCAAATATAAATTTGGCTTTACTTTGTATAAAATATCTTTTAAATAAAGATGATAAAAAAAATTATTTTTATAAGCTCATCTAAACCAGCCCACAGTTTCTCTAATTTCCTGCTTGAATTGTGAAGTCTTGCAATTAATCTAGAAACGATAATGATTATGGTTCAGCCATTCCATGTTTTTACAGAGCAGGGTTTTTTGGTTTCAATCCTTACCTCCCGGGTAGCGTAAGGTTATATTGGGCTTCTACATTTCTAGTTGGGAACTTTATATATATTTCTGCAATTGTGGTTGATTGGAAGTGAATCCACAGATTCAGTTAGACTAATCACTATTTCATTTCTATTTGCGATAAAATAAATTAATTTCAGAATCCAACATAGGCGTGATGAATGTTTTCCTTAAGAATTTACTTGCTATCCAAATAATAATTATCTTGGAAGCCATTGCTGATGAGAAGAAGTTTGAGAAAATAACTATTTATTTTGAACTGAATGTCCACTTCTGATACGAAAGGCATAATTTTGGTTTCCTGTCACTACTTCCAGAACTCTTGTTTTATGAAACCAAGATCCTATTATTAGGCTTCTGATGATCTATATTTGCTATATTAGAAACTTCGAGTCCTTCGCATTGTTAATACAACTATCATGCAGCATCAAAGGTGTTTAGAAGAATATTGCATTGCACCTGTGTAATGTTTTACCATTTATAGAAGATATTGCAGCAGTTTTTATAAACATGATATAACCAGGAAAAGAAGAAGAAGAACAGAAAAGAAGAGAAGATATTGCCAAAGTCGATATTTTTCTTGCACCTACTTGCTTTTCAAGTGGTAGTCTTCGTTACTATTTCTGAATATATATAGTAAGAATTATAATTATTGGTAAAGATACCGTGGAAGTCAATTTTATCTACTCTAATCTAATGGGCAAATTCCAAAGGATGTTATCAATTTTCTTCTTATTCAAATTTGCACTAATCATACTTGTAATAAAGAAACATCATAAAAATTGCGTCTCGATTTCGTATGATTTTACATCTTATCCAAATAACCACATATTATCTCTCCTTCAATCAGTAGATGGAGAAATCCTTTGACCATCTTGAAAAGGTGTTAGTCTGGATGGTTTTTTCTGTTGCCTTTTACCGTGGACTGGCTGATGTATTGCTGAACTTATATTGTTTGGTTCACCTTTTCCGTTGGTCCTATTTTAATAATAATAATAATATTGTATTAAAGTGTCTATTTATGATGTATTTATTGTATTTTCACTTTTCTATCCCTGTATCAATGAACTTAATGCTACTGTTTCTTTCCAGAAATTCTTGAACCTGAAGTGAAAATTACTAGTCTTTCTATCATCTCTCCTGGCAGGGATGACATTGTTCTTCCCATTCCTGAAAATGGAAAACCAAAGGGCTTATGGTTTACTATTAAAGAAGGTAGTCATTACCGTTTGAAATTCACCTTCGAAGTGAGCAATAATATTGTGTCTGGCTTTAAATACACCAATACTGTCTGGAAGACTGGTGTCAAGGGTATGTTCATTGAGTCCAATTTTTTGCACTCTTCTAATTTGCTTACCCTGAAGCATTCTATTACAACGACTCTTATTTCAGTGGACAGCTCAAAAGAGATGCTTGGAACTTTCAGCCCTCAGCTAGAGCCTTACACGCATGAGATGCCAGAAGAAACTACACCCTCTGGGATATTTGCAAGAGGAACATATTCTGCAAGATCAAAGGTAAGTTCCACTATATACATTGAATTTGATTGTAGAATTATATGCACTTCCGTGATTTAATCAAATATTCCTATTTAAATAACTGCTAAAACAGTTAGGCAATCACTGTTTGTCCTTAGGTCCTGCTTTTAGTTGTTCTAGGGTAACATTAGATGTAACTGTAGGTTGTAGAGGTAAGATACTTAAGAAAGATGTCATCTAAGATTTATGCATTTTTCCTTTGAAATAGCACTGCATTTGCTGGATTTCAAGAGAATGATATAACTCCTAAATTGAATATAAGGTATCTGTGAGAAGACCTACCAACCTATCATTTATTGCTTTCATGCTGTTTCAAAATTTGTGATGCTTTTCAGTTTTGTCAACCTATCATTTCTTGCTAGATCTGTACTTTAATTTCTTGCCAGACTTATATGGTGGTCTTCATTTTTTTTTAATCTAAATTAGATACAATGTTCCATTTATTCAAGGAACCTATCAAGTATTTCATGTTTAATCTATATCTAATGCAATCGCTTTAGCAGTAAAGAATGGGTGAAATCAAAATTTTCAGGTCAATTCTTTCTTCTTTATTCAAAGTAGTGTTTTGTCTAGCTTGAATCTATTCTTGTGAGCCTTGTACAAGGATTACAGCCTTCAGTGAATCAGAAGTTTATTTATTTATTTTCCTAAAAGATGTTTGTTTCTTAATGTAAAGATTCTTTTTAGGTACCTGGTTGTTTTGTTCTTAGTAGTATGGAAAGACTGAGTTATAAAATCTAAAGCACTGGTGGTATATATACAGACCTGTCGCCAAGAATAACATTTTGACTGATGTCACTCTAATTTTCTTTTGTTGTTGTATTATAATGATACAACCATATACTGTTGTGTTTTTCCTTTTGCAGTTTCTTGATGATGACAACAAATGTTACTTGGAGATCAACTATACTTTTGATATTAGGAGGGATTGGGCCTGATCATACATGGACAGCTTCCCAATCTGCAATAGTAACTCTCCCTCATTTAGTCAATATTTTTTAATTTATATTTGATTTATTCAAGAAATTCAGATATCTTAGGTACTAAATTCCGGCTTGTACTAAATCCTTTTTTAGTATTGACTCAAGGAAACAGAGAGAAAGAAGATTATTTGGTAATTTTCCTAATAAAAATGCCCTGCTTGTCTCTGTTATGACACTCCTAGCTCTACTGTTTTTGCCAATCTAAATCTCTTTCATGCTGGCTGCTGCAGTCAGATAACTAAATATAAAGAGATAATTTAGGATGCTGAAGTTAAATAGATGATTAGAAATTTAGAAGTCACTATAATTGCCAAAGAGAAGCAAGAAAATTGTTGCAAAACCTCAATTACATAGAAAAGCTAAGCATCCTTTCTTTGTTTATCCAAATCACTTATTTGACCAGATTTCATCTGTAATGTTCTTTTCATTATCAAAATCAATTACATAACTTTTTAATACTAGTTTATCCCCCCAGTGCAGAAAATGCACCCAATGATGGTTTTCTAGACCGACCTGAGCACTTGGAAGACCTGGCCCAATGTTTTGGACGGAATAAATTTAATAAATCTTGACCATTACGCCCAGTGGTCTTGAACAGGCCCTCAGGACTATAGTATAGTAGTGTGATTATCATCTGAAATAATTTTAAGTAAAAACATGATACAGTAATCTGAAATAAGTGCATCTATACCTTTAGCCTTATATGGAAGAAAAACACATCAACCTTTAGGAAGGATTTACAAAGACGATTATGCCACCAGCCATTCTGCGAGTTATTATATTGATATAGCCGATTGAAACGAAAAGTAATCAACTTAAATTAGGCAGAAAATTTAATATAATATTATGGAACCGAGTTTGATTAATTAAACTTAGATTAAGTAATGTCAAAATTGAGAGGAAAAAAAAAAAGAAGTACATGTGCTATCTGAGAATTTTCTTAGAGATATATACATTCTTCGCATAGAAATCAGGTCACCCTTTTTCCATTATTGTCTTTCTTCTTTTTAACACCCAACGCTACTTGAACTATTTCCAAGCCCAACTGCTTCATTATATTTTTGGTGCTCAAAGGACCAATTATTCTACTCAAAAGCGAGAGAAGCATACACCCACATCATCTTGCAGCAGAGCTGACTAGCAGGACAAGTCAGAGTGATCTCTAAGGGCATGCAGAGACGTAAACAAGTAGTCCCACCAGCAAGATGATGTCGTGCTCTTTCCACATTATTAAGTATTTTATAGCGCAGCCAGTAACCCACAAGAAAGATTTGGCCCTCTTTGAGATATTTTGAGATATGTTTGGATGAGGGAGTTTAGAATCAAAAGGAGGGAACGGATAGTTCATTTGAAGTAAACATTCTACTTATTTAATAATTTTTTAAATTGAGAATAATAAAATGAAATATTATCATGCAATCTTCTAGTAATTTATTTTTTATTTTTTATAAATATTATATAATATTCTAAATTTAAAAATAAAATATTACCTCTCTCTTATTTCCTTTCAAACTTCTCAATCCAAACATACTTTTAGGAACTTACGGATCCTATCAAGTCCTATAGCCTTAAAACTTGTGGGAACCTTGTAAAACTTCCCCTAAACTCAGAGTTGACTACCATGGAGTCAAAAAGAAACAAACATAAACACACAACAAAACTCAAAGCGCCAATCCAAACTTTGATAAAGCAAAAGAAGTATCTTGCACTCTTGAAGAGCTAGTTTTACAAAAAAATCAATGATCGTGCTCTTACAACAAATCCTTTGACTTGCGAAATGTAGAGGAGTCGTAGAAAGACTGAGTTCAACCGTTGTAAGAGAGGGTTGCAAAAAATGGAAAAAAAAAGTTGCGATGTGTGAACACCCTATTTTGGTAGGGGATCATATTAGAAAAAATAAAAAATAAAAAACAAGTTTAGTTTTGAAAAGATTTGGTCCAATGCTCAATTGATCCACCTGCCTAGAACCTATGACTCACCCATTTAATATAACCAATAGCCTATTGGCTCGGCTCAGATCACCCATCAAAGGCCATGACCCACACTTGCTCATCCATTGTAACATCCCTAAATTTCATATGTTATGATTTAGCTAAATTCTTTGAATGGATTGTATGTTCTATTACAGAAAAGGTGATAGATTGAGTTAGAATGATTGATTTGAGATTCTGGCTATACCGGTGAACTCGGTAGAACCTAAGGAAGAGATAGGTTGAATTTAAACTCTTAGATTTACTCTGGTTAAGTTAGGACTCCTCTTTGGTAAATTTAATTTTCTTCAGGACCTATTGGGAATTCTTAGAAATCACAAGGGTATTTTAGTCTTTTAACACCTCAGTGGCAATTTGGTATTTTTCTACATAAGTGGGGGGCAAAGTTGACAAAGCAACTTCACCCCCTTGTGGTTAAGAGGACCGGCCAGCCTAGGGAGAGCTAAAGGCTCATCTTCTCCAAATTTGCTAAGTTTCCATAGCCAAAGCTTGCTCCAAGTTCAAGGGTCCAAAGTAAGTATTTTTATACACCTTTTGACTTAGGTTATTTGATGATTATTGATCACTATGGTCTCTTCTTCAATCCTATGGTATTAGTTTCTTGAGAAACTCATTTTCATCCCTAAGAATCAAGAACACCCATGTCTAAAAGTTGGTTGTTTTGCTTGAATGTTTTGAAGGAAGTTGAAGGGAAGGTTGCCTTGACTACCAATCCCATCTTGGAATCAAGTTAGGAGCACTTCAAGGTGAGTGTGGATTTACTTGTGCTATTGTATGATGTTCTTAGAGTGAAAGTGTATGATGTAGGATTAAGCTTGAATCTAGGGTTTTCACCTATGCTTGAGGTTGGATGTGTTTTTATTACATGTTTTCAAGAATTAGGGTTTAGGAAAAATGAGTGTTATGGTTGGTATACTTGATGGATTTGAGGACATGAATTCTAAGGGGAAAACTAGGGTTTTGATTTGAAGTTGGGCGTGGCACTATTCCTGCCCAGAAGACCAACCACGGGCATGGTCCCCACCACGGCCTGGCCGTGGTCCTCTCTGGAAAGGAAATATTGCTGTCTCGTGCCCAACCACGGCTAGTAGTCCCCACCACGGGCTGGCCGTGGTTGGCTCTCGGAAAGAAAAATGTTGTGTGTTGAAATCGACCCACGGGTGTGGTGGCCACCGGTATCGGCCGTGGTCCGCATCACGGGCTGGTGCCAACCGGGGAGCGGTAGTGGTTGTCTGCTTTCCAATTTGTTGAGTTTTGTTTTCTGAACCGTGGCCGTGGTTACCACCACGGGCTGGCCGTGGTTGACTCTGCTTGTGTTATTGTGGTGCTTATGCCTAGGGTTTTGATACCATATGCTAGGTTTAGGATGAAGAATGACTTAGCATTAGAATGAGATGTGTAGCTAAGTAAGAATGCTTGATAGAAGTGACTTAGCACTATTGTAACTAAGTAAGAATCCTTGATAGAGTTGAGCATGATGGTCATGTGTTGTATATGCTTGAATTGATTACATGTAATGCTATTATGATGATATTATGAATGAGCATGATATGAGTATGAGAACATTGCATTGCATAGCGAGATGGCCTAACCGGAAGGGGTTAGTGTACAAAACAGAGGGGTGCCTAGCTGATGAGCTAGATGGAAATGAAATGGCATACTTATTTGCATTGCATTGCGAGGTGACCTAGTCGGAAAGGATTAGTGTACAAAACAGAGGGGTGCCTAGCTTATTAGCTAGAAGGAAACGGAATTGGCATAACACATTCATATGCATATTGCGAGGGCCTAACCGAAAGGGGTTAGTGCACAACAAGAGGAGTGGAGAAAGAAAAAGTGTGAATAAAAGGTGTGAACATCATGTGCATTCATTCATTGCATTGGTTGGTTGGTGTTACTTGACATATTGTGAATTGTGTTATACTTACTCTCTACTTACATTTATACTTTATCTGCAAGTTATTCATATTCACTGGGAAGTTGTTCTCATCACCTCTTTCTCAGATTCGCAGGAACACCCCGGACCCTCTACGGGTTAAGTACGGAGGATTCTGTTGGTTATTTTGGGATTTATATTTTTGGTGGAGTTAAGCTCCGTGATGTAACTATAATAGGAAGTGTATCACATTCTTTTGATGTAAATATGACAGGGAACTGAATACTACCTTTGATGTACTCGGTTCCGTATATGTTTAGTGTGCTTAGTCAGGATAGTGTTTAGATTACACTTGTATAACGTTGCATACTCTGATAATAGTTTGGTAGAGATCTGAGATCTCTTGATGATATATGTGTATGTGTATGTATATAATATATGTACTCTGGTTGGTTTGAAATGGTTGTTGGAAATCCGCTGCTTATGTTATATTTTGTGGTAATGTTCAAGAAACAAATGAAACGCTGCCGAATTTTCTATATTTATATATTCCACATAAGGCTTATGGTTGGTAAATAACATAGTAACTAATAGGTCTTACATCCATCCCCTAAGTGCCATCAACACACGTGTATCTCCACAAATTGTGGGATAGAATGAGTATAGCACGTGAGAATGAGAGGATGGTCAGCAAGAAAGGGGATGGTGTGACATGAAAGGACCTTAATCACCCTCTGACCATATCATCACAAGGGCTAAGAGAGAGAGAGAGAGAGAGAGTAAAAGAAAAGAGGTTTGTGACATAGGAAAAAGGAGGTGGAGAGATAGAACAGGAAAAAAAAAAGGGGAGAGCTTAACCAGAGGAGAGGGAAAGAAAGAAAACGGAAGACCATAAAAAAAGAAAAAGCAAAGAGTTGGTTTCTAGTTTTCATCAAAGTAAGGGGAGAACGTTTGCGGGAGCTGAGGTAGGCTCACTCCAACATTGACTAAGATATTTTGCATGAACCTGGTGGGTAAAAAATAATTCGTGTAAATATCTTCCCTATTGTTAGTTTTAGATATGCCGTTTGTTTTAGTTTCATGAGTTATGATTGGCTTTAATGGTATTATTCTTGTGTAACTTTCAATTTGATTCATACTTCATCTTTCAAGCATACAGCCACTGCTTACTACCAAACCACCATCACCTCATGCCCATCATCGTCCTCCACCTTCGTCTCTCACCTTCACAACATGCACGACCAACTCCTCAAATCAACCGCTGCATCAAGCACCAACAGCATCCCCCACCATCTCCACTTCCAAGGCACAATAAAGAAGCAGAACCCACTCACACTCCAAGCCATGAACTCATAAACTCCACTTGAGATCACCGTCCCTCCACGCTCACCAAAAAACAAAGTTTCCATCACCTTCCCTTCACCATGTATCATCTAACCCAAACAAACCACCCCAAGCACCCACCTACCTACTGCACACCTACACGGACATCCAGACCCAAGCGCAACACCCTTACACAGAGCCCATGCATCTCACCCACATGAAACCACCACTCAAAAGAAAACAGAGCTTATTGTCACGACCTGACTTCTTGGACACTCTTGGAGTTTAATTTTTCTCATAAAAGCTTGATGCCTAGATAATTCTAGATCTTTGGAGAAGAATCTAGAAGACTCTAGAATGTTCTAGAACCTTGAAGAACATTCTAAAATACTCTAGAACATTCTAGAACCATGAAGAATATTCTAGAACTCTTTGGAAGACTCTAGAATCTTATGGAAGGTTCTATAAGACTCTAGACACCAAGAGAGACCTAGAAGTCTCTAGAGTCTTGGAGAAAACTCCAAGACTCTCTAGAAAGTTCTATGTAAAATATCTTAGAGTAAGGAGGTGGGAAGGTTCTAGAACCTCATCCTCACCGTACACTTGGCTTAATCTCTACCGTCCATTAAGGAGATAGAACTACTATAAATAAGTAAAGCTTCCATAGTGTTAGGCATAGAGATTGATAGAGAGTGATAGAGGCATAGAGTGAGAGATTGTAACAAACTCTTGTACAAAACATTCTTTGTCAATACAAGTTCTCTTTCAAGTACTTCCTGCACAATCTTGCTTCTCTAGTCACAAATTCCTACTTAGTGAGAGCGAGGCTGACTTGGTCTTTGCTCAAAAGGTTGAGAAAGTGCCAAGTGCCGGCACGGTTGCGTTAGAGTGTGTCCAAGGCCGTGACAACGTGGTATCCGAGCAAGGTTCGTGAAGTGGCGAATACTGACTCAGTAGGAAATGTCTAATGTGATTGAGGAGCACGTTGAGGTTCTGAGGGGGAGGGATACTATTATTCCTCCTAGTGGTGGCAGGAAGACACGAGGGTCTAGCAAGCCAAGGGGAGAAGACATCACACCCTTAGAAGAGAAGTTATCCTTGTTAGAGAATGCCCTTAGCACTATAGACTTGAGGGTTCAAAAGGTTGAGCATGACAAGGAGACATTGGAGTCTCATGTCTTGGGGCAATTTGACCTTTTGAAGGAGGATGTCTTGAGTACTGAAAAGGGTGAAGAAGAGAGGGAAGAGCTCCTCGACACCCTTGAGAGCAAACTCGAGATTGTCATGAAACAACTCAAAGAACTCAAGACATCTCTTGAGGAGGTAAAGGCGCGTCCTACCGGGATCGCAAGCTCAAGTGGAGTACGGGATACTCCAAGAATCGACCTTCCTAAGCCAAAGGAATTCAAGGGCGTAAGGGACGCCAGAGAGGTGGAGAACTTCTTGTGGCAGATGGAGAGGTACTTCGAATGCATGAAGGTTGAGGATGACTAGATGAAGGTACGTACCGTTTCCCTCTAACTCACTGATAATGCAACTTTATGGTGGCGAAGGAAGCATGCCGATATGGAGAAAGGCCTATACACCATAGCCACATGGGATGATTTCAAGAAGGAGTTGAAGAAGCAATTCTTCCCTGAAAATGTGGTATATGAGGCAAGAAAGAAGTTGCGAGAACTTAAACACAAGACCACAATAAGTGACTATGTTAGGGAATTCACTACTCTTACACTTCAAATCCCTAACTTAGCTACTGAAGATGCTCTTTTCTTCTTCATTGATGGACTTCAGTCTTGGGCAAAGCAAGAGTTACAACGAAGAGGAGTGAAAGATGTGGACGAAGCCATTGCCGTGGCCGAGTCACTCACTGAGTATCAACGAGGTGAGTCCAAAACTAAACCCTCTTCTAAATTTAATACTAGCAAAGGTGGGGGAGAAAAAGGGAAAGGTACTTCCAAGAAGGAGAACAAGTACTCTTCAAAGAAAGAGTACGAGGAGAAAAAGAAGGCCTTCGTGCCTAGAAGTGGTTGCTTTGTGTGCAAAGGGCTACATCAAATGAAGGATTGTCCCAAGTTAGGGACATTAGCATCTATTGCGGAGGAGCGAGAGTCCCAATCTCATGAGGTCGAGCATGTAGGATCTCTCCAACTTCTAAATGCCCTAGAGGCAAAAGAGTCTCCACAACCAAATGAGAGAAATAGGTTGATGTATGTTGAAGCCTTGCTAAATGGGAAGCCGGTGGAAGCTATGATTGACACTGGAGCAACCCATAACTTCGTTACACCCAAAGAAGCTGAGAGGATAGGGTTGAAAATTTCCAAGGGAGTAGGATGGCTAAAGACCGTCAACACCAAGGGCTTACCATTTGCTGGAGTGGCTAAAGGAGTAGAGTTTACTCTTGGCTCTTGGAAGGGAGTTGTGGATTTCTCCATTGCGAGCATAGTGACTTCAAGATAGTATTGGGCATGGATTTCCTAAGGAAAGTGAATGTGGTACCTATGCCATTCTGTGACACCATGTGCATCATGGAGAAAGGGACTCCGTGTATGGTTTCCACATCTTCTAAACCTAAAGAAATCCAAATGATGTCTGCCATGCAAGCCAAGAAGGGACTCAAGAAGGGTGAACTCACCTATTTGGCTACACTTAAGGAGAAGTCCATAAAGGAGGAAAAAGATCTACCAGCTATGATCGAGGAAGTCCTTAAGGAAAATGAGGACATTATGCCGCTCAAGTTACCGAGGCAACTTCCACCAAGAAGGATGGTAGATCATAAGATCGAGTTGGAGTCGGGAGCAAAAGCACCTGCCATTGCGCCTTATAGGATGGCACCGCCAGAGTTGGAAGAGTTGAGAAGACAACTTAAAGATTTACTTGATGCAGGGCACATACGACGCTCTAAAGCACCTTTTGGCGCACCAGTTTTATTTCAAAAGAAGCACGATGGATCGTTGAGGTTATGCATCGACTATCGGGCACTCAACAAGGTAACAATAAAAAAACAAGTACCCCATTCCTTTGATAGCTTATCTGTTTGATAGACTTGGAAAAGCCAAGTGGTTTACAAAGTTAGACTTAAGGTCAGGTTATCACCAAGTGAGGATCGCCGATGGTGATGAACCAAAAACCACTTGCGTGACTAGATATGGGTCTTATGAATGGTTGGTGATGCCTTTCGGCCTAACCAACGCGCCAGCCACATTTTGCACCTTGATGAATGAGATCTTCCATCCTTATCTTGATCGGTTCGTAGTGGTGTACTTGGATGACATTGTCATCTATAGTAACACTCTAGAGAAACATGTAGAGCACCTTCGAACCGTATTCAAGACATTGAGGGAAAATAACTTATATGTCAAGAAGGAAAAATGCTCATTTGCCAAGAATGAGGTACACTTCTTAGGGCACATCATCAAGGATGGGACCCTAACGATGGATGAAGCAAAGGTAAAGGCTATCAAGGAGTGGGAGCCCCCAACTAAGGTCTCTGAATTGAGATCCTTTCTTGGGCTGGTGAATTACTATAGGCGGTTCATCCAAGGGTATTCTGCAAAAGCAGCACCTCTCACGGATCTTCTTAAGAAGAACCATGCATGGGAGTGGAATGAGAAGTGCCAAAAAGCCTTTGACGGGTTAAAGGCTGCAGTGGTGAAGGAACCTGTGTTGGCTCTTCCAGATCACTCAAAATTGTTCGAGGTACACACAGATGCTTCCGACTTTGCAATAGGAGGGGTCCTAATGCAAGAGGGACATCCTATAGCATATGAAAGCCGTAAGTTGAATGAGACAGAGCGGCGATACATAGTGCAAGAAAAGGAGATGACAACAGTAGTGCATTGTCTGAGGACTTGGTGTCATTACTTGTTGGGATCACACTTCGTCATCAAGACAGACAATG
Organism: Styphnolobium japonicum; assembly: GCA_023212625.1. Classification (NCBI taxonomy): domain Eukaryota; kingdom Viridiplantae; phylum Streptophyta; class Magnoliopsida; order Fabales; family Fabaceae; genus Styphnolobium; species Styphnolobium japonicum. Next base: position 5,604,123 of record JALBWW010000010.1, read on the forward strand.
TGGCTACAAGTTATTTCCAAACTCAAAAGAAGTTAACCCCCAAGCAAGCAAGGTGACAAGACTTCTTGGCGGTGTTTGACTTCAAGTTAGAGTATAAACCAGGGAAGGCGAATGTTGTAGCCGATGCGCTAAGTCGCAAAGCAGAATTGGCTGTCATCTCTGTGGTCAAGGGAGACATCATAGATCTCATCAAGGAAGGGTTAGATCATGATTCCTTGGCTAACCAACTTATTGAGCTAACTAGAGAAGGTAAGACTAAGAGGTTTTGGTTAGAGGATGGCCTTCTCTATACAAAAGGGAAGAGACTTTATGTTCCTAAATGGAACAACTTGAGGAGAAGCCTCATAAGGGAGTGTCACGATACTAAGTGGGCTGGTCATCCGGGGTAACAACGCACATTGGCAATACTTGATTCATCCTACTATTGGCCACAAATGCGAGAAGAAGTGGAAAGCTACGTGAAGACTTGTCTGGTGTGCCAACAAGACAAGGTAGAGAATAAGGCTCCAAGTGGATTGTTAGAGCCTCTACCTACACCAGAGCATCCATGGGAGAGCATCTCCATGGACTTCATCTCCGCACTCCCAAAGTCCGAGGGGCTTGGATCCATCATGGTAGTGGTGGACAGGTTCTCGAAGTATGCCACCTTTATACCTACCCCTAAGGATTGCACTGCTGAAGAGGCGGCACGCTTATTCTTTAAGAACATTGTGAAGTATTGGGGGTTACCTAGAACGGTCATTAGTGATAGGGATCCCCGCTTCACTGGCCGCCTATGGACGGAGCTATTCAGGCTCCTAGGATCAGAACTACACTTCTCCACAAGCTTCCACCCACAAACTGATGGACAAACTGAAAGGGTGAATGCATTATTGGAGTGCTACCTGAGGTACTTTGTGAGTGCCAACCAAAAGGACTGGGCAAAGCTCTTAGATGTGGCACAATTCTCCTACAACTTGCAAAAGAGCGAGTCCACGGGCAAAAGTCCTTTTGAGATCGTGACCGGGCAACAACCACTCACACCCCACACTCTTGCTACCTCATATACAGGAAAGAGCCCTGGGGCATATCACATGGCTAAGTCTTGGAAAGAGCAAGCTGATGTAACACGTTCTTACCTAGACAAGGCCGCAAAGAGAATGAAGAAATGGGCAGACAGGAAGAGGCAACTAGCTAGCTATCAATTGGGTGATATGGTCATGGTGAAGCTTCTTCCCTAACAATTCAAGGCCTTCCGGAAAGTTCACAAAGGGTTGATTCGCAAGTATGAAGGGCCATTTGAAGTTATTGGGCAAGTAGGAAAGGTTTCCTACAAACTCAAACTTCCTCTAAGTATGAAGATCCACCCAGTCTTCCATGTATCTATGCTCAAACCTTATCATGAGGACAAGGAGGATCAAACTAGAGGCTACTCAAGGCAAGCTCCACCTGTGGTTATTAAATCGTTTGACAAAGACGTGGAAGAGGTACTAGCTGATCGAGTCGTGAGAAGGAGAGGGGTACCACCAAGTACCCAATACTTGATCAAATGGAAGGGATTGCCAGATAGTGAGACAAGCTGGGAAACACAAGAAGACCTTTGGCAATTCCAAGACCTCTTGAAGCTCTACCATGACACGAATGCGACGAGGACGTCTGCGTTATAGGTGGGGGAGAGTGTCACGACCTGACTTCTTGGACACTCTTGGAGTTTAATTTTTCTCATAAAAGCTTGATGCCTAGATAATTCTAGATCTTTGGAGAAGAATCTAGAAGACTCCAGAATGTTCTAGAACCTTGAAGAACATTCTAGAATACTCTAGAACGTTCTAGAACCATGAAGAATATTCTAGAACTCTTTGGAAGACTCTAGAATCTTATGGAAGGTTCTAGAAGACTCTAGACACCAAGAGAGACCTAGAAGTCTCTAGACTCTTGGAGAAAACTCCAAGACTCTCTAGAAAGTTCTATGTAAAATATCTTAGAGTAAGGAGGTGGGAAGGTTCTAGAACCTCATCTCCACCATACACTTGGCTTAATCTCTACCGTCCATTAAGGAGGTAGAACTACTATAAATAGGTGAAGCTTCCATAGTGTTAGGCATAGAGATTGATAGAGAGTGATAGAGGCATAGAGTGAGAGATTGTAAGAAACTCTTGTACAAAACATTCTTTATCAATACAAGTTCGCTTTCAAGTACTTCCTGCACAATCTTGCTTCTCTAGTCACAAATTCCTACTTAGTGAGAGCGAGGCTGACTTGGTCTTTGCTCAAAAGGTTGAGAAAGTGCCAAGTGCCGGCACGGTTGCGTTGGAGTGTGTCCAATGCCGTGACATTATGCCCGTTTTCGACCAATTATATTTTTTATAACACCCTCAGTTGGATGTCATATTGAAGACGAGTTAATTTCCAAATTAACTCCTCTTCGTAATTTCTTATTTATCTAAATGACGAGTTGTAAAATTACTTGTTAATATTAGTATAACATAAACAAAATAATAATAAAACTAAATACATACATATTAGGATACAAAATAATTTACATTGTTTTTATTACTTACTTTTACACATGGTTGATATTATATATAGTACAACATTGTATATGTAACATCCCTAAATTTCATATGTTATGACTTAGCTAAATTCTTTGAATGGATTGTATGTTCGGTTACAAAAAAAGGTGATAGATTGAGTTAGAATGATTGATTTGAGATTCTGGCTATACCAGTGAACTCGGTAGAACCTAAGGAAGAAATAGGTGAAATCTAAACTCTTAGATTTATTCTGGCTAAGTTAGGACCTACTGGTAAATTTAATTTTCTTCAGGACCTATTGGGAATTCTTAGACATCACAAGGGTATTTTAGTCTTTTCACACCTCAGTGGCAAATTAGTGATTCTTCCTTTAAGTGAGGGGCAAGATGGACATTTCAACATCCCCTCCCTCTTGAAATGGAGAACCGGCCAGCATAGGAGAGCCAAAGGCTCATCCTCTCCAAAACCTCTAAGTTCCATAGCCAAAGCTTGCTCCAAAGTTCAAGGGTCCAAAGTAAGTATTTTTATACACCTTTTGGCTTAAGTTCTTTGATAGTTATTGATCACTATGATCTCTTCTTCAACCCTATGGTAATAGTTTCTTGAGAAACTCATTTTCATTCCTAAGAATCAAGAACACCCATGTCTAAAAGTTGATTGTTTTGCTTGAGTGTTTTGAGGGAAGTTGAAGGGAAGGTTGCCTTGACTACCAATCCCATCTTGGAATCAAGTTAGGAGCACTTCAAGGTGAGTGTGGATTTACTTGTGCTATTGTATGATGTTCTTAGAGTGAAAGTGTATGATGTAGGATTAAGCTTGAATCTAGGGTTTTCACCTATGCTTAAGGTTGATGTGTTTTGTTATATGTTTTAAGGATTTAGGTATAAGAAAGTGAATGATAAGGTTATTATATTTTGATGGATTTAAGGACATGATCCCATAGAGAGATTAGGGTTTTGATTTGAAGTTGGGCGTGGCACTATTCCTGCCCAGAAGGCCAACCACGGGCGTGGTCTCCACCACGGCCTGGCCGTGGTTCTCCCTGGAAAGGAAATTTTGGTGTCTCGTGGCCAACCACGGCCGTGGCCTCTACCACGGTCTGGCCGTGGTTGTCTCTGGAAGTTTGGTTTCATGTTTAAATTCCACACCACGGCCGTGGCCTCCACCACAGGCTGGCCGTGGTTGTCTCTAGAAATACCACCACGGGCGTGGTCTGTACCACACCCTGGCCGTGGTTGTCTCTGTTTATAAAATGTTGAGCTTCTGTTTTCTGAACCGTGGCCGTGGTTACCACCACGGGCTGGCCGTGGTTGACTCTGTTTTTGTTATTGTGGTGCATATGCCTAGGGTTTTGATACCATATACTAGGGTTAGGATTAAGGATGACTTAGCATTATAATGTGATGTGTAGTTAAGCAAGAATGCTTGATAGAAGTGGCTTAGCACTATAATGAGATGTGTAACTAAGTAAGAATGCTTGCTAGAGTTGAGCATGATGGTTATGTGTTGTATATGCTTGAATTATTTACATGTAATGTTATTATGATGATATTATGAATGAGCATGATATGAGTATGATAATATTGCATTGCATAGCGAGATGGCCTAACCGGAAGGGGTTAGTGTACAAAACAGAGGGGTGCCTAGCTGATGAGCTAGATGGAAATGAAATAGCATACCTAATTGCATTGCATTGCGAGGTGGCCTAACCGGAAAGGGTTAGTGTACAAGAATGAGGGGTGCCTAGCTTATTAGCTAGAAGGAAACGGAATTGGCATAACACATTCATATGCATATTGCGAGGGCCTAACCGAAAGGGGTTAGTGCACAACAAGAGGAGTGGAGAAAGAAAAAGTGTGAATAAAAGGTGTGAACATCATGTGCATTCATCCATTGCATTGGTTGGTAGGTGTTACTTGACATATTGTGAATTGTGTTATACTTGCTCTTTACTTACATTTATACTTTATCTGCAAGTTATTCATATTCACTGGGAAGTTGTTCTCATTCTCAGATTCGCAGGAACACCCCGGACCCTCTACGGGTTAAGTACGGAGGATTCTGTTGGTTATTTTGGGATTTATATTTTTGGTGGAGTTAAGCTCCGTGATGTAACTATAATAGGAAGTGTATCACATTCTTTTGATGTAAATATGACAGGGAACTGAATACTACCTTTGATGTACTCGGTTCCGTATATGTTTAGTGTGCTCGGTCAGGATAGTGTTTAGATTACACTTGTATAACGTTGCATACTCTGATAATAGTTTGGTTGAGATCTGAGATCTCTTGATGATATATGTGTATGTATATATATATATAATATATGTACTCTGGTTGGTTTGAAATGGTTGTTGGAAATCCGCTGCTTGTGTTATATTTTGTGGTAATGTTTAAGAAACAAATGAAACGCTGCCGAATTTTTTTATATTTATATATTCCACGTAAGGCTTATGGTTGGTAAATAACATAATAATTAATAGGTCTTACATTTTTGGTATCAGAGCAGTTCTTCCTAGAGGACTGTAATATATGGGTCTAGAGTTATACTGAGCACTTAGGATGTATGCCTATAGCTTTTCATATACTTCTGATATATTGCATGTGGGGAGTTGGGACTGATCAACCCGATATTTTCTGTGCTGTATACAGAGTTATGAGTGGACTAGGGCGAACACGTAGTGGAGGTCGAGGCAGAGGCCGAGGCCAACCCACTGCAAATACTAATGAAGGTGTTGGTCTGGTGGCTGTGCTTGCACATTTGGCTCAAGCCATAGACCGTATGCCTGGACCCCAGCATGATGGAAATCCTAATGCGGGACTTGTCGTTCCTCAACAGTTGGGACTGACGGAGTTCTCAGTAAAGGGATCCCCCATCTTTTCATGGGAATTATGACCCAATGGCCGCCGAGAGGTGGGTGAAACACCTTGAGAAGATCTTCGTGGCCATGCGATTGTCTTGATGAGCAGAAAGTCATCTTTGCTGCTTATAAGTTGGAGGATGAAGCTGAACATTGGTGGGAAGCTTCTCATCCTGGATTACTCCTACGTGAGGATCCCATCACTTGGGAGACGTTTAAGATGGCATTTTTGCGTAAGTACTTCCCTGCTAATGTCAGAATCCAGAAGGAACAAGAGTTTATGCACTTAAGACAGGGAGATCTCACAGCTGGGCAATATGCAGCTAAGTTTGATGAAACTGTCTAAATACTCTAGTTACCTGCAAAATGGACCGAATGAGAATTGGAAGTCCATTCAGTTTGAAAGGGGACTTGAGTTTGAGTTAAGAAAGGCTGTAGCTGGTTTTGAGATTAGAGAGTTTGCTTCTCTAGTTGAGAAGTGCCTGATTATGGAAGAGTGCATGAATCCTGTTGCTGAAAGTAGTCAGGGAACTGGGAAGAGGAAAGTGGAAGTTACTCAGCCCGTACGAGGTACTAAGAAGACTAAGGTGGACTTATGCAGGACGTGTGGGAAACCGCATCAAGGTGCTTGTCGGGCGAATGTATGTTTTGCTTGTGGCCAGAAGGGACACATTGCAAAATACTACCCACAGCGAGTAGTGATCTGCTTCAAGTGCCAGCAAAAGGGGCACACTTCCCGAAATTGCCCACAACCTTCTAAGGCACCTGTTTCTACCCCTAGACCCCTTGCCCAAGGGCGAGTGTATACCCTCAGTGGGGCAGAGGCACAAGGGGATGATTTGATCCAAGGTATGTGCTTACTAAATGGTTAGAACTTAATTGTACTGTTTGACTCTGGGGCAACCCATTCATTCATTTCTAATGCATGTGGGAAGTCCTTGAGTCTAACCACTACTTCCTTGCCTTATACACTGTCAGTGACTACTCCTGCTAAGGATAAGATTCTTACCACCCACATCTGTTTAAACTGTAAATTTGTGTTCCAGAATCGAACCTTTATTGTTGATTTAATCTGTTTACCATTGAGAGGGTTAGATATTATCTTGGGTATGGATTGGCTTGCAACCAACCAAGTGTTGTTAGATTGTTGTAACAAGATTGTCATTATTCCTCCTGTTACAAACCATACACTGATTCCTGAAATTTCCATGTTACCCAAAGTGTCAGAGTTGAACCATTGCCTGTTGGATGGGAGTCAAGTATACATGGTACTATTTTCTTTAGACTTAGAGGTTCAGTCAGACTTGGTGGGAATGCCAGTAGTGAGTGAATTCATGGATGTCTTTCCTAAGGAAATTCCTAGTTTACCACCTGATAGAGAGGTAGAGTTTGTTATAGACTTAGTACCGGGAACCGGACCTATGTCTGTAGCACCTTATAGAATGTCACCATTGGAACTAGGAGAACTTAAGAAACAAGTAGAGGAACTATTGGAAAGAGGATTCATTAGACCCAGTGTGTCTCCATAGGGAGCACCTGTGTTGTTAGTGAAAAAGAAGGATGGAAGTATGAGGTTGTGTGTGGATTACCGGAAGTTGAATAAGATTACCATAAAGAATAGGTATCCATTACCTAGGATAGATGATTTACTTGACCAACTTAGAGATGCCACGGTATTCTCTAAGATTGATCTTCGTTCTGGTTATCATCAAATTAAGATAAAGCCAGATGATGTACCAAAGTCTGCTTTTAGAACTAGATATGGACACTATGAGTATTTGGTGATGCCATTTGGTTTAACTAATGCTCCAGCTGTATTTATGGATTACATGAATAGAATTTTCAGACCGTACCTAGACAAGTTTGTGGTAGTGTTCATAGATGATATTCTCATATATTCGCAAACAACGGAAGAACATGAGGAACATCTTAGAATAGTACTGCAGATACTTAGAGAGAGGAAATTGTATGCTAAACCTGAGAAGTGTGAATTTTGGCTGAATGAAGTGAAGTTTTTAGGGCACACTATATCCCAGGATGGGGTAGCAGTGGACTCTAGTAAGGTTGAGGCGGTTGTACAGTGGGAGCGACCAAAGTCGGTTACTGAGATTAGAAGTTTTCTAGGATTAGCTGGATATTATCGGAAGTTCATTCGGGGTTTTTCTCAGTTGGCACTTCCTTTAACTGAATTAACCCGGAAAGGACAAGCCATGGTATGGAGTGAAAAGTGTGAGGAGAGTTTTCAAGAACTCAAACATAGATTGACCACAGCTCCAGTTTTAGTTATTGCTGACCTATCCAGAGATTTGGAGGTGTACTGTGATACCTCTAAATTGGGTTTAGGATGTGTGTTAATGCAGGATAGGAAGGTAGTGGCCTACGCATCTAGACAACTTAGAACCCATGAAAAGAATTACCCGACCCATGACCTAGAACTTGCAGCCATAGTTTTTGCACTTAAGATCTGGAGACATTATTTGTATGGTGTAAAGTTTGAGGTGTTCAGTGATCATAAGAGCTTGAAGTATCTGTTTGATCAGAAGGAACTGAACATGAGACAAAGAAGGTGGATGGAATACTTAAAGGATTATGAATTTGAGCTGAAGTATTATCCTGGCAAGGCCAACGTTGTGGCTGATGCCCTCAGTAGGAAATCTCTACACGTATCTCAGATGATGGTGCATGAGTTAGATCTGGTAGAACAATTTCGAGACCTTAGTATACAAGTGGATACGAGTAGTGTGACATTGAGACTAGCTTTGTTAGAAATCTCATGCGACCTTAAGGACCAGATTAGACATGAACAAAGTCTGGATAAGGAACTACAAGATCGTAGGGTCTCAATAGCTTTTTCTTTAGAGGATGATGGTTTGATTAGGTTTAGACAAAGGATTTGTGTTCCTAAAGGGGGAAACCTCAGGGGACAAATTCTGGAGGAAGCTCATAAAAGTAAGTTCTCGATACATCCTGGTGCGACTAAGATGTATCAAGATTTGAAAGAAAGATTTTGGTGGCCGGGAATGAAAAGAGATGTGGCTGAGTATGTGGCCAAATGTTTGACTTGTCAGAAATTCAAGATTGAACACCAGAAACCAGCCGGAATGCTCCAACCTTTAGAAATTCCAGAGTGGAAGTGGGACAAAATAACCATGGACTTTGTAACCAGTTTGCCTAGGGTACAGAAGGGTTATGATGCTATATGGGTCATTGTGGATAGACTGACTAAGTCTGCCCATTTTCTTCCCATTAAGATTTCTTATTCCCTAGATAAACTTGCTGAGTTATTTGTTGGAGAGATTGTTCGATTGCATGGTGTTCCATTGAGCATTGTGTCAGATAGAGATCCCAGATTTACCTCTAGATTTTGGAATGCCTTACATCAGTCCTTTGGGACTAAGCTCGATTCGATCTTGCTTATCACCCACAGTCTGATGGTCAGTCCGAGCGGACTATCCAAACGTTAGAAGATATGTTGAGAGCTTGTGTTCTTGAGGATAAGGGTAGTTGGGATAGATACTTACCGTTGGTAGAGTTTGCTTACAACAACAGTTTCCATTCCAGCATTGGGATGGCACCATATGAGGCACTCTATGGTAGAAAATGTAGGTCACCTCTGTGTTGGTATGAGGTAGGTGAACGGAACCTGTTAGGACCTGAGTTAGTTCAAGAAACTACAGAAAAGATTAGGGTTATACAGGAGAAAATAAGAATTGCTCAGAGTCGGCAAAAGAGTTATGCTGACAAAAGAAGGCGTCCTCTAGAGTTTGAAGAGGGTGATCATGTGTTTCTTAGAGTCTCACTGATCAATCAATTTGAGACACACATGTTAGCTTTGTATTAGGCTTTATTAGATGTTTATTGTGCCCAATATTAGTGTTTTAGATGAGTTTAATGTTGTTGGGCTTCATTGGACTTTAATGCAAATATTGAATAATTTTCGGATTTTGATGCATTTTGACCTTTCTTCCTTGGTTAGGCCATAACTTGGGACTCGGTGATCCAATTGAGGTGATCTTGGTGTCTTTGGAAAGCTAAGACAAGGATCTATAAGTTTCATGAAGAACTCAAGAGCTGGTTCGGACTTCTAAGGGCCCAAAATAGCCTTGTAATACAGAGTGAGTTTGCTGTCACGGAACCATCTGGGCAGTATGCACATATTGGACTATATAGTAGGTTATAGGCCTCCTCTTGGGCTGAAACTTGGTCACTTGAAAGATAAGACCCATATCTCCAACTTCAATGAAGACCATTTTGTCAATAGATGTCGTTTTAAGCATGCTTCAGAAGCTACAAGTTGGTCTGAATTTGGAAACACGTTCTTCCAACCTAACTTGAGGTAGGTGAAGTGTTTTTGGCATTTCTGGAGTTCTAAAAGTCCAAATGACATGATTCAAATTGGAGATTTTCAAGGAGACAACTGGCTACAACTTTGATGAAGACATCCAAGCCAAAATGCACCATCTAGGTGATGAATTTGAAGCCAGAAGTCGGATAAGAGTTGTTGACTAAAAGCCACCAACCATACACCAACCCACCTACCATGCACCAACCCACCTACCATGCATCAAGCTTCCATTTTTGACAATTTTCATATTCTTATAGCTTGTATTCAGATTATGTACATGTACAAATTGGCTTCTAGGATTAGTATAAATAGAGCCAAACTCTTTGTATTATCATGGATTCAATTTTGAAGTAAGTTAGAATTCAATTTTGTAATAAGTTTGAGTATTTGTTAGTTTTCTTTCTCTTCTTCTCCCTTCTCTTTAGAATTTCATTTTTGTTCTTTATTTTCTGAGTTCTTCCTTCCCATCCATGGAAGGCTAGGCTCTCATAATCAATCCAAGGGATTAGCCATCTTGATGTTTAATTTGGAGATCTTGTTTTACTTGTTCATATTGCTTAATTGTTATTCAAGTTTCTCTTCTTCCTCTTTTAATTTTGATCTAGATTGAATTGCTTAATTTGATTTGGATGTTTATGTGATACTAGCTTTATTATCATGTATTCAAGAGGATCACATAGAATAAACAATTTATTAAAGCTTTTTGATGGATTGTTTAGCTTGGTTAAATTCTTGATCTTAAATTAATCTATGTTTGGATGGTGCTTACTTTATCTAACCTTGGTTAATTAAATCCTAGATGCTTATCTAGTAGAGGATTCTTGGATTATGTTGAGGCTTCTTGATGTGATCTAAGGCCAAGAACATGGTTAGCAATTAAGTGAATTTCTTGTGATCAATGATGAGTTACACTCAAGATCGGTAAATTTCCTTGGATTGGTTGTTTCTTTAAATTTGTTAATTACTTTCCTTTAATTCAACTAGTGTATAATCTTTTCCAATCATCAAAACCCCCCTTTTAATTATCTTGATCTAATTAATTATTTGTTCTTTTTGGATCCTTGAGAGACGATTCGGTTCATGCTCTATACTACAAATTAGTTTGCGAACCGGTAATTATTATTATTTGACGGGGTCTCGACAACCTCTTGTCAAATTTGGCGCCGTTGCCGGGGATCCAAAGGCAACTATTTGATCATTTCATCTAACTCTAACAATTGTGTTTGTTTTGTTTTTGAAGCATTTTCAAGTGGAATTCGGTTGAAGTTTGGTAAAGGGCATTGTGTTAAGAATTTCGGTTCGGTAACGTATCTCTGATTGACCTGAATTTTGGTACACTAATGGAAAACGTTATTTTGAGAAAGGCTCACTATTTATAGTGAGGTCACCCTTATTTTAGCCAAATTCCATCGTTTAGACCACGTTTTCAATTTTTTAAGATTTTTTATTATTATGTTAGATAGAATTTTTGTGTAGATTTCACTCTGTGGTAGTCCCATAATTTTTAAAAATCTGTAGATATGTTTTCTGTAATTATTTTGTGTGTATATTTAGACTTGTTTTTGTGATTTTGTGTTTTTGTGTTTGATTACTAATCGGATGGAGCATAGACTTGATGAGTTGGCTTATTTGGTGGGGCAGTTGGCAGTGGAACAACATCACTTACCTGTGCAAGAACCTGCAAGATTTTGTAGTATATGTTGTAGTTCTTATCATCCCACATATGCTTGCACCACACTACAATATGATGGTTCTGTATTTCATGACCATTCTGTTGATGCAACAGGTGTATTTCTTGGTGAACCACAATACCAACAGCTTGGATATGATCCTTATTCTACCTCATATAACCATGATTGGGGAGATCATCCTTGGTTCGAACCTTATGTTGAACCAATCAGTCTATACCAAAGAAATTTATGCAAAGAACAAAGAAGAAGCCCCAATAAGCATGGAATCTGAGCCTACACTAGAGGATTTGGTGAAACAATTTGCTCAGAACAACATCCAATTCCAGCAGAGAACAGAAGCTATAGTACAAAATGTGAAGACCCAAGTTGGTCAACTTACATCTTCATTGAGTCAGTTGAGCAAGCAACAGATGCAGAAATCTGATTCTGCAAAACATGAGATCATTGATGAGAAAAAATCAATTGATGATTTGTGTGCTGAATTTGCTAGTTTTACTGATTTTGATGATTCTGTTTGTTGTACTGGTTGTGATGGTGATATGTTGTGTAATGCATGTGCTGAGATTGCTGCCTTTTTGAGACATGATGAATCTTTTTCAACAGATAATGCAGCAATTCAATCTACAAAAGTAGTGCAGCCACCAAAATTGGAGTTCATTGTGGCTAAAAACCTCCTTACTGATGAGGAGGAGAGGTTGCTACAGATTTTTAAGGAGAATCAAAGAGTCATGATACTTGCAGACATTCCTAGCGTTAGCCCTTCCATATGCATGCGTAGGATTTTACTTGAAGATGGAGTTAAGCCAATAAAGCAGCCCCCGAGGAGATTAAACCCTCTGATTCTGGATGTGGTGATCCATTACACTGGCTATGGTGTGGCCGCCGGGATTTTGTTGCTTCTGCTATCCATAGGGAGTTTTCTTTCCACACTTTTATTTCATTTTTCTAGTTGTTTTCTTTTTGTTTTTACTGTTTTGCTACTGTTTTCAATCCTATTTCTGTTTTTATTTTATCATATCGTTTACTCTTTTCTCAGCTATCATTTTTTCTGTTTGTTGTCTCTGTTTTGATTCTGTTTGCTGTATTTCATTTCTGTTTTCTGTTTTATTTGTTGTTTCTGTTTTCTATTTAAATTTTTGTTTTGAAAAAAAAAAAAAAGAGGTGCGATTTTCGTGTGTTTAGTCCCTTCCAATCGTGTTTTAAGAATTATGAAAGTCATGAGTTTGCATTAATTCAAGTTCAAGTTTCCTAACATAAATGAATGAATTGTCTTTCCCCTTGAATGTCACATGCTTGGTGTTGGATTTTGGATTAGTGGATTGAGTTTGGTAGATGCATCTATACCTTGTGAGATTTTGAACCTATTGATGAATGGATGTTACATCTATATCATTTTCTTCCTTTCTTGTGTGAGTTTCACTCATGGATTTTGTCACTCTAGAACTTGCTTTGATTCTTTTTGAGGCTACATTTTCATATGCATGCATGAACTTGATTGAGGCATTTTTCTTAAATTAACTACTTTAGCCAAATAGCCTACCTTGCATTTATCCCATTGTTAACCCCCTTTGAGCCTAATTGCCCATTCTTGTTCTTAGCTCATTACAAGCCTTGAGTAAAAAAAATTAAAAAATTCATGTTTTACCTCACCTAAGTGAATAGGAGAGCATTGGTTTTCTTATTGGAGGAGCTCTTTTTGCTTGAGGACAAGTCATGGTTTAAGTGTGGGGGGTGCTTATGCAAAATGTTTGGTGCAAAAGAAAGAAAAAAAAAAGTGACTAATTTTGCAAAAAAAAAAAAAAAAAGAGAAGAAGAAGAAAGGAATAAAGCCAAGAGGTTGAAAAAGAAAAGAATAAAAAAAAAAGAAGGAAGGAATGTGTTAAGAGAATGTGCATTTTATGGTTTGGGGTAAACTTCTATGCTTGTTACTTGAGTTCCTCCCCATTGCTCTTTTATTCTCTTTGGTTTTAACTTGTTATATCCATATTGTTCCCTTCCCTTACCTTGGCCCCATTACAACCTTGAATAAAGTCCTCTTGATTTGTGTGTGCATATGTTTTAAGTAGTGGAGAAGTAGAAGATAAGCAAGCTTATGGTAGTGCAATTTTTCATGAGTTGATTTGAGTGTAAACACAAACCTAAACACTTGAGAGATTGAGAGTGTATCTTGTGAGATTCTATCACGCTTGATCCATGATTCTACTTAAATTCACCTTGCTTGTTAATTTGGGGATGTAAGGGCATATCACTTCATCAATGTTTGGAATCCTTGAAATTGTGGTTACTCATAATCCTCTTGTAAATAAAGTATTACATGTTTGTGGGTATCATCCTGGTAAACCCTCACGAGACTATAACTCGTCCACTAGGGACACCTAGGGGTTTAAAGGCTTGTGGCACATGCTAAGTGCCATCGTGTTTTCCTACGAAAATGGATTAGATTAGGTACAATCAGTTTTTATGTTTTTAGTTTAATAATATAATGTTTCATGTTTTTCTTTAGTTTTGTTCTAATGTGTTTTGCCCAGGAGTGCAAAAGCTTAAGTGTGGAGGAATTTGATCAATCAATTTGAGACACACATGTTAGCTTTGTATTAGGCTTTATTAGATGTTTATTGTGCCCAATATTAGTGTTTTAGATGAGTTTAATGTTGTTGGGCTTCATTGGACTTTAATGCAAATATTGAATAATTTTCGGATTTTGATGCATTTTGACCTTTCTTCCTTGGTTAGGCCATAACTTGGGACTCGGTGATCCAATTGAGGTGATCTTGGTGTCTTTGGAAAGCTAAGACAAGGATCTATAAGTTTCATGAAGAACTCAAGAGCTGGTTCGGACTTCTAAGGGCCCAAAATAGCCTTGTAATACAGAGTGAGTTTGCTGTCACGGAACCATCTGGGCAGTATGCACATATTGGACTATATAGTAGGTTATAGGCCTCCTCTTGGGCTGAAACTTGGTCACTTGAAAGATAAGACCCATATCTCCAACTTCAATGAAGACCATTTTGTCAATAGATGTCGTTTTAAGCATGCTTCAGAAGCTACAAGTTGGTCTGAATTTGGAAACACGTTCTTCCAACCTAACTTGAGGTAGGTGAAGTGTTTTTGGCATTTCTGGAGTTCTAAAAGTCCAAATGACATGATTCAAATTGGAGATTTTCAAGGAGACAACTGGCTACAACTTTGATGAAGACATCCAAGCCAAAATGCACCATCTAGGTGATGAATTTGAAGCCAGAAGTCGGATAAGAGTTGTTGACTAAAAGCCACCAACCATACACCAACCCACCTACCATGCACCAACCCACCTACCATGCATCAAGCTTCCATTTTTGACAATTTTCATATTCTTATAGCTTGTATTCAGATTATGTACATGTACAAATTGGCTTCTAGGATTAGTATAAATAGAGCCAAACTCTTTGTATTATCATGGATTCAATTTTGAAGTAAGTTAGAATTCAATTTTGTAATAAGTTTGAGTATTTGTTAGTTTTCTTTCTCTTCTTCTCCCTTCTCTTTAGAATTTCATTTTTGTTCTTTATTTTCTGAGTTCTTCCTTCCCATCCATGGAAGGCTAGGCTCTCATAATCAATCCAAGGGATTAGCCATCTTGATGTTTAATTTGGAGATCTTGTTTTACTTGTTCATATTGCTTAATTGTTATTCAAGTTTCTCTTCTTCCTCTTTTAATTTTGATCTAGATTGAATTGCTTAATTTGATTTGGATGTTTATGTGATACTAGCTTTATTATCATGTATTCAAGAGGATCACATAGAATAAACAATTTATTAAAGCTTTTTGATGGATTGTTTAGCTTGGTTAAATTCTTGATCTTAAATTAATCTATGTTTGGATGGTGCTTACTTTATCTAACCTTGGTTAATTAAATCCTAGATGCTTATCTAGTAGAGGATTCTTGGATTATGTTGAGGCTTCTTGATGTGATCTAAGGCCAAGAACATGGTTAGCAATTAAGTGAATTTCTTGTGATCAATGATGAGTTACACTCAAGATCGGTAAATTTCCTTGGATTGGTTGTTTCTTTAAATTTGTTAATTACTTTCCTTTAATTCAACTAGTGTATAATCTTTTCCAATCATCAAAACCCCCCTTTTAATTATCTTGATCTAATTAATTATTTGTTCTTTTTGGATCCTTGAGAGACGATTCGGTTCATGCTCTATACTACAAATTAGTTTGCGAACCGGTAATTATTATTATTTGACGGGGTCTCGACAACCTCTTGTCACTCACCCATGACAGGAATTGGTAGAGCCATTCGGGCTAAGAAGTTAAATCCTCGTTTCATTGGTTCGTTTCAAATTCTAAAGCGAATTGGACTTGTAGCTTATCATATAGCTCTTCCTCCTCATCTGTCCAATCTCCATCCTGTGTTTCATGTATCCCAGTTGAGAAAGTATGTTCCGGATCTTTCACACATCATTGAGGTTGAGTCGGTACAATTGAGAGCTGACCTTACATTTCAGGCTAAGCCAGCTAAGATCATTGACCGCAGTGTGAAGTCCCTGAGGAACAAGACTATTTCCCTGGTGAAGGTGCTTTGGGATGGACAGTCACCTGAAGAGGCTACGTGGGAATTGGAGGAAGATTTGCGCAAACTGCATCCCGATCTATTGTGATCAGGTATATCTTTAACTTAATTTTGTGGGCAAAATTCTTTTATGGGGGGGAGAATGTAACATCCCTAAATTTCATATGTTATGATTTAGCTAAATTCTTTGAATGGATTGTATGTTCGGTTACAAAAAAAGGTGATAGATTGAGTTAGAATGATTGATTTGAGATTCTGGCTATACCGGTGAACTCGGTAGAACCTAAGGAAGAAATAGGTGAAATCTAAACTCTTAGATTTATTCTGGCTAAGTTAGGACCTACTGGTAAATTTAATTTTCTTCAGGACCTATTGGGAATTCTTAGACATCACAAGGGTATTTTAGTCTTTTCACACCTCAGTGGCAAATTAGTGATTCTTCCTTTAAGTGAGGGGCAAGATGGACATTTCAACATCCCCTCCCTCTTGAAATGGAGAACCGGCCAGCATAGGAGAGCCAAAGGCTCATCCTCTCCAAAACCTTTAAGTTCCATAGCCAAAGCTTGCTCCAAAGTTCAAGGGTCCAAAGTAAGTATTTTTATACACCTTTTGGCTTAAGTTCTTTGATAGTTATTGATCACTATGATCTCTTCTTCAACCCTATGGTAATAGTTTCTTGAGAAACTCATTTTCATCCCTAAGAATCAAGAACACCCATGTCTAAAAGTTGGTTGTTTTGCTTGAGTGTTTTGAAGGAAGTTGAAGGGAAGGTTGCCTTGACTACCAATCCCATCTTGGAATCAAGTTAGGAGCACTTCAAGGTGAGTGTGGATTTACTTGTGCTATTGTATGATGTTCTTAGAGTGAAAGTGTATGATGTAGGATTAAGCTTGAATCTAGGGTTTTCACCTATGCTTAAGGTTGATGTGTTTTGTTATATGTTTTAAAGATTTAGGTATAAGAAAGTGAATGATAAGGTTATTATATTTTGATGGATTTAAGGACATGATCCCATAGAGAGATTAGGGTTTTGATTTGAAGTTGGGCGTGGCACTATTCCTGCCCAGAAGGCCAACCACGGGCGTGGTCTCCACCACGGCCTGGCCGTGGTTCTCCCTGGAAAGGAAATTTTGGTGTCTCGTGGCCAACCACGGCCGTGGCCTCTACCACGGTCTGGCCGTGGTTGTCTCTGGAAGTTTGGTTTCATGTTTAAATTCCACACCACGGCCGTGGCCTCCACCACAGGCTGGCCGTGGTTGTCTCTGGAAATACCACCACGGGCGTGGTCTGTACCACACCCTGGCCGTGGTTGTCTCTGTTTATAAAATGTTGAGCTTCTGTTTTCTGAACCGTGGCCGTGGTTACCACCACAGGCTGGCCGTGGTTGACTCTGTTTTTGTTATTGTGGTGCATATGCCTAGGGTTTTGATACCATATACTAGGGTTAGGATTAAGGATGACTTAGCATTATAATGTGATGTGTAGTTAAGCAAGAATGCTTGATAGAAGTGGCTTAGCACTATAATGAGATGTGTAACTAAGTAAGAATGCTTGCTAGAGTTGAGCATGATGGTTATGTGTTGTATATGCTTGAATTATTTACATGTAATGTTATTATGATGATATTATGAATGAGCATGATATGAGTATGATAATATTGCATTGCATAGCGAGATGGCCTAACCGGAAGGGGTTAGTGTACAAAACAGAGGGGTGCCTAGCTGATGAGCTAGATGGAAATGAAATAGCATACCTAATTGCATTGCATTGCGAGGTGGCCTAACCGGAAATGGTTAGTGTACAAGAATGAGGGGTGCCTAGCTTATTAGCTAGAAGGAAACGGAATTGGCATAACACATTCATATGCATATTGCGAGGGCCTAACCGAAAGGGGTTAGTGCACAACAAGAGGAGTGGAGAAAGAAAAAGTGTGAATAAAAGGTGTGAACATCATGTGCATTCATCCATTGCATTGGTTGGTAGGTGTTACTTGACATATTGTGAATTGTGTTATACTTGCTCTTTACTTACATTTATACTTTATCTGCAAGTTATTCATATTCACTGGGAAGTTGTTCTCACCACCTCTTTCTCAGATTCGCAGGAACACCCCGGACCCTCTACGGGTTAAGTACGGAGGATTCTGTTGGTTATTTTGGGATTTATATTTTTGGTGGAGTTAAGCTCCGTGATGTAACTATAATAGGAAGTGTATCACATTCTTTTGATGTAAATATGACAGGGAACTAAATACTACCTTTGATGTACTCGGTTCCGTATATGTTTAGTGTGCTCGGTCAGGATAGTGTTTAGATTACACTTGTATAACGTTGCATACTCTGATAATAGTTTGGTTGAGATCTGAGATCTCTTGATGATATATGTGTATGTATATATATATATATAATATATGTACTCTGGTTGGTTTGAAATGGTTGTTGGAAATCCGCTGCTTGTGTTATATTTTGTGGTAATGTTTGAGAAACAAATGAAACGCTGCCGAATTTTTTTATATTTATATATTCCACGTAAGGCTTATGGTTGGTAAATAACATAATAATTAATAGGTCTTACAGTATACACTGATAAGAAACAAAACCCACTACTACTTATCTATAGAGAAGGGTCCTCCTCTGGGTCCTTCTCTGGATTCAATTCTGGGTCTCCATCCGATATAGGTCCTCCATAGTAGCTTAATCTACGTGCCGGAGTTCTATAGGCCTTACAACTATGAATCCTAGCGGAAGAAACTATGTATCTCTCATGCAGGGTGTACTGAACACCAGTGCCCCATAACTCCCTAATAGGCACGTATAACTCAACAAAAGCAGTAATAGAGAACACAGTAATGGGATTGCCCTCGTGGGTTCGACTGAGTGAGATATTTATGTCACCGGTATAAGCTATACACTTGGCTCCAACCGGGAGTGCCAAGCTACGAGTCCTCAATGAAATCGAACTATGATATACCACAGAAACTCACGTTGATCGACCATCTTTGTTATCATAATCAAATCAAGTCACAAGATAATAGTATACACAAAAGAGGTGAGATTCTCACATCATCATAAATACTAATATAGCAGTATAGAAAATAGAGTAAATAACTTATACACTTTAATACTATCCAATAGTTTATTATCCAACAGTTATAACATGCTATCCAATAAAATGACAAACCAACCTCAATGTGCATAATGATGATGCAACAGTATGACAACTAATTATGCAGATACACATGGTCGACCCCTACTCCATGGAGCTAAATACAACAAACAGAGAAAGTGATTTGGGAGTACATGTTCCATTTCTCATTAGCCTTAAAAGTGCTATAAAATCTCATTTGTACAACCTAATTCACGAGAACACTCTCCACCAAATCGGGAATATGATAGTGTCTGGTCGTGTTACAATCATATTACCACAGCACATTGTGCTACCAACTGGCCCCTTGTGGAGTTTTCGCACCCCGACATCCCCAAGGTCGTCCTTGACCTTCACTACACAATTCGCACTTGCACTAAGGTGTAAACTCCATCTCCTACGCTCAATGCCTTGACAACAAGTCTCTTCAGACTTTTCAAAATGTTATGCAAAGTGCAAATATTTCCAGAACAAACAAACAATCCCCTTGGGATTCAAGCCACCACTTTAAGAATAACGTCAACTTTCCTATCTAGGGTCCAGTCTACGTCGGCCCAATAGTAGTTTCATTGTTTCTTAACTGTATGGTGCTTTTAAAACATTTTCCAAATCACGTAACACTACGGTTACAGTTTTTCAATCGGGAAAAACTATTTTCAAGTCGCGTAAAGCTTTTTCTGTAAAATTTCAATCGGGTAAGGTATAAAAATCATTTTTCAATCGCGTAAAGTATTTTCTGTAAACTGTCAATCACATAAAATGTTTTTTTGTAAAATTTCAATCGCGTAATGTATTTTTCACAAAAACAAAGTTATTTTGAAGTAGATAAAATATTTTAGACTTTTTTCACTTTTTGAGATAAAAACAAAGTTTTAAATATTAAATTTCACTTTAAAAACTATTTTCCACAAGTCTTTCCATTTTGAAAATATTTATTTAAAATTCTGAATATCACTAAAAACATTTTCTCCTCAAATTTTTGAAATTAAAGTTTCTCCAAATAAAATAAGTTATAGTGAAAACAATTTCCTTTTTCAAAATATGGTGGCTAAACCACCCAAAATACCTTGGATCAAAATCCAATTATTTTCCCATATCTTTCCTTAAATCAAACCAAATATATGCATGTCCTAAACATGTCTATTCATATACACATGAATCATTCCATCTATATCCAAATTATATCATGCCACATTCCAAAGTCACAAAAACACATAGGCTAAATAAAACATAAAATCATAAAACATGAAAATATAAAATATAAAACACTTTTGGGCTGAAGCTGTGAACATTGCCTGCTACGTTCAAAACAGAATATACATTAGACCCATTCTGAAAAAGACTCCTTATGAATTGTGGAAGGGACGTAAACCCTACATTTCATACTTTCATTCATTTGGTTATCAATGCTTTATTTTAAATACAAAAGATTCCTTAGGAAAATTTGATGCCAAAGTTGATAATGGTATCTTCTTAGGATACTCTGAAACTTCAAAGGCTGACAGGGTTTACAACTCTCACTCTTTGACAGTGAAAGAATCTATCCATGTTAAATTTAACAATAAAAATCCTGATAAAGATTTATCAGAGCTAGATGAGTCTTTTGCATATTTAAATCCCAACAACAAAGACGAAGGTACATCAACCAGGAGCAAGAAAGCATTGGACGAGGAAGAAAGAGGAGACAACACAACAAATAATGGTCAACAAAGCTGGCACTTCAAAACTTATCATCCAGAAAACCAAATCATTGGTAATCCAAATGATAAGGTGCAAACAAGATCAACGTTCAAAGAATATTCAACATTGCCTTCATATCAAAACTGGAACCAAAGAAGATTGAAGAAGCTCTTTTGGACGAAGGATGGATATTGATCATGCAAGAAAAGCTTAACCAGTTCACAAGAAATGATGTTTGGGCACTAGTTCAAAGACCCAAGGACAAATCCATCATCGGCACAAAATGGGTATTCAGAAACAAATTCGACGGAGATGGTAAGGTTGTGAGAAACAAGGCAAGGTTAGTTGCTCAAGGCTACTCACAACAAGAAGGTAATGATTTTATTAAAACTTTTGCACTGGAAGGTAGATTAGAAGCCATAAGCATTTTACTTTCATTTGTTGCTTATCATAGTATGAGATTCTATCAAATGGATGTAAAGAGTGGTTTTCTAAATGACATAATCAATGAAGAAGTTTACGTTATGCAACTACCTGGTTTTGAGGATTAAAACTATCCAGATCATGTTTTTAAACTAAAAAAGGCTCTATATGGATTGAAACTGACTCCTCGAGCTTGGTATGAGAGGTTGAGTACTTTTCTAATGGAAAATGGTTTTTCTAAAGGAAAATTTATACTACCCGTTTGCACATAAACGTAAAATCACATTTCATTATAGTTCAAATATATGTAGATGATATTACTTTTGTTGCTACTGATGAATCTCTTTGTGAAGATTTTTCCAAGTTGATGCAGAAGGAGTTTGAGATGAGCTTAATGGGAGAATTGAGATTCTTTCTGGGTTTGCAAGTGAAGCAAACATTGGAGGGAATCTATATTCATCAAACCAAATATACAAAGGAACTCTTAAAGAAATTCAAAATGGAAGATTGCAAAACAATGAACACACCAATGATCCATCGTCCACACTGAAATTGGACGATAAAGAACAAAAGGTATATAGAGGTATGATTAGATCTCTCTTATATCTTACTGAGTCCAGACCTGATATAATGTTGTGTCTCTGTGCACGTTTTCAATTGAATCCTAGAGAGTCACACCTAGTTGTTGTCAAGAGAATATTAAGATATTTGAAAGGTACTACTAATCTGGGTTTGTTATTTAAGAAATCACATGAGTACAGATTAGTTGGCTTTTGCGATGCGGACTATGTTGGAGATAGAATTGAAAGAAAAAGCATCAGTGGAGGATATCACTTCATTAGAGGAAGCTTAGTCTCATGGTCCAGCAAAAGGCAAAGTACAATTGCACTTTCAACTGCAGAAACTGAATATATATCAGCATCTAGTTGTTGCTCTCAACTTCTATGGATCAAACATCAACTCGAGGACTACAACATCTTTGAAAGTAAGATTCCCTTGCTCTGTGATAATACAATTGCTATAATTTATCAAAGAATCCCATTCTACATTTAAGGGCAAAGCATATTGAAATTAAAGATCACTTTGTAAGAGATTATATTCAAAAGGGGGTGTTTGACATTCAATTTGTAGATACATATCATCAATGGGCAGATATTTTTTCAAAACCCCTCGCTGAGGATAGGTTTGCTTTTATTAGAAAGCATCTAAGTATGCATTTTGTGAAAAACTGATATATGTGCGTCCATTGATAATTTACATCCATTATGACTTGTACTTGATATGTATCATGTGTGTGAGTCCATTATCTAACAAGTCACTGGACATATAATATTTGCATTTATTGTAAAATATTTTTGTCTCTTATGAACTTATTCAAATTTCCCACGCTGAGTCAGTTTTTGAAAAGTCACAGAAGTTACTTTTTTACTGTAGACGTGATAGTTACTTTTAATGCGTATTGATTGTGTGACTGTTGATATTTTCATTTAAACTTAATTCGAAAAACGTTTGAAATTTCCATTCCAAATTGCACAAAGCTCTCTTACTCAACTCTCTGTTTTAAACTTACAAACTTTTATCTAAAATACTCTTGCGAAAAACCTTCTCTCTCTCAAGACCCTAAAACCCCCCTTTCAATTTTTTTTTTGAGAAATGGCTGGAGGAGAGAAGCTGAATGAGGAAGAAGCTGAGATTGTTGTGGAATATTTATTCCAAACCTAAACACTAGTAGAGTGTGGCATCAATATTGAGGAAATTTTGCAAGGTGCTGGTTGGATCAACTTCTTCAGAGAGCCTATAAAAATTTATCCGGAGCTAATTTACATGTTCTAGAAAAACGCCATTGTCTCTGCTACTGAAGTCAAAAGAGAAGTGATGGGAAATGTGGTGATTGTGTCCGAAGTCACCATTTCGGATGCCACTCAATGTTGGTTGGAATGAGCTCAAGTCACTACTGATTGGGAAAAGACCTTTGGAGGAAAAGATGGAGTTTTTGATATTCTTCTTAAGGATTCATATTCTGATAGGTTGACTGCAGCGAAGATGCATGACAAAACAAAAGTGTTGCATCAACTACTGAACAAAGTAATACTTCACAAGGCTAGGTCCAAGGATTTTGTCTCGAGTGTTCACACTTACTGCCTATGTCATCTGATGCTGTGTCAACAAATCAATCTCCCATTCCTGCTGTTCAAGAACTTCAAACAAAGTGTACAAGGGAAATACATGAAAGCCACCATATCATATGGTGTTAATCTTAACCAAGCTATTCACGGAGCAAGGTGTTTTCTGTCCATATGAAGCCCTGGACGAAGAAGAGAAGAAGAAGTTGCTTGGATGAATTCAAATGTAACAAGTCTTTGGACGGAGTAATCTGATGAAGATGAGACTCCAAACTGTCCAAGACTGTTGGACGCAAAGGCACTCCCAAGCCTTCAATTCTTGAAGTTGAGCGTCCACAACAGCATAAGCCAACGTCCACTCCCACTTCAACCAAAAGACAAAGATGCTTGGTCATGGATGATGACTCTAAAGATGACCAGCCCATAGCCAAAAGAATGAGAGTTGTGTCCACTATCAATGTTCCTAAGGGAACAAGGTCCAAGATGTGTGCAAGAGGCCTTACAGAAAAATCACATTAACCTTCTCTCCAGCACCCCCTACCTCAGCCCTCCTACCGAACCACATACAGTACCACAAACACAAGCATCTCCTTCAAATATTCAACCATAAAATCCCTCTTCTACACTCTCTAATCATACACCATTTTCACCCCGTTTACCTACCTCACCGCACTTTACACCTGACAAGAGGTTGTCGAGACCTTTCAAAATAATAAAATTTACAGGTTCACAAACTAATTTGTAGTATAGAGCATGAACCAAATCGTCTCTCAAGGATCCAAAACCAATGATTTAATTAGATCAATATAATTAAAAAGGGGGGATTTTGATGATTTGTAAAGTAAATACACTGGTTGAATTAAAGAAACGCAATTAACAAGTTAACCAATCTAAGGAAATTTACCGATCTTGAGTTTAATTCATCATTGATCACAAGGAATTCACTTAATTGCTAACCATGTTCTTGGCCTTAAATCACATCAAGAAGCCTTAACATGATCCAAGAATCCTCTACTAGATAAGCATATAGGATTTAGTTAACCAAGGTTAGATGAATTAAGTACCATCCAAACATAAATTAACTTAAGATCTGGAATTTAACCAAGCTAAACAATCCATCAAAAAGCTTTGATATATGGTTTAGTTTTTGTGATCCTCTTTAAATACATGATAATAAAGCTACTATCACATTAACATCTAAATCAAATTAAGCAATTCAATCTAGATCAAAATCAAAAGAGGAAGAAGAGAAACTTGAATAACAATTAAGCAATATGAACAATCAAAACAAGATCTCCAAATTAAACATCAAAATGGTTAATCCCTTGGATTGATTATAAGAGCCTAGCCTTCCATGGATGGGAAGGAAGAACTCATAAAATAAAGAACAAAAACAAAATTCTAAAGAGAAGGGAGAAGAAGAGAAAGAAAACTCTCACAAATACTCAAACTTACTTCAAATTGAATGATGCAATTACAAGAGAGATTGACCCTATCTATATTAATCCTAGAAGCCAAATTTGTAACTGAAGATAATATGAATGCAAGCTATAAAAAAATGGAAATTGTCAAATATGGTAGCTGGATGCATGGTTGGTGGGTTGGTGCATGGTTGGTGGCTTCTAGTCCGTAACTCTTCTCCGATTTCCAGCATGACTTTCATGCCCTAAATGATGTGTTTTAGCTTGGAGGTCTCATGACAGTTGTAGACTATTGTCTCCTTGAACTTTTGGCACTAGTTTCATGCCAATTGGACTTTTACAACTTCAAATACTTCAAAAAAACTTCACCTACCTCAAGTCACATTGGCAGAACATGTTTCCAAATTTAAACTAACTTGCAACTTCGTAGTCATGCTTAAAACGATATCTATTGACTAAATGATCTTTAATGAAGTTGGAGATATGCATTTTATCTTTCCAATGGCACCAGTTTCAACTCAAAAGGAGGCATATAGCCCACGATATGGTCCAATATGTGCACACTGCTTAGATTCCAGTGACAGCAAACCCACTCTGACTTGCAGGGCTATTTTGGACCCTTAGTTCTTCATGAAACTTGTAGAGCCTTGTCTTAGCTTTCCGTTGACACTAAGATCACCTCAAATGGATCACCGAGTCCCAAGTTATGGCCTAACCAAGGAGAAAAGGTCAAAATGCATCAAAATCCGATAATTATTCACAAATTGCATTAAAGCCCAATGAGATCCAACAATATAAAACTCAACTAATATACTAATATTGGGCACAATAAACATCTAATAAAGCCAAGTACAAAGCTAACATAAGTGTCTCAAAATGATTGATCAACACCCCCTCTTCCCTCCTCCCCTATAAAGAACACATTCCCTATTTCCTCAAAACCATCCCCCACAACCGTAATTCAAGACTGGAGGTTCCGCACTTTTACCCTAGGAGTGACACCTCACAAGTTTGAACATTGGGAGCTAAAACATCCAAGTCTTTCAATGGTCCAGAGGCGAGCTCAAAGTTGTGATGGGTTTTCTCAACAAATCAATTGAAGTTCTAACTTTTGACCCTTGAAGAATTAGGTCTCTTCGCCTTAGCCTTCAACACCATGTTTGCTGATGTTCTCCAAACTGGTGTAACCGTGAAGGACCTCATATATGTGCCTCCTTCAATGCTCATTACTAAACCTCCATTAGAATTCAACTGGATCGAGTCTGTCTAAGACTAGTGATCAAGATAAGGAATGCATCACCACGGTTCAAGGCCAAAGGTCTCAAGAATATGTTGATTATGTTATTCCTTATGATATCTTTGGAATCCCTTTAAGACCTATCATTCTAGTATTTGAAGTACCATAGGCTGAACAAGACGCTGAAGCTCAAGAAGAAGAAGCTCAACCTTCTGAACCTGTTCCTCTCTCCAGCAACCTTCAACCTGCTTCTGCCTATGAAGTGCTGATGTGTGTGATTCTTTATGTAATTTTGAGTTTAGTTTGCAGACATTTCATTATCTTTTTAGTACATTTATTCACTTAATCCTCTGTTTCTGTTTTAGTTCGGATAACTGCAGTGTGTTTATGTTCAGTTGCAGGAATGGTGCAACATTAAAGCTTGGAGGAGCCAAAACGGAACTACCCTGAAGAGATACTGAGATCTCAAAGTCAGCTGGACCCCTAAGGAGTAATTTGAGCATAACTTGAGCTACAGAGGTCATTTTGAGGTGATTCCGGTTGCTATGGAAAGCTAAGACACAAGGCAACAAGTTTGGTGTTGGACACTTTGGCAAATTTCCCAAGATGCTTAATGAACAGAGGTAACCACGGCCATGGTGTGAGGGAATCACAAAGCTGAAGATTTCTGAGGCAGAACCAACCACGGCCAGGCCGTGGTGGTCACCACGGCCGTGGTTGGCAGCCTGCTACATCAGCAAGTGCGAAAAAAGGCCTTGCAGGCAGCCCATTCCTTCTCTTCTTGCCTGAAAAGAATTAGGGTTGAGAGAGGGGAGTTTGTAGGGTATAAAAGGCAAGCCATTAGGGTTGAGTGGGTGTCTTTGGATGGGAGGAACTTCACAAGAGTAGCCAAAGATTTTCTGTAGAGTTTTTCTTCTCATCACTTCTAGTCTTTGTATTTTATTTTCTGAATGGTGTTCTTCATTCTTATGGTTTGTATTTTGTTAAACATGTTTGAGTAGTTCTTTGTTCTATGAATTGGTAGTAACCCGATGGTGTATTAACAATGCTTGATGTATGAATTTGCTATCTCCTCAATGCTAAGTTTATCTTGATTTAGTTTTTGGCATACCAAGTGTTTGTGAAAATGCTGGCCACATTGTTTGCATGATCTTAGTCATTAAGGGAAAAACTGAAGGGTGACTCTTGATAATTGAACTCCATGAACTGAACTTGAGCTAGAAGATGAGTTAGATTGAATACGTTATTGTATTATGAAAGGAAACAATAATTCTTTAGGATGATTCGTCTACAAGAGTAACTTAGTTGAGAAGAGGTGATAAGATTACAGACTTGTTAATTACCATCGTGGTGAACCCATATCCTAGATTCCTTAAAAACCATATTTCTGTACACTGTTTTTCTGCATTCATTCCAAAAATAGAGATTCTTATTTGTTTCCAGATTTTAGTTTCTATGTTCTTGTTCTATCACCACAATTTTGTAACATTGGTTTCACCTAGTTAATCACAATTAAGGGTAATTGTTAATCATAATCCAAGTCCCTGTGGATCGATATTTTTACTACTTTATGAAATTGTGGACTTGCAATACGAAACACATCAAGTTTTTGGCACCGTTGCCGGGGACTTGTGTTTTCTGATTATCAATTCGATTCTTAATCTGATTTTCTAGTTATTCTTTTATTCTTTTCTTTTGTTCTCTGCAGGTAATTTCTCTTGTTTATGTGAAGTACTCAAGGTTTTGGAACTCTCATTGAAGCAGACCCTGAAATTGAAAGGACTTTGCATCGAAGGTGAAGACAACAGCTGCAAAGTGCAAGAGAGCCACAACAACCTATTCCCATCATGGTAGCACGTGATGAAAATAGGCCACTGAAGGATTATGTAGCCCCTAATGCTCGGGGTTTGCGATCTGGGATTGTTCGGCTAGCCATTGAAGCTGGACACTTCACCATACCACCCGCTTTGCTCTCTATGATAAGGCAGAACCAGTTTGGAGGATTGTCGTCAGAGGACCCGAATGATCATGTGGATATGTTCTTGGAATTCTGTGAGACCCTCAGGATTGAAGGTGCCTCTGTAGATGCTATCTATCTCCGCTTGTTGTTGCTCTATTGGAAAGTGTACCAAATCGCAAAAAGTAATAAAGTGATAAGTGAGTATCGTTCCCTCAGAGATTGTGCTATCAAACACCAATTCACCAACTTAGACACTATTAGAACGATCGGTTTGGATTGAAGAGAGTTCTTAAGAAAGAAGCCCTAAAGATACTAACACTTTGCAATTAACAATTAAGAAATTCAAAAGCAAAAGAAATAAGGAAGTAAGATCAATGATTGAAATGTTAGGGTTCCGATTTCACTTGAATTTTCTAACTAGTGTTTGGATTCTAACTTAACTAAGCCCAATTCACGGATTGATGGTAGGAATCCTATAATTAATCAATACCCAATTCCTTGGTTTACCGATTCACTTCAACAAAATAAAACCAATTAATTCCTTAACTTGGCCCTAAGTTGAAGAAGGCATGAAAGAAAAATTGATTCCCAAATAAAACCACATAATTAACATTCTCTATTCCTAGACTTTATTAATTAAGGAGTTTACCACAAGAAGCAAAATCATACATGAATTTCCCAATCCTATGCATGAACAACTATTCAATTTATGAGTGGCCAATCCATAAAAGCATTAAGCATAGTGATAAACACTTCAAATCCATGAAAAGAAACTTAGATTAAGCTTAAAAGAATCCAAACAAGTCTTTAATTCAAGCTACATCTTCACCCTAACTAGAAAGAGTTTAGAAACTCATAGAGAAAAAGAAAATTAAAACAGAGGAAAGAGCAAACTCCATGAATAAATCAATTGGGAATGGAGAAATCTTCAATCCCTCTTGCTTCATTCCGGTTCTCCCTTGTCCTTTGCTTCAAAACTTCTCCCAAGCCTCTTCTCCAGCCGAAAGTTTTTTAAAAAAACCTAACTTTTTCTATTTAAAGCGTCAAAACAGAGTTAGGTTGCGACGCTGGCGCCTAGGCGTTGCACATGGGCGCCTAGGCGCTGGTATGACAGAAAAACACTTCGAAATTTGACTTCTGGGGCGCCTAGGCACTAGCGTTGGGCGCCTAGGCACTGGTATGGCAGAGAGCAACCTTTTGAGCGCCTAGGCATTGTATACTGGCGCCTAGGCGCTGGCGTCAGCAAATAAACCTCCAAATTCAGCTTACTTGGGCGCCTAGGCGTTGGTTTGGGCGCCTAGGCGCTAGAACTCCAGAATTGAGCCACTTTACTTCAGTCCCAAAATGGTGTTTGTCCCTCCAAAGTTTTTGAACTTAACCTATGTTTAACATAAGAAAGCAACAAAAATCATCAATAATAAAATGAACCAAGGTGCTAAGAAGGCAAGATGAAAATCAATTAAAAAGTGGAAAAAAACACCATCTAAGGTTGAGGAATGTAAAGTTTTCTTTCAAGAAAATAAGGTATTTAGCACAAATATCACTTGTTCCCTTTATCACTAAGGGATAGAGCCAAAACTTGGTTAAAATCTGTACCGGTCGAAACAATCACTAGTTAGGACCAACTGGAGCAAGTTTTCTTGGACAAATTCTTTCCACCTTCTAAGACTGCTCATCTTAGGACCCAAATCATAGGCTTTATTCAAAGAGATGGAGAGTCATTGTCAGAAGCTTGGGATAGATATTAGGCCTTGCTGGAAGCATGCCCACATCATGGGCTAGAGAAATGGTTAATCGTCCACACCTTCTACAATGGTCTTGAATATCCTTCAAAGGTATCTCTAGGCTCCGCAGCTGGTGGAACTTTGATGAACAGAAGCTTAACAGAAGCCTACGAGGTCATTGAGAGTGTAGCCACAAATAATCACCAATGGGCAAATGAAAGAGGTAACAACCTGAGAAAACTCTCGGGAGGTAAGTTTGAGGTAGACAGTGTTGATTTGATTATGTCAAAATTTGATTCTTTGAATAAACATTTTGACAAACTTGAAAAAGTTAATGCCAATGTCGTAGTTACTTCTAATAATTCTTGTGAGGTTTGTGGAGCATAGGGACATATGAGTGCTGAATGCCAAGTTGGACTTGGTTCCTCACAAGGCACACCGGTAGAGCAAGTGGAATCATGCCATAATTTTCATGACTTCAACTAAAAGGGGAGAAACGATCCATATTTTCAAACCTACAACCCCGGTTGGAGGTCACATCCTAACTTCTCTTACCGGAATAGTCAAAACCAAGTTAGGCCAAGTGGTGCTAAACCTTCTTCTGGATTCCAACAGGTACAAAAATCTAAACTTGAGTCTCTTCATGAGAACTTTGTTGAGAATCAGTCTAAGCAAAATGAAAAGTTTAGGCACCATGGTAGAATTGTGAGTGAGGCTATTAAAGAATTGACATCTAAGGTAGATAATTTAGCTATTCATAAAAAGATGTTAGAAACTCAAATAGCTCAACAAGCTGGTTCTTCACAAAGACAACTTGGTAAATTTCCAGGACAGCCTGAAATAAATCCTAATGAACATTGTAAGGCTATAAGTTTAAGAAGTGGAAAGCAACTAGAAGATTCCAAGGAAAAAAGGGAAAATGACCAAGATGAGGGGGGTGAAGAAAAAGAAACAACTAAGACACAAACCTTAGAAGAAGAGGAAACAAATGAGCAAGTGTCTAAATATGTTCCCCCAAAACCTTACCAACCCCCAGTGCCCTTCCCTCAAAGATTGGCCAAAGCCAAGCTTGATAAGCAATTCAGGAAGTTTCTAGAGGTTCTTGAGAAGTTGTACATCAATGTACCATTCACCGAGGCATTGAAACAAATGCCTACTTATGCAAAGTTTCTTAAGGACATTTTGTCAAATAAAAGTAAGTTGGAAAAATATGAAATTGTGGGTTTGACTGAGGAGTGCAGTGCTTTGATTTAGAATAAATTACCTCCAAAGCTCAAAGATCCAGGTAGTTTTTCTATTCCTTGCTTGATTGGGAATACTAATTTTGATAAAGCTTTGTGTGATTTGGGAGCTAGTGTTAGTCTTATGCCCCTTTCTGTGTGTAAGAAGCTAGAGGTTGGTGAACTGAAACCTATAACTATCTCACTGCAATTAGCGGATCGTTCCGTCAAATACCCAGTAGTCATCTTGGAGGATGTTCCTATTAGAGTGGGTAAGTTCTTTATTCTCGCTGATTTTGTTGTACTTGAAATGGAGGAGGATTCTCAAATCCTCATAATTCTTGGTAAGCCTTTCTTAGCTATTGGAGGTGCTATAATTGATGTTAAAAATGGTAAGTTGTCCTTGACTGTTGGTGATGATAAGGTTGAATTTGATATATCTAAATCTATTAAGCAACCTTCTTTTGAGGACTCTTGTTGCAGGATTGATTTATTGCATCAGGTAGTAAAAAAAGTAACCACCAAAATGCACCTTGAAGATCCATTGGAAGCATGCTTAGTTGGTGGAGACTCATTCGAATTTGAATGCGAAGTAGCAGAGTATGCCCGTTTGTTGGAAGCAAAACCAAAAATTCTACCTCAAAATGCCAAATTTGAAAAGCTTGAGTCTAAACTCAAATATGAAGATTGGAAAGAGGAAAAAGCCCCAAAGGTAGAACTCAAACCCCTTCCTTCCACTCTCAGGTATGAATTTCTTGGTCCCAACTCTTCTTACCCTGTCATTGTAAGTGCTGATTTGAATGAGTTAGAAACAAAGAAATTGCTTCGAGCACTTAGGATGCATAGGAAGGTCAAAGGATATACAATTGATGACATTAAAGGCATAAACCCTTCCTTTTGCATGCACAGAATTTTGATGGAAGTTAACCATAAACCATCTATTGATCATCAACGAAGGTTAAATCCTAATATGAAAGAGGTGGTTAAGAAAGAAATTCTTAAGTTGTTGGATGCTAGGGTAATTTACCCAATCTCAGACAGCGAATGGACGTCCAGTGCATGTAGTGCCTAAAAAAAGGGGAGTAACTGTAACTGAAAATGAGAAAAATGAACTGATTCCCATAAGAACTGTCACAGGGTAGAGAATGTGCATCGATTACAGGAAGTTGAATAAAGCTACTAGGAAAGATCACTTCTCGCTTCCTTTCATTGATCAAATGCTTGAAAGATTAGCTGAGCAAACGTATTTTTGTTACTTGGATGGTTATTCAGGATTTCACCAAATTCCCATTCATCCTAGTGACCAGGAAAAGGCCACATTTACTTGTCCCTATGGTACTTTTGCTTATAAGAGAATGCCATTTGGTCTATGTAATGCTCCTGCTACTTTCCAAAGATGTATGACTGCAATTTTCTCTGAATTTATTGAAAACCTCATGGAAGTTTTTATGGATGATTTCTTTGTATATGGTACTAACTTTGATGATTGTTTGTCAAATTTATCAAAGATTTTGCAGGGCTGTGAAGAGGTTAACCTTGTCTTGAATAGGGAAAAATGCCATTTTATGGTACAAGAGGGCATAGTGCTTGGACACTTGATTTATGAAAAGGAATTGAGGTGGGTAAAGCAAAGATTGAAGAGATTGAAAAATTTCCTCCTCCAATGAACATGAAAGAAGTGTGGAGTTTCTTGGGGCATGCTGGTTTCTATCGGAGATTTATTAAAGATTTTTCAAAAATTGCTAAACCATTGTAAATTGAAAGAA
This sequence comes from Styphnolobium japonicum, assembly GCA_023212625.1. Classification (NCBI taxonomy): domain Eukaryota; kingdom Viridiplantae; phylum Streptophyta; class Magnoliopsida; order Fabales; family Fabaceae; genus Styphnolobium; species Styphnolobium japonicum. The sequence continues at coordinate 5,636,790 of JALBWW010000010.1, forward strand.
TTTTTTATTTTCGCTCCTATTTTGCAGGCACCAGATTGGAGTCTACCATTTGAGATTATGTGTGACGCCAGTGACTATGCCATAGGTGCTGTTTTAGGGCAAAGGAAAGACAAGAAGGTGCATGCCATCTATTATAAAAGCAAAACGCTTGATGGAGCCCAAACCAATTATGCAACTACCGAGAAGGAATTGCTAGCAGTGGTCTTTGCCTTTGAGAAGTTTAGATCATACCTTGTGGGTTTGAAGGTGATTGTGTACACTGACAAGAGGATGTCAAGACCCGTCAAATAATAAAAAATTACCGGTTCACAAACTAATTTGTAGTATAGAGAATGAACCGACTCGTCTCTCAATGATCCAAAAAAGAACAAAGATTTAATCAGATCAAGATAATTAGAAAAGGGGGGTTTTGTTGTTGATTAACAATATTGATAAAAGTACAAGACTTAAAGTTGAAAACAAATATAAAGAAACAACCAATGCAAGGAAATTTACCGATCTTGAGTTTAACTCATCATTGATCACAAGGAATTCACTTAATTGCTAACCGTGTTCTTGGCCTTAGATCACATCAAGACGCCTCAACATGATCCAAGAATCCTCTACTAGATAAGCATCTAGGATTTAATTAACCAAGGTTAGATAAAGTAAGCATCATCCAAACATAGATTAACTTAAGATCAAGAATTTAACCAAGCTAAACAATCCATCAAAAAGCTTTAATAAATTGTTTATTCTATGTGATCCTCTTTGAATACATGATAATAAAGCTATTACCACATCAATATCTAAATCAAATTAAGCAATTCAATCTAGATAAAAATCAAAAGAGGAAGAAGAGAAACTTGAATAACAATTAAGTAATATGAACAAGCGAAACAAGATCTCCAAATTAAACATCAAGATGGCTAATCCCTTGGATTGATTATAAGAGCCTAGCCTTCTATGGATGTGATGGAAGAACTCAGAAATAAAAGAACAAAAATGAAATTGTAAAGAGAATGAAGAAGAAGAGAAAGAAAACTCTCACAAATACTCAAACTTTCTTCAAACTTACTTAAAATTGAATCCATGATAATACAAAGAGATTGGCTCTATTTATACTAATCCTAGAAGCCAATTTGTACATGTACATAATCTGAATACAAGCTATAAAAATATGGAAATTTTCAAATATGGAAGCTTGATGCATGGTTGGTGGGTTGGTGCATGGTAGGTGGGTTGGTGGCTTTTAGTCAGCAACTCTTATCCGACTTCTGGCTTGATTTTCATGATCTAAATGTTGCATTTTGGCTTGGAGGCCTCATGAAAGTTGTAGCCAGTTGTCTCCTTGAAATTTTTCAATTGGAATCATGTCATTTGGACGTTTAGAACTCTAGATATGCCAAAAACACTAAACCTACCTCAAGTTAGGTTGGCAGAACGTGTTTCCAAATTCAAACCAACTTGTAGCTTCATTATCATGCCTAAAACATGGTCTTCAGTGAAGTTGGCGATATGGGTCTTATCTAACCAATGGCCAAGTTTCAGTCCAAGAGGAGACCTATAGCTCACTATGTAGTCCAATATGTACACATTTCCTAGATTTTCGTGACAACAAACCCACTCTGCATTGCAGGGATATTTTGGACCCTTAGAAGTCCGATCCAGCTCTTAAGTTCTTCATGAAACTTGTAGAGTATTGTCTTAGCTTTCCAAAGACACCAAGATCACCTCAAATGGATCTCCGAACCCCAAGTTATGGCCTAACCAAGGAAGAAAGGTCAAAATGCATCAAAATCCGAAAATTATTCAATATTTGCATTAGAGCCCAATGAAGTCCAACAACGTTAAACTCATCTAAAATACTAATATTGGGCACAATAAATATCTAATAAAGCCTAATACAAAGCTAACATAAGTGTCTCAAATTGATTGATCAAATTCCCCCACACTTAAGCTTTTGCACTCATGGGCAAAACACATCAAAACTAAAGAAAAACAAGAAACATCATATTATTAAACTAAAAACATAAAAACTGATTATACCTAATCTAATCCATTTTCATAGGAAAACACGATGGCACTTAGCATGTGCCACAAGCCTTTAAACCCCTAGGTGTCCCTAGTGGACGAGTTATAGTCTCGTGAGGGTTTACCAGGATGATACCCACAAACATGTAATACTTTATTTAATCAATTCAACTAGTTTTTAAATACAAGCATTGTATCAAATATAAACTATAATTAATAAGTTAAGTATGCTTAACAAAGAATAGTTGAATCAAACCATTTGAGAATAAGTTAGGCATGTTCAAATTGAGTAAAATTCCTCACAAGTGACACTCAAATCACACAAGGTGTTTAGGTTAACTGTTTACGCTCAACTCAGTCAAACTATGAAAGTATTTTACCATAGGCTTGCATATACATCAATTCTCCACTACTTAGATCAAATAAATTGCAAAAATCAAGAGGTCTTTCAAAAAGGTTGTAATGGAACTTATAAGGTGAAGGAAGGAACAATATGGATAATAGCAGGTTAAAACCAAAGAGAATAAAAGAGCGTTGAGGAGTAACTCAAGTAGAAAGAATAAATTTTTTACCCAAAACCATAAAATGCTCATTCTCTTCACACAGTCCTTCCTTTTTCTATTCTTTTATTTTTCTTTCATTTTTCTCTTTTTTTTTGTACCAAGCATTTCCTATCAGCACACCAATTGCCCCACACTTAAATCATTGAAAGCAAAAGAACTCCTCCAATAAGAAAATCAATGCTCTCCTATTCCCTAAGGTAAGGTAAAACATAGTTTTTCACTCAAGGCTTGTAATGAGCTAAGAACAAAGAATAGGCAAATAGGCTCAGAGGGAGTTAATAATTGCATAAATGCAAGGTAGGTTTATTTGGCCAAAGTAGCTAAGTCAAGAAAAAATGCCTCTGTCATTTTCATGCAACATACAGACCAATGTAATCTCAAATCGATTCAATGCAATTTCTAGAAAATAAATTCATAATTGACATCACTCATGAAAGAAAATAAACCAAGTGTAAGTATCAAACTTGGAAAAGCCCAAAACTCACAAAGGTATGAAACATGTAATACTTTATTTAATCAATTGAACTAATTTTTAAATACAAGCATTGTATCAAATATAATCCATAATTAATAAGTCAAGTATGCTTAACAAAGAATAGTTGAATCAAACCAATTGAGAATAAAGTATAACATAATCATGCTTTAATCAGAAATAGGCATGCTCAAATTGAGTAAAAGTCCTCACAAGTGACACTCAAATCACACAAGGTGTTTAGGTTAACTGTTTACGCTCAACTCAGTCAAACTATGAAAGTATTTTACCATAGGCTTGCATATACATCAATTCTCCACTACTTAGATCAAATAAATTGCAAAAATCAAGAGGTCTTTCAAAAAGGTTGTAATGGAACTTATAAGGTGAAGGAAGGAAACAATATGGATAATAGTAAGTTAAAACCAAAGAGAATAAAAGAGCATTGAGGAGTAACTCAAGTAGAAAGAATAAATTTTTTACCCAAAACCATAAAATGCTCATTCTCTTCACACATTCCTTCATTTTTCTATTCTTTTATTTTTCTTTCTTTTTTTTCTCTCTCTCTTTTTTTTTGGTTTTTTTTCTTTTGTTTTTGTTTTTTTTGTACCAAGCATTTCGTATCAGCACATCAATTCCCCCACACTTAAATCATTGTAAGCAAAAGAACTCCTCCAATAAGAAAATCAATGCTCTCCCATTCCCTAAGGTAAGGTAAAACATGGTTTTTCACTCAAAGCTTGTAATGAGCTAAGAACAAAGAATAGGCAAATAGGTTTAGAGGGAGTTAATATTTGGATAAATGCAAGGTAGGTTTATTTGGCCAAAGCAGCTAAGTCAAGAAAAAATGCCTCTGTCATTTTCATGCAACATATAGACCAATGTAATCTCAAATCGATTCAATGCAAGTTCTAGAAAATAAATTCATAATTGACATCACTCATGAAAGAAAATAACCAAGTGTAAGTATCAAACTTGGAAAAGCCCAAAACTCACAAAGGTATGAAACATTCACTCAATTCAACAATGCCTTCTTCCTAATATCCACAATCACATACACATGTATATCATGAAAATTATTCAACTATAAACTGTTTTGCATACTTTTATCATCAATTAAGCTCAGATTCAGCACATGCTTGTATCAAAATCAATTGAAAAGATCAAAATTGTGTGTGTGTGTGTGTTTTTTTTTATATATACAAGAACAAAGATGATTTAAGACCTATTATGAAATGCAAGTTAAGATGCGTCTCAAGAGCAAAACTACTCCTTACTCTGCCATCATACATCTAATAAGTTAGTAACAATAAAGATTAGCTTGTTAGTTTTTTTTTTTTTTTAAACTAAACTATGTACATGGTAATGTCAACTATCCCTCCCCCCAACTAATTAAAGACATTGTCCCCAATGTCAAAATAAAGATAGGTAGAGTGTAGAAGGTCATACCAGGAAACTGCAAATCGGGCCTGAAATAAGAAAAATTACAAAAAAAAAAACTAAAACAATAAGAGAAAACAAAAATTCACAAGGACAAAGTCAAATCAAGTTTTTGCTTTTTGCTGATGCTGCCTTGTTCCCAATTCAGTGGGGCCATTGCTGGATTACGTTGTGGTACAAATTCGTTTAGTTGATCGAGCAATTGTTCAGGAGTTGCAGCAGTTACTAGACTTTGTCGTGTCGCTTTTGAGATGAACCTTTTTTCTACAGCATGATCAAGAAAACAAAACAAATTGTCATAAAAACCATTAACATTTAATATACCTATGGGTTTTTGGTGAAAGTTCTGCTGTGACCAGGATGTAATTTGGAAGAGCTCTTCCAAAGTTCCAAAACCACCAGGTAGGGCAATAAAGGCATCAGCATTTGCTATCATAATGTTCATGCGTTGGTGCATGCAAAATACCATTACTTCATCCCCTAATGTTTTTCCAATGGGCTTGCTGGTAGATAAAGGACTGGGAATGACACCAAGGACTTTGCCACCTCCTAAATGTGCAGCAGTCGCTACACAACCCATTAACCCAAGACTACCTCATCCGTAAATTAAATGGATTTCTCTCTCAGCTAGCATGCGACCAAGATGGTGTGCAATATTTACAAACTCTTTATCTTTGCCAAGATTAGATCCACAAAAGACACAAACACTTTTGATCTGACGAACTGAAGTGACTTCCATTTTTTTCTCTTTGTTTTTTTTTTTTGTACTCTCACCTTATCAATGATCTGAAGAGAGCAAAGTGCATTATTTAAAGGAATCAAAACTCAAATGTAATAATTACACCTATAAAGGAGGGGTAGATCCATGTGTCAGGTAAGTTTGAAAATAAGCACGACAATGATAATAGCTATATGACAATGATAAAAGACTAATCTATATGTGTCAGAAGAAGTTTGAAAATATGCAACGCATATTTCAAAAGAATACGGCTACTTTTGATTTGATTTTTTGTTTTGTTTTTTTTTTCTTCTTTTTTTTTGATTTTTTTTTGATTTTTTTTAATAAACAAGAAGAAAAAAGAAAAATAAAAAATAAAAAATAATACTTACAGGAGGTGTGATTGTGGCTCACATTTTCCTCTGGTTTTATGTCCAGTAACGGCTTGAATGCTCTCTATGGGCCGATGGTCGGCTTCCTATCCAATTTTCTTAAAAATTGGCAAACAGGGTCTTTTTGAGTCAGATTCCCGAGACTATAACGTTCATGTTCATCGTGGAATAATGGCCACAAATCGAGAAGTGCCCTTTGCACATCTCCACTAGGATGCGTCTCAAGAGTCAATAGAATGTTATCTAAAGACTCCTTACTCATGCCATCCTTAATGAAGTCAATTTTATCAAGTCGATTTATAGACGCCATTCCAATTGATCTGCATTTTGTGTTACAGGTCAATCTTGCACATTTATAGCAGACTCGTAACCTTTTTGCTCTTCTCTTTTTTGCATATGAACTTTTGCCTAGCCCTGGCATATATGAAACAAGAGCGTCAGAAAATTCACCTTTGAGTCAGACCTTTGCTTCGATTAACCAGCGTATATCCGCAGGGATGCCTTTGTGCATAAGCATCCTTAATCTCTCAAACCTTGCACAATAAATGTTAGTTAAAGCATTTTGAGGGAGAGAGGGGAATTGCTTGCGGAGGTTAACAAGCTGATTATCCATTTCGAAATAAAGAAATAAGAAGGGAAAAAAATTAGTAAAATTTTATACAGATTTCAGTGTTTGTGGGTAACTGAAAGGACCGAAAAAAAAAATTTCACGGAGTACCGTTATCCGCCATTTGACCGGTGAAAAATTATCTGTCAATGAAAAACAAACAAAATTAAGACAGAAAAATCAAACTCTGATAGATTTTCTTGCTCGGCACCGATTTTCTGTCTTGATTCCTGTGAATGCAAATAAGTCAAAGTTTGAAAAAATGAAAAAGTTAGAAAACTTGGGTTGCCTCCCAAGAAGCGCTACTTTTAATGTCTTTAGCCAGCGTGATTGCTGATTTTGCACGATCCATGGGTCCTCTCCAATAATGATTCAATTTCTGGCCATTGACCTTAAACGTGACTTTTTTTTTTTCAACAAAGATTTATATATAGAAAACAGAAAATAAAAAACAGCAGACAAAACAGAAACAGAAAGAAAAAAAAAGTAATAAAAGACAAACATCAGCAGTACAGCAAAACAGAAGCAGAAATAGAAACAGACAACACAAACAGCAGAAACAACAGCGACAGAAAAGAGTAAATTGTAATAGTCAAATAAAAACAGAAACAATATTAAAAACAATAGCAAAACAGTAAAAACAAAAAGAAAACAACAACTAGAAAAATGAAATAAAAGTGTAGAAAGAAAACTCCCTATGGATAGCAGAAGAATTAAAGTTCCAGCAGCCACACCATAGCCAGTGTAATGGATCACCACATCCAAAATCAAAGTGTTCAGTATCTTCCGGGGTTGCTTTACTAGTTTAGCTACATCTTCAAGTAAAATCCTACGCATGCAAATAGAAGGGCTAATGCTTGGAATGTCTGCAAGTGTGCATGCTCTCAGATTCTCCCTCAAAATGGGTAGCAACCTCTCCTCCTCATCAGTAAGGAGGTTTTTAGCCACAATGGACTCCAATTTTGGTGGCTTCACTACTTCTGCAGATTGAGTTGCTGCATAATCTGCTGAAAAAGATTCATCATGTCTCAAAAAGGCAACAATCTCAGCACATGCATTACACAACATATCACCATCACAACTAGTACAACAAACAAAATCATCAAAATCAGTAAAACTAGCAAATTCAGCACACAAATCATCAATTGGTTTTTTCTCATCAATGATCTCATGTTTTGCAGAAACTGATTTCTGCATTTGTTGCTTGCTCAACTGACTCAATGAAGATGTAAGTTGACCAACTTGGGTCTCCAAGTTCTGTACTATAACCACATTCTCTGCTGGAATTGGATGTTGTTCTGAGCCAATTGTTTCACCAAATCCTCTAATGTTGGCTCCGATTCCATGCCTATTGGGGCTAGGCTTTCTTTATTCTTTGCATAAATTTCTTTGGTATAGATTGATTGGTTCAACATAAGGTTCGAACCAGGGATGTTCTCCCCAGTCATGGTTATATATGGTAGAATAAGGATCATATCCAAACTGTTGGTATTGTGGTTCACCAAGAAATACACCTGTTGCATCAACAGAATGGTCATGAAATACAGAACCATCATCTTATAATGTGGTGCAAGCATATGTGGGATGATAAGAACTACAACATATACTACAAAATCCTGCAGGTTCTTGCACATGTAACTGATGTTGTTCCACTGCCAACTGCCCCACCAGATAAGCCAGCTCATCAAGTTTATGCTCCATCAGATTAGTGATCAAACACAAAATCACAAAAACAAGTCTAAATATACACACAAAATAATTACAGAAAGCATATCTATATATTTTTAAAAATTATGGAAATACCATAGAGTGAAATCTATACAAAAATGATATCTAACAGAATAATAAAAAATATTAAAAAATTGAAAAAGTGGTCTAAACGATGGAATTTAGCTAAAATATGGGTGACCTCACTATATATAGTGAGCCTTTCTCAAAATAACGATTTTCATTAGCCCACCAAAATTCAGATCAATCAGAGATACGTTACCAAACCAAAATCTTGATTGGATGCCTGATCAATCAATTTGAGACACTTATGTTAGCTTTGTATTAGGCATTATTAGATGTTTATTGTGCCCAATATTAGTACTTTAGATGAGTTTAATGTTGTTGGGCTTCATTGGGCTTTAATGCAAATATTGAATAATTTTCGGATTTTGATGCATTTTGACCTTTCTTCCTTGGTTAGGTCATAACTTGGGACTCGGTGATCCAATTAAGGTGATCTTGGTGCCTTTGGAAAGCTAAGACAATGATCTAAAAGTTTCATGAAGAACTCAAGAGCTGGATCGGAATGCTAAGGGTCCAAAATATCCCTGCAATGCAGAGTGGGTTTGCTGTCACGGAACCATCTGGGCAGTATGTACATATTGGACTATATAGTGGGTTATAGGCCTCCTCTTGGGCTGAAACTTGGTCACTTGAAAGATAAGACCCATATCTCCAACTTCAATGAAGACCATTTTGTCAATAGATGTCGTTTTAGGCATGCTTCAGAAGCTACAAGTTGGTCTGAATTTGGAAACACGTTCTTCCAACCTAACTTGAGGTAGGTGAAGTGTTTTTGGCATTTCTGGAGTTCTAAAAGTCCAAATGACATGATTCAAATTGGAGATTTTCAAGGAGACAACTGGCTACAACTTTGATGAAGACATCCAAGCCAAATTACACCGTCTAGGTGATGAATTTGAAGCCAAAAGTCGGATAAGAGTTGTTGACTAAAAGCCACCAACCATACACCAACCCACCTACCATGCACCAACCCACCAACCATGCATCAAGCTTCCATTTTTGACAAATTTCAGATTCTTATAGCTTGTATTCAGATTATGTACATGTACAAATTGGCTTCTAGGATTAGTATAAATAGACCCAACCTCTTTGTATTAGAGGCATTCAATTTGGAAGTAAGTTTCAAGAAAGTTTAAGTATTTGTGAGAGTTTTCTTTCTCTTCTTCTCCATTCTCTTTGCAATTTCGTTTTTGTTCTTTAAATTCTGAGTTCTTCCTTCCCATCCATGGAAGGCTAGGCTCTCATAATCAATCCAAGGGATTAGCCATCTTGTTGTTTAATTTGGAGATCTTGTTTTGCTTGTTCATATTACTTAATTGTTATTCAAGTTTCTCTTCTTCCTCTTTTGATTTTTATCTAGATTAAATTGCTTAATTTGATTTAGATGTTGATGTGGTAATAGCTTTATTATCATGTATTCAAAGAGGATCATAAAGATTAAACAATATATTAAAGCTTTTGATAGATTGTTTAGCTTGGTTAAATTCTAGATCTTAAGTTAATCTATGTTGGATGGTGCTTACTTTATCTAACCTTGGTTAATCAAATCCTAGATGCTTATCTAGTAAAGAATTATTGGATCATGTTAGGGCTTCTTGATGTGATCTAAGGCCAAGAACATGGTTAGCAATTAAGTGAATTCCTTGTGATCAATGATGAGTTAAACTCAAGATCGGTAAATTTCCTTGGATTGGTTGTTTCTTTAGATTTATTTACAACTTTGAATCTCCTACTTTTATTAATCTTGTTAATCAACAACAAAACCCCCCCTTTTCTAATTATCTTGATCTAATTAAATCTTTGTTTTTGGATCCTTGAGAGACGATTCGGTTCATTCTCTATACTACAAATTAGTTTGTGAACCGGTTATTTTATTTGATAGGTCTCGACAACCTCTTGTCAATGCCCTTTACCCAATTTCAGCCGAATTCCACTTGAAAATGCTTCAAAAACAAAACAAACACAATTGTTAAAGTTAGATGAAATGATCAAACAGATGCCTTTGGATCCCCGGCAACGGCGCTAAATTTGACATGAGGTTGTCGAGACCCCGTCAAATAATAAAATTTACCGGTTCGCAAACTAATTTGTAGTATAAAGCATGAACCGAATCGTCTCTCAAGGATCCAAAAAGAACAAAGATTTAAACAAATCAAGATAATTAAAATGGGGGGTTTTGTTGTTGATTAACAATATTGATAAAAGAACAAGACGTAAAGTTGAAAACAAATCTAAAGAAACAACCAATCCAAGGAAATTTACCGATCTTGAGTTTAATCCATCATTGATCACAAGGAATTCACTTAATCGCTAACCATGCTCTTGGCCATAGATCACATCAAGACGCCTCAACATGATCCAAGAATCCTCTACTAGATAAGCATCTAGGAGTAGATTAACCAAGGTTAGATAAAGTAAGCACCATCCAACATAGATTAACTTGAGATCTAGAATTTAACCAAGCTAAACAATCTATCAAAAAGCTTTAATATATTGTTTAGTCTTTATGATCCTCTTTGAATACATGATAATAAAGCTATTATCACATCAACATCTAAATCAAATTAAGCAATTTAATCTAGATAAAAATCAAAAGAGGAAGAAGAGAAACTTGAATAACAATTAAGCAATATGAACAAGCAAAACAAGATCTCCAAATTAAACAACAAGATGGCTAATCCCTTGGATTGATTATGAGAGCCTAGCCTTCCATGGATGGGAAGGAAGAACTCATAAAATAAAGAACAAAAACGAAATTCTAAAGAAAAAGAAGAATAAGAGAAAGAAAACTCTCACAAATACTCAAACTTTCTTCAAACTTACTTAAAATTGAATGAATCATAATACAAAGAGATTGGCTCTATTTATACTAATCCTAGAAGCCAATTTGTACATGTACATAATCTGAATACAAGCTATAAAAACAAGGAAATTGTCAAATATGGAAGCTTGATGCATGGTAGGTGGGTTGGTGCATGGTAGGTGGGTTGGTGTATGGTTGGTGGCTTTTAGTCAACAACTCTTATCCAACTTCTGGCTTCAAATTCATCACCTAGACCGCGTATTTTGGCTTGGATGTCTTCATGAAAGTTGTAGCCAGTTGTCTCCTTGAAAATCTCCAATTTGAATCATGTCATTTGGACTTTTAGAACTCCAGAAATGCCAAAAACATTGTACCTACCTCAAGTTAGGTTGGAAGAACGTGTTTCCAAATTCAGACCAACTTGTAGCTTCAGAAGCATGCCTAAAACGACTTCTATTGACAAAATGGTCTTCAGTGAAGTTGGAGATATGGGTCTTATCTTTCAAATGACCAAGTTTCAGCCCAAGAGGAGGCCTATAACCCACTATATAGTCCAATATGTGCATACTGCCCAGATGGTTCCGTGATAGCAAACTCACTCTGTATTGCAAGGCTATTTTGGGCCCTTAGAAGTCCGATCCAGCTCTTGAGTTCTTCATGAAACGTGTAGATCCTTGTCTTAGATTTCCAAAGACACCAAGATCACTTCAAATGGATCACCGAGTCCCAAGTTATGACCTAACCAAGGAAGAAAGGTCAAAATACATCAAAATCTGAAAATTATTCACAATTTGCATTAAAGCCCAATGAAGTACAACAACATTAAACTCATCTAAAATACTAATATTGGGCATAATAAACATCTAATAAAGCCTAATACTAAGCTAACATAAGTGTCTCAAATTGATTGATCATCAATAAAATGTTATCTAAAGACTCCTTACTCATGCCATCTTTAATGAAGTTAATTTTATCATCTCGGTTTATAGACATCATTCCAATTGATTTGCATTTTGTGTTACAGGTCCATCTTGCACATTTATAGCAGACTCGTAACCTTTTTGCTCTTCTTTTCTTGGCATATAAACTTTTACCTAACCCTGGCATATATGAAACAAGAGCGTCAGAAAATTCACCTCTGAGTCGGACCTTTGCTTCGATCAACCAGCGTATATCCGCAGGGATGCCTTTGTGCATAAGCATCCTTAATCTCTCAAACCTTGCATAATAAATGTTAGTTAAAGCATTTTGAGGGAGAGAAGGGAATTGCTTGCGAAGGTTAAAAAGCTGATTATCCATTTTGAAAGAAAGAAGAAAGAGAGAAAAAAAAATTGAGTAAAATTATATACAGATTTCAGTGTTTGTGGGTAACTGAAGGGACCGAAAAAGATTTTCATGGAGTACCTTTATCTGCCATTTAACCGATGAAAAATCATCTGTCAAAGAAAAACAAATAAAATAAAGACAGAAAAATCAAACTTTGATAGATTTTCTCACTTGGCACCGTTTTTTTTCTGTCTCGATTCCTGTGATAGTAAATAAGTCAAAGTTTGAAAAAAGAGAAAGAGTTAGAAAACTTTGGGTTGCATCCCAAGAAGCGCTACTTTTAATGTCATTAGCCAGCATGATTGAAGATTTTGCACGATTGATGGGTCTTCCCTAGTAATGGTTCAATTTCTGGCCATTGACCTTAAACATGGCTTTTTTTTTTCAACAAAGATTTATATAGAAAACAGAAAATAAAAACACTAGACGAAACAAAAAATAAAAACAGAAACAGAGAAAAAAAAAGTAATAAAAGACAAACATCAGTAGTATAGCAAAACAGAAGCAGAAATAGAAACAGACAACACAAACAGCAGAAACAACAGCAACAGAAAAGAGTAAATTGTAACAGTCAAATAAAACAGAAACAATATTAAAAACAATAGCAAAACAGTAAAAACAAAAAGAAAACAATAACTAGAAAAATGAAATAAAAGTTTGGAAAGAAAACTCCCTATGGATAGCAGAGGAATTAAAGTTCCAGCAGCCACACCATAGCCAGTGTAATGGATTACCACATCCAAAATCAAAGGGTTCAGTATCTTCCGGGGTTGCTTTACTGGTTTAGCTCCATCTTCAAGTAAAATCCTACGCATGCAAATGGAATGGCTAATGCTTAGAATGTCTGCAAGTACGCATGCTCTCAGATTCTCCCTCAAAATGGGTAGCAACCTCTCATCCTTATGAGTAAGGAGGTTTTTAGCCACAATGAACTCCAATTTTGGTGGCTTCACTACTTTTGCAGATTGAGTTGCTGCATAATCTGCTGAAAAAGATTCATCATATCTCAAAAAGGCAGCAATCTCAGCACATGCATTACACAATATATCACCATCACAACAATCAAAATTAGTAAAACTAGCAAATTCAACACACAAATCATCAATTGGTTTTTGCACATCAATGGTCTCATGTTCCGTAGAATCAAATTTCTGCATCTGTTGCATGCTGAACTGACTCAATGAAGATGTAAGTTGACCAACTTGGGTCTCCAAGTTCTGTACTATGGCTTCTTTTCTCTGCTGGAATTGGATGTTGTTCTGAGCCAATTGTTTCACCAAATCCTCTAATGTAGGCTTAGATTCCATGCCTATTGGGGCTTGCTGCTGCTACATAGGCTGCTGGTATAGACTGATTGGTTCAACATAAGGTTCGAACCAAGGATGATCTCCCAAATCATGGTTATATGTGGTAGAATAAGGATCATATCTAGGCTGTTGATATTGTGGTTCACCAAGAAATACACCTGTTGCATCAACAGAATGGTCATGAAATACAGAACCATCATCTTGCAATGTGGGGCATGCATATGTGGGATGAAAAGAACTACAACATATACTACAAAATCTTGCAGGTTCTTGCACAGGTAACTGATGCTGTTCCACTGCCAGTTGCCTCACCAGATAAGCCAACTCATCAAGTCTATGCTCCATCAGATTAGTAATCAAACACAAAAACACACACAAATGTAAAAAATAGATAAAACAATTACAGAAAACATATTTAAAGATTTTTACAAAATACAAAACCACCACAGGGTGAAATCTACACAAAAATGATATCTAACAGAATAATAAAATTGATTAAATAATTAAAAAAGTGGTCTAAACGATGGAATTTAGCTAAAATAGGGGTGACCTCACTATAAATAGTAAGCCTTTCTCAAAATAACGATTTTCATTAGCCTACCAAAATTCAGATCGATCAGAGATACATTACCGAACCAAAATCTTGACAGGATGTCCTTTACCCAATTTCAGCCGAATTCCACTTGAAAAAAAAAACTTCAAAAACCAAAACAAACACAATTCTTAGAGTTAGATGAGATCTTAAAATAATCAAATAGTTGCCTTGGATCCCTGGCAACGGCGCCAAATTTGACAAGAGGTTGTCGAGACCCGTCAAATAATAAAAAATTACCGGTTCACAAACTAATTTGTAGTATAGAGAATGAACCGAGTCGTCTCTCAAGGATCCAAAAAAGAACAAAGATTTAATCAGATCAAGATAATTAGAAAGGGGCGTTTTTGTTGTTGATTAACAATATTGATAAATGTACAAGACTTAAAGTTGAAAACAAATATAAAGAAACAACCAATCCAAGGAAATTTACCGATCTTGAGTTTAACTCATCATTGATCACAAGGAATTCACTTAATTGCTAACCGTGTTCTTGACCTTAGATCACATCAAGACACCTCAACATGATCCAAGAATCCTCTACTAGAAAAGCATCTAGGATTTAATTAACCAAGGTTAGATAAAGTAAGCACCATCCAACATAGATTAACTTAAGATCGGGGATTGAACCAAGCTAAACAATCCATCAAAAAGCTTTAATAAATTATTTATTCTATGTGATCCTCTTTGAATACATGATAATAAAGCTATCACCACATCAATATCTAAATCAAATTAAGCAATTCAATCTAGATAAAAATCAAAAGAGGAAGAAGAGAAACTTGAATAACAATTAAGCAATATGAACAAGCGAAACAAGATCTCCAAATTAAACATCAAGATGGCTAATCCCTTGGATTGATTATAAGAGCCTAGCCTTCCAGGGATGGGAAGGAAGAACTAAGAAATAAAAGAACAAAAACGAAATTTAAAGAGAATGAAGAAGAAGAGAAAGAAAACTCTCACAAATATTCAAACTTTCTTCAAACTTACTTAAAATTGAATCCATGATAATACAAAGAGATTGGCTCTATTTATACTAATCCTAGAAGCCAATTTGTACATGTACATAATCTGAATACAAGCTATAAAAATATGGAAATTGTCAAATATGGAAGCTTGATGCATGGTTGGTGGGTTGGTGCATGGTAGGTGGGTTGGTGTATGGTTGGTGGCTTTTAGTCAGCAACTCTTATCCGACTTCTGGCTTGATTTTCATGATCTAAACGGTACATTTTGGCTTGGAGGTCTCATGAAAGTTGTAGCCAGTTGTCTCCTTGAAATTTTGCAATTGGAATCATGCCATTTGGACGTTTAGAACTCCAGATATGCCAAAAAAATGAACCTACCTCATGTTGGGTTGGAAGAACGTGTTTCCAAATTCAAACCAACTTGTAGCTTCATTATTATGCCTAAAATGACATCTATTGACTAAATGGTTTTCAGTGAAGTTGGAGATATGAGTCTTATCTATCCAATGGCCAAGTTTCAGCCCTAGAGGAGGCCTATAGCTCACTATGTAGTCCAATATGTACACACTGCCCAGATTTTCGTGACAGCAAACACACTCTGCATTGCAGGGATATTGTGGACCCTTATAATTCTGATCCAACTCTTGAGTTCTTCATGAAACTTGTAGAGAATTGTCTTAGCTTTCCAAAGACACCAAGATCACCTCAAATGGATCACCGAGTCCCAAGTTATGGCCTAACCAAGGAAGAAAGGTCAAAATCTATCAAAATCCGAAAATTATTCAATATTTGCATTAGAGCCCAATGAAGCCCAACAACATTAAACTCATCTAAAATACTAATATTGGGCACAATAAACATCTAATAAAGCCTAATACAAAGCTAAAATAAGTGTCTCAAATTGATTGATCATACACCGATCATTCTGCACTTAAGTATCTCATGAGCAAAAAGTAGCAAAGCCAAGACTTATCCGTTTGATACTTCTCTTACAAGAATTTGACATGGAGATTCTAAACAAAAAAGGGATCGAAAACTTAGTTTCGGATCACCTATCCCGACTTGAACCACCGGTGAATGAGCAGAATAACTTGCCTATTGACGATTCATTCCCTGATGAACAACTGCTAGCCATTTCAGAAGAGAATACTCCTTGGTATGCTGACTTTGTGAATTACTTAGCTTGCGGAGTCCTACCACCAGAAATTAATTATCAACAGAAAAAGAAATTTTTCTCTGATCAAAAGCATTTTGTGTGAGATGAGCCATATATCTTTCGGAGATGTGCTGATGGTATCTATCGAAGGTGTGTCTCAGAGGATGAAGTTCAAAATATATTGAATTGCTGTCATTCTTCATCTTATGGAGGACATGCTAGTGCCTCAAAGACAACATCCAAAGTTCTTCAATCTGGTTTCTTTTGGCCTCATATTTTCAGAGATGCTAGAAATTTTGTAATTTCTTGTGATAACTGTCAAAGAACTGGAAATATATCTAAGAGGCATGAGATGCCTTTGAACAACATTCTGCAAGTTGAAATTTTTTATGTTTGGGGAATTGATTACATGGGACCTTTTCCATCCTCCTATAACAATAAATTTATTCTTGTAGCCGTTGATTACGTATCTAAGTGGGTAGAAGCCATTCCATCCCCAACAAGTGATGCAAAGACTGTGATCAAGCTATTTAAGAATATTATTTTTCCGAGGTTTGGAGTCCCTAGGGCAGTGATTAGTGATGGTGGTTCACACTTCATTGAGCGACAATTTGAAATCCTTTTTAAAAAATATGGAGTCACTCATAAAGTTACTACACCTTACCATCCTCAAACCAGTGGCCAAGTAGAAGTATCTAATAGAGAGATCAAGAGTATTTTCGAGAAAACTGTATCTAGATCAAGGAAGGATTGGTCCTTGAAGCTGGACGATGCTCTTTGGGCTTATCGCACTGCTTACAAAACTCCTATTGGGACGACTCCGTTCCAATTAATTTATGGTAAGCCATGTCATCTTCCAGTTGAGTTAGAACATAAAGCTTTCTGGGCTATCAAATTTCTCAATTTTGATATGAAAACTGCTGGGGAGAAAAGGAAGCTTCAAATCCAAGAGTTAGATGAACTGAGGCTTGATGCCTATGAACATGCCAAATCTTACAAGGAACGAACCAAGTGTTGGCATGACAAGCATATCATTCGCAGAGAGTTTCGTGAAGGAGATCTTGTGTTGTTGTTCAACTCAAGATTGAAACTATTCCCAGGAAAGCTAAGGTCAAGGTGGTCAGGGCCGTTTCAAGTTCGCCAAGTATTTCCTTATGGAGCTGTTGATGTATGGAGCGAAGCAACGGGATCCTTCAAAATGAATGGGCAAAGATTGAAACGTTACCTTTGTGATGAACCAGTAGAGAAGGGAGTGCAGCACCACCTTCTCAACCCAATTGCTCCACATTGAGAATTACAAGGGTCTAGCTCAAGACCATAAATAAGCGCTTCTTGGGAGGCAACCCAAGTTTTATTTTATTGCAATTTCATTTTCTTGTGTTTTGTGTTTGTTAATTGCTGAAAATTTCATAATTGTAGGGCAATAATCACTTACTGATAAGTGGTAATTTTTTTTTTGTTTTTTTTTTGTGTAGGTTGGACCTAATGGTGGACTTAAAATGGTAAATATCCAAAGACCAGTTGAACCACGGCTAGGCCGTGGTATGGACCACGGCTATGGTGAAGGCAATTTTAATAAAAAAAATTGAAGTCCAGAACCAACCACGGCCAGGCCGTGGTGGTGGCCACGGCTGTGGTGGCTGCAGGAAATGGAAAACCAAATGGTCGAGATAACCACGGCCTGGCCGTGGTGTAGACCACAGCCGTGGTTCATGGCCAGGGGGGATTAAACCCCACGAACCCTCCTCAAGCCTCATTCCTCTTGTTCTTCTTCTTCTTCCTTTCTTCCCCATCCTCCATACCCACACCTCCAAACCTCCATTACTCCCTCATTAACTCACAAAACCTTCATAAACCTTCACATTTCTCCATCAAAAACACCTAACCATCCTCATTTTTCACTTCTTCTTCCTTCTTCTTCTTCTTTCTCATCCCTTATTCCACCATAGCCAAACCTCAAGTTTCTCCTATCTCCCCTCCATTGCCATTTCTTCCACCATAACCACTCATTTTCTTCACTTTTCACCTTACCTAACCATTCTCAACCAAACCCATCCATCAAATCCTCCAATTTGGCCTTGAATCAAAAACCCAAAATTTAAGAACCCTAAGTCCCAAATTTCAAAATTCCACGAATACAAGGGGATTCTTGCTAAATTTTTTATCTACATTGCATTTGGAAGTACCAATGGTTAGTAAGAGACAAAGAATGGATCAATCCTCATCTTCAAGGGCACGTGGTACTTCTTCAAGAGGTAATTCTTCTACCCCTAACCCTTATGGCATTGTGTTTAAGGATAGAGAACAAAGGGATAGATATAATGTGCTTGTCAAACGAAAAATTGTAAATACAAAATAGCAAGATGTCCAAGTTTTTGAAACTCTAGGATTATCTGATGACATTGCTTGGATGTTAGAAAATGTAGGATGGAGCACCTTTGCTCACACCCGTTATGTTACTCTAATAGGCCCTACATTGGAGTTCTTAAGCTCCCTTGATGCTGACATTCTGCAAGGGAAAGGGTGTGAAGAAGGCTGGATAACTTTCCGGCTATTCAATAATGATCATGTTCTGAATCTTGAGGAGTTTAACTCCATTTTTTCTTTGCCTGTTGGTGGGCATAGACGTCTGCCCACAGAGTTTAGAGCCGGTTCATTCTGGAGTGAGATTAGTACAATAGGTGCAGGTGCCTATGACTCTTCCAAAGCTAAGGCCACTACCTTAGTAAACCCCTATTTTCGCTATCTTCACCGCATAATGGCTAATACTTTGTTTGGTCGCGGGGATAGTGATGGATCCGTCCGCCAGGATGAACTTCTTTTCCTTTGGGCTATGTTACATAGTGTACACCTAGACATAGGGGCACACATGGTGAGGCACTTACTGAAAGTAGCCAAAAAAGGAGATGGCACTATAGTCATTAGAGGGCTTATAATTGCAATAGCCGACCATTTTGATTATGATTTAGATGGCTATGCGAAAGCCGAGGGACGAACTAGAATTGATCTTACTGCATGCATAGCCATGAAGATGATTGTTCGGGGGGAAGACTCATATTGCTTGGTTCTTCCTCACCGACATCACCCTCTACCCCTTCCTAACCCTGGTGCCATCTCACCAAGAAACCCTGCAAACTTGCGTGTGCCAGCAACGGATGAGCCTGAACCAATTAATGTTCAGCAGCCTTTTCACCCACCACCACAGACTAGGACATCTAGGTCTTCTTCATCTTCTGCAGGTCCTTCTGATGATGCCTTTACTCGGCTCTATACCTCTTTGGATGCCATTCAGGCCGAGCAGGCACACATTCATGCAGATCAGGAGCATATCCAAGCCGAACAGGCTCAGTAGAAATTGATAATGGAGCAGCTCCAACAACAAGGTCAAGGCATGGAGAGCATGATCTGTGCCATGTATGACTGGCATGTGAGCCAGCACCACTTTCCACCGCAGTGAGTCCATTCCTTTTCTTTTTCTTATCTCCTCTCTAACTTAATAATTTACATTGAGGACAATGTAAGTTTTAAGCTTGGAGTGGGGTATTTACTTTTTGTTATTTATTTTCATGTTTTCATATTACATTCTTTTGCATTATCACACTATCTTGTTGCCCCTTGATAAGTTTGCATCCTCTTGTTGAACTTTATGCCAATATGAAAGACATAATGAATTTGGAACCTAAATTTGTTATCCATGTGATAGGCTAATTACAAGAGTTGATCTTTTTGATAGTTGATGATTAGCATGAGGTTCTCTGTTTTCGTGTTTCTCATTAATTTTGCTACTAAAGGTGAGATTTGAACTTGAAAGGGGTATTTGCTTTACATTGATATTAACCCCTCCCTGTTGTTTGAGTGAATTATTGTACTCTGGGATTTTGTGCTCTAGAACTTGATTTGAAACCATTTTGAAGCAAAATAATTGTTTGCATGCTTGAAATTGATTAAGGCATTTTAGGTATCTTTCCTGGCCTTCTGAATATATTGATATATCACTACCCATTAGTTGCCCATTTTGAGCCTATTGCAATTTCTTGATACCTATGATGACATATTATTGGGTACCATTTAAAAACTAAATGGAGCAAATATTTGGTTTGAAAGTTCAAAGGGAATTATGTGTTGAGATATTCTCTTATTAAAATGAAAACAAAAAGAAAAGAGAAATCAAAAAGGAAAGAAAAGAAATAGAAAAAGATTTTGGGGATAGAAAAAAAAAGAAAGAAGTAAAGAAAGGGCTTAGCAAGAAGCTTAGCAATGTGCTTTTATGATATAATCATTCTCCAAATTGGTTCTATTGGGTTCTCTTGTTTCATTGAAAATTTTGCCAACCCTTTGTGCATACTCTCCTTTCTTTATCCTACTTAACAATATTCCCTTGGCTAAGTTAAAACCCATACAAGACCTTTTGATTCTTGCATGCATGCAATTTAAAAAGTGGAAATTTGGTTTCTTATCAAGCTTATGGAAGTGCTTTTTCTTAAGAGGATCTTGAGTGATATTTCTTCACCCTTAGATATTTTGAGAGTGGTTAGGTGAGTGACCCAATTGATGAGAAGTATGAAATTATGGAACCTAAGCCTCTAATCGGACTTTACATTGATCATCTCTATGTTTGTAACACCCTCGGTAGGATATCACATTTAACGAAATATTAAGTTTAAAAATTATTTTATAATATCTGTATATAAAATATGAGTTCCAAAATTTCTTTTCGCGGATATAACATTAATCAAACAGAATAGTAATAGTAATAATATACAAATTGAGATATGAATAATACGCATACTTTATATTACTTACTATTTAAGTTTATTGGTAATACATAATACAAATCATAAGTAGTGACAAGAAAATAAATCAACATACAATACTAATATATTAATATTATCTGGCCATCAAAGTCTACCTACGGAGAAGGGTCCTCCTCCGGATCCTCCTCAGGATCTTCCTCCGGATCCTCTTCGGGATCTTCTTCTGGGTCCTCCTCCGATATGGGCCTTTCGGGTGCAAGCCATCCAAAGTTAGTAGGCCTCCTTACAGAAATTCTAGCAGTTCTACGCCTAGGAGTTCTAGCGGAAGAAACTTCAGAGTCTTCCTGGGGAGTATACTCAGTGCCAAAACCCCACAAATCCCTTATTGGCATCAACATTTCTACAAAGCAAGTAATAGTAAATGAACTAATAGGATTCCCATGACGGGTCCTACGGAGTGTGAGAGATATGTCTCCAACATACTCTACGCATTCCGTTTCTAAATGTACGCGCCACGCCTGTGGACCTCCGTGGAATTGGACTTGGATGAATCCCAAGAATTCACGCCTGTCGCCCATCTTGGTCTTCATAACCAGATCACAAATATAATAATATAATAGAATGGGTGAGATTCTAATATCATCATAAACCAATCAAGCAGTATAGAAAAGATAGTACAACCAATCTACACAACATAATAACTATTTAACAGTTATACCTATTATCACATCAATTTTGACATAGACCAAGATAAAGCAACAGTGTAACAACTGACTATGCACATACTCAATGATTGACCCCTACTCCATGGAGCTATACACAACAGTCGGAGAGAGTGATTGGGAGTACATGTTCCGTATCTCATTAGCCTCAAAAGTGCAATATAATCTCAATTGCGCAACTTGGCTCACGAGAACACTCTCCACCAATCGGGAATAGGATAGTGTCTGGTCGGGATCGTTCGGTGTATTGCAATCATATTACCACGGCACAGCGGTGCTTCCAACTAGCCCCCTGTGGAGTTTCCGCACCCCGACGTCCCCAAGATCATTCATAGATCTTCACTACACAATTCGCACCCTTACTACGGTGTCACTCAATCTCCTCGGCATTAAAGCCTTGACCACAAATCTTTACAGACTTTTCTTAATGCAACACACAAAAATGCAATTTATTTATAAACGGAATAAAACAATCCCCTAGGAATTTCAAAATCACGTAACACTATAGTTACGGTTTTTCAAACATATAACCCTCCTGTTATAGTTTTTCTGTCATGTAACATTTTTGTTACGTTTTTCACTCGCGTAAAACTATTTTTCTGTTTTTCAAGTCGGGTAACTTCAAGTTTAATATTTTTCAATCGCGTAAGACAAAATAATTATTTTTCAATCGCATAAAGCTTTTTCTGTAATTTCCTAATCGCGTAAGACATAAATATCATATTTTAATCGGTCTAGGCTTAAAGATTCACTTTTTAACAGCAAAAAGGTTTTCTGTAAATTCCAAATTGCGTAAAACATATTCTGTAGTTTTTTAATTCATAAGGCATAAATAAATCACTTTTTAACCGCGAAAGGGTTTTCTGTAAACACCAAATCGGGTAAAGTGTTTTCTGTACATTTTAATACATAAAGCATAAATAAATCACTTTTTAACCGCGAAAGGGTTTTCTGTAAACACCAAATCGTGTAAAGTGTTTTCTGTTCATTTTAATACATAAGACATAAATAAATCACTTTTTAACCGCGAAAGGGTTTTCTGTAAACACCAAATCGGGTAAAGTGTTTTCTGTCCATTTTAATCGCGTAGAGCTTTAAAAATCACTTCTCAACTACGAAAGGGTTTTCTGTAAACTCCAAATCGCGTGAAAGTGTTTTTCGTGAAAACGAAGCTATTTTGAGCTTATTTAATTATTTCCCAATATATTATCATTATTACTGATAAAAATCAATTAAAACAGCATAAGTATAAATTAAAGCATTATTTCGGCTTTGTTTAATAATTTCGCTCTTTTCTATTTATTTACAGAAATCATTAACTTAATTAAACATCCCCTAATTAATTAAGTTAAACAATTAATAAAATAAACTCCTTTGTAACTATAGAGTGTTTAAAATGTTCAAAGGTCTTTGGACCAAAATCCATCATTTTTCCACCATGATTTCCATAACACCAACCAACCATATGTATGTCCAAGAAATATTATGCATCTAATATTACCATATATGCAATATTTCAAAGCCATAAAAACACATAGGCTAAATAAAGCATATAAACACAAAACACAAATCATAAATCAATAAACATAAAGCATAAACAATTTAAATATCAATTATAACTACTCACATGAAATTTTAAGAACATGAACCATAATCATATTTTCCTACCACAAGATTGGTTGATAAAGAAAACTCTTCCTTACCTTGGTTTAAAATTCCTCAAGAGAACTTTGTGAAAGTTTTTTGTTCTTCCACCAACAAATATCCTTTTGATTCTTCAACTTTGGGTTTTCTCAAGAAACTTTCTACACAAGATCTTCCTAAAATGAAGTTTGGATTCTAAAACTAGAAATGGAACTTGAATCACAAATTTGGGAGAAAAGCTCAAGGGCTTGGCCGTGACTTTAGAGAGAGAAAGGAGAGGAAATTGGTGAGTTTTCAATGGTGCTTGAATGCTTATTTATAGGCAAGGTTTAGGATAATTTGGTAATTAAAAAGTTTATAGGAAATGACATTTTTATCCCTCCCACTTGTTTGTCCACCCACCTTGAAGCTTGTAGAAGTTTGGATAAGCTTGGAGAAGAATGTGTATTCTACGTATAAATACTAGTATGTATCGTCAAATAAAAAATAAAATACGCCTAAATTTTGTTTCATGATAAAATCCCTTAAAATAGAAAATTTCTAAATCTGTTCCCGGATTTGAGTTTCGTAAACTCTCCAACTCCTAATAAATGGTCAAAGCATTTATGGGTCAAAATTTTAAAATTATTATTTTATTATTCGAAATACCTTCGGTTTAACACATAAGGTCAGCAAAAACTAAAAATTCCCAAAAATAGAAAACTTAAGAATCTGGTCTTAGAATCGAGTTTCGTGACTTTCCCCGGCCCTAATAAATAGTTAAGGTATTTACAGGCCAAAAATATAAACTTTTATTTTTATTTTCTGAAATTGGCCCGAATCGACACATAGCGTTCAAGAAAATACACTAATTTTAAATGAAGTTCAGAAAATTTCCCAAAAATCATCATAAATCACAAAAATTGAGAAAATCAATATTTCAATTAAAAATAGAAATTTCGGGGTGTTACAATGTTCATTGAAATGTTATGACTATTACTTGGATCTGTTGTTCTTTGGGTTCCTAATTCATAGTCATATTTTGAAAATTCTGATCTTTATTTGGCTTTAGTAATTGCTTGAGGACAAGCAAAACCTTAAGCTTGGGGTAATTTGATGTGTGTGATTCTTCATGTCATTTTGAGTTTAGTTTGCATACATTTCATTATCTTTTTAGTACATTTATTCACTTAATCCTCCGTTTTTGTTTTAATTCGGATAACTGCAATGTGTTTATGTTTAGTTGCAGGAATGGTGCAACATTGAAGCTTTGTGGAGCTGCCAAGAGGTTGTCGAGACCCCGTCAAATAATAATAATTACCGATTCACAAACTAATTTGTAGTATAGAGCATGAACCGAATCGTCTCTCAAGGATCCAAAAAGAACAAATATTTAATCAGATCAAGATAATTAAAAGGGGGGTTTAGATGATTTGAAAAGAAAATACACTAATTGAATTAAAGGAAAGTAATTAACAAATTAACCAATCCAAGGAAATTTTACCGATCTTGAGTTTAATCCATCATTGATCACAAGGAATTCACTTAATTGCTAACCATGTTCTTGGCCTTAGATCATATCAAGACGCCTCAACATGATCCAAGAATCCTCTACTAGATAAGTATCTAGAATTTAATTAACCAAGGTTAGATAAAGTACGTACCATCCAAACATAGATTAACTTAAGATCCATAATTTAACCAAGCTAAACAATCCATCAAAAAGATTTAATAAATTGTTTATTCTATGTGATCCTCTTGAATACATGATAATAAAGCTATTATCACATAAACATCCAAGTCAAATTAAGCAATTCAATCTAGATCAAAATTAAAAGAGGAAGAAGAGAAACTTGGATAACAATTAAGCAATATGAACAAGTAAAACAAGATCTCCAAATTAAACATCAAGATGGCTAATCCCTTGGATTGATTATGAGAGCCTAGCCTTCCATGGATGGGATGGAAGAACTCAGAAATAAAATAACAAAAACGAAATTCTAAAGAAAATGAAGAAGAAGAGAAAGAAAACTCTCACAAATACTTAAACTTTCTTGAAACTTACTTCCAAATTGAATCTCCTAATACAAAGAGGTTGGCTCTATTTATACTAATCCTAGAAGCCAATTTGTACATGTACATAATCTGAATACAAGCTATAAAAATATGAAAATTGTCAAAAATGGAAGCTTGATGCATGGTTGGTGGGTTGGTGCATGGTAGGTGGGTTGGTGTATGGTTGGTGGCTTTTAGTCAACAACTCTTATCTGACTTCTGGCTTCATTTTCATCACCTAGACGGTGCATTTTGGCTTTGAGGTCTTCATGAAAGTTGTAGCCAGTTGTCTCCTTGAAATTTTACAATTTGAATCATCCCATTTGGACGTTTAGAACTCCAGATATGCCAAAAACACTGAACCTACCTCATGTTAGGTTGGTAGAACGTGTTTCCAAATTCAAACCAACTTGTAGCTTCATTATCATGCCTAAAACGACATCTATTGACTAAATGGTCTTCAGTGAAGTTGGAGATATGGATCTTATCTTTCCAATGGCCAAGTTTTAGCCCAAGAGAAGGCCTATAGCTCACTATGTAGTCCAATATGTGCATACTGCCCAGATTTTCCTGACAGCAAACCCACTCTGCATTGCAGGGATGTAGAGAATTGTCTTAGCTTTCCAAAGACACCAGGATCACCTCAAATGGATCACCGAGTCCCAAGTTATGGCCTAACCAAGGAAGGAAGGTCAAAATGCATCAAAATCCGAAAATTATTCAATATTTGCATTAAAGCCCAATGAAGCCCAACAACATTAAACTCATCTAAAATACTAATATTGGGCACAATAAACATCTAATAAAGCCTAATACAAAGCTAACATAAGTGTCTCAAATTGATTGATCAGGAGCCAAAACGGAACTACCCTGAAGAGATACTGAGATCTCAAAGTTAGCTAGACTCCTGAGGAGTAATTTGAGCATAACTTGAGCTACAGAGGTCATTTTGAGGTGATTCTAGTTGCTATGGAAAGCTAAGACACAAGGCTACAAGTTTGATGTTGGACACTTTGGCAAATTTAACAAGATGCTTGATGAACAGAGGGAACCACGGTCATGGTGTGAGGGAATCACAAAGCTGAAGATTTCTGAGGCAGAACCAACCACGGCGAAGCCGTGGTGGCCACCACGACCGTGGTTGGCAGCCTGCTACATCAGCAAGTGAGAAAAAAGGCCCTGCAGGCAGCCCATTCCTTCTCTTCTTGCCTGAAAAGAATTAGGGTTGAGAGAGGGGAGTTTGTATGGAATAAAAGGCAAGCCATTAGGGTTGAGTGGGTGTCTTTGGATGGGAGGAACTTCACAAGAGTAGCCAAAGATTTTCTGCAGAGTTTTTCTTCTCATCACTTCTAGTCTTTGTATTTTATTTTTCTGAATGGTGTTCATCATTGTTATGGTTTGTATTTTGTTAAACATGTTTGAGTAGTTCTTTGTTCTATGAATTGGTAGTAACCCGATGGTGTATTAACAATGCTTGATGTATGAATTTGCTATCTCCTCAATGATAAGTTTATCTTGATTTAGTTTTTGGCACACCAAGTGTTTGTGAAAATGCTGGCCACATTGTTTGCATGATCTTAGTCATTAAGGGAAAAACTGAAAGGTAACTCTTGATAATTGAACTCCATGAACTGAACTTGAGCTTTTAAATCACGAAAGTAGATCAAAACTCTCGAGGCTTTCTTTGAATCATATGCTCTTAATGGATTCTTTCTAATTTGATTATCATGAAAATAGAAGTTGAGTTAGATTGAATACGTTATTGTATTCTGAAAGGAAACAATAATTCTTTAGGATGATTCGTCTACAAGAGTAACTTAGTTGAGAAGAGGTGATAAGATTACAGACTTGTTAATTACCATCGTGGTGAACCCATATCCTAGATTCCTTAAAAACCATATTTCTGTACACTGTTTTTCTGCATTCATTCCAAAAATAGAGATTCTTATTTGTTTCCAGATTTTAGTTTCTATGTTCTTGTTCTATCACCACAATTTTATAACATTGGTTTCACCTAGTTAATCACAATTAAGGGTAATTGTTAATCATAATCCAAGTCCCTGTGGATTGATATTTTTACTACTTGACGAAATCGTGCACTTGCGATACAAAACACATGAAGTGCATCCTGATATTCACCAACTAATCAGCGATTAAATTCAAAATGTCTACAAGTAGTTTGAAGGGCTACTCAAACTCTACTTTCCACAAGGCCCTCCTCCTTTGCCTCCTTCTCAATAATCTTTTATTTTCTAAAAAATTCTTTACAAACTTCTTTTACGAAAATTATTTTATTTATTTCCTTCATCTTTCACTGACAATGAAGTTTTTTTTCTCACTATTTTTTCTGATAACAAAAGGGGCAGAATTGGGAAATAAAGTTTGATTTGTATACACTTATACATGAAATGAGAGTAAAAATTGAATTTATTTAGCATATATATGCTCTTATTCTATTGCTTGCTATTAGTATTTCAATCAGATATAACTTGTTCTGACTTTGCTATTGCTAAATCTGATATTGTTCTAACAACAAAATTACATTGTTACTCTGTTTATCTAATCTAAATCATTTTGCCTTGATTCATAAATGAATATCTTGCTATGATACTGTTGTCAAAGTTTTACTCTAATATTACTAATATAAATCATTTCTATGCAACTGGAAGAATTATTGGACTAACAATCTTATTATATTCTGTTATCTTACTAAGTAGTCTTATTACTCTAATAGGTTTTAAACTCAAACCTTTTATTAGTCAGCTCGTCCAAAGGTAAGTAAAAATCCTTTTTGAACGAAACTGATAAAAATTATTCTTATGTCACATGCGTCCAATATTCTTGCGTACAAATTTTATACAACATGTTCTTAGGGGAGTTTACATTCTTTTTAAACTAATAAATATTTTTGTTCAATCAAATTTAATATTATTTGTCATCATCAAAAAAAGGGGAGATTGTTGGAACCAAAGATGTTTTCAAGAAACTAATATTGGAAACAATGTCTATTCAAAGAAATTAGACCTCTAAAATGTTTTGAAGATAACAAAAGGATATTAAATTGAAGAGAACAAGTAAGTTGTGTATTTGTCTATGAAGTCACATCTTTTAAAATCTTAAATGTCGAATTCATTTGGACAAAAGACAAACTTTACTAAAGACAAAATCTCTTTTAATCAATGTGCGTCCAATACATCTTCATTATATGTTTTCTCTTTAAAGCAGTTTCATCCAAAGCATTTCAAAGACAAGCAAAACAAAGTGCATTACTACTGATGAGATCTTTGACAAATGCGACTTTCGAGAAATCAACTATGTACGCTGGAGCAAACACTCCTAACAACTACAAAGACTAGCAAATGAGAACTTTTTGGGACCTCAAAAGAATCAAAACTGAGGTTTCATATTCCTCGCTATTGTTGATAATCAAAGTCACTTTTCAGAAGTAGATTAACACGTTATCAGCATTATGCATTTAATACTTCTCAGAACGGTAATAAATATTAATTGGACGAAGAAGAAGCTTAAGAAGACAACTTCATTTGCTCACTACCTAATACAAAGTCTTCGAAGAAGAATAGAGAGTGATTAAAGAACATCAACAGAACAAGAGAAAATTCAAAGCTTCACTCTATTATTATTATTTCTTCTTCTTATTCTTGTAATAGAGTTTTACTTGAGCTTAATTATTTATCCTCACTTGTTGTGAGTTAAACTCAAGTGTTTTTAAAACACCTTTTTTTCTATTTGTTGTTGAGCGTGAAGAGGCTGAGTATAAAAGAATACTTGGTGATTAGAACTTGAAGAGGTTTCAGCATACTTGTTGTGCCCGACAAGGCACTGAGAAAAATACTTGTAAACATTGAAAGTTTAGTGGAAAATCCATCAAGTGGAAGGGACTGGACATAACTCTCAGTTTGTGAGAGTGAACCAGTATAAATATCTGGTGTAAGCTTTTTTTTTCCCTTTCTGTGTTATATTTCTTGTTACTAACTTCTGGTGATTGATATTATTTTTCGTAACTAATCTTTTCTAAAAGGATATAATTTTCATCTTGCGTCTAATTACTTTAGAAAAACTCTCTTTGAGTCTAACGGATTGTAAAGAGTTTCTATTTTGTCCATTCTCATAAACTTTATAGCAAAGTTATCTTTTGAAAGATTATTTTAGTAAAAGTTTTCGAAAAAGGTTAAGAAACATAATTCAACCCCCGTTCTTGTATTTCACTTGGTTATTTCAATCTCCATCAACCAACCAATCAAACCCTTCCCCTTGATCTCCCACAAAACTCGTGTAAAATCGTGTGTTGTCTTTAGTGTCATTTGGACTCATAAGGGTTTATTGTGCGACACCATGTCGTCTTGAATCCTATGCAAGAGTGGACATAATTTGGAAATAATATACTTAATCTCTTCTTTAATTTTAATAAGTTTTCAACTTGTTTAACGAGTCCTAATAATTTTTAATTATCCATACAATGACCAATGAGACTGATTGTACGACTTGTACCGTCTTCATTGTCATTTGGATTCATAAGGGTATATAGTGCGGCCTGGTGTCGTCTTGAATCCTATAATCTCTTTTCAAATTAAAATCAAGCAAACCATAATCATTTTATATAAAGAACTACATGGCTTTGAATTCCCCATTGTATACATAGGAGCTCAAGTCAAGCCAAACTTTTAATTTTTATAATTTAGTTTTTCTTTAATTTGTGAATCTTTGTTTACTTTTTCTTAAGGGGTAAATGATCCGAGTTCTGAGCTCGATCAAATAGTAAAAATTGGTTCAATTCAAGATTTGTAATAGTAGTGAGTGACCTAAGTCGTCTCCCAACAATCTAGATGTAATTTGATCAAATCAAGTAGTTAAAAAGAGGGGACTTGAAAGTGATTAACAGAATTAACAAAAGTAAAAGAATTAAAGTTGTAAACAAATCTAAAGAAACAACCAATCAAAGGAAATTGACTATTCTTGTGTTTCATTCATCATTGATTTCTAACAATTCATTTAATTGGGAACCGAGTTCTTAGCCTTGGATTACATCAAGACGCCTCAAAGTAATCCAAGAATTCTCTACTGGATTAAGCATCCAGAATTCGATTAATTGAGGTTAGACGAATTAACCACTCATCTAAGCCAAAATCAACCTTATAATCAGAATTCAGCCAAGCTAAACAATGTATCAAAACGCTTCAATACATTGCTCATCCTCTGTGATTCTTCTTAAGCATGTGATAATAAAGAAATTATCACAAGAATATTTAAATCAAATAAGCATTTAATTCGAATTTGAACAAAAGAAGATGATGAAGAAGAGAGACTTGATCAACAATTGAATCTTGCATTAATCAAAATAGAATCTCCAAATGAAACATTAACAATGTCAATCCCTAGGATTGATTAGAAAGTTCTAGCCTTCCATTGATGGGATGAAAAATATCAAAACGTGGAGAGAGAATCTTGAGATAAGGAAGAGAAAAAAAAGATGAAGAGAACAATTCAAAATTCAAAAAATGAGGGAAAGTGAAATCTAAATGTGTGCTCTGACTTCCCCCTTACAAGAATGCCACTGGATTAGGAGTAATCTAGAACCTCGAAGCTTTAAGTAGCCATCTTATTTGGCTAATTTAGGCTTAGAATGAGAGAGTTATGCCCAAATTAGTCAAAGGGGGTCAGCTAAAACGTCTTCTGACTTCACGTGGTTAGAAAGCCATCAAAACGCTATAGTTTGGGCAAATGGTCTTCATAAGAGTTGTAGCACTGCGTGTTAGATTTCACTTGGCATCGATTTCAGCTCAATGGATATATCCAACCCAAGATATGGCCCATTTACTGCATGCAGGTTGGGTTTCAGCAACAGCATCCTTTCTCTGACTTCTAGGCCCAATTTGGCCTACTAGAAATCCAAATCAGCTCTTGAGCTCTTCATCAAAGTTGTAGAGATGCCTCTTATCTTTCTTACAAGGTAAAATTAATATTTTTTAGATGTCTAGATATCAAGAGATACGTAAAATATAGAGGCAGTGTAAAAATTCAATTAATGCTGAAAAATGCAATTAAACCCAATTGAAACCCAAACTTATAAAACTAAGTCAATTCCAATCAATTAATCACAAAAGAGGTTAAAAGTTCTACATATGAGGGATTATTAATGTGTGTGAATAGTGTTTATCAAATTCCCTCACATTTAGCTTTTGCACGTCCCGGGCAAATTTGAAATTGAATTAGGAAAACAATGACATGAAACAACAAAAACTTAAAACCTAAAAATTCAAAAAGATAAACTTTCTAATGACATTCAAGTGTAACAGTTCATAAGCAAGAAAAGGATCCAAAGTTTCAAGAGATCACAACGTGCATGAGATTAAATGTCTTTACTGCAACACCCCTCGGTATTACATTAATTAAACTCTATGACTTTTATTTTAAACACCTTTTTAATTAAATTGATATTAGAAAAATATATTAAATTATTTAAACTTGTACGAAAAATGTGAGTTATATTTTTAGTTTTATTATTATTTTAAAAGGAAGTCGTTATGTAGCATACAAAAATAATAATACTTATAATCGAAATAGAAAAAAAAAACAATTTCGGCAACATAATGTACAACGATATATACATACAAGTCAAACTATATCTCCTAGGTAAGTTTCAGTGGTCATCACAGCTTAATAGCGCAAGAAGGGGAATATATATATATCATCATATGTGTGAGTCTACCCCAACCCAGCATATACATCAAGAAACAAAAAAAAATGACTCTCACTCAGAGGTCAACCAAAAATAATGTCATCCCCTAAAGATCCCCTCCTACTAGGCATAAAAAAAAATCTAAACTCGAGACTGGTCATCTGATCCCTCAAAAGGATCAGACCCTGCAGAAGACCTCGCTGATGGTCCAGGAACGTCAATAGCAGATGATCCTCTTAGAAGACGACGACGCAGTCCTCCACGACAGACGATAGGAGTGTAGATAAATATCAGTCCATGTCTAGGAGAAGAAAAAGCTGTAACACCCCAAAATTTTTGTTTTTAATTAAAATAATATTTTTCCCAAATTTTGTGATTTATGATGATTTTTGGGAATTTTTCTGAGCTTCATTTAAAATAGGTTATTTTTCATAAACGCAATGAGCTAATACGGGGCAATTCTAGAAAATAAAAATAAATAACTTATATTTTCGGCCTGTAAATACCCTTAGTATTTATTAGGACCAGGAAAAGTCACGGAACTCGAATCTAGTACCAGATTCTTAAGTTTTTCATTTTTGAAAATTTTTAAGTTTTGTTGATTTTATGTGTTAAACCGGGGTTATTTCAAATAATAAAATAATAATTTTTAAGTTTTGACCAAAAAATACTCTGGCTATTTATTAGGAACAAGGAAGTTTACGAAACTCAATTCCGGGAACAGATTTGATCATTTTCCACTTTTAGGGATTTAATGATCAAATAAAATCTTCGGGTGATTTTGGATACATCCTATTGTTCATTGGACAATAAATATTAATCTTTGTCCATTGGATAATAGCTAGTACCAGGAAAAGTATTTATTAGGACCCTTAGTATTTATTAGGACCAGGAAAAGTCACAGAACTCGAATCTAGTACCAGATTCTTAAGTTTTTCATTTTTGAAAATTTTTAAGTTTTGTTGATTTTATGTGTTAAACCGGGGTTATTTCAAATAATAAAATAATAATTTTTAAGTTTTGACCAAAAAATACTCTGGCTATTTATTAGGAACAAGGAAGTTTACGAAACTCAATTCCGGGAACAGATTTGATCATTTTCCACTTTTAGGGATTTAATGATCAAATAAAATCTTCGGGTGATTTTGGATACATCCTATTGTTCATTGGACAATAAATATTAATCTTTGTCCATTGGATAATAGCTAGTACCAGGAAAAGTATTTATTAGGACCCTTAGTATTTATTAGGACCAGGAAAAGTCACAGAACTCGAATCTAGTACCAGATTCTTAAGTTTTTCATTTTTGAAAATTTTTAAGTTTTGTTGATTTTATGTGTTAAACCGGGGTTATTTCAAATAATAAAATAATAATTTTTAAGTTTTGACCAAAAATACTCGCTATTTATTAGGAACAAGGAAGTTTACGAAACTCAATTAGGGAAGCATTTGATCATTTTCCACTTTTAGGGATTTAATGATCAAATAAAATCTTCGGGTGATTTTGGATACATCCTATTGTTCATTGGACAATAAATATTAATCTTTGTCCATTGGATAATAGCTAGTACCAGGAAAAGTATTTATTAGGACCCTTAGTATTTATTAGGACCAGGAAAAGTCACAGAACTCGAATCTAGTACCAGATTCTTAAGTTTTTCATTTTTGAAAATTTTTAAGTTTTGTTGATTTTATGTGTTAAACCGGGGTTATTTCAAATAATAAAATAATAATTTTTAAGTTTTGACCAAAAAATACTCTGGCTATTTATTAGGAACAAGGAAGTTTACGAAACTCAATTCCGGGAACAGATTTGATCATTTTCCACTTTTAGGGATTTAATGATCAAATAAAATCTTCGGGTGATTTTGGATACATCCTATTGTTCATTGGACAATAAATATTAATCTTTGTCCATTGGATAATAGCTATTGAAAAATATTTCAAGGAAAATATCTATGGCATTTATGTGGATGGGTGAGTCATTTGGGTGAGTCATGAATGCATTAAATGACATGGTGAATCACCTATGTATTAATGGCAAGGTTTCTTTTAATTACTTCTTGGTCATTACTTTTCTCCTATAAATAGCCATCTTCACCATTCACTTGAACTCACACCAAAACCTTCACTTCTTCTCTCTAAGGCTCACGGCCAAGAGCTCTTCTTCACCTCCCTAAACTCTTGCCAAAATTCTAAGTTAGTTTCTAGCATCCTAGTAGCGTTTTGAGAAACTTTGATGTTGTAAGTTTCTTGAAATACAAACTCTTTTCATGACTTTCAAGCTTGCCTAAATTTGAAGGAGCCTAAGGTGAAAATACTTTCTCTTCACTTTTAAATTTATATTTCAAAGTTTTAGATCATTGGATTGATTCATGATCATCTTATTCCATGTTTTAG
The DNA here is from genome assembly GCA_023212625.1 of Styphnolobium japonicum. Classification (NCBI taxonomy): domain Eukaryota; kingdom Viridiplantae; phylum Streptophyta; class Magnoliopsida; order Fabales; family Fabaceae; genus Styphnolobium; species Styphnolobium japonicum. The sequence goes on from JALBWW010000010.1 coordinate 5,671,195, forward strand.
AGTTTAAAAGTTATGAATTTGGTTCTATAAGGGATTTCGTTGGTGGAAGAGGGATTTTATTGGTGAAAAGCCAAGGAACTTTCACTAAAGAGGATTTTGAACCAAGGTAAGGGGGAGATTTCTCTCATCAACCAATATGGTAGTGAGGAACTAATTTATGGTTTATATTTTATGCTTTCATGTTTTATGGTTGATATGTTGTGCTTTGTGCTTTATGATTAATGCTTTGGTTATCCTATGTGTTTTTATGTTTTGAGATATATGGCATGAACTTGTTATAATTCAATTATGATTTAGCTTATGTGTGAGTAAAATGATGTATGTGTGGATAAAAATACGGTTATGAGCATGCATATGTTTGGTTGGAAACCAATGAATCATGATGGAAATGGAAAAGTTTTGAACGGAAACTATGTAGGAATGATATTCACTTTATTAAAGATTTTGTTCTTATTTTCGAAAATAAGTATATGGTTTAAAGGATTTTTCGAAAATAGGAGTGAAAATATTTAGTGATGATTTAAAGATATTTTTTAAATAGAAACACTTTCAAAAATTTGTTTGGATCTTGAAAGGTTTTCTAAAGATTAGTTTAGATTTTGAAGTATTTACTAGTATCAAACTATCTTGAATTAATGCTTACTTTTATTAAAGACTTTTATTTTTCAGAAAGTTGGAGAAAAACATTTTAGTGATGATATGATGTATAAATAAATGTTTTTCAATAGAAATGATTTTCGAAAGATTTGTTGATATTTGAAACTTACTTTTAGCTCACATAGTGAGAATAAACTTGGAAATATTTTATTTAGTTCAAAATAGCTCAATATTTGTGGAAAATGCTTTACGCGATTTAAATTTTACAAAAAATTCCTTACGCGATTAAAGAGTGATTTTAAACTGTTACGCAATTCAAAAATATTAATTTTTGAGTTACACGATTTGAAAAGCAGAAAAATGATTTTACGCGATTGAAAAACGTAACAGAAATGTTACACGATTGAAAAACGTAACAAAAATGTTGCGCGATTTATAAAACGTAACAGAGATGTTACGCGATTTGAAAACCGTAACCGTAGTGTTACGTGATTTTTGGCACCATATAATTGAGAAACAACGGTACTACTATCGGGTCGACATAGACAGGACCCTAGATAGGACAATTGACGCTATTCTTAAAGAAATGGTAGCTTGAATCTCGGAAGGATTGTGTATATATATTCTGGGAATATCTATACTGTATATATTAGTCTGCTTGAGACATTATTGTTGTAAGACTTGGAGCCTAGGAGATTGAGCTTACACCTTAGTGCGGGTGCGAATGGCCAAGTGAAGATCTTCAATGATCTTGGAGTCGTCGGGGGTCCGGAAACTCCACAAGTGGCCGGCTGGGACTGTGCCGTGGTATTATGATTGCAAAACACCAACGATCTCGACTATACACTGGTCCATTCACGATTGGTGGAGAGTGTTCACGTGAGCTGTATGCGCAAATGATTTGTTAGCACTTGTTGGCTAACTGATACGGAACATGTACTCCAATCACTCTCTCTAACTTGTTGTGTGTAGCTCCATGGAGTAGGGGTCAATCATTGGATGATTGCATAGTCAGTTGTCACACTGTCACATTATCATGATGCATATTGATATGAATTCACCCATTGTTTGATGATATGATTATATCTGTTGATTCAGTATGAAACTGTATTATTTGCTATGTTAACTGTACTATTTATTATTAATTTACCCATTGTTTGATAACATGATTGTATCTATTGAACTATATAAAGTATTATATTTTCTACACTGCTTTATTGGTATTGATAGGTGACGAGGATCTCACCTCTTTGTTGTATTGTTTTTGTATGTTTTGTATTGTTTTCTTTGGTCTTATGAAAGACGACAAGGTAGCTGGTATTCTTTCTGTATTATGAAGACGACGAAGGCATCAAGGAAGGATCTGTTTAGTTTGATTAAATTCCGTAGTGATTCTGACATATGGGGCATCCACTCGGTTACGGAATAATTAAGTGTTTAGAACATTGGTCAATAAGATGATATACAGAGTTTATAGACATTCTGCTGAATATCTTTTATGTATTTTGTTAAACAGTAGAATTAAACAATAGAATCAGATATAAATACTTATGATGTGTATTCTTGAAATCTTTTTGAGTTATTTCTTTTCTAGTTATTTTATATTATATTCGCGGAAAGAAATTTTAGAACTCATATTTTCATAGAGATAATACAAAAGGATTTTAAAAATTAAACTTGAGATTCCGTTAAATGTGACATCCAAAGGAGGGTGTTACAAAAGCAGGTCTCCTCTGAACTCCAAGTCCTCTGGAAATAGAAAGGACGATCTGATCTACAGAAAGGTCAGGTTGTGGAATAATCTGATCCACAGGTGGGTCAGGTGGCGGGGTAGTCCATATACGATGGAATGGTAAGCTAAACTCTAAGGCTAATCCTACAGTAACTCTATACTTGTGTACTCCCTCTCTATCATAATGACATCCAGTAATGTCACGAGTATAGGTGACCTGTCGACGAGCATAGTCGACTCGCCAAGCAGTATCATCATCCTCATGGAAACGGAGACGTACAATCCCCATGTGTCGGTTTGGTCTCGCCATCTTCGTAATCGTATTGAGAACAAAACATAACAAGAAAATCACATACACAAGTAAAAAGGGTAAGACACGTACTTGAACTTTATCTAGACAGCATGGCAGAATTAGAAGAAAATAACACATAATATCTTATACACCAAAGATATATATGTATATATAAATAGCTTAAAAATGAATTATGCAATGCCATGGAGTTATGCATGTGACTTTGATATGCCATTGACTCTACTCCATGGAGTTACACTGAGTGAACAGACAGAACATGCCTTAACATTGCTCATATCTAGTATGCAAATTGGCATCACAATTCGGACATTTCTGTACTGATCGCAAACAAGTAGGTAGTAAGTCAAGTTATTTATGCGCCGCGTAGACTACCACAACACGAGCTCCAATCTTCCCCGGCCACATGTAGAATTATCAACGCCCGAATAACCTCAAGATTGTACCAATCTCTACCATACAAGTTGTACTCCTCACTTAAGCTAACTCACACCTCTATCTCCGTGTAGTAGCTTTTTACACAATAGGGATCCACACCTCTATCTCCGCATGGATTCCACAATAATTCACTGTTTCTACATGATTATGATCATGAATAAAACAACAAAATTCAAATTCTCAAATCATCACAACTTTCCATATGTGCAACATAGTCCATAAAGAATTTAATATTTATAAATTAACCCTAATTGTTCTATAATTGCAATATAGTCCCTAAAGAATTCATATTTATAAATTAACTCCAATTTGTTCAATAATGGCAGAAAAGTCCGTAAAGAATTCAATATTTATATCTTAACCACAATTTATTCAATAATTACAACATAGTCCCTAAAGAATTCAATATTTATAAATTAACCCCAATTTATCCAAAAATATATATTTTTCTCTAATTTCTTATTATGACCTAGTATTTACATTAAAATTCATATTTTCTAATTAACCCTATTTTTTTCAAATTTGCTAAGATACCCCTAATTCATTAAATTCATATTTTCTTATACTTTAAACCTTAAATTACCATTATTATACAACTTGAACTTAATTCTAATTATGCCTCCCACTCCATTATCAACCTATTTATCTACATGTTTAAGTTAAAATCCAAATACTCATAAATCTATTTCATCTAATTTTCTTAATTTTCACTAATTTCCTATCAAATCTAAAATTAAACCTTAGACAAAAATTCTAACTACATTCCATAAATTCTAAAATTTTATCAACTTGACCCCTAATTTAATCTAAGCTAGTTGAAACCTTCCTAGCCAATTTAAGTTCATCCAGAAATTCTAAAAGTTTTATTTCATCACCATTTCCAACATAAATCAATTTAAATCTCATTAATTCAATTAAAACTCAATCATTCCACATAAAAATCCCAACAAGCTCTCTATGTGATATTCATAAACAACCTTGTAAATTCAATCATTCCAAGTTATCATAGAATCAATTCTAAACATATTACAAATCAACATATATGTAGAAACATAAAGCCATATTAACAATTTAAATTTGAACAAAATCCTAGGCTAGAGTTTTTCCACTCAACAACAACCATCAAGCAACCAATTCTACCTAAGCTATCTAAAGTTTAAGGGTATCTTCCCTTACCTCTTGAAGCTCCTAAGCTTGAGAGAAAAGTCTTGGTTTCTCGAAAATATTTGTTTAGAAGAAAAACTACAAAAATCCAATTTCAAAAGAATGAAACCATGAATCAAATGGAAGAAGAAAAATGAAATGGAATAGTGGAAAATAAGAAGGAAGTGGTGAAATACCTAGGGAGAAAAAAGAAGAATATGGGTTTTAGGAAACCTTTCTCTTGAACTTTTCTTCTCCTAGTCTTTCTTTTGTTTTTGGCTAAATGAAAAATGAATTTCCTCTTGGTCTCGCTTGACCGAACATGTAGGGGAAATATGTGAGAAAATTGGTGGTAAAAGTGGTTAGGTAGAATTGTGAGGTAAAAATTTAAGAGATGTGTAAAAATTTGGCTTTTACTTTTTGTGTGGACAAAATTAAGTTTAACATATAAAAATAAAATAAATGCAAAAAAAAATGGCCATCTGACTTTTCTTACCTATTTATATAATTTTCGAAAATTTTTAAATATTAAAATATAAAAATAGAGATTTTTCTTTACACTGATTTTAATTTCGTGTACCGATTTTATCATTTTTAATCCAGAAAATATTATTTTTCACATAAAATCTCAAAAATATTTTCAAAATTTCAAAATATATTTTCATAAATAAAATTATATTTATTTCAATTTTTCTCTCTAAAAATCCGATTTTGAGCAGTATAGTCCTATACCAGTAAGTTCAAAACGCAGTCCGGCGCCGTTTAAATTTTCAGTTCAAACCGAAACCCTAGCATCACATCAATGATAAGATACTTTTCCCATATTTATTTTATTTTTAATCACATAGAATAAATTTATTAACTACGTGTAAGAAAATGAGGGTGTTAGAACTCTCCCCCACTTAATAAATTTCGTCCTCGAAATTTGGCGTACCTCAAAACAAGTGGGGATATGCTTCCATCATTTTATCTTCAAGTTCCCAAGTAGCATCTTCTGTTGTTTCATTCCAAATAACCTTAACCAATGGAATTTGTTTACCTCTAAGCTTCTTTATTCTCCTATCTTCTATCTTAACAGGTAGAGTTTCGTAAGTCAAGTTCTCTTTTAATTGTACTACATCAGACTCAATTATGTGTGAAGGATCGGGAATGTATTTCCTCAATTGAGAGACATGAAAGACATCATGAAGATTTGAAAGGAAAGGTGGTAAAGCAATCTGATAAGCTACTGGCCCAATCTAACAAAGAATTTGATATGGTCCAATGAATTTGGGAGTGAGTTTTCTGGATTTTATCACTCAGCCTACCCCAGTCATCAGAGTGACTCTAAAAAATACATGATCACCTTCTTCAAATTCAAGGGGTCTTCTTCTTTTATCAGCATAACTTTTTTGTCGACTCTGTGTAGCTTTCATCTTTTCTTGGATCATCTTTACCTTTTCAGTCGCCTGTTGCACGATTTCTGGTCGTAAAAGTGCACTCTCACCATCTTGATACCAACAAAGTGGTGTCCTACACTTTCTTCCATAAAGTATTTCATATGGTGTCATCCCAATACTTGAATGAAAACTATTATTGTAGGTGAATTCTATTACCGATAGAAATTCATCCCAACTACCAGTTTTCTCAAGTATACATGCTCTTAACAAATCCTCAAATGATTGTATTGTTCTCTCTGTCTAACCATCAGTTTGGGGATGGTAAGCTGAACTAAGTCTAAGTTTTGTTCCCAAAGCTTGATGCAGATTTTGCCAAAATCTGGATGTAAATCTCGAATCTCGGTCAAATATGATACTCAAAGGTATCCCATGAAGTCTGACGATCTCCTTGATATACAACTGGGTTAACTTCTCCAAAGAATACTTGATGTTAATAGGGATGAAGTGAGCAGACTTCGTCAACCTATCAACAATTACCCAAATTGAATCGTATTTTCTTGGCATTTTTAGCAATCCTACAACAAAATCCATAGAAATATTGTCCCATTTCCATACAGGGATTTCTAATTGTTGTAGCATTCATGCTGGTTTTTGATGTTCTATCTTAACTTTTTGACACACCAAACAAGCTTGCACAAACTTGGCTATGTCTTTCTTCATACCTGGCCACCAAAACATCTTTTTCAAGCCCTGATACATCTTAGTCACCCCAGGATGTATACTCAACTTGCCCTTGTGTGCTTCTTCCAAAATCATCTTTCTGATCTCTTGCTCATCAGGAATGCACACTCTATCCTTAAATCTCAAAATTCCGTCTACACTCATTTTAAATTCCACAACTTTCTCTGTCCACAACAATTCTCTTCTCTATTGAAGAAATTGATCCTCCGCTTGTTTTTCTTGAATTATCTCCAAGAAATCACTTGTAACTGTAATTTTCCCTACACGAATCAGATTTGAAACCCTCTCAACATAGAGATTTAAATCTCTAAATTGTTCTATCAATTCTAATTCTTTTATCATCATGGCAGAACTATGAATCACCTTTCTACTTAAAGCATCAGCTACCACATTTGCTTTTCTCGGATGGTACATCAATTGGAAATCATAATCATTTATGAATTCCATCCATCTCCTTTGTCTCATGTTCAGCTCTATTTTATCAAACAAATACTTTAAGCTCTTGTGATCATAGAACACATCAAATCTGGAACCATACAAATAGTGTCTCCATATCTTCAATGCAAACACTATTGCAGCTAACTCTAGATCATGAGTAGGATAATTCCTTTCATGGACCCTCAATTGTCTTGAAGCATAAGCTACTACCCTACGATGTTGCATAAGCACACATCCTAATCCTTGATGCGAAGCATCACAATACACCTCGTAAGGTTCATTAGGATCGGGTAGAATTAAAACTGGTGAGGAAGTTAGCCTATTCTTTAACTATTGGAAACTCTTCTCACAATCCTTATTCCAAACAAAAGGTTGATTCTTTCGAGTAAGTTGTGTCAAAGGAGCAACTATTTTCGAGAACCCTTCAATAAATCGTCTATAATAACCAGCTAAACCTACAAAACTACTAATCTCAGTCACTGTCTTAGGTCGTTCCCATTGAATTACAGCTTCAACTTTAGTCGAATCTACTCCTATTCCTCCCTTAGAAATCACATGTCCAAGAAATGTCACTTCTTCTAGCCAAAACTCACATTTGGACAATTTTGCATACAATTATTTTTCCTTTAGGACCTGTAGAGTAATTCGGAGATGTTCCTCATGCTCTTCTCGACTCCTTGAATAGACAAGAATATCATCAATAAACACAACCACAAACTTATCCAAATAGGGTCGAAAAATTCTATTCATATAGTCCATGAAAATTACTGGAGCATTCGTTACACCAAACGACATCACTAAATATTCATAGTGACCGTAACGGGTACGAAAAGCTGTCTTTGGCACATCCTCAGCCTTTACTCGAATTTGATGATAATCAGATCGCAAGTCTATCTTAGAAAACATTGTAGCTCCCCTAAGTTGATCGATAAGATCATCTATTCTAGGTAATGGATATCAGTTCTTAATTGTAACCTTATTCAATTGCCGATAATCCACACATAACCTAGAACTTCCATCCTTCTTCTTCACCAACAATACAGGTGCACCCTAAGGTGACACACTGGGTTTTATAAATTGCTTAGAAAGCAATTCTTCAAGCTATTTCTTCAACTCAGTTAATTCTATTGGTGACATCCGATATGGTGCAATTGATATCGGACCTGTCCCCGGAATCAAATCTAATGCGAATTCAATCTCTCTTTTAGGTGGTAATCCAGGAATATCTGACAAGAGGTTGTCGAGACCCCGTCAGATAATAATAATTACCGGTTCGCAAACTAATTTGTAGTATAGAGCATGAACCGAATCGTCTCTCAAGGATCCAAAAAGTACAAATATTTAATCAGATCAAGATAATTAAAATGGGGGGTTTTGTTGTTGATTAACAATATTGATAAATATACAAGACTCAAAGTTGAAAACAAATCTAAAGAAACAACCAATCCAAGGAAATTTACCGATCTTGAGTTTAACTCATCATTGATCACAAGCAATTCACTTAATTACTAACCGTGTTCTTGGCCTTAGATCACATCAAGACGCCTCAACATGATCCAAGAATCCTCTACTAGATAAGCATCTAGGATTTGATTAACCAAGGTTTTGTTGTTGATTAACAATATTGATAAATATACAAGACTCAAAGTTGAAAACAAATCTAAAGAAACAACCAATCCAAGGAAATTTACCGATCTTGAGTTTAACTCATCATTGATCACAAGCAATTCACTTAATTACTAACCGTGTTCTTGGCCTTAGATCACATCAAGACGCCTCAACATGATCCAAGAATCCTCTACTAGATAAGCATCTAGGATTTGATTAACCAAGGTTAGATAAAGTAAGCACCATCCAAACATAGATTAACTTAAGATCCAGAATTTAACCAAGCTAAACAATCCATCAAAAAGCTTTAATAAATTGTTTATTCTATGTGATCCTCTTGAATACATGATAATAAAGCTATTATCACGTAGACATCCAAATCAAATTAAGCAATTCAATCTAGATCAAAATTAAAAGAGGAAGAATAAAAACTTGAATAACAATTAAGCAATATGAACAAGCGAAACAAGATCTCTAAATTAAACATCAAGATGGCTAATCCCTTGGATTGATTATGAGAGCCTAGCCTTCCATGGATGGGAAGGAAGAACTCAGAAATTAAAGAACAAAAACGAAATTTTAAAGAGAATGGAGCAGAAGAGAAAGAAAACTCTCACAAATACTTAAACTTTCTTGAAACTTACTTCAAAATTTAATCCCCTAATACAAAGAGATTGGCTCTATTTATACTAATCCTAGAAGCCAATTTGTACATGTACATAATCTGAATACAAGCTATAAAAATATGGAAATTGTCAAATATGGAAGCTTGATGCATGGTTGGTGGGTTGGTGCATGGTAGGTGGGTTGGTGTATGGTTGGTGACTTTTAGTCAACAACTCTTATCCGACTTCTGGCTTCTTCATCACCTAGACGGTGCATTTTGGCTTTGAGGTCTTCATGAAAGTTGTAGCCAGTTGTCTCTTTGAAATTTTGCAATTTGAATCATGCCATTTGGATATTTAGAACTCCAGATATGCCAAAAACACTGAACCTACCTCAAGTAAGGTTGGTAGAACGTGTTTCCAAATTCAAACCAACTTGTAGCTTCATTATCATGCCTAAAACGACATCTATTGACTAAATGGTCTTCAGTGAAGTTGGAGATATGGGTCTTATCTTTCCAATGGCCAAGTTTCAGCCCATGAAGATGCCTATAACTCACTATGTAGTCCAATATGTACACACTGCCCAGATTTTCCTGACAGCAAACCCACTTTGTATTGCAGGGATGTTTTGGAACCTTAGAAATCCGATTCAGCTCTTGAGTTCTTCATGAAACTTGTAGAGCATTGTCTTAGCTTTCCTAAGACACCAAGATCACCTCAATTGGATCACCGAGTCCCAAGTTATGGCCTAACCAAGGAAAAAAGGTCAAAATGCATCAAAATCCGAAAATTATCCAATATTTACATTAAAACCCAATGAAGCCCAACAACATTAAACTCATCTAAAATACTAATATTGGGCACAATAAACATCTAATAATGCCTAATACAAAGCTAATATAAGTGTCTCAAATTGATTGATCAAATTCCCCCACACTTAAGCTTTTGCATTCCTGGGCAAAACACATAAGAACAAAACTAAAGAAAAACAAAAAATCATATTATTAAACTAAAAGCATAAAAACTGATTATACCTAATCTAATCCACTTTCGTAGGAAAACACGATGGCACTTAGCATGTGCCACAAGCCTTTAAACCCCTAGGTGTCCCTAGTGGACGAGTTATAGTCTCGTGAAGGTTTACCAGGATGATACCCACAAACATGTAATACTTTATTTAATCAATTCAACTAATTTTTATATACAAGCATTGTACCAAATATAAACCATAATTAATAAGTCAAGTATGCTTAACAAAGAATAGTTGAATCAAACCATTTGAGAATAAAGTATAGCATAATCATGCTTTAATCAGAAATAGGCATGTTCAAATTGAGTAAAATTCCTCACAAGTGACACTCAAATCACACAAGGTGTTTAAGTTAACTGTTTACGCTCAACTCAGTCAAATTATGAAAGTATTTTACCATAGGCTTGCATATACATCAATACTCCACTACTTAGATCAAATAAATTTGCAAAAATCAAGAGGTCTTTCAAAAAGGTTGTAATGGAACTTATAAGGTGAAGGAAGGGAACAATATGGATAATAGCAGGTTAAAACCAAAGAGAATAAAAGAGCATTGAGGAGTAACTCAAGTAGAAAGAATAAAATTTTTACCCAAAACCATAAAATGCTCATTCTCTTCACACATTCCTTCCTTTTTCTATTCTTTTATTATTTTTTTTCTTTTTTTCTTTTTTTTGTTTTTTTTTTGTACCAAGCATTTCGTATCAACATACCAATTCCCCTACACTTAAATCATTGCAAGCAAAAGAACTTCTCCAATAAGAAAATCAATGCTCTCCCATTCCCTAAGGTAAGGTAAAACATGGTTTTTCACTCAAAGCTTGTAATGAGCTAAGAACAAAGAATAGGAAAATAGGCTCAGAGGGAGTTAATATTTGGATAAATGCAATGTAGGTTTATTTGGCCCAAGCAGCTAAGACAAGAAAAAATGCCTCTGTCATTTTCATGCAACATACAGACCAATGTAATCTCAAATCGATTTAATGCAAGTTCTAGAAAATAAATTCATAATTGACATCACTCATGAAAGAAAATATACCAAATGTAAGTATCAAACTTGGAAAAGCCCAAAACTCACAAAGGTATGGAACATTCACTCAATTCAATCATGCCTTCTTCCTAATATCCACAATCATATACACATGTATATCATGAAAATGATTCAACTATAAACTGTTTTGCATACTTTTATTATCAATTAAGCTCAGATTCAGCACATGCTTGCATCAAAATTAATTGAAAAGATCAAAATGAAATTTTTTTAATTTTTAATTTTTTTTAATTTTTTTTTAAATATGCAAGAACAAAATAATTTAAGACATACTATGAAATGCAAGTTAAGATGCGTCTCAAGAGCAAAACTACTCCTTACTCTGCCATCATACATCTAATAAGCTAGTAACAATAAAGATTAGCTGGTTAGTTTTTTTTTTTTTAACTAAACTATGTACATGGTATTGTCAACTATACCTCCCCCCAACTAATTTAAGACATTGTCCCCAATGTCAAAATAAAGATAGGTAGAGTGTAGAAGATCTTACCAGAATACTGTAAATCAAGCCTGAAATAAAAAAAATTACAAAAAACTAAAACCATAACAGAAAACAAAAATTCACAAAGACAAAGTCAAATCAAGTTTTTGCTTTTTGCTGCTGCTGCCTTGTTCCCAATTCAGTGGAGTCATTGCTGGATGACGTTGAGGGACAAATTCATGTAGTTGATCGAGCAATTGTTCAGGAGTTGCAGCAGTTACAAGACTTTGACGTGTCGCTTGTGAGATGAACCCTTTTTCTACAGCATGATCAAGAAAACAAAACAAACTGTCATAAAAACCATTAACATTTAATATACCTATGGGTTTTTGGTGAAAGTTCTGCTGTGACCAGGATGTAATTTGGAAGAGCTCTTCCAAAGTTCCAAAACCACCAGGTAGGGCAATAAAGGCATCAGCATTTGCTATCATAATGTTCATGCGTTGGTGCATGCAAAAGACCATTATTTCATCCCCTAATGTTTTTCCAATGGGCTTGCTGATAGATACAGGACTGGGAATGACACCAAGGACTTTGCCACCTCCTAAATGTGCAGCAGTTGCTACACAACCCATTAACCCAAGACTACCTCCTCCGTAAACTAAATGGATTTCTCTCTCAGCTAGCACTCGACCAAGATGGTGTGCAATATTTACAAACTCTTTATCTTTCCCAGGATTAGATCCACAAAAGACACAAACACTCTTGATCCGACGAACTGAAGTGACTTCCATTTTCTCTTTTTTTTTTCTTTGTTTTTTTGTACTCTCACCTTATCAATGATTTGAAGAGAGCAAAGTGTAACATTTAAAGGCATCAAAACTCAAAGGTAATAATTACACCTATAAAGGAAGGATAGATCTGTGTGTCAGATAAGTTTGAAAAATAAGCACAGAAATGATAATAGCTATATGACAAAGATAAAAGGCTAATCTATATGTGTCAGAAGAAGTTTGAAAATATGCAACGCATATTTCAAAAGAATACGGCTACTTTTGATTTGATTTTTTTTTTGAATTTTTTTTAATAAACAAGAAGAAAAAAAAAGAAAAAGAAAAAAATAAAAAATAATACTTACAGGAGGTGTGATTGTGACTCACATTTTCCTCTGGTTTTACGTCCAGTAACGGCTTGAATGCTCTCTATGGGCCGATGGTCGGCTTCCCATCCAATTTTCTTAAAAATTGGCAAACAGGGTCTTTTTGAGTCAGATTCCCGAGACTATAACGCTCATGTTCATCTTGGAATATTAGCCATAAATCAAGAAGTACTCTCTGCACATCTCCACTAGGATGCGTCTCAAGAGTCAATAGAATGTTATCTAAAGACTCCTTACTCATGCCATCCTTTATGAAGTTAATTTTATCATCTCGGTTTATAGACGTCATTCCAATTGATTTGCATTTTGTGTTACAGGTCCATCTTGCACATTTATAGCAGACCCGTAACCTTTTTGCTCTTCTCTTCTTTGCATATGAACTTTTACCTAGCCATGACATATATGAAACAAGAGCATCAGAAAATTCACCTCTGAGTCGGACCTTTGCTTCGATCAACTAGCGTATATCCGCAGGGATGCCTTTGTGCATAAGCATCCTTAATCTCTCAAACCTTGCACAATAAATGTTAGTTAAAGCATTTTGAGGGAGAGAAGGGAATCGCTTGCGGAGGTTAAAAAGCTGATTATCCATTTCGAAAGAAAGTAGAAAGAGAGAAAAAAAATTGAGTAAGATTATATACAGATTTCAGTGTTTGTGGGTAACTGATGGGACCAAAAAAAATTTTCACGGAGTACCGTTATCCGCCATTTAACCGGTGAAAAATCATCTGTCAAAGAAAAAAAAACAAAATAAAGACAGAAAAATCAAACTTTGATAAATTTTCTCACTTTGCACCGTTTTTTCTATCTCGATTCCTGTGATAACAAATAAGTCAAAGTTAGAAAGAGGAAAGAGTTAGAAAACTTGGGATGCCGCCTAAAAAGCGCTACTTTTAACGTCTTCAGCCAGCGTGATTGAAGATTTTTCACTTCGATGGGTCCTCCTCAATAATGATTCAATTTCTGGCCATTGACCTTAAACGTGGCTTTTTTTCAATAAAGATTTATATAGAAAACAGAAAATAAACACACCAGACAAAACAAAAAATAAAAACAGAAACAGAATAAAAAAAAAGTAATAAAAGACAAACATCAGCAGTACAGCAAAATAGAAGCAGAAATAGAAACAGACAACACAAACAGCAGAAACAACAACAACAGAAAATAGTAAATTGTAACAGTCAAATAAAAATAGAAACAATATTAAAAACAATAGCAAAACAGTAAAAACAAAAAGAAAACAACTAGAAAAATGAAATAAAAGTGTGGAAAGAAAACTCCCTATGGATAGCAGAAGCAACAAAATCCCGGCGGCCACACCATAGCCAGTGTAATGGATCACCACATCCAGAATCAGAGGGTTCAGTCTCCTCGGGGGTTGCTTTATTGGCTTAACTCCATCTTCAAGTAAAATCCTACGCATGCATATGGAAGGGTTAACGCTAGGAATGTCTGCAAGTATGATGGCTCTTTGATTCTCCTTAAAAATTTGCAGCAACCTCTCCTCCTCATCAGTAAGGAAGTTTTTAGCTATAATGAACTCCAATTTTGGTTGCTGCACTACTTTTGTAGATTGAATTGCTGCATTATCTGTTGAAAAAGATTCATCATGTCTCAAAAAGGCAGCAATCTCAGCACATGCATTACACAATATATCACCATCACAACAAACAGAATCATCAAAATCAGTAAAACTAGCAAATTCAACACACAAATCATCAATTGGTTTTTGCACATCAATGGTCTTATGTTCTGTAGAATCAAATTTCTGTATCTGTTGCATGCTCAACTGACTCAATGAAGATGTAAGTTGACCAACTTGGGTCTCCAAGTTCTGTACTATAGCTTCTGTTCTCTGCTAGAATTGGATGTTATTCTGAGCCACTTGTTTCACCAAATCCTCTAATGTAGGCTCAGATTCCATGCCTATTGGAGCTTGCTGCTGCTGCATAGGCTGCCGGTATAGACTGATTGGTTCAACATAAGGTTCGAACCAAGGATGATCTCCCCAATCATGGTTATATGTGGTAAAATAAGGATCATATCCAAGATGTTGGTATTGTGGTTCACCAAGAAATACACCTGTTGCATCAACAGAATGGTCATGAAATATAGAACCATCATCTTGCAATGTGGGGCATGCATATGTTGGATGATAAGAACTACAGCATATACTACAAAATCTTGCAAGTTCTTGCACAGGTAACTGATGCTGTTCCACTGCCAGTTGCCTCACCAGATAAGCCAACTCAACAAGTCTATGCTCCATCAGATTAGTAATCAAACACAAAAACAAGTCTAAATATATACACAAAATAATTACAGAAAACATATCTACAGATTTTTAAAAATTATGGGACTACCACAGAGTGGAATCTACACAAAAATTCTATCTAGCAAAATAATAAAAAATCTTAAAAAATTGAAAAAGTGGTCTAAACGATGGAATTTGGCTAAAATAGGGGTGACCTCACTATAAATAGTGAGCATTTCTCAAAATAACGTTTTCCATTAGTGTACCAAAATTCAGGTCAATCAGAGATACTTTACCGAACAGAAATTCTTGACACAATGCCCTTTACCCAATTTCAGCCAAATTTCACTTGAAAATGCTTCAAAAACAAAACAAACACAATTGTTATAGTTAGATGAAATGATCCCCGGCAACGACGCCAAATTTGACAAGAGGTTGTCGAGACCCCGTCAAATAATAATAATTACCGGTTCGCAAACTAATTTGTAGTATAGAGCATGAACCGAATCGTCTCTCAAGGATCCAAAAAGTACAAATATTTAATCAGATCAAGATAATTAAAATGGGGGGTTTTGTTGTTGATTAACAATATTGATAAATATACAAGACTCAAAGTTGAAAACAAATCTAAAGAAACAACCAATCTAAGGAAATTTACCGATCTTGAGTTTAACTCATCATTGATCACAAGCAATTCACTTAATTGCTAACCGTGTTCTTGGCCTTAGATCACATCAAGACGCCTCAACATGATCCAAGAATCCTCTACTAGATAAGCATCTAGAATTTAATTAACCAAGGTTAGATAAAGTAAGCACCATCCAAACATAGATTAATTTAAGATCAAGAATTTAACCAAGCTAAACAATCCATCAAAAAGCTTTAATAAATTGTTTATTCTATGTGATCCTCTTGAATACATGATAATAAAGCTATTATCACATAAACATCCAAATCAAATTAAGCAATTCAATCTAGATCAAAATTAAAAGAGGAAGAAGAGAAACTTGAATAACAATTAAGCAATATGAACAAGTAAAACAAGATCTCCAAATTAAACATCAAGATGGCTAATCCCTTGGATTGATTATGAGAGCCTAGCCTTCCATGGATGGGAAGGAAGAACTCAGAAATAAAATAACAAAAACGAAATTGTAAAGAGAATGGAGAAGAAGAGAAAGAAAACTCTCACAAATACTTAAACTTTCTTGAAACTTACTTCAAAATTTAATCCCCTAATACAAAGAGATTGGTTCTATTTATACTAATCCTAGAAGCCAATTTGTACATGTACATAATCTGAATACAAGCTATAAAAATATGGAAATTGTCAAATATGGAAGCTTGATGCATGGTTGGTGGGTTGGTGCATGGTAGGTGGGTTGGTGTATGGTTGGTGGCTTTTAGTCAACAACTCTTATCCGACTTCTAGCTTCATTTTCATCACCTAGACGGTGCATTTTGGCTTTGAGGTCTTCATGAAAGTTGTAGCCAATTGTCTCCTTGAAAAGTTTGCAATTTGAATCATGCCATTTGGATATTTAGAACTCTAGATATGCCAAAAACACTGAACCTACCTCAAGTAAGGTTGGTAGAACGTGTTTCCAAATTCAAACCAACTTGTAGCTTCATTATCATGCCTAAAACGACATCTATTGACTAAATGGTCTTCAGTGAAGTTGGAGATATGGGTCTTATCTTTCCAATGGACAAGTTTCAGCCCAAGAGGAGGCTTATAACTCACTATGTAGTCCAATATGTACACACTGCCCAGATTTTCCTGACAGCAAACCCACTCTATATTGTAGGGATGTTTTGGAACCTTAGAACCGATTCAGCTCTTGAGTTCTTCATGAAACTTGTAGAGCATTGTCTTAGCTTTCCAAAGACACCAAGATCACCTCAATTGGATCACCGAGTCCCAAGTTATGGCCTAACCAAGGAAGAAAGGTCAAAATGCATCAAAATCCAAAAATTATCCAATATTTACATTAAAACCCAATGAAGCCCAACAACATTAAACTCATCTAAAATACTAATATTGGACACAATAAACATCTAATAATGCCTAATACAAAGCTAACATAAGTGTCTCAAATTGATTGATCAATATCCTCTGGAAACACTTCCAGAAAATCTCTTACAACTAACACAGAGTCTCCATTCAAATCCTCCTTAACCTCCAACAAAGGTATCAACATGTAACATTGTGCTCCTTCTTTCAAAGAAGCTTCTACTTGGTTGGCAGACATAAATCCAGAAATCTCAGAGTTAGGAAAAATTAAAGTTTTGTGAGAACAGTCTAATAGGATTTGGTAGGAAGATAAACAATCCATACTGACAAGAGGTTGTCGAGACCCGTCAAATAATAAAAATTACCGGTTCACAAAATAATTTGTAGTATAGAGAATGAACTGAATCGTCTCTCAAGGATCCAAAAAGAACAAATATTTAATCAGATCAAGATAATTAAATGGGGGTTTAGATGATTTGAAAAGAAAATATACCGGTTGAATTAAAGAAATGCAATTAACAAATTAACCAATCCAAGGAAATTTACCGATCTTGAGTTTAATTCATCATTGATCACAAGGAATTCACTTAATTGCTAACCATGTTCTTGGCCTTAGATCACATCAAGATGCCTCAACATGATCCAAGAATCCTCTACTAGATAAGCATCTAGGATTTAATTAACCAAGGTTAGACAAAGTAAGCACCATCCAAACATAAATTAACTTAAGATCAGGGATTTAACCAAGCTAAACAATCCATCAAAAAGCTTTGATATATTGTTTAGTCTTTGGGATCCTCTTTGAATACATGATAATAAAGCTATTATCACATCAACATCTAAATCAAATTAAGCAATTCAATCTAGATAAAAATCAAAAGAGGAAGAAGAGAAACTTGAATAACAATTAAGCAATATGAACAAGCAAAACAAGATCTCCAAATTAAACAACAAGATGGCTAATCCCTTGGATTGATTATGAGAGCCTAGCCTTCCATGGATGGGAAGGAAGAACTCTGAAATAAAAGAACAAAAACGAAATTCTAAAGAGAATGAAGAAGAAGAGAAAGAAAACTCTCACATATACTTAAACTTTCTTCAAACTTACTTAAAATTGAATCATTTATAATACAAAGAGATTGACTATATTTATACTAATCCTAGAAGCCAATTTGTAATTGAAAATAATATGAATACAAGTTGTAAAAACATGGAAATTGTCAAATATGGAAGCTTGATGCATGGTTGTTGGGTTGGTGCATGGTAGGTGAATTGATGTACGGTTGGTAGCTTCAAGTCAGCAACTCATATCTGACTTCTAGCGTGATTTTCAGGACCTAGACGGTATATTTTGGCTTGGAAGTCTTATGAAAGTTGTATCCAGTTGCCTCCTTGAAATTTTGGCGTTGGAATTATACCATTTGGACTTCTAGAACTCCAGATATACTAAAAACACTGCACCTACCTCAAGTTAGGTTTGCAGAACATGTTTCCAAATTCAAATCAACTTGTAGCTACATTATCATGCCTAAAACGACATCTATTGACATAAATGGTCTTCAGTGAAGTTGGCGAAATGAGTCTTATCTTTCCAATAGCCAAGTTTCAGCCCAAGAGGAGGCTTATAACTTACTATGTAGTCCAATATGTGCACACTACATAGATTTCCGTGACAGTAAACCCACTCTGCATTGCAAGGAATTAGACTGTTAGAAGTCCAATCTAGCTCTTGAGTTCTTCATGAAACTTGTAGAGCCTTGTCTTAGCTTTTCAAAGTCCCCAAGATCACCTCAAATGGATCACCGAGTCCCAAGTTATGGCCTAACCAAGGATGGCCTAACCAAGGAGGAAAGGTCAAAATGCATCAAAATCCAAGAATTATTCATAATTTGCATTAAAGCCCAATGAGGCCCAACAACATTAAACTCATCTAAAATACTAATATTGGGCACAATAAACATCTAATAAAACCTAGTACAAAGCTAACATAAGTGTCTCAAAATGATTAATCACATACCTAAAATTACGTCTATGTCAGATAGAGGTAAACATATGAGATTAACCAAGAAATTTCGACCTCTAATAAAAATTGGGCAGTTTAAACAAATTGAAGCAGTAGAAACAGGTTTTGCAGTAGGTGTAGAAACAATCAGATCAAATGATAAAGAAGACACAGGTAACCCTAAGCTCTTCACACAATCATCAGATACAAAGGAATGGGTAGCGTCTGAATCAAATAGTACAATTAAAAGCTTATCAGCCATGATTCCCTCATCCTGAATAAGATCACCAGATTGAGAAGCTTGAGTTCCACTAAGAGCAAAAACTCTTCCATTGGCCACAGGTCTTTGGACGTGCGCCCTATTATTCATGTTTGTAGCAACTTTGGGAGGAGATTTACAATCTCGAGCCATATGACCTTGCTTACCACAATTAAAACAGAGTATGCCCTTCAAAGGACAATCATTAGTGTAGTGAGCTTTTCCACATTTCCAACACTTAGGCTGAAATCCTTGGGTTGGTCTTCGTCCGTTACCCCCACAAAAATTATGTTGTTGCTGTTGTACCGGTGGATGAGAATATGGTTTCTGTTGCTGATATCTATTCTTCTAATGCTGAAATGGTCCACCTCTGCCACCACTATTAATGTGTCCTCCACTAGTCTTTAATTTCTGGGTCTTTTTCATTTCTTCTATAGCGCCACACTTATCCAATAGAAGAGGGAATGATGCAATTCCCAAGGACAACACTAACTCTTTAATCTCGTATCGAAGACCTTCTTCAAACTTTCTACATTTCCATTCTTCATCAGGGTTCAGCTGAAGATATCGACAAAACTTTGCAAGTGACTCAAATTTTGCCACATACTCTGCCACAGTCATGCTTCCTTGTTGCAATCCGTAGAATTCAGTCTCCTTGGCCTGTCTGGCACTAGCAGGGAAATACTTCTCGAGGAAGTGCAACTTGAAAACTTGCCAAGTAATCACTTGGCCTCCAACTTCCAACATCTGTTGAGTTGCTTTCCACCAAAACTCAGCATCACCCACTAACATAAAAGCAGCATGAATAACTCTTCTATCATCTGGGCACCCCATGGTTGTGAAAATCTTGTCTAGTTCTTGTATCCAAAGTTCATCCTTCTCCTGATTGTGTTCTCCTCTAAATTGTGGCGGATCATTCTTCTTGAAATCTGCCAATGTATTCACATCTACAACTGAACTTTGAACTGGTGCAGGGGCTCTCTGTTGTTGAGCAATCGCAGCTGCTTGTTGGGCAATGGTTGCGGCCATCTCTTGCATAGCACGAGCAACATCAGCCATATCTCCATTTCCTCCATTTCCAGTCATACTGCCATTTTTGGCATTCCTACGTGCCATGGGTTCCGACAGGTTTTTCCATTAGAACCCATTTTCACAAAAAAAAAAAAATTCCTAGCAAACAAACTAACAAACCAATTGCTTTCGCAAAAAAGAAATACACAGAGCACACAACAATAACTTAGCATACCTATACCCAAGGAAACCCAAAAGACTCAAACCAAGCTCTGATACCAACAAATGCAACACCCCTCGATATTACATTAATTAAACACTATGACTTTTTATTTTAAACACCTTTTTAATTAAATTGATATTAGAAAAATATATTAAATTATTTAAACTTGTGCGAAAAATGTGAGTTATATTTTTAGTTTTATTATTATTTTAAAAGGAAGTCGTTATGTAGCATACAAAAATAATAATACTTATAATCGAAATAAAAAAACAATTTCGTACAACGATATATACATACAAGTCAAGCTATATCTCCTAGGTAAGTTTCAGTGGTCATCACAGCGTAATACCGCAAGAAGGGGAATATATATACATCATTATATGTGTGAGTCTACCCCAACCCAACATATACATCAAGAAACAAAAAAATGACTCTCACTCAGAGCTCAACCAAAAATAATGTCATCCCCAACAGATCCCCACCTACTAGGCATAAAAAAAAAAAATCTAAACTCGAGACTGGTCATCTGATCCCTCAAAAGGATCAAACTCTGCAGAAGACCTCGTTGATGGTCCAGGAATGTCAATAGCAGATGATCCTCTTAGAAGACGATGACGCAGTCCTCCACAACGGACAGTAGGAGTGTAGATAAATCTCGGTCCATGTCTAGGAGAAGTCAAAGCAGGTCTCCTCCGAACTCCAAGTCCTTTGGAAATAGAAGGGACGATCTGATCTATAGAAGGGTCAGGTTGTGGAATAATCTGATCCACAGGTGGGTCAGGTGGCGGGGTAGTCCACATACGATGGAATGATAAGCTAAACTCTAAGGTTAATCCTACTGTAACTCTATACTCAGGTACTCCCTCTCTATCATAATGACATCCAGTAATGTCACCAGTATAGGTGACTTGTCGACGAGCATAGTCGACTCGCCAAGCAATATCATCATCCTCATGGAAACGGAGACGTGCAGTCCCCATGTGCCGGTTTAGTCTTGCCATCTTCGTAATCGTATCGAGAACAAAACATAACAAGAAAATCACATATACAAGTAAAAAGGGTAAGACACGTACTTAAACTTTATCTAGGCAGCATGGCAGAATTAGAAGAAAATAACACATAATATCTTATACACCAAAGATATATATATATATATATATAACTTAAAAATGAAATATGCAATGCCATGGAGTTATGCATGTGATTATGATATGCCATTGACTCTACTCCATGGAGTTACACTGAGTGAACAAACAGAACATGCATTATCATTGCTCATATCCAGTATGCAAATTGGCATCACAATTCGGGCATTTCTGTACTGATCGCGAACAAGTAGGTAGTAAGTTAAGTTATTTGTGTGCCACGTAGACTACCACAACACGGGCTCCAATCTTCTCTAGCCACATGTGGATTTATCAACGCCCAAATAACCTCATGATTGTACCAATCTCTACCATACAAGTTCTACTCGTCACTTAAGCTAACCCACACCTCTATCTCCGTGTGGTAGCTTTTTACACAATAGGGATCCACACCTCTATCTCCGCAAGGATTCCACAATAACTCACTGTTTCTACATGATTATGATCATGAATAAAACAACACAATTCAAATTCTCAATTCATCACAACTTTCCATATGTGCAACATAGTCCATAAAGAATTTAATATTTATAAATTAACCCTAATTGTTCTATAATTGCAATATAGTCCCTAAAGAATTCAATATTTATAAATTAACTTTAATTTCTTCAATAATGGCAAAAAAGTCCCTAAAGAATTCACTATTTATATATTAACCACAATTTATTCAATAATTACAACATAGTCCCTAAAGAATTCAATATTTATAAATTAATCCCAATTTATCCAAAAATATATATTTTTCTCTAATTTCTTATTATGACCTAGTATTTACATTAAAATTCATATTTTCTAGTTAACCCTATTTTTTTCAAATTTGCTAAGATACCCCTAATTCATTAAATTTATATTTTCTTATACTTTAAACCTTAAATTACCATTATTATACAACTTGAACTTAATTCTAATTATGCCTCCCACTCCATTATCAACCTATTTATCTACATGTTTAAGTTAAAATCCAAATACTCATAAATCTATTTCATATAATTTTCTTAATTTTCACTAATTTCCTATCAAATCTAAAATTAAACCTTAAACAAAAATTTTAACTACATTCCATAAATTCTAAAATTTTATCAACTTGATCCCTAATTTAATCTAAGCTAGTTGAAACCTTCCTAGCCAATTTAAGTTCATCCAAAAATTCTAAAAGTTTTATTTCATCATCCATTTCCAACATAAATCAATTTAAATCACATTAATTCAATTAAAACTCAACCATTCCACATAAAAATCCCAATAAGCTCTCTATGTGATATTCATAAACAACCTTGTAAATTCAATCATTTCAAATTATCATAGAATCAATTCTAAACATATTACAAATCAACATATATGTAGAAACATAAAGCCATATTAACAATTTAAATTTGAACAAAACCCTAAGCTAGTGTTTTTCCACTCAACAACAACCATCAAGCAACCAATTCTACCAAAGCTATCTAAAGTTTAAGGGTATCTTCCCTTATCTCTTGAAGCTCCTAAGCTTGAGAGAAAAGTCTTGGTTTCTCAAAAATATTTGTTTAGAAGAAAAACTACAAAAATCCAATTTCAAAAGAATGAAACCATGAATCAAATGGAAGAAGAAAAATGAAATGGAATAGTGGAAAATAAGAAGGAAGTGGTGAAATACCTAGGGAGAAAAAAGAAGAAGATGGGTTTTAGGAAACCTTTCTCTTGAACTTTTCTTCTCCTAGTCTTTCTTTTGTTTTTGGCTAAATGAAAAATGAATTTCCTCTTGGTCTCACTTGACCAAACATGTAAGGGAAATATGTGAGAAAATTGGTGGTAAAAGTGGTTAGGTAGAATTGTGAGGTAAAAATTTAAGAGATTTGTAAAAATTTGGCTTTTACTTTTTTTGTGGACAAAATTAAGTTTAATATATAAAAATAAAATAAACGCAAAACAAATGGCCAGCTGACTTTTCTTACCTATTTATATAATTTTTGAAATTTTTTAAATATTAAAATATTAAAATAGAGATTTTTCTTTACACTGATTTTAATTTCGTGTACCAATTTTACCATTTTTAATTCGAAAAATATTCTTTTTCACATAAAATCACAAAAATATTTTCAAATGTTCAAAATATATTTTCATAAATTAAATTATATTTATTTCGATTTTTCTCTCTAAAAATCCTATTTTGAGCAATATAGTCCTATACCGGTAAGTTCAAAACGCAGTTCGGCGCCGTTTAATTTTTCAATTCAAATCGAAACCCTAGCATCACGTCAATGATAAGATACTTTTCCCATATTTATTTTATTTTTAATCACATATAATTCACAGAATAAATTTATTAACTATGTGTAAGAAAATAAGGGTGTTACATGTGGTCAGAATATTTTCCTTAGTAGGAGTAATCACTGACAGCGTATAAGGTAAGGAAGTAATGGTCAGATTCAAGGACTTCATACATGCATTAGAAATGAATGAATGGGTTGCCCCAGAGTCAAACAGTGCAATTAAGGTCTGACCATTCAGTAAGCATATACCTTGGATCAAATCATTCGCCTGTGCCTCTGCCCCACTGAGGGTATACACTCGCTCCCTGAGGGAGTGGTTTAGGGGTAGGAAATGGTGCCTTAAAAGTCTGTGGGCAATCTCGGGAAGTGTGCCCCATCTGCTGGCACTTGAAGCAAATCACTATTCGCTGTGGGCAGTATTTTGCAATGTGTCCCTTCTAGCCACAAACAAAACACACATTAGGGGTTGCTCGGCAAGTACCCTGATGCGGTTTCCGACATGTCTTGAACGGTTCCACTTTAGCCTTCTTAGTACTTCGTGCAAGCTAAATAACTTCTGTCTTTCTCTTCCCAGTTCCCTAACTGCTCTCAGCAACAGGATTGATGCACTCTTCCATAATCAAACACTTCTCAACTAGAGAAGCAAACTCCCTAATCTCAAAGCCAGCTACAGCCTTTCTCAACTCAAACTCAAGTCCCCTATCAAACTGAATGGACTTCCAAATCTCATTTGGTCCATTTTGCAAGTAACTAGAGTATTTCGACAATTCATCAAACTTAGCTGCAACTGACCAGCTGTGAGATCTCCCTGTCTCAAGTGCATAAACTCTTGTTCCTTTTGGATTCTAACATTAGCAGGGAAATACTTACGCAGAAATGTCGTCTTAAATGTCTCCCAAGTGATGGGATCCTCACATAGAAGTAATCCAGGATGAGTAGCCTCCCACCAATGTTCGGCTTCATCCTCCAATTTGTAAGCAGCAAAGATAACTCTAGACCCATAAGAAAGAACTGCTCTGATACCAAAAATGTAAGACCTATTATTTCGATGTCATTTACCAACTCCTAAGTCTTACGTGGGATTTTTTTTTTCATTATATAGAAAATTCGGCAGCGTTTCCTTTGTTTCTCATACATTACCACACGACATAAAATAAGCAATGGATTCCATTCAAGCATTTCCAACCAACCAGAGTACATATATATATATATATATATATATTCACAAACAGGAGATCTCCGATCTCATTCAAAATACTATCAGAGTACGCAAATTATACAAATGTACATTAGACACTATCCTGACTGAGCACACTTAAATATAAACAGACTGTGAACATCAACAGTAGTTCACCAGCTTTCTTGTCATATCTAAATCAGAGTAATATAATACACATCATATTATAATTACATCACGGAGCTTAACTCCACCCAAAAAAATACAAGTCTCATACTACATTCTTTCACTGAAAGTGATAGATAACAGAATCCTCCGTACTTAACCCATAGAGGGTCCGGGGTGTTCCTGCGAATCTGAGAAAGAGGGGGTGAGAACAACTTCCCAGTGAATGTGAATAAACTTGCAAGTAAAGTATGCATATAACTACAATACAAGTATAAACACAATTCAGTATAACAAGTAACACCAATAAACATATGTGATCAATCAATTTGAGACACTTATGTTAGCTTTGTATTAGGCATTATTAGATGTTTATTGTGCCCAATATTAGTACTTTAGATGAGTTTAATGTTGTTAGGCTTCATTGGGCTTTAATGCAAATATTGAATAATTTTCGGATTTTGATGCATTTTGACCTTTCTTCCTTGGTTAGGTCATAACTTGGGACTCGGTGATCCAATTGAGGTGATCTTGGTGTCTTTGGAAAGCTAAGACAATGCTCTACAAGTTTCATGAAGAACTCAAGAGCTGGATCGAAATGCTAAGGGTCCAAAATTTCCCTGCAATGCAGAGTGGGTTTGCTGTCACGGAACCATCTGGGCAGTATGCACATATTGGACTATATAGTGGGTTATAGGCCTCCTCTTGGGCTGAAACTTGGTCACTTGAAAGATAAGACCCATATCTCCAACTTCAATGAAGACCATTTTGTCAATAGATGTCGTTTTAGGCATGCTTTGTACAAGTTGGTTCTGAATTTGGAAACACGTTCTTCCAACCTAACTTGAGGTAGGTGAAGTGTTTTTGGCATTTCTGGAGTTCTAAAAGTCCAAATGACATGATTCAAATTGGAGATTTTCAAGGAGACAACTGGCTACAACTTTGATGAAGACATCCAAGCCCAAATACACCGTCTAGGTGATGAATTTGAAGCCAGAAGTCGGATAAGAGTTGTTGACTAAAAGCCACCAACCATACACCAACCCACCTACCATGCACCAACCCACCAACCATGCATCAAGCTTCCATTTTTGACAAATTTCAGATTCTTATAGCTTGTATTCAGATTATGTACATGTACAAATTGGCTTCTAGGATTAGTATAAATAGACCCAACCTCTTTGTATTAGAGGCATTCAATTTAGAAGTAAGTTTCAAGAAAGTTTAAGTATTTGTGAGAGTTTTCTTTCTCTTCTTCTTCATTCTCTTTGCAATTTCGTTTTTGTTCTTTAAATTCTGAGTTCTTCCTTCCCATCCATGGAAGGCTAGGCTCTCATAATCAATCCAAGGGATTAGCCATCTTGTTGTTTAATTTGGAGATCTTGTTTTGCTTGTTCATATTGCTTAATTGTTATTCAAGTTTCTCTTCTTCCTCTTTTGATTCTTATCTAGATTAAATTGCTTAATTTGATTTAGATGTTGATGTGGTAGTAGCTTTATTATCATGTATTCAAAGAGGATCACAAAGATTAAACAATATATTAAAGCTTTTTGATAGATTGTTTAGCTTGGTTAAATTCTAGATCTTAAGTTAATCTATGTTGGATGGTGCTTACTTTATCTAACCTTGGTTAATCAAATCCTAGATGCTTATCTAGTAAAGAATTCTTGGATCATGTTAAGGCTTCTTGATGTGATCTAAGGCCAAGAACATGGTTAGCAATTAAGTGAATTCTTGTGATCAATGATGAGTTAAACTCAAGATCGGTAAATTTCCTTGGATTGGTTGTTTCTTTAGATTTATTTACAACTTTGAATCTCCTACTTTTATTAATCTTGTTAATCAACAACAAAACCCCCTTTTCTAATTATCTTGATCTAATTAAATCTTTTGTTTTTGGATCCTTGAGAGACGATCTTCGGTTCATTCTCTATACTACAAATTAGTTTGTGAACCGGTTATTTTTATTTGATAGGCCTCGACAAACCTCTTGTCACAATTTGGCGCTGTCGCCATGGGATCCAAGGCAACTATTTGATCATTTCAAGATCCCATCTAACTCTAACAAATGTGTTTGTTTTGTTTTTGAAGCTTTTTCAAGTGGGATTGGCGAGAATTTGGATAAAGGGCGTTGTGTCAAGAATTTTGGTTCGGGCATCTCAGATTGATCTGAATTTTGGTACACAAATGGAAAATATTATTCTGAGAAAGGCTCACTGTATACAGTGAGGTCACCCTTATTTTTGCCAAATTCCATCGTTTAGACCACTTTTTCAATTTTTTAATATTTTTATTATTTTGTTGGATAGCATTTTTGTGTAGATTTTATCCTGTGGTAGTTCCATAATTTTTAAAATTCATTTGATAACTGTTTTTATTTTTGTTTAATTTTTTGGAGTATTTGTTTTTGGAATTTTTAGTGTTTTAGTTGTTATTGCTTTTCTAATACCTTCTTATGAACTGCATGCTCGTATGACTAGATCTCGATCACGGTACCTTGCATTCATTTGATCCCTGAAATTGATAGAACATTTCATACACTTCATAGAATTCATAGATTTGTTAGTAGCATTCATAGAGCTAATAGAATTACTTCGAATTGGGCTTGAACTCGACATTGCACCTAATCTTGTTGACTCTTTTAATCTGTTGAGTCTCGCTTCTCAATTAGTACTTCGTGTCTGAGTCATCGAGTCCATTGATTTTACTATGGCTGACTATAATAATAGGGACTCTTCAGAATTGGCCGCACTCTTTGATGTGAATTATCAACCTTTGTGCATTCAATATCCCGAATTTAATGTTGATTTTGAGTTGAAATCTGGATTGATACACTTGCTGCCCAAGTTTCATGGTCTTGCAGGTGAAGATCCACATAAGCATTTGAAGGAGTTTCATGTTGTTCGCTTCTACCATGAAACCTCATGGAATAGTCAAGATCACATCAAGCTAAGGGCCTTTCCTTCTCTTTGGATGGTGTCGCTAAGGATTGGTTGTATTACTTACAACCTGCCGCCATCACTTCTTGGAATGACATGAAAAGATTATTTCGAGAAGTTCTTTCCCGCATCAAGAACCGCTGCAATAAGGAAAGATATTTGTGGCATAGGGCAAATCGGTGGTGAAACTCTCCATGAGTATTGGGAGAGATTCAAGAAATTGTGCTCAAGTCGCCCACACCATCAAATTAGTGATCAACTCGCTGATCCAATACTTCTATGAAGGATTGATGCCAATGGAAAGGAGTATGATTGATCTTTTGCCAAGTGGTGGAGCATTGGTAGATAAAACTCCAAATACTGCGAAACTTAATTGCAAACATGGCAAGAAATTCTCAAGAATTTGGTACTCGAATGGGTGTCAAGAATGATAGTCAATGAAGTTAATACCTCATAGCAATCTCATCAACAAAGGGTGGAACATAGATTGGATGAGCTCACTTCTTTGGTTATACAAATGGAAATAGGACAACACTAACCACGTGTGCAAACCCCGCAAGAGTTTGTAGCATATGTTCTAGTTCCTCTCATCCTAGATTCATGCCCCACATTGCAAGATGATTCGAGTTTCAAGACCAATACGTACGCACTGGTATATTTCTGGGAAGCCAATTCAATCAGAAGAATACAAATGTAAATATGATCCATTCTCCAACACTTACAACCCTCGGTGGAGGGACCATCCCAATCGAGATATGGGAATGCATCAAATCGCAGCCCACAAAACCAAGATAGACCACCATTCCAAGCAGCTACAAGCAAGGACAAATCGGCCAGCCCACATGTCTGGACCAAGTAGACCACCATTCCAAGAGCAAGGTCCTGTAGCCACAAAATCTCGAGCCCTCATTGGAGGATTTGGTGAAACAATTGGCCACCAATAACATCCAGCTCAACAGAGAACTCGAAACCACCATTCGTAACTTGGAGACTCAAATTGGTCAACTTGCCACATCAATTCATGAATTAAAGTCACAAGGTTCGCCAATTACCCTCTCAAACCACTCCAAATCCTATAGGCAATGTTAGTGCTATAGCTTAATCTACGCGCGATGGTAAGCAAATCAATGGACCGGCACATACTTCAGATTCTACCCTTGGCCCAAAGAAACAAGATTCTACAAAGAACTCAAGTTCGCAACTAATTCGATGTCGTAGCAGATTCAAGAAGAAATGATCCTACAACAGCCTGCTGAAAATTGGATCAAATCAAGCTGAGAAAATTGATCTGTTAGGAAAAGTGAGCATCCAAAAAAGTCGAGGTTCCAACATTCCTCTTCCTTTTCCCCAACCGAATGATACACCGAGGCATATGGTTGAAACAGACTTGGATAAGGAAATTATGGAGACTTTTCGTAAGGTTGAGGTGAATATACCTCTCTTTGGAGGCAATTAAACAAATCCCCAAGTATGCCAAGTTCTTGAAAGAGATGTGCACCCATAAGAGGAAGCTAAAGGGCACAAAAGTGAGTATGGGGAGAAATGTCTCTGCTTGATTCAGCCCAACCCGCCTCCCAAATGCAAGGATCCGGTGCACTTTACCATCCCTTGCACCATAGGGGCACCAACAGCCACTCATGCCTTGCTAGACTTGGGAGCCTCCATCAATGTAATGCCAAAGTCGCTAGTTTACACTTCCTTGCATATGGGAGAGCTAAAGCCCTACCGGCATTGTCATTCAGCTAGCAACCTGAGTAATCGCACAACCTCGGCAGGAGTGTTGGAGGACGTGCAGTTCGGGTACATAATTTAATATTCTAATGATTTTTATGTGTTGAATATGGAAGATGAATCGCCTCTTCCACCCCCCATTGATCTTAGGTAGGCCATTTTTGAAAAGCCTTAAAACTAAGATTGATGTGCATGCCTGGTACCCTTTCCATGGAATTTGGTGATGATATCATTCAACTTTTAACATTTTTGATGCCATGAAATACCCTTTAGAGGATCATTCTGTTTTTCATTTTGATGTCATTGATTTACTCAAGTTGATGATATACATGCCTATATGTTACGAGTTTCCCAAATTGTAGGATACATCGATAGCATAGCTTGTGATACTTGTTCACTGGCTTCGGACTTTTGGTTGTAAACCCACTACAATGTGTGCGACTGGTGGCCGAGATTTCTACATACTTATCATGTCGTTGTTAATTCATTACATTGATGATTCTGCTTCATATTAATGGCAATGATCCGTTATTAATGATGTTGTCATTCATCCCGCTAAGTGTGATTCTTTGATTCCATAGGATATGATGATGTTGTTTTGCAAGATTGTGCACGGCTTGTGCGGTCACTAGCCGAGAATTTAGCGGATTTAGTTTCTGTTCCAAAACTAGTACCGCTCACCCAAAGAACCACCCTCCATTGAACTTAAGCCCTTGCCCGAGCATTTGAAGTATGCATTCTTGGAAGAGGATGAGAAGCTCCCAGGTGATAATGGCCAAACACCTCCAACCTCGAGCAAGAAACCATTATTGGAAGTCTTGAAGCAACACAAAAGGCGATTGGTTGGACACTTGCGACATTCCCGGTATTAACCCCTCCACATGCATGCACAGGATATTACTTGAGGAGGAAACTAAACCAAGTGAGACAACCCCGTAGGAGACCTGGAATCCTCTCATTCTAGATGTGGTGAAAAAGAAGTGACTAAGCTACCGCAGTGGCATTATCTATCCCATCTCCGAGCCATGGGTGAGCCCTGCAAGTAGTTCCAAAGAAATGCAGGGTGACCGTTGTGGCCAACCGTAAGAATGAGCTCATTCCAACCCGAGTGCAGAATAGAGTCCATTGACTACGCACGCCTCAACCAAGCCACTCTGAAGATCATTACCCTTCCGCTTCATTGATCGATGCCGAAACGGGCTATTGGGTAAGTCCCATTGCGCTTTTTAGATGGCTACATCGATACTTCCAAATCCACATTGCACCGAGGATCGAGAAGACCACATTTACTTGTCCCTTCGGGCACCTTTGCTTACGCACGGATGCCTTCGGCCTCTCGGCAATGCCCCCGTACCTTCCGGCCTGCATGGTGAGCATATTTTTCTCGATTTCTTAGAGGAGTGCATGGAGGTATTTATGGATGACTTTACTGTCTATGGTTCTTCTTTGATTCATGTTTAGCCACTTATCTAGAGTACTCGCAAAGATGCATTGAGACTAACCTTGTGCTAAATTTTGAGAAATGCCATTTTATGGTAGAACAGTGGTATAGTTTTAGGCCATGTAGTATCCAAGAAGGGCATTCGAGGTAGATCCCCGCCAAGATTGATGTAATTACTTGTCTATCTTACCCCACGCGTATGCGGGAAGTGCGTTCTTTTCTTGGTCATGCGCAGGGTTTCTACAAAGCGCTTCATTGCCGAGCTTCAAAGAAGATTGCTCTTCCACTTTCCCGCCATCTGCAGAAAGATGTGGAGTTCAATTTTGATGACAAGTGCAAGGCAGCTTTCAACCACTTGAAGCTGTGCCTTGACTAGTACTCCCTATCATCCACCCACCGACCGACATTGCCATTTGAGTTAATGTGTGATGCTTCTAACTATGCGAGGAGCGAGTCTTGGCACAGAGAGTGGGAAAGCTTCTCATGTGATATACTATGCTTCCTAACTCTAGATGTCGCCAAAGCAATTCTATACCACAAACCGAAAAAGAACTTTTAGCCATTGTTTTTGCTTTGGATAAGTTTAGATCATATTTGCTTGGTTCTAAGGTTGTTGTGTTTACTGATCATGCACTACGAAATTCTTTGAAGAAGCCGTATGCAAAGCCCCAACTAATAAGATGGATGCTACCGCTCCAAGAGTTTCACATAGAGAATCCGTGACAAGAGTGGAGCGAGAGAACCTAGTGGCGCATCATTTGAGCCGCATTGAAAGGGATTCGATCCCTTCCTGCTACGGACTCCTTCCCGATGATGAGCTTATGCAATTGCAAGGTAAGAACACCTTCCCTTGGTTTCGATATGGTGAATTTCTTGGTTTGCTACAGTTTTCCCTCACATTTCACTGCACAAATTTATAAACTTAAGAGTGAATCAAAATATTATGTGTGGGATGATCCATATCTCGTGGCGATTTTGTAGTGACCAAATTATTAGGCGATGTGTGCCTAATCAAGAGTTTCATTCTGCTCTTAGCTTTTGTCATGCATTTGTACGTGGTGGACATTTTGGGCCTCAACGTAAATTAGGAAAAAGTTTTAGACTCTCGGTTTATATTGGCCTACCTTGTTTCATGATGCATATTTGTTCTCGTAAGTCTTGTGAGCGAATTAATCGAGAACAGTGGAACATTTCTCGCAGGAATGAGATGCCCCAAAGAACCTCTCGTATTGTGAAATCTTTGACGTATGGGGTATTGATTTCATGGGACCTTTCCTGTTTCCTTTGGTTATGTTTACATTTTGCTACCTGTTGATTATGTATCAAAATGGGTGGAGGCTAAAGCCACTTGACCGATGATTCCAAAGTTGTTGTGGATTTTGTTAGATCACGATTTTCTCGCAGTTTGGAATCCTGAGAGCTATCATCGGTGATCAAGGCACCATTTCTCAGAATCAAGCATGGAGGGATTGATGAGGAAATATGGCGTGTTGCATAAAGTTTCTACACCTTACCATCCCTGCACTAATGGTCAAGCCGAGGTCTCCAATAGAGATCAAACGCATACTTGAAAAAATTCAACCTAATCGGAAGGATTGGAGCATGAGGCCTTGAGGATGCTCTTTTGGGCTTACGGACCGCTTACAAAACTCCAATCGATGTCTCCATATCGGATAGTCTATGGTAAGGCATGCCACTTACCGAAGAGAAATTGAGCACAAAGCATATCACCGTGAAGCAATGCAACATGAATTCTGGCCTTAGCTGGCATAGAGCGGAAGTTGCAGTTACAGGAATTGGAAGAGATCCGCCTAGATGCCTATGAGAGCTCCCGACTCTACAAAGAAAAAACCAAAGCCTTCCATGATAAGTTTATTCTTCGGAAGGAGTTTTCAGTTGGGCAAAAAGTTCTCTTGTTTAATTCTCGCCTTAAGTTGATGCCTGGTAAATTAAGGTCTAGGTGGGATCATTCCGCTTGTTGTCACTAACATTTTTCCTCATGGTGCGGAAATTAAGAGTGAAGCCACCAACAAAGTGTTCAAATTTAATGGTCACCGCATAAAAAATTTTTTTGAAGGAGCTCAATTGAACCTCGTGGTGGATGTTCAACTGCAGGTTGCCCTCTACCATGTTTGATCACTACTGTGTTTAAAAAAAAAAAAAAAAAAGACAAAAGAAAAAAAAAAAAGAAGAAAAAAAAAATAGAAAAAGCCACGATTAATGTCGGTGCCGAGAGATTGAATCATTATTGGGGAGGACCCATCGCACGTGCAAAATCTTCAATCACGCTGTCTAAGGACATTAAAAGTAGCGCTTCTTGGGAGGCAACCCAAGTTTTCTAACTGATTAATTTTTAAAACTTTTACTTTTTTTTTTTTTGCATTCACAGGAATCCAGACAGAAAATAGTTGCCAAGCAATAAAATCTATCAGAGTTTTATTTTTCTGTCTTAATTTTGTTTGTTTTTCTTTGACGATGATTTTCACCTAAGAATGGCGGAGATCTGCATTCGTGAAAATCTTTTTCATTCCTTTCAGCTACCCACAAACACCTGAAATCAGTATATAATTTTACTCAAAAAAATTTCTCTCTTTCTTTCTTTCTTTCAAATGGATAATCACTTGTCAACCTCCCATAAGCAATTCCCTTCTCTCCTCAAAATGCTTTAACTAACATTTATTGTGCAAGGTTTGAGAGGTTAAGGATGCTTATGCACAAAGGCATCCTCATGATATACGCCGTTAATCGAAGCAAAGGTCCGACTGTAGGTGAATTTTCCGACGCTCTTGTTTCATATACATGCCAGGGCTAGGCAAAAGTTCATATGCAAAGAAGAGAAGAGCAAAAAGGTTACTGTCCTCTTATAAATGTGCAAGATGGACCCTGTAACACAAAATGCAAATCAATTGGAATTACGCCTATAAACCGAGATGATAAAATTAACTTCATAAAGGATGGCATGAGTAAGGAGTCTTAAGATAACATTCTATTGACTCTTGAGACGCATCCTAGTGGAGATGTGCAGAAAGTACTTCTCGATTTATGGCCAATATTCCGAGATGAACATGAACGTTATAGACTCAGGAATCGACTCAAAAAGACCTCGTTTGCCAATTTTAAGAAAATTGGATGGGAAGCCGACCATCGGCCCAGAGAGCTTCAAGACGCATCGACGTAAAACCAGAGGAAAATGTGAGCCACAATCACACCTCCTGTAAGTATTTTTTTTATTTTTTATTTTATTTTAATTTTTTTTTCCTGTTTATTAAAAAAAAATCAAAAAAAAATAAAAATAAAAAAAAAATCAAAAAAAAAATCAAAAAAAAAATCAAAAAAAAAAAAATAGCCGTATTTTTTTTTGAAATATGCGTTGCATATTTTCAAACTTCTTCTGACACATATAGATTAGTCTTTTATCATTGTCATATAGCTATTATCATTGTTGTGCTTATTTTCAAACTTACCTGACACACGGATCTACCCCTCCTTTATAGGTGTAATTATTACCTTTGAGTTTTGATGCCTTTAAATAATGCACTTTGCTCTCTTCGTATCATCATTGATAAGGTGAGAGTACGAAAAAAACAAAGAGAAAAATGGAAGTCACTTCAGTTCATCGGATCAAGAGTGTTTGTGTCTTTTGTGGATCTAATCCCGGGAAAGATAAAGAGTTTGTAAATATTGCACACCATCTTGGTCGAAAGTGCTAGGCCGAGAGAGAAATCCGCTTTAGTTTATGGAGGAGGTAGTCTTGGGTTAATGGGTTGTGTAGCAATCTTTGCACATTTAGGAGGTGGCAAAGTCCTGGTGTCATTCTACCCTTTATCGACCAAAGAAGCCCATTGGAAAAACATTAGGGGATGAAGTAATAGTATTTAGCATGCACCAACGCAAGAACATTAAGATCGCTAATGCTGATGCCTTTATTGCCCTACCTCGTGGTATTGAAACTATGGAAGAACACTTTCAAATTACATCCAGGTCACAAAGCAGTAACTTTCACCAAAACCCATAGGTATATTAAATGTTAATGGTTTTTATGACGGCTTTGTTTTGTTTTCTTGATCATGCTGTAGAAAAAAGGTTCATCTCACAAGCGACACGTCAAAGTCTTGTAACTGCTGCAACTCCTGAACAATTGCTCGATCAACTCAATGCATTTGTACCACAACGTGATCCAGCAATGGCTCCACGGAATTGGGAACAAGGCAGCAGCAGCAAAAAGCAAAAACTTGATTTGACTTTGTCTTTGTGAATTTTTGTTTTCTCTTATGGTTTTAGTTTTTTGTAATTTTTCTTATTTCGGCCCCGATTTGCGCTTTCTCTCGGTAAGACCTTCTACACTCTACCTATCTTTATTTTGACATTGGGGACAATGTCTTTAATTAGTTGGGGGGAGGGATAGTTGACATTACCATGTACATAGTTTAGTTAAAAAAAAAAAACTAATCTTTATTGTTACTAACTTTTTAGATGTATGATGGCAGAGTAAGGAGTAGTTTTGCTCTTGAGACGCATCTTAACTTGCATTTCATAATAGGTCTTAAATCATCTTTGTTCTTGTATATATATTAAAAAAATAAAAAAATAAAAAAATAAAAAAATAAAAAAATAAAAAAAATAAAAAAATAAAAACACACACACAATTTTGATCTTTTCAATTGATTTTGATACAAGCATGTGCTGAATCTGAGCTTAATTGATGATAAAAGTATGCAAAAACTTATAGTTGAATCATTTTCATGATATACATGTGTGTATGATTGTGGATATTAGGAAGAAGGCATGGTTGAATTGAGTGAATGTTCCATACCTTTGTGAGTTTTGGGCTTTTCCAAGTTTGATACTTACACTTGGTTATTTTCTTTCATGAGTGATGTCAATTATGAATTTATTTTCTAGAACTTGCATTGAATCGATTTGAGATTACATTGGTTCGTATGTTGCATGAAAATGACAGAGGCATTTTTTTTTCTTGACTTAGCCGCTTTGGCCAAATAAACCTACCTTACATTTATCCAATTATTAACTCCCTCTAAACCTATTTGCCTATTCTTTGTTCTTAGCTCATTACAAGCTTTGAGTGAAAAACCATGTTTTACCTTACCTTAGGGAATGGGAGAGCATTGATTTTCTTATTGGAGGAGTTCTTTTGCTTGCAATGATTTAAGTGTGGGGGAATTGGTGTGCTTATACGAAATGCTTGTTACAAAAAAAAAAAAAAAAAACGAATAGAAAAAGGAAGGAATGTGTGAAGAGAATGAGCATTTTATGGTTTTGGGTAAAAAAAAAAATAAAAAAAAAATTATTCTTTCTACTTGAATTACTCCTCAATGATCTTTTATTCTCTTTGGTTTTAACCTGCTATTATCTATATTGTTCCCTTCCTTCACCTTATAAGTTCCATTACAACCTTTTTGAAAGACCTCTTGATTTTTGCAATTTATTTGATCTAAGTAGTGGAGAATTGATGTATATGCAAGCCTATGGTAAAATACTTTCATAATTTGACCGAGTTGAGCGTAAACAGCTAACCTAAACACCTTGTGTGATTTGAGTGACACTTGTGAAGAATTTTACTCAATACGAACATGCCTATTTCGATTAAAGCATGATTATGCTATACTTTATTCTCAATTGATTTGATTCAACTATTCTTTGTTAAGCATACTTTACTTATTAATTATGGTTTATATTTGATACAATGCTTGTATTTAAAAATTAGTTGAATTGATTAAATAAAATATTACATGTTTGTGGGTATCATCCTGGTAAACCCTCACGAGACTACAACTCATTCCACTAGGGACACCTAGGGGTTTAGAAGGCTTGTGGCACATGCTAAGTGCCATCGTGTTTTCTACTAAGTGGATTAGATTAGGTACAATCAGTTTTATGTTTTTAGTTTAATAATATGATGTTTCTTGTATTTCTTTAGTTTCGTTGTTATGTGTTTTGCTCAGGAGTACAAAAAGCTTAAGTGTGGGGAATTTGATCAATCAATTTGAGACACTTATGTTAGCTTTGTATTAGGCATTATTAGATGTTTATTGTGCCCAATATTAGTACTTTAGATGAGTTTAATGTTGTTAGGCTTCATTGGGCTTTAATGCAAATATTGAATAATTTTCGGATTTTGATGCATTTTGACCTTTCTTCCTTGGTTAGGTCATAACTTGGGACTCGGTGATCCAATTGAGGTGATCTTGGTGTCTTTGGAAAGCTAAGACAATGCTCTACAAGTTTCATGAAGAACTCAAGAGCTGGATCGGAATGCTAAGGGTCCAAAATTTCCCTGCAATGCAGAGTGGGTTTGCTGTCACGGAACCATCTCGGGCGTATGCACATATTGGACTATATAGTGGGTTATAGGCCTCCTCTTGGGCTGAAACTTGGTCACTTGAAAGATAAGACCCATATCTCCAACTTCAATGAAGACCATTTTGTCAATAGATGTCGTTTTAGGCATGCTTCAGAAGCTACAAGTTGGTCTGAATTTGGAAACACGTTCTTCCAACCTAACTTGAGGTAGGTGAAGTGTTTTTGGCATTTCTGGAGTTCTAAAAGTCCAAATGACATGATTCAAATTGGAGATTTTCAAGGAGACAACTGGCTACAACTTTGATGAAGACATCCAAGCCAAAATACACCGTCTAGGTGATGAATTTGAAGCCAGAAGTCGGATAAGAGTTGTTGACTAAAAGCCACCAACCATACACCAACCCACCTACCATGCACCAACCCACCAACCATGCATCAAGCTTCCATTTTTGACAAATTTCAGATTCTTATAGCTTGTATTCAGATTATGTACATGTACAAATTGGCTTCTAGGATTAGTATAAATAGACCCAACCTCTTTGTATTAGAGGCATTCAATTTAGAAGTAAGTTTCAAGAAAGTTTAAGTATTTGTGAGAGTTTTCTTTCTCTTCTTCTTCATTCTCTTTGCAATTTCGTTTTTGTTCTTTAAATTCTGAGTTCTTCCTTCCCATCCATGGAAGGCTAGGCTCTCATAATCAATCCAAGGGATTAGCCATCTTGTTGTTTAATTTGGAGATCTTGTTTTGCTTGTTCATATTGCTTAATTGTTATTCAAGTTTCTCTTCTTCCTCTTTTGATTCTTATCTAGATTAAATTGCTTAATTTGATTTAGATGTTGATGTGGTAGTAGCTTTATTATCATGTATTCAAAGAGGATCACAAAGATTAAACAATATATTAAAGCTTTTTGATAGATTGTTTAGCTTGGTTAAATTCTAGATCTTAAGTTAATCTATGTTGGATGGTGCTTACTTTATCTAACCTTGGTTAATCAAATCCTAGATGCTTATCTAGTAAAGAATTCTTGGATCATGTTAAGGCTTCTTGATGTGATCTAAGGCCAAGAACATGGTTAGCAATTAAGTGAATTCCTTGTGATCAATGATGAGTTAAACTCAAGATCGGTAAATTTCCTTGGATTGGTTGTTTCTTTAGATTTATTTACAACTTTGAATCTCCTACTTTTATTAATCTTGTTAATCAACAACAAAACCCCCCCTTTTCTAATTATCTTGATCTAATTAAATCTTTGTTTTTGGATCCTTGAGAGACGATTCGGTTCATTCTCTATACTACAAATTAGTTTGTGAACCGGTTATTTTATTTGATAGGCCTCGACAGCCTCTTGTCAATATGCAATGAATGAATGCACATGATGTTCACACATTTTCTTCACACATTTTCTTTCTCCACTCCTCTTGTTGTGCACTAACCCCTTCCCGGTTAGGCCCTTGCAATATGCATATGCAATGTGTTATGCCATTCCATTTCCATCTAGCTCCGTAAGCTAGGCACCCCTCATGTTTTGTACACTAACCCCTTCCGATTAGGTCATCTCGCTATGCAATGCAATTAATTATGCCATTTCGTTTCCATCTAGCTCCGTAAGCTAGGAACCCCTCATGTTTTGTGCACTAACCCTTCCGGTTAGGCCATCTCACTATGTAATGCAATGTTCTCACATTCATATCATGCTCAAATCATAATATCAGAATAACATCACATGTAAATCAATTCAAGATATATAGATACACCACATAACCCCTTATGCTCAATTCTATCAACCACTCTTACTTAGCTACACATCTCATCATAGTACTAAGTCATCCTTATTCATAAACATAGCATATGGTAACAAGACACTAGACATATGCACCACAAAGACACAACCAGAGTCAATCACGGCCAGGGTGTGGTGGCAACCACGGCCATGGTTCAGGAAACCAGAAATTCAACAAAATGGAAACAGAGACAACCAAGGTCACACCGTGGTGGACACCACGGCCGTGGCCTGGTGTCAGAGCACGAACCCTAATTCCAGAGCCAACCATGGCTAACCCATGGTCGAGGCCACGCCCGTGGTTTGGATTTCCAAAGCCAGTCATGGCCAGCCTGTGGTGGAAGCTATGCCCGTGGTCTGGAATTTCATACATGAACCATCTTTCCAGAGACAACCACGGCCAGGCCGTGGTGGAGGCTGATCAATCAATTTGAGACACTTATGTTAGCTTTGTATTATGCTTTTTTAGATGTTTCTTGTGCCCAATATTAGTATTTTAGATGAGTTTAATGTTGTTGGGCTTCATTGGGCTTTAATGCAAATATTGAATAATTTTCGGATTTTGATGCATTTTGACCTTTCTTCCTTGGTTAGGCCATAACTTGGGACTTGGTGATCCATTTGAGGTGATCTTGGTGTCTTTGGATAGCTAAGACAATGCTCTACAAGTTTTATCAAGAACTCAAGAGCTGGATCGGACTTCTGAGGGTCCAAAATATCCCTGCAATGCAGAGTGGGTTTGCTATCATGAAAATTTAGGTAGTATGGACATATTGACTACATAGTGAGCTATAGGCCTCCTCTTGGGCTGAAACTTGGCCATTGGAAAGATAATACCCATATCTCCAACTTCACTGAAGACCATTTAGTCAATAGATGTCGTTTTAGGCATGATAATGAAGCTACAAGTTGGTTTGAATTTGGAAACACGTTCTACCAACCTAACTTGAGGTAGGTTAAGTGTTTTTGGCATTTCTGGAGTTCTAAAAGTCCAAATGGCATGATTCCAATTGCAAAATTTCAAGGAGACAACTGGCTACAACTTTCATAAGACCTCGAAGCCAAAATGCACCGTCTAGGTGATAAAAATGAAGCCAGAATTTGGATAAGAGTTGTTGACTAAAAGCCACCAACCATACACCAATCCACCTACCATGCACCAACCCACCAACCATGCATCAAGCTTCCATATTTGACAATTTCCATGTTTTTATAGCTTGTATTCAGATTATGTACATGTACAAATTGGCTTCTAGGATTAGTATAAATAGAGCCAATCTCTTTGTATTAGAAGGATTCAAATTTTAAGTAAGTTTGAAGAAAGTTTGAGTATTTGTGAGAGTTTTGTTTCTCTTCTTCTCCATTTTCTTTACAATTTCGTTTTTGTTCTTTTATTTCTGAGTTCTTCCTTCCCATCCATGGAAGGCTAGGCTCTCATAATCAATCCAAGGGATTAGCCATCTTGATGTTTAATTTGGAGATCTTGTTTCGCTTGTTCATATTGCTTAATTGTTATTCAAGTTTCTCTTCTTCCTCTTTCATTTTTATCTAGATTGAATTGCTTAATTTGATTTAGATGTTGATGTGGTAATAGATTTATTATCATGTATTCAAAGAGGATCACATAGAATAAATAATTTATTAAAGCTTTTTGATGGATTGTTTAGCTTGGTTCAATCCCCGATCTTAAGTTAATCTATGTTTGGATGGTGCTTACTTTATCTAACCTTGGTTAATTAAATCCTAGATGCTTATCTAGTAGAGGATTCTTTGATCATGTTGAGGCGTCTTGATATGATCTAAGGCCAAGAACACGGTTAGCAATTAAGTGAATTCCTTGTGATCAATGATGAGTTAAACTCAAGATCGATAAATTTCTTTGGATTGGTTGCTTCTTTATATTTGTTTACAACTTTAAATCTTGTACTTTTTTTAATCTTATTAATCAACAGGAAAACCCCCTTTTAATTATCTTGATCTGATTAAATCTTTGTTCTTTTTGGATCCTTGAGAGACGATTCGGTTCATGCTCTATACTACAAATTAGTTTGTGAACCGGTAAATTATTATTATTTGACGGGGTCTCGACAACCTCTTGTCAAATTTGGCGCCGTTGCCGGGGATCCAAGGCAACTATTTGATTATTTCAAGATCTCATCTAACTCTAACAATTGTGTTTGTTTTGTTTTTGAAGTTTTTTTCAAGTGGAATTCGGCTGACATTGGGTAAAGGGTATCCTGTCAAGATTTTGTTTCGGTAACATATCTCTGATCGATCTGAATTTTGGTAAGCTAATGAAAATCGTTATTTTGAGAAAGGCTCACTATTTTTAGTGAGGTCGCCCTTATTTTAGCCAAATTCCATCGTTTAGAGCACTTTTTCAATTTTTTTTAAGATTTTTTCTTATTCTGTTAGATAGAATTTTTGTGTAGATTTCACTCTGTGGTAGCCCATAATTTTTTAAAATCTATAGATATATTTTCTGTAATTATTTTGTGTGTATATTTAGGCTTGTTTTTGTGATTTTGTGTTTGATCACTAATCTGATGGAGCATAAACTTGATGAGCTGGCTTATCTGGTGGGGCAGTTGGCAGTGAAACAATATCAGTCACATGTACAAGAACCTGCAGGATTTTGTAGTATATGTTGTAGTTCTTATCATCCCACATATGCATACACCACATTACAAGATGATGGTTCTGTATTTCATGACCATTATGTTGATGCAACAGGTGTATTTCTTGGTGAACCACAATACCAACAGCTTGGATATGATCCTTATTCTACCACATATAACCATGACTAGGGAGAACATCCCTGATTCGAACCTTATGTTGAACCAAGCAGTCTATACCAGCAGCCTATGCCCCAGCAAGCCCCAATAGGCATGGAATCTGAGCCTACATTAGAGGATTTGGTGAAACAATTGGCTCATAACAACATCCAATTCCAGCAGAGAACGTGGTTATAGTACAGAACTTGGAGACCCAAGTTGGTCAACTTACATCTTCATTGAGTCAGTTGAGCAAGCAACAGATGCAGAAATCTGATTCTGCAAAACATGAGATCATTGATGAGAAAAAACCAATTGATGATTTGTGTGATAAATTTGCTAGTTTTACTGATTTTGATGATTTTGTTTGTTGTACTGGTTGTGATGGTGATATGTTGTGTAATGCATGTGCTGAGATTGCTGCCTTTTTGAGACATGATGAATCTTTTTCAGCAGATTATGCAGCAATTCAATCTACAGAAGTAGTGAAGCCAACAAAATTGGAGTCCATTGTGGCTAAAAACCTCCTTACTGATGAAGAGGAGAGGTTGCTACCCATTTTGAGGGAGAATCTGAGAGCATGCACACTTGCAGACATTCCAAGCATTAGCCCTTCCATTTGCATGCGTAGGATTTTACATGAAGGTGGAGCTAAACCAGTAAAGCAACCCCGGAAGATACTGAACCCTTTGATTTTGGATGTGGTGATCCATTACACTGGCTATGGTGTGGCTGCTGGAACGTTAATTCTTCTGCTATCCATAGGGAGTTTTCTTTCCACACTTTTATTTCATTTTTGTGGTTGTTGTTTTCTTTTTGTTTTTACTGTTTTGCTATTGTTTTCAATGTTGATTATGTTTTTATTTGACTGTTACAATTTACTCTTTTCTGTTGCTATTGTTTCTGCTGTTTGTGTTGTCTGTTTCTATTTCTGCTTCTGTTTTGCTGTACTGCTGATGTTTGTCTTTTATTACTTTTTTTTCTGTTTCTGTTTTTATTTTTTGTTTTGTCTGTTGTGTTTATTTTCTGTTTTCTATATAAATCTTTGTTAAAAAAAAAAAGAAAGAAAGCCACGTTTAAGGTCAATGGTCAGAAATTGAATCATTATTGGGGAGGACCCATCGATCGTGAAAAATCTTCAATCACGCTAGCTAAAGACATTAAAAGTAGCGCTTTTTGGGCGGCATCCCAAGTTTTCTAGCTCTGTCATCTTTCTAACTTTGACTTATTTGAATTCACAAGAATCGAGACAGAAGAAAAAACAGTGCCAAGTGAGAAAATCTATCAAAGTTTGATTTTTCTGTCTTTATTTTGTTTGTTTTTTCTTTGACAGATGATTTTTCACCGGTTAAATGGCGGATAAAGGTACTCCGTGA
This sequence comes from Styphnolobium japonicum, assembly GCA_023212625.1. Lineage (NCBI taxonomy): Eukaryota > Viridiplantae > Streptophyta > Magnoliopsida > Fabales > Fabaceae > Styphnolobium > Styphnolobium japonicum. The sequence goes on from JALBWW010000010.1 coordinate 5,714,717, forward strand.
AAATCTTTTTCGGTCCCTTCAGTTACCCACAAACACTGAAATCTGTATATAATTTTACTCATTTTTTTTTCTCTTTCTTATTTCTTTCGAAATGGATAATCAGCTTGTTACCCTCCGCAAGCAATTCCCTTCTCTCCCTCAAAATGCTTTAACTAACATTTATTGTGCAAGGTTTGAGAGATTAAGGATGCTTATGCACAAAGGCATCCCTGCGGATATATGCTGGTTGATCGAAGCAAAGGTCCAACTCAGAGGTGAATTTTCTGACGCTCTTGTTTCATATATGCCAGGGCTAGGTAAAAGTTTATATGCCAAGAAAAGAAGAGCAAAAAGGTTACGGGTCTGCTATAAATGTGCAAGATGGACCTGTAACACAAAATGCAAATCAATTGGAATGACGTCTATAAACCGAGATGATAAAATTAACTTCATCAAAGATGGCATGAGTAAGGAGTCTTTAGATAACATTTTATTGACTCTTGAGACGCATCCTAGTGGAGATGTGCAAAGGGCACTTCTCGATTTATGGCCAATATTCCAAGATGAACATGAGTGTTATAGTCTCGGGAATCTGACTCAAAAAGACCCTGTTTGCCAATTTTTAAGAAAATTGGATGGGAAGCCGACCATCGACCCATAGAGAGCATTCAAGCCGTTACTGGACGTAAAACCAGAGGAAAATGTGAGCCACAATCACACCTCCTGTAAGTATTATTTTTTATTTTTTTATTTTTCTTTTTTCTTCTTGTTTATTAAAAAAAATCAAAAAAATTAAAAAAAATTAAAAAAAGAAAAAAAATCAAATCAAAAGTAGCCGTATGCTTTTGAAATATGCGTTGCATATTTTCAAACTTCTTCTGACACATATAGATTAGCCTTTTATCTTTGTCATATAGCTATTATCATTTCTGTGCTTATTTTTCAAACTTATCTGACACGCAGATCTATCCCTCCTTTATAGGTGGAATTATTACCTTTCGGTTTTGATTCCTTTAAATAATGCACTTTGCTCTCTTCAGATCATTGATAAGGTGAGAGTACAAAAAAAAAAACAAAGAGAAAAAAAAAAGGAAGTCACTTCAGTTCGTCGGATCAAAAGTGTTTATGTCTTTTGTGGATCTAATCCTGGGAAAGATAAAGAGTTTGTAAATATTGCAAACCATCTTGGTCGAGTGCTAGCTGAGAGAGAAATCCATTTAGTTTACGGAGGAGGTAGTCTTGGGTTAATGGGTTGTGTAGCAACTGCTGCACATTTAGGAGGTGGCAAAGTCCTTGGTGTCATTCCCAGTCCTTTATCTATCAGCAAGCCCATTGGAAAAACATTAGGGGATGAAGTAATAGTATTTTGCATGCACCAACACATGAACATTATGATAGCAAATGCTGATGCCTTTATTGCCCTACCTGGTGGTTTCGGAACTTTGGAAGAGCTCTTCCAAATTACATCCTGGTCACAACAGAACTTTCATCAAAAACCCATAGGTATATTAAATGTTAATGGTTTTTATGACAGTTTGTTTTGTTTTCATGATCATGCTGTAGAAAAAAGGTTCATCTCACAAGCGACACGTCAAAGTCTTGTAACTGCTACAACTCCTGAACAATTGCTCGATCAACTAAACGAATTTGTATCACAACGTGATCCAGCAATGGCTCCACTGAATTGGGAACAAGGCAGCAGCAGCAAAAAGCAAAAACTTGATTTGACTTTGTCTTTGTGAATTTTTGTTTTCTCTTATGGCTTTAGTTTTTTGTAATTTTTCTAATTTTAGGCTTGATTTGCAGTTTTCTGGTAAGATCTTCTCCACTCTCTACCTATCTTTATTTTGACATTGGGGACAATGTCTTAAATTAGTTGGGGGAGGGATAGTTGACATTACCACGTACATAGTTTAGTAAAAAAAAAAAAACTAACCAGCTAATCTTTATTGTTACTAGCTTATTTAGATGTATGATGGCAGAGTAAGGAGTAATTTTGCTCTTGAGACGCATCTTAACTTGCATTTCATAGTATATCTTAAATTATTTTGATCTTGCATATAAAAAAAAATTTCATTTTGATCTTTTCAATTAATTTTGATGCAAGCATGTGCTGAATCTGACCTTAATTGATAATAAAAGTATGCAAAACAATTTATAGTTGAATCATTTTTATGATATACATGTGTATATGACTGTGGATATTAGGAAGAAAGCATGGTTGAATTGAATGAATATTCCATACCTTTGTGAGTTTTGGGCTTTTCCAAGTTTGATACTTACACTTGGTTTATTTTCTTTCATAAGTGATGTCAATTATGAATTTATTTTCTAGAACTTGCATTGAATCGATTTGAGATTACATTGGTCTGTATGTTGCATGAAAATGACAGAGGCATTTTTTTTGACTTAGCTGCTTTGGCCAAATAAACCTACCTTGCATTTATCCCATTGTTAAACCCCTCTGAGCCTACTTACCCATTCTTTGTTCTTAGCTCATTACAAGCCTTGAGTGAAAAATCATGTTTTACCTTACCTTAGGGAATGGGAGAGCATTGATTTTCTTATTGGAGGAGTTCTTTTGCTTGCAATGATTTAAGTGTGGGGGAATTGGTGTGTTGATACGAAATGTTTGGTACAAAAAAAAAACAAAAAAAACAAAAAAAAAAGAAAAAGAAAAGAATAGAAAAAGGAAGGAATGTGTGAAGAGAATGAGCATTTTATGGTTTTGGGTAAAAACTTTATGCTTTCTACTTGAGTTACTCCTCAATGCTCTTTTATTCTCTTTGGTTTTAATCTGCTATTATCCATATTGTTCCCTTCCTTCACCTTATAAGTTCCATTACAACCTTTTTGAAAGACCTCTTGATTTTTGCAATTTATTTGATCTAAGTAGTGGAGAATTGATGTATATGCAAGCCTATGGTAAAATACTTTCATAGTTTGACTAGTTGAGCGTAAACAGTTAACCTAAACACCTTGTGTGATTTAAGTGTCACTTGTGAGGAATTTTACTCATTTTGAACATGCCTATTTCTGATTAAAGCATGATTATGCTAAACTTTATTCTCAAATGGTTTGATTCAACTATTCTTTGTTAAGCATACTTAACTTGTTAATTATAGTTTATATTTGATACAATGCTTGTATTTAAAAATTAGTTGAATTGATTAAATAAAGTATTACATGTTTGTGGGTATCATCCTAGTAAACCCTCACGAGACTATAACTCGTTCACTAGGGATACCTAGGGGTTTAAAGGCTTGTGGCACATGCTAAGTGACATCGTGTTTTCCTATGAAAATGGATTAGATTAGGTATAATCAGTTTTTTATGTTTTTAGTTTAATAATATGATGTTTCTTGTTTTTCTTTAGTTTTGTTCTTATGTGTTTTGCCCAGAAGTGCAAAAGCTTAAGTGTGGGGGAATTTGATCAATCAATTTGAGACACTTATGTTAGCTTTGTATTATGCTTTTTTAGATGTTTATTGTACCCAATATTAGTATTTTAGATGAGTTTAATGTTGTTGGGCTTCATTGGGCTTTAATGCAAATATTGAATAATTTTTGGATTTTGATGCATTTTGACCTTTCTTCCTTGGTTAGGCCATAACTTGGGACTCGGTGATCCATTTGAGGTGATCTTGGTGTCTTTAGAAAGCTAAGACAATGCTCTACAAGTTTCATGAAGAACTCAAGAGCTGGATCGGACTTCTAAGGGTCCAAAATATCCCTGCAATGCAGAGTGGGTTTGCTGTCATGAAAATCTAGGCAGTGTGCACATATTGGACTACATAGTGAGTTATAGGCCTCATCTTGGGCTGAAACTTGGCCATTGGAAAGATAAGACCCATATCTCCAACTTCACTGAAGACTATTTAGTCAATAGATGTCATTTTAGGCATGATAATGAAGCTACAAGTTGGTTTGAATTTGGAAACACGTTCTACCAACCTAACATGAGGTAGGTTCAGTGTTTTTGGCATCTCTGGAGTTCTAAACGTCCAAATGGCATGATTCTAATTGCAAAATTTCAAGGAGTCAACTGGATACAACTTTCATGAAGACCTCCAAGCCAAAATACACTGTCTAGGTGATGAAAATGAAGCCAGAAGTCGGATAAGAGTTGTTGACTAAAAGCCACCAACCATACACCAACCCACCTACCATGCACCAACCCACCAACCATGCATCAAGCTTCCATATTTGACAATTTCCATATTTTTATAGGTTGTATTCAGATTATGTACATGTATAAATTGGCTTCTAGGATTAGTATAAATAGAGCCAATCTCTTTGTATTATGATGATTCAATTTTGAAGTAAGTTTCAAGAAAGTTTAAGTATTTGTGAGAGTTTTCTTTCTCTTCTTCTCCATTCTCTTTACAATTTCGTTTTTGTTCTTTAATTTCTGAGTTCTTCCTTCCCATCCATGGAAGGCTAGGCTCTCATAATCAATCCAAGGGATTAGCCATCTTGATGTTTAATTTGGAGATCTTGTTTTGCTTGTTCATATTGCTTAATTGTTATTCAAGTTTCTATTCTTCCTCTTTTAATTTTGATCTACATTGAATTGCTTAATTTGATTTGGATGTCTATGTGATAATAGCTTTATTATCATGTATTCAAGAGGATCACATAGAATAAACAATTTATTAAAGCTTTTTGATGGATTGTTTAGCTTGGTTAAATTCTTGATCTTAAGTTAATCTATGTTTGGATGGTGCTTACTTTGTCTAACCTTGGTTAATTAAATCCTAGATGCTTATCTAGTAGAGGATTCTTAGATTATGTTGAGGCGTCTTGATATGATTTAAGGCCAAGAACATGGTTAGCAATTAAGTGAATTCCTTGTGATCAATGATGGATTAAACTCAAGATCGGTAAAATTTCCTTGGATTGGTTAATTTGTTAATTACTTTCCTTTAAATTCAATTAGTGTATTATCATTTCAAATCCTCAAAACCCCCCTTTTTAATTATCTTGATCTGATTAAATCTTTGTTCTTTTTGGATCCTTAAGTGACGATTCGGTTCATGCTCTATACTACAAATTAGTTTGTGAACCGGTAATTATTTGACGGGGTCTCGACAACCTCTTGTCAGAGGCCACGACTGTGGTCTGGAATTTGGGCAGCAATAGTGCCACGCCCAACCATAACCCAAAAACCTAAGTTTCCCCTTTGGGATCATGTCCATAAATCCTTCAAAATACACCAACTGTATCATCCCTATTCCTATACCCAAATCCTTGAAAACATGTAATAAAACACATCTAACCTCAAGCATAGGTGAAAACCCTAGATTCAAGCTTAAGCATACATCTTACACTTACATTCTAAGAACATCATACAATATCACAAGTTAACCCAAACTCACCTTAAATTGATCCAAACTTGATTCCAAGATTGGATTTGTAGTCAAGGCAACCTTCCCTTCAACTTCCTTCAAAACACTAAATCAAAACAACCAACTTTAGAAATTGGTGTTCTTGATTCTTAGAGATGAAAATGAGTTTCCCGAGAAACGAAAACCATAGGATTGAAGAAGAGATCATAGTGATCAATAACTATCAAATAACCAAAGCCAAAAGATGAGTAAAAATACTTACTTTTTTACCTTGAAAGCTTGGGAAGAGCTTGGCTATGGAGACTTGGCAAATTTTGGATAAGATGAGCCTTTTGGCCATCTATGCTGGTCGGCCCCTTTAATCCCAAGGGAGTGAAGTTGCATTGTCAACTTAGCCCCCCCACTTAAGTGAAAAAATATCAAATTACCGCTGAGGACGTAAAAAGACTAAAATACCCTTGTAATTTCTAAAAATTCTCAATAGGTCCTAAAGAAAATTAATTTACCAGTAGGTCCTATCTTAGCCAGAGAAAATATAAGAGTTTAGATTTCACATATTTCTTCCTTAAGTTCTACCGAGTTCTCCGGTATAATCAGAATCACAAAATAATTATTATAATTCAATCTATCATAATTTCTGTAACAGAATATTCAACATATTCAGATAATTTAGCTAAGTCATAAAATGTGAAATTTAGGGATGTTACAAACGCTGCCGAATTTTCTATATAAAAAATATATATATATTCCACGGAAGACTTATGAGTTGTAAATGACATAGTAAATAATAGGTCTTACATCCAATGTGACGATTCCTTCGGGAACTCAAACAAGGCTAACTTTAAATAAGAGAATCATTTCTCCTCCTGTGTCCATTCCCAAAGTAACCACCCCCGCATCCATCCCTTGACCACCCTTAATCTCTTCTCACCTAGAACTACAAATTCCCTCACCAAAATCTCAAACACATTCCAATCCTAGTATTGAATAAATCAAATTCATAACTCCCACAACAAAATTAGTTTTTAATAAACGAATTCATATAGTGTGAAAAATTAGACCAGAACATTATTTTTGATTAAATTAATTGATTCCTAATTCAGTTGTTCTTGTACCGAATTTAAACATTAGGACTTTGTAATCTGGTTACTTGATATCCTGGATTTGAAAACAACTTGCTAACCCGGTAATAATAAAACGAATTTAAATGTCTTATATATGAATCCGGTTACTTGACATACTAGATTTGAAAACAACTTTTTTAATCCGATAATAATATAACAAATTTAAATGTCTTTTATATGGATCCAGTTACTTAATATCCTGGATTCGAAAGTAACTTTTCAATCCGGTAATAATTAAATGAATTGAAATGTATTATATAAGAATCTAGTTACGTGACAATCCCGATTTCCAAAACAACTTTTGAATCCGGTAATAAGGAAACAAATTAAAATTTCTTATATTTGAATCCGGTTACTTTGCATATCGAATTTGAAAACAACTTTTCAATCCGGTAATTATTTCACCGAATTAAACCTTTTGAATTTAAAAGTCATTTCTATTGTAGTGAAAGTTACTTTTTCATATTAAAAAATAAATTTAAGATATTAAAAATCAATTTTTTTTCCAAAATTCATTTGAAGTAAATTTACTACTTGTGGTAGTTTGGATAATTAAATTTCCCCAAATATAAAATAACCCTTGCTCTTATGGTCGAGGCCTTTGTGTGATGTTGCCGTGGACGCGATTCCCATTATTAGGATGCTAAACTGGAGTTGGTATCTGTAATGGACCCCAGACGACGATTAGGTGGTCCATTCCATTAAGAATATCCTAGAAGGTGTAGACAAGATGACCCTGTGTTTCTTGGACCACGTAGAAGCTTCACCTGACGATTTTGTAAGTGATTGATTTTGGGATGGGGAAATGCCCATCACTATGGTTTTGCAATGCAATTTTGTTTGTAAGGTAGCTCAATATGTTATTGCCATAGGTTTTCAAAAAGTGAATAAGAATAAACTGCTTTTGTGACATAATCACATTTTTTTGTTATAAAATATAAGTAGTTGTTTTTACCTTGATTTAAAAATATATATATTTTTGGTTAGAATTAAGTTTACGAGAAGAAAAAGTTATCCATTTAAGATTACAGCATGTAACAAGTTTCAAGAACTTACATTTATAAATTGCCTACAAGATTATTGTCAATGAAAATCAAACATGCTTACAAGCAAATTATTTTGATCGAACCAAACACTTGTTGACACAAATATATTTTTAACCCAAGGCTAGACTTACCTACCCCGCTACAAACAATACTAAACTAGATCAACAATTGGTTGTCATATATGGAATGTGTTTGGTATTTTATGTTTCTTCAATATCTTGAGCAATTATTATGAATACATATGCTTCTCTTATGTCTTGAGGTCAGCATCAATGTGCAGTCTCCTTCTACGAAAGGACGCGTAAAAGATTAGGAGACCCACCAAATCCAACGGGAAAAGGAATCATGTTGATAGTGCTATTCTAGCTGCTATAGTCACATTGACAGCAATCTCTCATCTTCTCGTTTCTTCGATTACTCATGTTAGTCTTCATATTTATAGACACATCTTGAACGGTTCCTTTACTTCTTCTTCAAAAAGTTGAACATTCTATTTTTTGAACTTTCTTTAATCTTTCCCTTCCCATCTCTGAGTCGCATTATACTTTTGCTTTAATTTTACGAAGGAAATTTTACAATCAGTGAACAGTGAACTTTACCTAAAGGGTGATGAGTTTAATTTGAAGCCCTTAACAACTCCCTTTGTTTATTACATTTTGTCATGTGCATTGGGATAATTAAAACTACTTATTTAACGAGGTTCATGTCCACTAATTGGTTAGATTAGGCCATTGACAATGCTTAGTTCCGCTACGAGACAAGTGCTGTTAAGTCGTTTGCTAAGAATAATTAAAGTTGCAATTAATGTAAGAGTTTAGTTTTGAGGCAATGCTACTATAAGCTCGTCACAAAAATGAGTGAAGTTTTTGCTTGATCAATATTAATTTTTATAAATATATTAAATATCAATTTTAGCCCCATAAATATACAAGTGTCATTAGTTTAATTTTTCAATAATAAGTATACCGATATTAAAATGATCATTCAATGTCAATTTTTTAGATCAAATTGATTTTTTAATTTCATTTTTTACATCAAATTAATCATCCAAAAATACCAATTTAATATTAAAAATTTAATATTGAATGATTATTTTGATAAATTTATTATTAAAAAATCAAATTGATAATACTTATATTTTTTTAAAATCAAAATAGATATTTACTCTTAAAAATAAAAGTACTCACATAAATTTGCATCAATAACTAATGCTAACTTGAGCATTTCTATGCTCGAGTGTTAGATAGCATGAGCGCTACATAGCATCATCCGAAAAAATTTATATCGACAATTAATAGATCAATACATTATTGAATACTAGTGTAGTGTAAATTGCTAACTCGATTTCATCACTGAGCTATAATCAATACCATTTTCAATTGATTTAACAGAAGGTTCCAATAAACTTCACATGCTTATTAGTGCTTAAATTATGGCTTGCATTTGCTAGTGTTTTGGCATTGTCTTCAAATTCACTAACCAAGCCAAATTATTATGATGAGAGAAACTTAGTACGTGTTGCAATTGCTGCTTATAGATATGAACTGAAATTTTGCCTTGTTTGTGAAACATATTGTGAGACAAGAATATTTGAATTCAATGTTTACCAACTTAACGCAACAAATTAAAAGGGTAAAAGTATTGTAAAACACAGAACATAGTAATTTCCATAGCCTGGAGAAAAAAGTAATTTTAATAGAATAACCTACATAATTTTAATAGAATAACCTAAATATGTACCCAAAAATTGATACTTAAAACCAATAGGTATGACTTAGAAGGTACACTAAACTTTATGTGGGTGGAATATACCTGCAATGCAGAGACTGAAAATACTTTGTAACCATAATAAAGTCGAAAACCAAGCAGAGATTAAACCTATATTCAAAAAGTGTGAGAATAACAATGACACATAATTAATAGGTATAGCTCCATCTAAATTTAAGTGTTCTTGATAGAATCATGTGAGCTGACTGTTCATTTATGTGAATGACATCAGGCAACGTAAACTAGGCAACTTTTCTATAAAAAGGAAAGCAAAATTAATATATAAAGTCATTACGTAAATGGAGCGGCGGTAAAGTTATTTTACACTTTGATTTAATCATGTAATGTTATATTAGGTCATGTTAATTAGGTAACTTTTTTAAACTGTCTTTTAAATCATATATTATCAAATTATTACAAAAAAAAATAGAAAATTATAATTTATCTACAAAGTTTATTCATTTTTCATAATTAGTATATAAATTTTTATTTATAATATTTACCCCATAAATTTTGGTGCAATCTAAAACTATCTGAGAGGTTAAATTTAATGAAGTTTCACTTGTAACACATTATCCCCCAAACTTTAGTCATTTGTAACACTTTTCCTTCTAAACCTAGTCATTTGTAACATTTTACTCCGATCCCTATAAAACTGACAACTGCAAAGATTTTAACTATGGCCATGTGTCACTCACTTGGTTTATCTTATCGTTAAATTTAACCCCTTAGTTAACAGTTTTAATTTGCACCAACGTTTAGAGAGTAAAATATTACAAATGAAACTTTATGTACTAACTTTGAAAAGTGGGTTAATTTCGGGGTGATAAACTATAATTTACCCTTAAAAATAATCTAAACCATTAAAGTAATTGTTATATAATCAAACATATATAAAAGGATTTTAATAGTGAAGCAAAATTAAAAAAGAAATACTACTTTTATTATCTATTTATTTTAAGAGTTGATACAATACCATAATTTTTAACTTTTTTTTTAGGATGATGGTACCTTTGGCAAGTCCTTAAGTATTTATTGGTTATTAATTATCATAAATCACAATAAATATTTATAGTCTATCAAATATGGGCCTTGTTAACTAGTGTTTATAAAATATTGTTTAAAAATCATTTAATATCTCACAATAAATTCTCTTAATTACTTATAGAAAAATATATTAAATGTTTTTTGAACTTTTAATATATAAAATATTCTACTTTTATATTTAATATTTAATATTTTAATTCTTTAACGAGTACTTTAAAATACTCATTAACAACTGTCATCAAATATATATAAAAAAACCAATCCAGGTTTAATAAAAAAACAACAACATAAGTATAATAATCCACATTTATTCTTTACATATTAACTATTTAGTTTGACAAATGATGATTTAACAGTTGGCATGTGCTTCTTGTTGGAGGAGCAACTTACTAAGACAGCCAATATCTGGTCAGCCAAAATCGGATGGTGACAGTAACTATCCATTTTGTATCCAAACATACGATATTTTCATTAGTGATCTCACGTCAGTAATGTTTTCACGATATTTTGATGGGCTCAGGTTCACAGCATACCATGCCCCACCTGCCCAGTTTTGCACAAATTAAAATTAACATATAGCATCCTCTAAAATTAGCTGATTTGATATCGGATATTTGATATTACTGTTAAATGTTAGATTTGATTTCTAATTATTGCATACTGATTTTTTTTTTCTTTTCCTTTTCCTTTTTCTTAGGACATCTTTTAGGGCTTGCCCTTAGAGTGGGGCTTCCACTCACCTCAATAAGACCAGGTATCCAATATATATTTTTTAATATATAGTATTTCTTACAAGAGATAACTCAAGTGGTAAATAAATTTAAATTCAACAATTAAAAAACATTTATAGTGTTAGGGGTTCAAGGGTTTCGAGTACGAGGGAATGCAATTGTTGAAAAAGGTGAACTCAATATCTCAAACAAGATTAGTTTCACACTAAAAAAATATAAAAATATCCCATACAAAGATCAAAGAAAAAAAATAACATACAAGGCATTATGCTAGAGGGAGAGATTCTTGTGTAAACGTACACTAAGTTAATACACAACTAATACATTATCATTTTACATTAAGTAATTATATAAATTTCTATACTAAATAATTATTTTATATTTAAAGTAATTATGTATCCGTTGTTTATTAGCTTAGCGTATAAATTTTGTGTCACTATGTTTACACAAGTGTTTTTCCACTTAATCCTCCCATTAGACATTTAGTAGTTAATTAAAAAGTAGTTGTTTGTATATATAGAATTTAATTTTGATCTACTATCGGTATAACTTTTTTTATAATATCACTCAATTATGCATTACCATATCAATGAATAAAAAATATAACTTAACGATTGATTAAGGTAATTGTAAAATTTATCGCACATAACATCCTTAACTTTTCATAAATTTTATCACACAAAAATATAATTTTTATTTCTTAAATTACTTTTAAGTTTATGTTTTATATCTTCAGTTATATTTATCTCATATTTGTTTTTCTTTTTAATTTTTAAAATGTTATAAAAAATTCTCGGCACAACTCCATTAGCAAAACAGACTATACGTGGCATTAAAAATGGCAAGCTGCAAGTAGGTACCGAAACAGAGACATTATATATGTTAAAAAAAAAATTAATATTTGGATCTTCTGAAATAAAGAGGGTACACTTTAGAAGGTAAATAATTATTGATTATTTATAAGAAAATCAAAGGAGTGATTTTGCACATATTTATGATTTGTTATTTATGTACTTGTATTTTTTAAAATTTTAAAGTGTTAATTTTTTTTATCAACGGTTATCAATTATTGTATGACTTCTTTGGGCCTTAAGCAATCTTACCTCATAAGCAATTACACACTACTTGAATACTTCAGATACAGAAAGAGTTAATCATGACTCTGTCTATGTGACAATAATAGTACAACTAACGTGAGGCAATGGACACTACCTCAAGTAACGAACCATTCCCCACAACACCTTTGACCCCCTTTTGCTGTAATAGTTAAGGTATATATGGCCATATGGGGAGGGATTTCAGAGGTATGATTTTTTATTAGCTAGTAGACTTTACATTCTTCGTACATTTTTTAATTTGAGCGTTAAAGCGTTTTTGCATATATTCCCATCATTATTAGACCAATAAAGCCTCCCAAAACTCAAGTTCTATTTGCTCAGGTTATCCCAACATAGTTAATACAAATAATTATATACTTTATTTTTTAAAATGTATCAACTAACATCCAAACCCATTTTCAAATCCAAAAATTATAATTGAAACTTTTAAATGTTACAAATTTCATTAGGCCCATAACCATTCATATAATTTTGTGAAGGCCCAAATGACCCTCTCAATCTTTATTAATGAGAAAAATTCCTCCGTTCAAAAGACATTGAGTCATGCATTTTTTACCTCTCGATTTTTTAGAAAGGGTTAAAAGACACATCAATTCTTTATTAAATCTGTAAAATAAAATAAAAAACAGACTCTCTATCCAACATATATTCATCTTGTCAATGAAAATCATCGCATGACGTCATATGTTGACGTAAAATAATTTTAACACTGTTAGACTATAAGTCATCTGACAAAGTACAAAAATAACAATTAATATATAATTAAATAATAGTGTTTATATTTTTTTATACTTGTATTGAATTAAAATTTAAACTCTAAAAAATATGATGTAACATTACTTATATTCAAAATAAGTTTTGTGATATAAAAATAAATATAACTTTTATACAAATAAAATAATTTATATATCATTACTCAATTATATAAGCTTCTTGAGATGATAAATTGGCGAGAAAGATAAACATGAGATACAAACAATAAAGTTGGGGTTAGGGTAAAACTCAAGGTTGGTCTCTCATGGATTAAAGAAGAATTAATTGAAATTGATATGGAAAGCTTACCCTACAGGCACAACAGCCTAGTTTCTAGTTTCTAGAGAAAAGTATTTGTATTAAAGTATATTTCTTGTCTCCACATAACATTCAGAACCACCCACACAAGTTAGAAGCAACCCTCCCCAGTGTTTTAGGTAACATCCACCACTTTATATCTCTTCAAATGCTACCATTTCCCAACTCCATTCCCCATCTTTATAAACACTTCCTACATTCTCATCTTTCATCCTTCACAGTTCCCATTTCTCTCCCGAATTCCTCTTGCTCAGGTCATCCTTTGTCTTAGGTTTCTTGTTACTTCTTGTAGATGCCATTGAATTGGTGTCATTGCCAAGTTTGAGTTTTTATTTTTTAATATCTGAATGTCATTTTTGTTTAAATGGGTGCTTGAGATTTTGGATCATCTTGTCTAGATCTGTTTTTTTCTGGGGTTGATGTGCATTGTGTCACTGTGTAGTGTACTTGACTGGTCTTACTGATGTTTTGACTTGGGTTTACTGAGAAACTAGAAAACTTTCTGAGAAAACGAACTAGTAACGGATTGGATTGGGGTGATGACTGGGAATTCAATAATCACATGTATTCATTTCATTGGGTTTCTGATCTGGAAATTTACCATTGGGAATTTGGTCTCCTGGGACTACTGAAGCTGTTTTTAGTTTCTCAAATTTCATTGCAGTTGCATCTGCTTACTTTGGTTCAATTTGTATCCTTAGATCTTCCTTTATATAGTCCCTATTCTGTTCATTACTCTTTTTTTTGTGGTCTGTGCTAACTTTTGTAAGATCTGGTTTCAGCCATTCTTTTAGTATTCTGTAGTTAAAATGATAAAATGGTAGACAAATGTCCAGTCTTAGGGAAAGAAGAGTATGTGGAAAAATTAGAAGCATTTATAATGTTATTTGGAGATTGAATTTGAACTTGGGGTGAATCTGGAGCTGATTTTACACATTTTTGTCATTGTTTAACTTTTTTTATTTTTTTTCACAACTGGGTATGTTTTGTTGGGATCTGACATTGTCTAGCTCTTTTCTTACAGGAATTTGGAGAGATTGGTCATATTATAAGGTAGGATAAACTAGTTGTGGACCAAAAGATGGAGTTTTTCATGATTTTCGTGGTTAGCAGTACTCTGCTGCTTCTCAGTTCATCAGCATTTGCCAAAACTGCTAGTCCTCCCTCACTCAGCCCAACTTCAGCACCAGCCCCAGCACCCGACTACGTAAATCTCACAGAATTGCTCACTGTTGCTGGTCCATTTCACACCTTCCTTGGTTATCTTGAGTCCACCAAAGTGACTGACACCTTCCAAAACCAAGCCAACAACACTGAAGAAGGTATTACCATCTTTGTACCAAAAGATAGTTCCTTCTCATCATTAAAGAAGCCTTCTCTCTCCAAACTCACCGAAGACCAGATAAAGCAAGTCATCCTTTTCCATGCATTGCCACATTTCTATTCTCTGGCTGACTTCAAGAATCTTAGCCAAACCAGCTCCATTCCCACATTTGCTGGTGGGGATTACTCTTTGAATTTCACTGATGAATCTGGGACTGTGCATATTAGTTCAGGATGGTCAAAGACCAAGGTGACCAGTGCTGTACATGCCACAGATCCTGTTGCAATATATGAAGTTGACAAGGTCCTACTCCCTGAGGCAATCTTTGGCACTGATATACCTCCAACCCCTGCTCCTGCACCAGCTCCTGAAATAGCCCCTGCTGCAGATTCTCCAACTGCACAAAGTGCAGAGAGCAAATCATCTTCTCCATCATCTACACCTGATGGGTCCTCTTCTTACAGGATCATTAGCATGGGAATTTGTGGTAACCTTGTTTTGGCAACTTTTGGTGTGCTGGTGCTATTGTAATGGATGATTTATTGAATCTTTAATTTAGATTATGTTTATATATATGTATGCCTTCGCTGCAATTTGCTTTGCTTTGAATCCATTTTTTTCTGAACATATATGTTATTCAATATATGTATGAGATGGTGATTTATACTATAATACTATTTGTTTCTTTATTATTTAAATAGCTTGTAGTTGTCATGTTATATTATGTGGTAACAGCTGTGTCTACCTTTCTTGAGAATTTTAATGCTGTCACCAAATAGCCCATTCAGAAAGCTGGTTAATAAAATTATGGATCCAGCTACCACTAATGAAGCAATACATGGCATAAGGAGAAAATAAGGAAGAGCCATCCCACCTATCAAAAAGTGAAAGAGCAATTTGTAAAAAAAAAAAAAAAAATTCCAGATTTTTTTTTCTTTTAATTATTTTTCAAAATTTTCTTTTTCTGTTTAGTAATCAAAACAGATACAATCGATAAGGACCACAAGAAAAGTTTTGGACATAGTGAACAACATCACTATAAAAGTACAAAGTCTTCACCGTCAAGTCAAGTCTCAACTGTTGTCTATTTCAGTAATTGTTCCACTATGAAAGGGTAATATTATGAGAATAAAATTTAAGAAGATAAAAAATATAAATATGAATAATATATTAAAAATTAAATATAAATTTACACTTAAATATAAGTTTTTTTTTTTTTTTGTATAAATAGAATATTATTCATATATAATAACCATTTCTGTAGAGGTTAGGAATAAAATTAACTAATTCTATTAGCATTAGTTAGTACGGTTATTTTGTGGGTGCTAAGCTATCGTTAGTTAACACTATATATATGTTTCGGTCCGAATCCGAACTGGATAGCTGACTTACTGGAATGGGGGAGGCAGCAATAGTGGTATCTATAAAAGAGACTCCAACATTCAAGTTAGTGTACGAAGTAGGTCGATAAAAGTGTTTTGGTTGCATGAATATAATGTGTGGGAGGTCCCCCTTTAATCCAGCTGTGGAGTGATAGGATTCTAACTGACTCCTGATGTTTGGAGTGGTTTATCCCCGAGTTATAGGCACAATGATCCTCTCATGTACTTCGGCATGGTGATCTCTTCCCTGCACCTGGGCATAATCTTCGAGAGATTGAGTAATAATTGCCAAGTGGAGGTGCCCGATCTGGGCCAAGATTGATGGACCCGCGACATGAGTTGCAATTGGGCCTGGACTGGGCTGTAGAGATCCGATCTGAACAATATACATGTAAACTCTCATTGTAACTGAGTTTATTCATTCAACACAATACATACACACTCTACTCTTCACCCTTATTGCTTCTGCAGTGACACCTTTATAGTGTCAGAGCTCTTTTGTGCTGCAATGAAGAGCATCAACAATTCATCTTCTTCAAGCTCAGCATCACAATTTGTGTTGCACACATTTTCAAATCCTGTTTCGATCAAGCTTGATGAAGATAATTTCCTCCCATGGAAACAACAAGCTATGGCGTCTATCAAGGATCACAAACTTCAGAAATTCATCAATGGCACAACAAATCCAAACAAATTTGCATCAGAGCAAGACTGCATTGCAGGAAGCTATACTGAGGAGTATCTTCACTGGGAACAGCAAGATATACTATTACTCTCATGATTACTTGCTTCGATGCCTGAATCTTTAACCACTAGAATGGATGGTTGCGAAAACTCCTTTCAGGTATGGCAAAAACTTGAGCTTTTTTAAGGTCAAACAATCAAAAGCACAGCTAAGAAATATCAAGAAATGACTATCTTCGATTAGTTCTTATTTGTTGCAAATCAAAAAGAATTATGATACGTTAGCTGCGCTGTGGGAGAATCTATAGGAGGTAATGAACATATTGAAGCTATTTTTGATGGACTTTCGGAAGAATATGATGGGTTTATAACCTCTGTAACATCGAGAAGTGATGCATATACTATGCTCGAAATCGAAGCTTGATTGACGGCTCAAGAAGAAAGATTGGAAAAGCACAGGAGAAATATCACTGATACTGCTAATGTACAGGCAAATGTTGTTGTTAATTCTCAGCAGTCACAAAGGAACAATTCCCATCAAAGATTTAGTTCTGGCTTTCAGGGTTACCAAGGTAGACGTGGCTTTCGAGGTGCATACAGAGGATTTCCATCAACAAGAGGAAGATTTGGAAGGGGAGGAAGAAACTCCTCTAGACTACACTGTCAAGTATGTGGCTAACCAGGCCATTGAGTCTGGAGCTGCTATCACAGATATGACCAGAATTTCCCTCATCCTTTCCCTCCACTGGAACAATCATATTAGAGCTCAGAGCAGAGGTTTAAAGGATGTGGATGTGAGCAGTTAGGGATGGACTACCAATGGACCTTCTCTAGAATGGTAAAGTCGTGGAATTTACTAATTTTTTTTATTTGATTACAAGTAAGTTGACTTACTAATTTTTATTATTATTTGATTGCAAGTAGGTCGAGCCCAAGGTTAAGGTTTCGCAATACATGCAAGGCTGACACGACTTACGTGCAATGCAATCTTTCTTTTCTTATTTTTAATGTGAGTAATTTGTAATTACATGTTTTTTATTTATTTCATGAATGACTTAGATTATGTTTTTTTTTACAATTTAATATTTTAAAAAATTAATAACTTAATTAATTTATTATATTAAGAAATATTTAGTATGCTTTAGATTTATTTAAAATACTTGAATTTTTAAAATTTAAAATTTGTTAAAAGTAAGGAAATAAAGTAGGTAATTTTTTAAACTGTAAATTTAAACAATGAACCATACATCAGTTTATTAATTACTAAGTTTCACAAGGTGGATGTTTTTGTTTGTTTGTTTTGGTTTAACCCTTCATGTTGGTTTTGAAATAACCAAATGAAACACAAAAAGGGAGGTTGAATTGTGTTTTTTAACCTTTTTGAAAAAAATTTCTTAAAACAATTATTTGAATAACGCGTTGCTGAATTGTAAGTGAGAATAGACGATAAAGTAAACTCTTTACAGTCTGTTTGACGCAAAGAGAGTTTTTCTAAAAGATCTTTGGACGCAATTTAAAAGCTTGTACTTTTTAGAAAAATATTTGTTAAGAACAATAATGACAATCACAAAAAGTTAGTTATAAAATAAACTGGTTCACTCTCACAACTCGAGAGCTACGTCCAGTCCCTTCTACTTTAAAGATTTTCCACTAAACTTTCAAGTTTATAAGTATTCTTCTCAACTCCTCTTTAGACTACAACCAAGTATTTTGAAACCTATTTAGGTTCTAACAAACAAATATTCTTTTATACACAGCCTCTTCAGGCTTAGCAACAAATTGATAAAAAGGTGTTTTAATAACACTTGACTTTAACTCACAAAGAGTAAGGATAAATAAATATACTCAAGTAGAAAACTCTATACAAGAGTAAATGAATAATACAGAGTAGAGCTTTGAATATTTTTTTGTTCTCTTTTTGTGAATCTCTATTTTCTTCTTTGAAGACATTTGCATCTATAGGCAGTGAACACTTGAAGTAGTCTTCATGAGCTTCTTTGCCCAACGACAATATTTATTATCGTTTTGAATAACATTAAATGCACAATGCTGATAACGTGTTGATTTCCTTTTGAAAAGTGACTTTGGTTATCAACATTTGCAAGGAATTTGATATCTAGTACTGACTCTTCTAAACACGCAGAAAGTTCGTCCCTTATAATTGTTAGGTGTGTCAGCTCCAGCATACAAAGTTGATTCTTCGAAAATCACACTTGTGTTCAGATCACACCAACAGTTAATGCACTTTGTTTTGCTTATCTTTGAATTACTTTGGACGAAGTTGTTTAAGAATGAATCAACAGAGACAAAACACAGTGGACGATCCATAATAATATACAATAAGTTGCATTGGACGCATGCTGTAAAGAGAATTTTTGTTCTTATCAAAGCTTGTCTTCGGTCCAAAAAGCTTAATAGAAATTTGTTTAAGAGTTATACTTTGGACCTTTTCCTTTTTAATCGAAAAGATATAAGCTTATTTAAAACTTATTTGTTCTCATTTAATTTAATAGTTATTGTTATCTTCAAAACTATGAGGGGTTCAATTTCATTAAACAATTTTGGTTCCAACAACAGATACTTGAATTCGTCTTGGGTTCCAACAATAGATACTTGAATTCGTCTTGGGTTCCAACAATCTCCCCCAATTGAACAGAAACAATTATTAGTTCAAGAAGGCAAAAAAAAAAGCTCCCCCTAAGAACATGTTGTATACAAGTTGGACGCAAGTATATTGGACACATGTGACTTAGGAACAAATTTTGTTTTCACTTTGTTTAAAAGAATAGTTTTTACTAGTTATTGGAAACTTTAACTAAAAGTCCATAATGTATTAGAGCAAAAGAGTTATTTGAACAAGTTAAACATAATCAAACATTGTAAGAGATTTTTTAAGTCCAAAAACGCTTTACTAATATCAAAGTAAATCTAACTAGTGCTAGAGTCATAATTTATATTAGTAATATCAGAGTAAAGCTAATATAACCTTTATCAGTGTAACTTTACTAGTAATACTATATTCTTACATTGGTTTTTAATCTAGCTCTTCCAACAAGACTTCTTGACTTCTATCAATATAGTATCACAAAGAAACATAACCACATATTATTTCAAGCATCATAACAATTTTTAAGATTGATCATGGACTAACCCAATGATCTACAACTTGAAATCTTAACTTAAAAAGTGAAAGAAATAGAATTTCACCTTACGATTTCTTTAACTTCTTGGCTTCTTTTTGAGAAAGTCTTAACTAGAGATATTCTTAAAATAACACTAAGATATCAAGGCAAGGTTTAGAACTTTGGCAAGGGTTTGGGAAGGTTTTTTGGGAAGCAAGGGCGTGGCCTCTGGGAGGGGAAACCGTGAGCTTATGGAGAGGAAGAAGAGAGAATTTTGGTGTGAAGACTTATGCTTGAATCACTTGCTATTTATAGGGAAAAGTTAGGATACATAAGGGATTAAAATTTGGAGAAACTCCCCCTAGGGTGGCCGGCCCTTCACATGCATGCAAGAAGAGTTGGTCTTCAATTTTGCCACCTTAAGGCATTAATGGGTGATTCACCATGGTGATTCATCTTGGTCATTAATGTTTACCATGAGTCATCACTTGAGTCACCAAGTGACATTAATGCATTGGAGATATTTTCTTAAGATTTTTATCAGTAAGTTTTACCCAATGGGCAAAGACTAGTATTTATTGTCCAATGGACAATAGAATGTACCCAAAATCACCTAGAGATTTTATTAGCTCATAAAATCCCTAAAAATGGAAAATGATCAAATCTGTTAATGGATTTGAAAACTGAACTTCCATTTAATTATAAAAATTCCTCCAAGGTATTTGGGACCAAAAATAAAAATATTTTATTTTATTTTTCAGAATGGTCTGGAATTAACTTCTAAGGTTAAGTCCAGTTAAATTTTGATTTAATTAAACTCACAGAAATTCCTAAAAATCATTTATCATAGAAATCACAGAAGATAACATATATAACATAAGTTTGAAGTTTTGGGGTGTTACAACTAGTATCAGAGCAAATAGTATAATTTTACTAGTATCATAGCAACTATGTATCAGAGCAAAACTTAGCTAAATATCAAAGCAAAGTAGCAAAACTAACCTATGTATCAAAGCAAAAAAAAAAAAAGTATCAGAGTAAATGTTTTGGTATCTGTCAAAGTAACATAAAAAATTTCATTTGCTCAAACAAATTAGAAACAAAACGCAACTAAACAAGGGACATGGAGTGGACATAAATGCATAAAAATTATTCACCATTCTATGTATCAGTGTATATGTACATAATCAAATTTATTTCCAATTCTCCCCGTTTGTCATCAGACACAGTGAAGTAACACATCATGTTCAGAAGAAATAAATGTAAAAAAAAGAATTTTTTTTGAGAAATATTTTTTTAAAAGAAGTTTAGAGAGAAAAAAAATTTACTGAGAAGGAGGCGGAGGAGGAGGATGTTGGAACCAAAGACGTTTTCAAGACACTATACTAGAACCAATATCTATTCAAAGTTATTAAACCCCTAAAAATGTTTTGAAGATAATAAAAGGATATTAAATTTAAAGAGAAAAAGATAAGTTTTGAATAAACTTCTATCTTTTCGTTCAAATAAGAAAAAGTCAAAAACGTATTCTTTGATTAAATTTTACATAAAGCGTTTTGGACCAAAGTTAAGCTTTGCTGAAGACAAAATCTCTTTTAAACAAATGAGCATCCAATACAACCTTTTATTATTATATTGGATCATCCATTTTGTTTTTGTCTCTGTTGTTTATTCTAAAACAACTTCATCCAAAGCATTTCAAAAGACAAGCAAAACAAAGTGCGTTAATTGCTGATGGGATCTCTGACAAAAAACGTCTCTTGAGAAATCAACTATGTACGCTGAAGCTGACACTCCTAACAATTACAAAGACTAGTGATCAATCAATTTGAGACACTTATGTTTGCTTTGTATTAGGCTTTATTAGATGTTTATTGTGCCCAATATTAGTATTTTAGATGAGTTTAATGTTGTTGGGCTTCATTGGGCTTTAATGCAAATATTGAATAATTTTCGGATTTTGATGCATTTTGACATTTCTTCCTTGGTTAGGCCATAACTTGGGACTCGGTGATCTATTTGAGGTGATCTTGGTGTCTTTGGAAAGCTAAGACAATGCTCTACAAGTTTCATGAAGAATACAAGAGCTGAATCAGACTTCTAAGGGTCCAAAATATCCCTGCAATGCAGAGTGGGTTTGCTGTCACGAAAATCTAGGTAGTGTGCACATATTGGACTCAATAGTGAGCTATAGATCTCCTCTTGGGCTGAAACTTGGCTATTGAAAAGATAAGACTCATATCTCCAACTTCACTGAAGACCATTTAGTCAATAGATGTCGTTTTAGGCATGATAATGAAGTTACAAGTTGGTTTGAATTTGGAAACACATTCTACCAACCTAACTTGAGGTAGGTTCAGTGTTTTTGGCATTTCTGGAGTTCTAAAAGTCCAAATGGCATGATTCCAGTTGCAAAATTTCAAGGAGACAACTGGCCACAACTTTCATGAGACCTCCAAGCCAAAATGCACCGTCTAGGTGATGAAAATGAAGCCAGAAGTCGGATAAGAGTTGTTGACTAAAAGCCACCAACCATACACCAACCCACCTACCATGCACCAACCCACCAACCCACCTACCATGCACCAACCCACCAACCATGCATCAAGCTTCCATATTTGACAATTGCCATGTTTTTATAGCTTGTATTCAGATTATGTACATGTACAAATTGGCTTCTAGGATTAGTATAAATAGAGCCAATCTCTTTGTATTAGATGAATTCAATTTTAAGTAAGTTTGAAGAAAGTTTGAGTATTTGTGAGAGTTTTCTTTCTCTTCTTCTCCATTCTCTTTACAATTTCGTTTTTGTTCTTTTATTTCTGAGTTCTTCCTTCCCATCCATGGAAGGCTAGGCTCTCATAATCAATCCAAGGGATTAGCCATCTTGATGTTTAATTTGGAGATCTTGTTTCGCTTGTTCATATTGCTTAATTGTTATTCAAGTTTCTCTTTTTCCTCTTTTGATTTTTATCTAGATTAAATTGCTTAATTTGATTTAGATGTTGATGTGATAATAGCTTTATTATCATGTATTCAAAGAGGATCACAAAGATTAAACAATATATTAAAGCTTTTTGATAGATTGTTTAGCTTGGTTAAATCCCCGATCTTAAGTTAATCTATGTTTGGATGGTGCTTACTTTATCTAACCTTGGTTAATTAAATCCTAGATGCTTATCTAGTAGAGGATTCTTGGATCATGTTGAGGCGTCGTGATGTGATCTAAGGCCAAGAACACGGTTAGCAATTAAATGAATTCCTTGTGATCAATGATGAGTTAAACTCAAGATCGGTAAATTTCCTTGGATTGGTTGCTTCTTTATATTTGTTTACAACTTTAGGTGTTGTACTTTTTTTTTCAATCTTATTAATCAACAACAAAACCCCCCCTTTTTATTTATCTTGATCTGATTAAATCTTTGTTTTATTGGATCCTTGAGAGACGATTCGGTTCATGCTCTATACTACAAATTAGTTTGCGAACCGGTAAATTTTATTATTTGACGGGTCTCGATAACCTCTTGTCAACTAGCAAATGAGGAACTTTCTGCGTGTTCAGAAGAGTCAGAACTAAGATATCTCATTCTTCGCTATTGTTAATAACCAAAGGCACTTTTCAAAGAAAGATCAACACGTTATCAATGTTATGCATTTAATGCTACTCAGAATGATAATAAATATTTCCGTTGGATGAAGAAGCTTATGAAGATAGTTTCAAATGCTCACCACATATAAATACAAGTGTCTTTGGAGAAGAAACAAGAGATTAAGCAATCAAGATCATAAACAAAACAAGAGAAAATTTTCAAAGCTTTACTCTGTTTTATTTCTTCTTACTCTTGTAATAGAGTTTTACTTGAGCATATTTATTTATCCTCACTTCATGTGAGTTAAACTCAAGTGTTTTTCTTTTAAACACTTTATTTACTTCCATTGTTTGAAGGCTGAAGAGGCTGCGTGAATACTTGTTGGTTAGTACCAGAAGAGGTCTTAGAATACTAGTTGCTGCCTAAAAATGCGTGAAGAAGAATACTTGTAAACTTTGTGAAGTTTAGTGGAAAATCCTTCTAGTTGAAGGGACTAGACGTAGCTCTCGGGTTGTGAGAGTGAACCAGTATAAATATCTAGTGTAAGTTTTTTTTCCCTCTCTGTGTTATATTTCTTTTTACTAATTGTTGGTGTATGCCCTAGAGGCCAGTTATATAGTAACTTTATGGTTTACATTGTATCATGACATTTATTTAATATATGAGCCATTTCATTTATTATGTTATTTATTTATATTAAATGAACATAATAGAGTCATTAGAATGAAAGTTCTATGGCATGAAATATCAAGTACATGACTTGATAGTGAGATACCATTGGATATATTGGAACGCTATTCTTAAATGTCCCTAGTTAAGTATTACTGTCATTAGGATGACAATGATGAGTTGAGACTAGTATGTGTGTAGGTTGATGATGGTGTCTCACAGGTCATGGATATGAGATATCAAGTCAACACATGGGTATATATTAGAGTAATTATGTACTGGACTGACCCACCATGAGAACACTACATGGATCGTTACTTGAGTGTCATAAGCGGTTCTCATAGTGACAATGGTGTATGTGGTCCTTTGACTTGAGGTCACTATGGTTCCCTATATGAGGAGTTATATGTTTTAATATCGTCAAACGTCACCTGTAATAAGGTGATCATAAAGTCGATTATTGAATATGTCACAAGTCATGCAGAGGGATGTGAGTGACGTAGATAGGATTTGTCCCTCCTATTAACGGGAGTGATATCTTCGGGTCCCTTGATGAGTGAGACTTGAAAATGCATGGTCGTGCTCAAATGAGTCAATATGAGATATTGATCCCATTTGTATTTATAAGTCAACTCAGCAATCAAGAAACCAATGATTGAACTGTACAAGGGTGACGCGTTCCATGCCTTGTGTTCAATCAAGATATCATGACAAACGGACTAGACTACATGGTAACATTAGTCACGGTTAGGTTATGTCAAATCACTGACATTCCTATTACTTGAGTAGCAGTGATGTATCGCTAGATACCACTCACTGTTTGTAATATTAAATAGGATTTAATGTTACTGTCAATGTAATAGGATCCTACAGGGTCACACACCTAGAATGGATTGGAATGGAGTTAAATGGGGTTAGTTGGACTATTAGTAAGATTAGATGGGCCAACCCAATCGAATAGGCCCGCACATGAGTTTGACCTAGGTCAAATATATGTAGGTGCCTATATATACATCTCTTAGTCTCTTGTGCCGCACTACTACACACGGACAACTGAGAGTCGGAAACCGTTTCCGAGTAAGAGAGAGACTGAGAGAAACTTGCGCCCCTTTCGTGGCTAGCACTGTGTTGAAGAGGGAGACTTTCTCATCCGTTTGGATGGATACTGTAGAGACGCTACAACAACGTTCATTGCAGCGTTCATGATTTGCTGTCCATCACAAAATCAGTTTCGTCCATAAGGTAATCATCTTAACACGGGTTATGACCATCGCATGGATCCTTTGAGGGTTTCGTATTTTGTTTTTCCGTTGCCTTTTCATATTGTGAAACCGAACACTAACATCTGGGGATTGATATTACTTTTCCTAACTACTCCATTCAAAAAGGATAAGAGTTTTTAACTTGCGTCCAATTACTTTAGAAAAACTCTATTTCCATCCAACGGACTATAAAGAGTTTCTGTTTCATCCATTCTCATTTACCTTTCAATAGAGTTTTAGATAAGTTTTCCAAAAAGGTTAAGAAACACAATTCAACCCCCTTTCTTATGTTTCACTTGGTTATTTCAATTAGTATCAGAGCTCATCCTCTTGGGTTGAGTATCTAACAGTGCAAAGGAAAATATCCAGCACGACTACAAATTGAAAACGAAGGACAGACAGTATATAGACCACCTCTATTCAATGGAAATGACTATGACTCCTGGAAGAAAAGAATGATTGCATTCTTTGATGCACAGAACATGGAGATTTGAGACTTAGTCCAAAATGGCTATCAAGTGCACACCAACGCAAAAGGACAAGAACTCCCATGACCAGAATGGATGGAGGGACAGTGGACTAGGCACCAACTAAACTCAAAATCCAAACACTATATTATGTGTGCCATCACTAGATCTGAACATGACAAAGTTCACAGCTGTGAAACAGCTAAGGAGATATGAAACACTCTAGCCTTGGCCCATGAAGGTTTCATTCAAGTCAAGGAATCTAAAATAAGCATGCTGGTACATTAGTATGAGCACTTCAAAATGGGAGAGCATGAGAGCATTGATCTAATGTTTGGATGATTCCAAATAATCATCAACAATCTGAGATCTCTAATAGCTATTTGGCAAGTGTACCAAATCGCACAAGTAATAAAGTGATGAGTAAATTATCATCTCCACAGAGAATTGTGTTGTCAAGTATCAAATTACTGATTTAGATACTATTTAAACGGTGCAAATTAATCAAAGAATTTAGAAGAAAAAAAAACTAAAATTTTAACTATGTTAAATGGGGTTGAGCAAACAAAGTGTGAGATGCTAGAGATCCGATTTCACTTGATTTTATGACTATTTGGATTCTTTCTTAATTTAAACTCCAATTCAAGAATTGATGGTGGGATATCTAATTTAATTAAAACCCAATTTTTTGGTAGATTAATTCTCTTCAACTATTTATAATAAACTAATTCCTTAGTCTAATTCCAAATAGAACAAGGCATGAATAAACAAAACCCCAAGTAATACCACACAACCAACAATATCTATTCCTAGATTATTGCTTAATCATGGTGTTTATCTCAAGAAGTAACATCACACATGAATTTCTTAATCCTATGCATGACCATCAATTCAATTTAGGGTTGATCAAGTCATAAAAGCATTAAGAATAAAGATGAACACTCAATCATGAAAGAAAACTTAAATTAAGAATTACAAATCCAAATAAATCATCCATTCAAGTTACATCATCACTCTAGCTGGGAAGAGTTTAGAAAGACATCAAGAAATAGGAAAACAAAAGATAGGAAATTGTAAACTCCATTGAATTCAAGACAACAAGAATGTGATGATCTTGAATCCTTGCTCCTTGATGATCTCCTTGGCTCTCCTAGGGCTGGAAGTCCTCTCCCCCTTTGGATTTTTTAGCCCCCCAAAAAGACTCTCCTTTTTTTTTCTTTTATACTTAAACCAAAAATTAGGGCGTCAGATTTTTAACTCCACTGCTCAAGCGGTGGAATCTCACCGCTCAAGCGGTGAGATAGCAGAGAAAAGCATGCAGTATGTGATGCCACCGCCTAAGTGGTGGATTTGGGCGCCTAGACGGTGGCTTTGCCAAGAGGAGTTTGCAATCTGGGACTCCACCGCTTAAGCGGTAGATTTTGGCCGCTTAAGCGGTGGGATGGCAGCAAGCAAGTGCTGTCTTGCTCTCACTTTTTCACTCCCAAAATGCTCGAACTAGACTTCAAGGTCTTCAGTGAAGTTGTAGATCTCTCTCTTATCTTTTCAAAACATCAAGAATCACACCAAACCGAGGTCTGTAACTCCAGTTATAACTAAATCACTGCAACAATGTCAGATTCTTGATTTTCCATTAAACTAGTCCAAGATCTCTAACTTTCACCTGAAATTCATTAAAAACATACCAAAGGCATAAAAGGAAGATAGGATGATAAAAACACAATAAAAGACATAAATTAGTGATGAATTAAATCAAATCCTCTAACAACAAAAGCACTAGATGTGTGTATTTTGTCCACACATCAATCCCTGGGAAAAATATATGATAATCAAGATGATATAAGAAAATTGTTGCGTTTTGCAACCAGAAAAGGCAGCGGAAAAACAAAAATAAATACAGAACCCTCCAAGGATCCATGCAATGGTCATAACTTGTGTTAAGATGATTACCTTATGGACGAGATGGAAAACAAATCACGAACACCACAACAAGCATTAATGTAGCATCTCTACGGTATCCACATGAATGGATGTGAAGGTCCCTCTTCGGCACTGTGCTAGCCACGAAGCGGGGCAGATTTCTCTCTGTCTCTCTCATACTCGGAAATTGTTTTTGACTCTTAGTTGTGCAAGTGTAGTAGTACTACACAAGAGACTAAGAGATGTATATATAGGCCCCCTACACATATCTGACCTAGGTCATACTCATGTGTGGGCCTATTCAATTGGGTTGGCCCATTTGGTCTTACTAATGGTCAAACTAGCCCCATTTAACTCCATTCCAATCCATTCTATATGTGTGACTAATCAATCATTTTGAGACACTTATGTTAGCTTTGTACTTGGCTTTATTAGATGTTTATTGTGGCCAATATTAGTATATTAGTTGATTTTTATGTTATTGGGTCTAATTGGGCTTTAACACAATTTGTGAATAATTATCAATTTTTGATGCATTTTTGACCTGTCATCCTTAGTTAGGCCATAACTTGGGACTTGACAAGAGGTTGTCAAGATTCGTCAAATAAATAAAATTTACCAATATCTCCAACTTTACTGAATACCATTTAGTCAATAAATGTCGTTTTAGCCATGATTGTGAAGCTACAAGTTGGTTTGAATTTGGAAACACGTTCTTCCAACCTGACTTGAGGTAGGTGCAGTGTTTTTGGAATATTTAGAGTTGTAAAAGTCCAAATGGCATGAAACCAACGCCAAAAGTTCAATGAGACAATTGTCTATACCTGTCATGAAGACCTCCAAGCAAAAATACACCCCCTAGGTCATGAAAATCAAGTTGGAAGTCGGACAATAGTTGCTGACTAGAAGCCACCAATCATACGCCAACCCACTTACTATGCACAACCCACCAACCATGCATCAAGCTTCCATATTTGACAATTTTCATGTTTTTACAGCTTACATTCAGATTATTTTCAATTACAAATTGGCTTCTAGGATTAGTATAAATAGGGTCAATCTCTTTGTATTAAGCAATCATTCAATTTGAAGTAAGTTTGAGTATTTATTTGAAGAAAGTTTGAGTATTTGTGAGAGTTTTCTTTCTCTTTTTCTCCATTCTGTTTAGAATTTCATTTTTGTTCTTTTATTTCTGAGTTCTCCTTCCCATCCATGGAATGTTAGGCTTTTATAATCAATCCAAGGGATTGACAAGAGGTTGTCGAGACCCGTCAAATAAATAAAATTTACCGGTTCACAAACTAATTTGTAGTATAAAGAATGAACCGAATTGTCTCTCAAGGATCCAAAAAGAACAAAGATTTAATCAGATCAAGATAATTAAAAGGGGAGTTTTGATGATTTGAAAAGATAATACACTAGTTGAATTAAAGGAAAGTAATTAACAAATTAACCAATCCAAGGAAATTTACCGATCTTGAGTTTAATCCATCATTGATCACAAGGAATTCACTTAATTGCTAGCCATGTTCTTGACCATAGATCATATCAAGACGCCTCAACATGATCCAAGAATCCTCTACTAGATAGGCATCTAGGATTTAATTAACCAAGGTTAGATAAAGTAAGCACCATCCAAACATAGATTAACTTGAGATCTAGAATTTAACCAAGCTAAACAATTCATCAAAACGCTTTAATAAATTGTTTATTCTATGTGATCCTCTTTGAATACATGATAATAAAGCTATTACCACATCAACATCTAATTCAAATTAAGCAATTCAATCTAGATAAAAATCAAAGGAGGAAGAAGAGAAACTTGAATAACAATTATGCAATATGAACAAGCGAAACAAGATCTCCAAATTAAACATCAAGATGGCTAATCCCTTGGATTGATTATAAGAGCCTAGCCTTCCATGGATGGGAAGGAAGAACTCAGAAATAAAAGAACAAAAACGAAATTCTAAAGAGAACAGAGATGAAGAGAAAGAAAACTCTCACTAATACTCAAACTTTCTTCAAACTTACTTAAAATTGAATCATCTATAATACAAGGAGATTGACTCTATTTATACTAATCCTAGAAGCCAATTTGTAATAAAAAATAATCTGAATATAAGTTGTAAAAACATGAAAATTGTCAAATATGGAAGCTTGATGCATGGTTGGTGGGTTGGTGTATGGTTGGTGGCTTTTAGTCAGCAAATCTTATCTGAATTCCAGCTTGATTTTCATGACTTAGACGCTGTCTTTTGGCATGGAGGTCTCATGAAAGTTATAGCCAGTTGCCTCCTTGAAATTTTGGCGTTAGAATTATGCCATTTGGACTTTTAGAACTCCAGATATGACAAAAACACTGTACCTACCTCAAGTTAGGTTGGTAGAACGTGTTTCCAAATTCAAACCAACTTGTAGCTTCATAATCATGCCCCAAACGACATCTATTGACTAAATGGTCTTCAGTGAAGTTGGAGATATGGGTCTTGTCTTTCCAATGACCAAGTTCCAGCCCAAGAGGAGGCTTATAGCCCACTATATAGTCCAATATGTGCATACTGCCCAGATGATTCCGTGACAGCAAACCCACTCTGCATTGCAGGGATATTTTGGACCCTTAGCATTCCGATCCAGCTCTTGAGTTCTTCATGAAACTTGTAGAGCATTGTCTTAGCTTTCCAAAGATACCAAGATCACCTCAATTGGATCACCGAGTCCCAAGTTATGACCTAACCAAGGAAGAAAGGTCAAAATGCATCAAAATCCGAAAATTATTCAATATTTGCATTAAAGCCCAATGAAGCCCAACAACATTAAACTCATCTAAAGTACTAATATTGGGCACAATAAACATCTAATAATGCCTAATACAAAGCTAACATAAGTGTCTCAAATTGATTGATCAAATTCCCCCACACTTAAGCTTTTGCACTCCTGGGCAAAACACATAACAACGAAACTAAAGAAAAACAAGAAACATCATATTATTAAACTAAAAACATAAAAACTGATTGTACCTAATCTAATCCACTTCCGTAGGAAAACACGATGGCACTTAGCATGTGCCACAAGCCTTTAAACCCCTAGGTGTCCCTAGTGGACGAGTTATAGTCTCGTGAGGGTTTACCAGGATGATACCCACAAACATGTAATATTTTATTTAATCAATTCAACTAATTTTTAAATACAAGCATTGTATCAAATATAAACCATAATTAATAAGTCAAGTATGCTTAAAAAAGAATAGTTGAATCGAACCAATTGAGAATAAAGTATAGCATAATCATGCTTTAATCAGAAATAGACATGTTCAAATTGAGTAAAATTCCTTACAAGTGACACTCAAATCACACAAGGTGTTTAGGTTAACTGTTTACGCTCAACTCAGTCAAATTATGAAAGTATGTTACCATAGGCTTGCATATACATCAATTCTCCACTACTTAGATCAAATAAATTGCAAAAATCAGGATGTCTTTCAAAAAGGTTGTAATGGGACTTATAAGGTGAAGGAAGGGAACAATATGGATAATAGCAGTTTAAAACCAAAGAGAATAAAAGAGGATTGGGGAGTAACTCAAGTAAAAAGCATAAAATTTTTACCCAAAACCATAAAATGCTTATTCTATTCACACATTCCTTCCTTTTTCGATTCTTTTCTTTTACAACCTTTTGGCTTTATTTTCTTTTTCTATTTTTTTTTACCAAGCATTTCGCATAAGCACACTAATTCCCCCACACTTAAATCATTGCAAGCAAAAAAACTCCTCCAATAAGAAAATCAATGCTCTCCTATTCCCTAAGGTAAGGTAAAACATAGTTTTTCACTCAAGGCTTGTAATGAGCTGAGAACAAAGAATGGGAAAATAGGCTCATAGGGGGTTAACAACGGGATAAATGCAAGATAGGTTTATTTGGCCAAAGCAGCTAAGTAAAAAAAATGCCTCTGTCAGTCATATACTTTTATTATCAATTAAGCTCAGATTCAGTACATGCTTGCATCAAAATTAATTAAAAAGATCAAAATGAAACTTTTTTTAATATGCAAGAACAAAATCATTTAAGAAATACTATGAAATGCAAGTTAAGATGCGTTTCAAGAGCAAAACTACTCTTTACTCTGCCATCATACATCTAATAAGCTAGTAACAATAAAGATTAGCTGGTTAGTTTTTTTTTTTTTAAACTAAACTATGTACATGGTATTGTCAACTATCCCTCCCCCTAACTAATTTCAGACATTGTCCCCAATGTCATAATAAAGATAAGTAGAGTGTAGAAGGTCTTACCAGAAAACTGCAAATCGGGCCTGAAAAAGAAAAATTACAAAAAACTAAAACCATGAGAGAAAACAAAAATTCACAAGGACAAAGTCAAATCAAGTTTTTGCTTTTTGCTGCTGCTGCCTTGTACCCAATTCAGTGGAGTCATTGTTGGATAATGTTGTGGTACAAATTCTTGTAGTTGATCGAGCAATTATTCAGGGGTTGCAGCGGTTATAAGAATTTGACGTGTTGCTTGTGAGATGAATCTTTGTTCCACAACATGATCAAAAAAACAAAACAAACTGTCATAAAAACCATTAACATTTAATATACCTATGGGTTTTTGGTGAAAGTTCAGCTGTGACCAGGATGTAATTTGGAAGAGTTTTTCCAAAGTTCCAAAACCACCAGGTAGGGCAATAAAGGCATCAGCATTTGCTATCATAATGTTCATTTGTTGGTGCATGCAAGATACCATTACTTCATCCCCTACTATTTTTCCAGTGGGATTGCCAATCGCTAAAGGACTAGGAATGACACCAAGGACTTTGCCACCTCCTAAATGTGTAGTAGTTGCTACACAACCCATTAACCCAAGACTACCTCCTCCGTAAACTAAATGAATTTCTCTCTCAGCTAACACTCGACCAAGATGGTTTTGCAATATTTACAAACTCTTTATCTTTCCCAGGATTAGATCCACAAAAGACACAAACACTCTTGATCCGACGAACTGAAGTGACTTCCATTTTCTTTTTCTTTTTTTTCTCTTTGTTTTTTTGTACTCTCACCTTATTAATGATATGAAGAGAGCAAAGTGCATTATTTAAAGGAATCAAAACTCAAATGTAATAATAACACCTATAAAGGAGGGGTAGATCCGTATGTCAGGCAAGTTTGAAAAGAAGCACAGCAATGATAATAACTATATGACAAGGATAAAAGACTAATTTATATGTGTCAGAAGAAGTTTGAAAATACGCAACGCATATTTAAAAAAAAATACAGCTAAATTTTTTTTTTGAAGTTTTTTTTAATAAACAAGAAGAAAAAGGAAAAATAAAAAATAAAAAATAATACTTACAGGAGGTGTGATTGTGGCTCACATTTTCCTCTAGTTTTACGTCCAGTAACGGGTTGAATGCTCTTTATGGGCCGATGGTCGGTTTCCCATCCAATTTTCTTAAAAATTGGCAAACAGTCTTTTTGAGTTAGATTCCCGAGACTATAACGCTCATGTTCATCTTGGAATATTGACCATAAATCGAGAAGTACTCTCTGCACATCTCCACTAGGATGCGTCTCAAGAGTTAATAGAGTGTTATCTAAAGACTCTTTACTCATGCCATCCTTAATGAAGTGAATTTTATCAAGTCGATTTATGGACGCCATTCCAATTGATCTACATTTTGTGTTATAGGACCATCTTGCACATTTAAAGCAGACTCGTAACCTTTTTGCTCTTCTTTTCTTTGCATATGAACTTTTGCCTAGCCCTGACATATATGAAACAAGAGCATCAGAAAATTCCCCTGTGATTCAGACCTTTGCTTCGATCAACCAGCATATATCCGCAAGGATGCCTTTGTGCATAAGCATCCTTAATCTCTCAAACCTTGCACAATAAATGTTAGTTAAAGCATTTTGAGGGAGAGAAGGGAATCGCTTGCGGAGGTTAACAAGCTGATTATCCATTTCGAAAGAAGGAAGAAAGAGAAAAAAAATTGAATAAAATTATATACAGATTTCAGTATTTGTGGGTAACTGGAGGGACAGAAAAAGATTTTCACGGAGTATCGTTATCCGCCATTTAACCGGTGAAAAATCATCTGTAAAAAAAAAAACAAACAAAATTAAGACAGAAAAATCAAACTTTGATAGATTTTCTCACTTGACACCGATTTTTTGTCTCGATTCCTGTGATAGCAAATAAGTCAAAGTTTGAAAGATGAAAGAGTTAGAAAACGTGGGTTTCCTCCCAAGAAGCATTACTTTTAACGTCTTCTGCTAGTGTGATTGAAGATTTGTCCCAAGAAATAATTTCAACCTCAAGTTGAAAAGTAAGACTTTTTGCCCTACAGATAGCAGAAGCAATAAAATCCCGTCGGCCACATCATAGCCAGTGTAATGGATCACCACATCCAGAATCAGAGGGTTCAGTCTCCTCTAGGGTTGCTTTATTGGCTTAATTTCATCTTCAAGTAAAATCCTACGCATGCATATGGAAGGGCTAATGTTAGGAATGTCTGCAAGTATGATGGATTTTTGATTCTCCGTAAAAATCTGCAGCAACCTCTCCTCCTCATCGGTAAGGAAGTTCTTAGCCACAATAAACTCCATTTTTTATGGCTGCACTACTTCTGTAGATTGAATTGCTGCATTATCTGCTAAAAAAGATTCATTAAGTCTCAAAAAAGCAGCAATCTCAGCACATGCATTACACAACCAGTACAACAAACAGAACCATCAAAATCAGTAAAACTAGCAAATTCAGCGCACAAATCATCAATTGGTGTTTTCACATCAATGATCTCATGTTCTATAGAATCAGATATCTGCATTTGTTGCTTGCTCAACTGACTTAATGAAGATGTTAGCTGACCAATTTGGGTATTCAAATTCTGAATGGTGGTCTTAGTTCTCTGTTGAAACTGCAGATTATTAGTTTCCAATTGCTTCACTAAGTCCTCCAATGTAGACTCAGATTCTGTGCCTATTAGAGTTTGCTGGGGCATAAGCTGCTGGTATAGATTGCTTGGTCCAACATAAGATTGGAATTGTTGTGAACTCATTGGTTGCTGGAATGTCTATATATAATGGTTTGGCTGCTGTTGTGCTTCATTTTCATATCTCAAGTCGGGATAATCTCCCCAGTCAAGGTTATAGGTAGCATAATAAGGATCATATCCTGGCTGTTGGTATTGTGGTTCACCAAGAAATACACCTGTTGCATCAACAAAATGGTCATGAAATACATAACCATCATCTTGTAATGTGGTACATGCATATGTGTGATGAAAAGAACTACAACATATACTACAAAATCCTGCAAGTTCTTGCACATGTAACTGATGCTGTTTCACTGCTAACTGCCTCACTAGATAAGCCAGCTCATCAAGTCTATGCTCCATCAGATTAATGATCAAACACAAAAACACAAATTCACAAAAACAAGTCTAAAAATATACACAAAACAATTACATAAAACATATCTAGAGATTTTAAAAAAATTATAGGACCACCACAGGATGAAATCTACACAAAAACGCTATCCAAGATAGGGGTAGTGAGCCTTTCTCAAAATAACGTTTTCCATTAGTCTAACAAAATTTAGCTCAATCAGAGATACTTTACCAAACCAAAATCTTGATAGGATGCCTTTTACCTAATTTCAGCTGAATTCCACTTGAAAAAGTTTCAAAAAACAAAACAAATACAATTGTTAGAGTTAGATGGGGTCTTGAAATGATCAAATAGTTGCCTTGGATCCCAAGCAACGGTGCCAAATTTGACAAGAGGTTGTCGAGACCCGTCAAATAAATAAAATTTACCGGTTCACAAACTAATTTGTAGTATAGGGAATGAACCGAATCGTCTCTCAATGATCCAAAAAGAACAAAGATTTAATCAGATCAAGATAATTAAAAAGGGGTTTTGATGATTTGAAAAGATAATACACTAGTTGAATTAAAGGAATCTAATTAACAAATTAACCAATCCAAGGAAATTTTACCGATCTTGAGTTTAATCCATCACTGATCACAAGAATTCACTTAATTGCTAACCATGTTCTTGATCTTAGATCATATCAAGACACCTCAACATGATCCAAGAATCCTCTACTAGATAAGCATCTAGGATTTAATTAACCAAGGTTAGATAAAGTAAGCACCATCTAAACATAGATTAACTTAAGATCCAGAATTTAACCAAGCTAAACAATCCATCTAAAAACTTTAATAAATTGTTTATTCAATGTGATCCTCTTTGAATACATGATAATAAAGCTATTACCACATCAACATCTAAATCAAATTAAGCAATTCAATCTAGATAAAAATCAAAAGAGGAAGAAGAGAAACTTGAACAACAATAAAGCAATATGAACAAGTGAAACAAGATCTCCAAATTAAACATCAAGATGGCTAATCCCTTGGATTTATTATAAGAGCCTAGCCTTCCATGGATGGGAAGGAAGAACTCAGAAATAAAAGAACAAAAACGAAATTCTAAAGAGAACGGAGAAGAAGAGAAAGAAAACTCTCACAAATACTCAAACTTTCTTCAAACTTACTTAAAATTGAATCATCTATAATACAAAGAGATTGGCTCTATTTATACTAATCCTAGAAGCCAATTTGTAATTGAAAATAATCTGAATACAAGTTGTAAAAACATGGAAATTATCAAATATGGAAGCTTGATGCATGGTTGGTGGGTTGGTGCATGGTAAGTGGGTTGGTGTATGGTTGGTGGCTTTTAGTCTGTAACTTTTATCCGACTTCCAGCTTGATTTTCATGACCTAGACGATGCATTTTGGCTTAGAGGTGTTCATGAAAGTTATAGCCAGTTGTCTTCTTGAAATTTTGGCGTTGGAATCATGCCATTTGGACTTTTAGAACTTCAGATATACCAAAAACACTGCACCTACCTCAAGTTAGGTTGGTAGAACGTGTTTCCAAATTCAAACCAACTTGTAGCTTCATAATCATGCCTAAAACGACATCTATTGACTAAATAATCTAGTGAAGTTGGAGATATGGGTCTTATCTTTCCAATGGCCAAGTTTCAGCCCAAGAGGAGGCCTATAACCCACTATATAGTCCAATATGTGCACACTACCCAGATTTCCGTGACAGCAAACCTACTCTGCATTGCAAGGCTATTTTGGGCCATTAGAAGTCCGATCCAGCTCTTGAGTTCTCAAGAAACTTATAGTGCATTGTCTTAGCTTTCCAAAGACACCAAGATCACCTCAAATGGATCACTGAGTCCCAAGTTATGGCCTAATCAAGGAGGAAAGGTCAAAATGCATCAAAATCCAAGAATTATTCACAATTTGCATTAAAGCCCAATGAAGTCAAACAACATTAAACTCAGCTAAAATACTAATATTGGGCACAATAAACATCTGATAAAGCCTAATATAAAGCTAACATAAGTGTCTCAAATTGATTGATCAAGGATCACAAAGACTAAACAATATATCAAAGCTTTTTGATGCATTGTTTAGCTTGGTTAAATTCTGGATGTTAAGTTAATTTATGTTTGGATGGTGCTTACTTTATCTAACCATGGTTAACTGAATCCTAGATGCTTATCTAGTAGAGGATTCTTAGATCATGTTGAGGCTTCTTGATGTGATCTAAGGCCAAGAACATGGTCAACAATTAAGTGGATTCCTTATGATCAATGATGGATTAAACTCTAGATCAGTAAATTTCTTTGGATTGGTTAATTTGTTAATTACGTTTCTTTAATTCAACCAGTGTATTTTCCTTACAAATCAACAAAAACCCCTTTTTAATTATCTTGATCTAATTGAATCTTTGTTTTTGGATCCTTGAGTGACGATTCGGTTCATTCTCTATACCACAAATTAGTTTGTGTACTAATAATTTTTATTATTTGACGGGTCTTGACAACCTCTTGTCAAATTTGGCACCGTTGTCGGGGATCCAAGGCAACTATTTGATCATTTCAAGACCCCATCTAACTCTAATAGTTGTGTTTGTTTTGTTTTTTAAGCTTTTTCAAGTGGAATTCGGCTGAAATTGAGTAAAGGGCATCATGTCAAGATTTTGGTTCGGTAAAGTATCTCTGATCGAGCTAAATTTTGGTTGACTAATGGAAAACGTTATTTTGAAAAAGGCTCACTATTTATAATGAGGTCACCTCTATTTTAGCCAAATTCCATCATTTAGCATTTTTGAGTATCTTTCATCCTGTGGTGGTCCCATAATTTTTAAAATTCTTTAGATTTATTTTCTGTAATTGTTTTGTGTATATTTTTACATTTGTTTTTGCGATTTTGTGTTTGATCACTAATATGCTGGAGCATAAAATTGATGAGTTGGCTTATCTGGTGAGGCAGCTGGCACTGGGACAGCATCAGTTACATGTGCAAGAACCTGCAAGATTTTGTAGTAGTTCTTTTCATCCCACATATGCATGCCCCACATTGCAAGATGATGGTTTTGTGTTTCAAGACTATTCTGTTGCTGTAGTAGGTATATTTCCTGGTGAAGCATAGTACCGACAGCCAAGATATGATCCTTATTCTACCACATATAACCATGACCAGAGAGTCGAACCTTATGTTGAACCAATCAGTTTATACCAGCAGCCTATGCAGCAGCAGCAAGCCCCAATAGACATGGAATCTGAGCCTGCATTAGAGGATTTGGTGAAATAATTGTCTCATAAAAACATCCAATTCTAGCAGAGAACAAAAGTTATAGTACAGAACTTGGAGACCCAAGTTAGTCAACTTACATCTTCATTAAGTTAGTTGAGCAAGCAACAAATGCATAATTCTGATTTTATAGAACATAAGATCATTGATGTGAAAAAAACTAATTGATGATTTGTGTGCTAAATTTGCTAGCTTTACTGATTTTGATGATTCTATTTGTTGTACTGGTTGTGATGGTGATATGTTGTGAAATGCATGTGCTGAGATTGCTGCCTTTTTAAGACATGATGAATCTGTTTCAGTAGATTATGCAGCAATTTGATCTGCAAAGGTAGTGAAGCCACCAAAATTTGAGTCCATTGTGGCCAAGAAACTCCTTACTGATGAGGAGAGGTTGCTACCCATTTTGAGGGAAAATCCAAAAGCCTTTACACTTGCAGACATTCCTAGCATTATAAACCATATGATTCTTGATGTGGTGATCCATTACACTGGCTATGGTGTGACTGCTAGGATTTTGTTGCTTCTGCTATCTATAGGGAGTTTTATTTCCACACTTTTATTTCATTTTTTTAGTTGTTGTTTTCTTTTTGTTTTTACTGTTTTGCTACTGTTTTCAATCATATTTCTGTTTTTATTTTACTGTTACTATTTACTCCTTTATGTTGTTGTCATTTTTGCTGTTTGTTGTCTTTGTTTTGATTCAATTTGTTGTCTTTCATTTCTGTTTTCTGTTTTATTTATTGTTTATGTTTTTTTATTTAAATTTCTGTTTTGACAAAAAAAGAGGTGTGATTTTCATGTGTTTAGGTCCCTTCCAATGGTGTTTTAAGAATCATGAGTTTGCATTAATTGAAGTTCAAGTTTCCTAACATAGGTGAATGAATTGTCTTTCCTCTTGAATTTTACATGCTTGGGGTTGGATTTTGGATTAGTGGATTAAGTTTGGTAGATGCATCCATACCTTGTAAGATTTTGAGCCTATTGAATTATGGATAATGCATTTATATCATTCTCTTCCTTCTTGTGTGATTTTCACTCATGGATTTTGTCACTCTAGAACTTGCTTTGATTCTTTTTGAGGCTACATTTTCATTTGCATGCATGAATATGATTGAGGCACTTTTCTTGACTTAGCTACTTTGGCTAAATAAGCCTACCTTGCATTTATCCCATTGTTAACCCCCTTTGAGCCTAATTGCCCATTCTTTGTTGTTAGCTCAATACAATTCTTGAGGACAAGCCATGGTCTAAGTGTGGGGGGATGCTTATGCAAAATGTTTGGTGCAAAAGAAAGAAAAATAAAAAGTGGCTAATTTTGAACCAAAACCAAAAAAAAAAAAGAAAGTGGAAAAAGAAAAGAAAAGAATAAAGCCAAAAGATTGTTAAAGAAAAGAATAGAAAAAAGAAAGAATGTGTTAAGAGAATATTGACAAGAGGTTGTCGAGACCTATCAAATAAAATAACCGGTTCACAAACTAATTTGTAGTATAGAGAATGAACCGAATCGTCTCTCAAGGATCCAAAAACAAAGATTTAATTAGATCAAGATAATTAGAAAATGGGGGGTTTGTTGTTGATTAACAAGATTAATAAAAGTAGGAGATTCAAAGTTGTAAACAAATCTAAAGAAACAACCAATCCAAGGAAATTTACCGATCTTGAGTTTAACTCATCATTGATCACAAGGAATTCACTTAATTGCTAACCATGTTCTTGGCCTTAGATCACATCAAGAAGCCTTAACATGATCCAAGAATTCTTTACTAGATAAGCATCTAGGATTTGATTAACCAAGGTTAGATAAAGTAAGCACCATCCAACATAGATTAACTTAAGATCTAGAATTTAACCAAGCTAAACAATCTATCAAAAAGCTTTAATATATTATTTAATCTTTATGATCCTCTTTGAATACATGATAATAAAGCTATTACCACATCAACATCTAAATCAAATTAAGCAATTTAATCTAGATAAAAATCAAAAGAGGAAGAAGAGAAACTTGAATAACAATTAAGCAATATGAACAAGCAAAACAAGATCTCCAAATTAAACAACAAGATGACTAATCCCTTGGATTGATTATGAGAGCCTAGCCTTCCATGGATGGGAAGGAAGAACTCAGAATTTAAAGAACAAAAACGAAATTGCAAAGAGAATGGAGAAGAAGAGAAAGAAAACTCTCACAAATACTTAAACTTTCTTGAAACTTACTTCCAAATTGAATGAATGATAATACAAAGAGATTGACTCTATTTATACTAATCCTAGAAGCCAATTTGTACATGTACATAATCTGAATACAAGCTATAAGAATATGAAAATTGTCAAAAATGGAAGCTTGATGCATGGTAGGTGGGTTGGTGCATGGTAGGTGGGTTGGTGTATGGTTGGTGGCTTTTAGTCAACAACTCTTATCCGACTTCTGGCTTCAAATTCATCACCTAGACGGTGCATTTTGTCTTGGATGTCTTCATCAAAGTTGTAGCCAGTTGTCTCCTTGAAAATCTCCAATTTGAATCATGTCATTTGGACATTTAGAACTCCAGAAATTCCAAAAACACTTCACCTACCTCAAGTTAGGTTGGAAGAACGTGTTTCCAAATTCAGACCAACTTGTAGCTTCAGAAGCATGCCTAAAACGACATCTATTGACAAAATGATCTTCATTGAAGTTGGAGATATGGGTCTTATCTTTCAAGTGACCAAGTTTCAGCCCAAGAGGAGGCCTATAACCCACTATACGGTCCAATATGTGCATACTGCCCAGATGATTCCGTGACAGCAAACCCACTCTGCATTGCAGGGATATTTTGGACCCTTAGCATTCCGATCCAGCTCTTGAGTTTTTCATGAAACTTGTAGAGCATTGTCTTAGCTTTCCAAAGATACCAAGATCACCTCAATTGGATCACCGAGTCCCAAGTTATGACCTAACCAAGGAAGAAAGGTCAAAATGCATCAAAATCCGAAAATTATTCAATATTTGCATTAAAGCCCAATGAAGCCCAACAACATTAAACTCATCTAAAGTACTAATATTGGGCACAATAAACATCTAATAATGCCTAATACAAAGCTAACATAAGTGTCTCAAATTGATTGATCAAATTCCCCCACACTTAAGCTTTTGCACTCCTGGGCAAAACACATAACAACGAAACTAAAGAAAAACAAGAAACATCATATTATTAAACTAAAAACATAAAACTGATTGTACCTAATCTAATCCACTTCCGTAGGAAAACACGATGGCACTTAGCATGTGCCACAAGCCTTTAAACCCCTAGGTGTCCCTAGTGGACGAGTTATAGTCTCGTGAGGGTTTACCAGGATGATACCCACAAACATGTAATATTTTATTTAATCAATTCAACTAATTTTTAAATACAAGCATTGTATCAAATATAAACCATAATTAATAAGTCAAGTATGCTTAACAAAGAATAGTTGAATCAAATCAATTGAGAATAAAGTATAGCATAATCATGCTTTAATCAGAAATAGGCATGTTCAAATTGAGTAAAATTCTTCACAAGTGACACTCAAATCACACAAGGTGTTTAGGTTAACTGTTTACGCTCAACTCAGTCAAATTATGAAAGTATTTTACCATAGGCTTGCATATACATCAATTCTCCACTACTTAGATCAAATAAATTGCAAAAATCAAGAGGTCTTTCAAAAAGGTTGTAATGGAACTTATAAGGTGAAGGAAGGGAACAATATAGATAATAGCAGGTTAAAACCAAAGAGAATAAAAGAGCATTGAGGAGTAATTCAAGTAGAAAGAATAAATTTTTTACCCAAAACCATAAAATGCTCATTCTCTTCACACATTCCTTCCTTTTTCTATTCTTTTTTTTTTCTCTTTTTTTTTTGTTTTTTTTTTTGTTTTTTTGTTTTTACTTTTTTTTTTGTACCAAGTATTTCG
The DNA here is from genome assembly GCA_023212625.1 of Styphnolobium japonicum. NCBI lineage: Eukaryota > Viridiplantae > Streptophyta > Magnoliopsida > Fabales > Fabaceae > Styphnolobium > Styphnolobium japonicum. Next base: position 5,756,989 of record JALBWW010000010.1, read on the forward strand.
TATCAGCACACCAATTCCCCACACTTAAATCATTGCAAGCAAAAGAACTCCTCCAATAAGAAAATCAATGCTCTCCCATTCCCTAAGGTAAGGTAAAACATGGTTTTTCACTCAATGCTTGTAATGAGCTAAGAACAAAGAATAGGCAAATAGGCTCAGAGGGAGTTAATATTTAGATAAATGCAAGGTAGGTTTATTTGGCCAAAGCAGCTAAGTCAAGAAAAAATGCCTCTGTCATTTTCATGCAACATACAGACCAATGTAATCTCAAATCGATTCAATGCAAGTTCTAGAAAATAAATTCATAATTGACATCACTCATGAAAGAAAATAACCAAGTGTAAGTATCATACTTGGAAAAGCCCAAAACTCACAAAGGTATGGAACATTCACTCAATTCAACCATGCCTTCTTCCTAATATCCACAATCATATACACATGTATGTCATGAAAATGATTCAACTATAAATTGTTTTGCATACTTTTATCATCAATTAAGCTCAGATTCAGCACATGCTTGTATCAAAATCAATTGAAAAGATCAAAATTGTGTGTGTGTGTGTTTTTATTTTTTTATTTTTTAATATATATACAAGAACAAAGATGATTTAAGACCTATTATGAAATGCAAGTTAAGATGCGTCTCAAGAGCAAAACTACTCCTTACTCTGCCATCATACATCTAAAAAGTTAGTAACAATAAATATTAGTTTTTTTTTAACTAAACTATGTACATGGTAATGTCAACTATCCCTCCCCCAACTAATTAAAGACATTGTCCCCAATGTCAAAATAAAGATAGGTAGAGTGTAGAAGGTCTTATCGAAACCGCAAATCGGGCTGAAATAAGAAAAATTACAAAAAAACTAAAACCATAAGAGAAAACAAAAATTCACAAAGACAAAGTCAAATCAAGTTTTTGCTTTTTGTCGCCGCCTTGTTCCCAATTCCGTGGAGCCATTACTGGATCACGTTGTGGTACAAATGCATTGAGTTGATCGAGCAATTGTTCAGGAGTTGCAGCAGTTACAAGACTTTGACGTGTCGCTTGTGAGATGAACCTTTTTTCTACAGCATGATCAAGAAAACAAAACAAACTGTCATAAAAACCATTAACATTTAATATACCTATGGGTTTTTGGTGAAAGTTCTGCTGTGACCAGGATGTAATTTGAAAGAGTTCTTCCAATGTTTCAAAACCACCAGGTAGGGCAATAAAGGCATCAGCATTTGCTATCATAATGTTCATGCGTTGGTGCAAGCAAAATACCATTACTTCATCCCCTAATGTTTTTCCAATGGGCTTGCTGGTAGATAAAGGACTAGGAATGACACCAAGGACTTTGCCACCTCCTAAATGTGCAGCAGTTGCTACACAACCCATTAACCCATGACTACCTCCTCCATAAACTAAATGGATTTCTCTTTCAGCTAGCACTCGACTAAGATGGTGTGCAATATTTACAAACTCTTTATCTTTCCCAGGATTAGATCCACAAAAGACACAAACACTCTTGATCCGATGAACTGAAGTGACTTCCATTTTCTCTTTTTTTTTTTGTACTCTCACCTTATCAATGATCTGAAGAGAGCAAAATGCATTATTTAAAGAATCAAAACTCAAATGTAATAATTACACCTATAAAGGAGGGGTAGAACCGTGTGTCAGGTAAGTTTGAAAAGAAGCAAAATAATAATAGCTATATGACAAGGATAAAAGACTAATCTATATGTGTCAGAAGAAGTTTGAAAATACGCAATGCATATTTCAAAAGAATAAGGCTACTTTTGATTTGATTTGATTTTTTTTTTCTTTTTTCTTTTTTTTTTTGAATTTTTTTTTGAATTTTTTTTTAATAAACAAGAAGAAAAAAAAGAAAAATAAAAAATAAAAAATAATACTTACAGGAGGTGTGATTGTGGCTCACAAATTCCTCTGGTTTTACGTCCAGTAACGGCTTGAATGCTCTCTATGGGCCGATGGTCGGCTTCCCATCCAATTTTCTTAAAAATTGGCAAACAGGGTCTTTTTGAGTCAGATTCCCGAGACTATATCGCTCATGTTCATATTGGAATATTGGCCATAAATCGAGAAGTACTCTCTGCACATCTCCACTAGGATGCGTCTCAAGAGTCAATAGAATGTTATCTAAAGACTCCTTACTCATGCCATCCTTTATGAAGTTAATTTTATCATCTCGGTTTATAGACGTCATTCCAATTGATTTGCATTTTGTGTTACAGGTCCATCTTGCACATTTATAGCAGACCCGTAACCTTTTTGCTCTTCTCTTCTTTGCATATGAACTTTTGCCTAGCCTTGGCATAAATGAAACAAGAGCGTCAGAAAATTCACCTCTGAGTCGGACCTTTGCTTCGATCAACCAGCGTATATCCGCAGGGATGCCTTTGTGCATAAGCATCCTTAATCTCTCAAACCTTGCACAATAAATGTTAGTTAAAGCATTTTGAGGGAGAGAAGGGAATTGCTTGCGGAGATTAAAAAGCTGATTATCCATTTTGAAAGAAAGAAGAAAGAGAGAGAAAAAAATTGAGTAAAATTATGTACAGATTTCAGTGTTTGTGGGTAATTGAAGGGACCGAAAAAGATTTTCACAGAGTACCGTTATCAGCCATTTAACTGGTGAAAAATCATCTGTCAACGAAAAGTAAACAAAATTAAGACAGAAAAATCAAACTCTGATAGATTTTCTCGCTTGGCACCAAGTTTCTGTCTCGATTCCTGTGATTGCAAATAAGTCAAAGTTGAAAGATGAAAGAGTTAGAAAGCTTGGGTTGCCTCCCAAGAAGCGCTACTTTTAATGTCCTTAGCCAGCGTGATTGAAGATTTTGCACGAGCGATGGGTCCTCCCCAATAATGATTCAATCTCTGGCAATTGACATTAATCGTTGCTTTTTCTTTTCTATTTTTTTTTCTTCTTTTTTTTTTCTTTTGTCTTCTTTTTTTTTTCTTTTTTCAACACGGTAGTGATCAATCATGGTAGAGGGCATCCTGTAGTTGAACTTCCTCCACGAGGTTCTCTTGAGCTCCTTCATAAAAATTTTTGAGGCGGTGACCATTAACTTTGAACACTTTGTTGGTGGCTTCACTCTTAATTTCCACTGCACCATGAGGAAAAATGTTAGTGACAACAAACGGACCGTCCCACCTAGACCTTAATTTACCAGGCATCAACTTAAGGCGAGAATTAAACAAGAGAACTTTTTGCCCAACTGAAAACTCCTTCCGAAGAATAAACTTATCATGGAAGGCTTTGGTCTTTTCTTTGTAGAGTCGGGAGCTCTCATAGGCATCTAGGCGGATCTCTTCCAATTCTGTGAATCGCAACTTCCGCTCTATGCCAGCTCCGGCCAAATTCATGTTGCATTGCTTCACAGCCCAATATGCTTTGTGCTCAATTTCTACTGGCAAGTGGCATGCCTTACCATAGACTATCCGATATGGAGACATCTCGATTGGAGTTTTGTAAGCGGTCCGGTAAGCCCAAAGAGCATCCTCAAGCCTCATGCTCCAATCCTTCCGATTAGGTTGGACTGTTTTTTCAAGTATGCGCTTGATCTCTCTATTGGAGACCTCGGCTTGACCATTAGTCTGGGGATGGTAAGGTGTAGAAACTTTATGCAACACGCCATATTTCCTCATCAATCCCTCCATGCTCCGGTTACTGAAATGGGTGCCTTGATCACTGATGATAGCTCTCGGGATTCCAAACCTGCAGAAAATCTGTGATCTAACAAAATCCACAACAACTTTGGAATCATCAGTCCGAGTGGCTTTAGCCTCCACCCATTTTGATACATAATCAACAGCTAGCAAAATGTAGACATAACCAAAGGAAACAGGAAAAGGTCCCATGAAATCAATACCCCATACGTCAAAGATTTCACAATACAGTAGAGGTTGCTGGGGCATCTCATTCCTACGAGAAATGTTCCCTGTTCTCTGACACTGTTCACAAGACTTACGTAACAAATATGCATCATGAAACAAGGTAGGCCAATATAAACCGAGTCTAAAACTTTCCTAGGTATGCGTTGAGGCCCAAAATGTCCACCACATGCAAATGCATGACAAAAGCTAAGAACAGAATGAAACTCTTGATTAGGCACACATCGCCTAATAATTTGGTCACTACAAAATCGCCACAGATATGGATCATCCCACACATAATATTTTGATTCACTCTTAAGTTTATAAATTTGTGCACGAGTGAAATGTGAGGGAAAAAGCGTAGCAACCAAGAAATTCACCATATCGACAAACTAAGGGAAGGTGTTCTTACCTTGCATGCATAAGTCGCTCATCTGGGGAAGGAGTCCGTGCAGGGAAGGGATCTCAAGCCCTTTCAATGCGGCTCAAATGATCTACCACTAGGTTCTCTCGCTCCACTCTTGTCACGGATCTCTATGTGAAACTCTTGGAGCGATAGCATCCATCTTATTAGTCGGGGCTTTGCATCGGCTTCTTCAAAAGGAACTTCGTGAGTCGCATGATCAAAAACACAACAACCTTAGAACCAAGCAAATATGATCTAAACTTATCCAAAGCAAAAACAATGGCTAAAAGTTCTTTTTCGGTTGTGGTATAGTTGGCACTGAAGCGAGATCTAGAGTTCTCGAAGCATAGTATATCACATGAGAAGCTTTCCCCACTCTCGTGTCAAGACCGCTCCTACCGCATAGTTAGAAGCATCACACATTAACTCAAATGGCAATGTCGGTCGGTGGCCGGATGATAGGGGTACTAGTCAAGGCCTGCTTCAAGTGGTTGAAAGTGCCTTGCACTTGTCATCAAAATTGAACTCCACATCTTTCTGCGATGGCGGGAAAGTGGAAGAGCAATCTTCTTTGAAGTCGGCAATGAAACGCTTGTAGAAACCGCATGACCAAGAAAAGAACGCACTTCTCGTACGCATGTGGGGTAAGATAGACAAGTAATTACATCAATCTTGGCAGGATCTACCTCAATGCCCTTCTTGGATACTACATGGCCTAAAACTATACCCTGTTCTACCATAAAATGGCATTTCTCAAAATTTAGCACAAGGTTAGTCTCAATGCATCTTTGCGATTACTCTAGATAGGTCAAGCTAAACATGAATCAAAAGAAGAACCATAGACGGTAAAGTCATCCATAAATACCTCCATGCACTCCTCTAAGAAATCGGAAAATATGCTCACCATGCCTGCACCGAAGGTACCAGGGGCATTGCAGAGGCCGAAGGGCATCCGTCTGTAAGCAAAGGTGCCGAAGGGACAAGTAAATGTGGTCTTCTCCGATCCTCCGGTGCAATGTGGATTTGGAAGTATCCAAAGTGTAGCCATCTAAAAAGCGATAATGGGACTTACCCCAACTGCTCCAAAGATCTCGATCAATGAACGGAAGGGGGTAATGATCTTTCCGAGTGGCTTGGTTGATACGTCTGTAGTCAATGCGCTCTCCACTATTGCACTCGGGTTGGAATGAGCTCATTCTTACGGTTGGCCACAACAGTCACCCCGGTTTCTTTGGAACTACTTGCATCGGGCTCACCCACTTCTTTGTCGTGAGATGGGATAGATAATGCCGGCTGCAGTAGCTTGGTCACTTCTTTTTCACCACATCTAGAATGAGAGGATTCAGTCTCCTGCAGGGTTGTCTCCTTTGGTTTAGTTTCCTCCTCAAGTAATATCCTCGTGCATGCATGTGGAGGGGTTAATACCAGGAATGTCCGCAAGTGTCCAACCAATTGCCCTTTTGTGTTGCTTCAAGACTTCCAATAATGCGGTTTCTTGCTCGTGTTGGAGGTGTTTGGCCATTATCACCGGAGCTTCTCATCCTCTTCCAAGAATGCATACTTCAAATGCTCGGGCAAGGGCTTAAGTTCAATGGAGGGTGGTTCTTTGGGTGACGGTACTAGTTTTGGGCAGAAACTAAATCGCTAAATTCTCAACAGCTTGCACTGCACTGCAAGTCTGTGCACAATCTTGCAAAACAACATCATCATATCCTATGGAATCAAAAGAATCACACTTAGCAATAGGATGAATGATAACATCATTAATAACAACATCATTGCCATTAATAACGAAGCAGAATCATCAATGTCGTGAGAATTAACAACGACATGATAAGTATGTAGAAATCTCGGCCACAGTACACACATTGTAGTGGGTTTACAACCAAAAGTCCAAGCGGGCAGAACAAGTATCACAAGCTATGCTATCGGTGTATCCTACAATTTCGGAAACTCGCCAACATATCAAAGATGCATATCATCAACCAAGAATCAATGACATCAAAATGAAAAATGTAATGATCCTCTAAAGGGTATTTCATGGCATCAAAAATGTTAAACTGAATGATATCATCACCAAATTCCATGGAAAGGGTACCGACATGCACATCAATCTTAGTTTTAGCAATTTCAAAAATGGCCTACCTAAGATCAATGGGGGTGGGGAAGAGGCGATTCATCTTCCATATTCAACACATAAAAATCACCGGGAATATTAAATTATGTACCCGAACCGAACGTCCTCCAACACTCCTGCGAGGTTGTGCGGTGCTCCTTGCTAATCGAATGACAATGCCGGTGGGCTTTAGCTCTCCCATATGCAAGGAAGTGTAAACTGACTTTGGCATTACATTGATGGAGGCTCCCAAGTCTAGCAAGGCATGAGTGAACTGTTAGTGCCCTATGGTGCAAGGGATGGTAAAAGTGCCTGGATCCTTGCATTTGGGAGGCAGGTTCGGCTGAATCAAAGCAGAGACATTTCTCCCCATACTCACTTTTTCAGTGCCCTTTAGCTTCCTCTTATGGGTGCACATCTCTTTCAAGAACTTGGCATACTTGGGGATTTGTTTAATTGCCTTCAAGAGAGGTATATTCACCTCAAGCTTCTGAAAAGTTTCCATAATTTCCTTATCCAAGTCAGTTTCAACCATATGCCTCGGCTGTATCATTCGGTTAGGAAAAGGAAGAGGAATGTTGGAACCTGACTTTTTTGGATGTTCACTTTTCTCGTATTGAATTTTCTCGTCAACTCTGATTTGATCCGGTTTTACCTTGGTCATTGTAGGATCATTTGTCTTTGAATTTGCTACTGACATTCGAATTAGGCTGAGAACTTGAAGTTCTTTGTAGAATCTTGTTTCTCTGGGCCAAGGGTAGAATCTGGAAGTATCTGCTGACCGTCCATTGATTTGCTTACCACTGCGTAAAGCTATAGCACTAAAATTGCCTCTAGGGTTTGGAGTGGTTTGAGAGGGTAATTGGCCAGAACCCTGTGACTTTAATTCAAGAATTGATGTGGCAAGTTGACCAATTTGAGTCTCCAAGTTCTGAATGGTGGTTTCAGTTCTCTGTTGAAACTGGATGTTATTGGTGGCCAAGCTGTTTCACCAAATCCTCCAATGAGGGCTCGATTTTGTGGCTACGAGGACCTTGCTTCTTTGGAATGGTGGTCTACTTGGTCCAAGCATGTGGTCGAAAGCGATTTGTCCTTGCTTGCTGCTTGGAATGGTGGTCTATCTTGGTTTGGTGGGCTGGCGATTTGATGCATTCCCATATCTCAGATTGGGATGGTCCCTCCAGCGGGGTTGTAAGTGTTGGAGAATGGATCATATTTCGTTGTTGTCTTTGATGGAATTGTGGCTTCCACGAAATATACCAAGCCGCAGCCCACGCATTGGTCTTGAAACTCAGAATCATCTTGCAATGTGGGGCACGCATCTGTGGGATGAGAGGAACTAGAACATATGCTACAAACTCTTGCAGGGGTTTGCACACGTGGTTTGTGTTGTCCTATTGCCATCTGTCTAACCAAAGAAGTGAGCTCATCCAATCTATGTTCCACCCTTTGTTGATCAGCATGTGAAGAGGTATTAACTTCATTGACTACTCTGGTTGCAGCACCCATTCGAGTACCAAATTGCTGAGAATTTGCTGCCATGTTTGCAATTAAGTTTTTGGCAGCAGCTGGAGTTTTATCTACCAATGCTCCACCACTTGCAGCATCAATCATACTCCTTTCCATTGGCATCAATCCTTCATAGAAGTATTGGATCAACAGTTGATCACTAATTTGATGGTGTGGGCAGCTTGAGCACAATTTCTTGAATCTCTCCCAATACTCATGGAGAGTTTCACCACTGATTTGCCTTATGCCACAAATATCTTTCCTTATTGCAGCAGTTCTTGATGCAGGAAAGAACTTCTCTAGAAATAATCTTTTCATGTCATTCCAAGAAGTGATGGCAGCAGGTTGTAAGTAATACAACCAATCCTTAGCATCACCATCCAAAGAGAAAGGAAAGGCCCTTAGCTTGATGTGATCTTCAGCTATTCCATGAGGTTTCATGGTGGAGCAGACAACATGGAACTCCTTCAAATGCTTATGTGGATCTTCACCTGCAAGACCATGAAACTTGGGCAGCAAGTGTATCAATCCGCATTTCAACTCAAAATCAACATTAAATTCGGGATATTGAATGCACAAAGGTTGATAATTCACATCAGTGCGACCAATTCCTTAAGGGTTCTATTGTTATAGTCACCATAGTAAAATCAACAGACTCGATGTCGAGACCTTTGAAGTACTAATGTATGCACTCAACAGATTAAAAGAGTCAACAAGATTAGGTGCAATGTCAAGTTCAAGTCCAATTCCAGAAGTAATTCTATTAGCTCTATGAATGCTACTACCAGTCCTATGAATTCTATGAAGTGTATGAAATGTTCTATCAATTTCAGGATCAAATGAATGCAAGGTACCAGGATCAGATCTAGTCATACAGCATGCAGTTCATAAGAAGGTATTAGAAAAGCAATAACAACTAAAACACTAAAAATTCCTAAAACAAATACTCCAAAAAAAAAATTAAACAAAAATAAAAACAGTATCAAATGAATTTTAAAAATTATGGAACCACCACAGGATAAAATCTACACAAAAATGCTATCCAAAAAAATAATAAAAAATCTTAAAAAATTGAAAAAGTGGTCTAAACGATGGAATTTGGCACAACTAAGGGTGACCTCACTATAAATAGTGAGCCTTTCTCAGAATAATATTTTCCATTTGTGTACCAAAATTCAGATCAATCTGAGATGCCCGAACCAAAATTCTTGACACAACGCCCTTTATCCAATTTCAGCCGAATCCCACTTGAAAAAGCTTCAAAAACAAAACAAACACATTTGTTAGAGTTAGATGGGATCTTGAAATGATCAAATAGTTGCTTTGGATCCCCGGCAACGGCGCCAAATTTGACAAGAGGTTGTCGAGACCTATCAAATAAAATAACCGGTTCACAAACTAATTTGTAGTATAGAGAATGAACCGAATCGTCTCTCAAGGATCCAAAAACAAAGATTTAGCCAGTTGTAGCCAGTTGTCTCCTTGAAAATCTCCAATTTGAATCATGTCATTTGCACTTTTAGAACTCCAGAAATTCCAAAAACACTTCACCTACCTCAAGTTAGGTTGGAAGAACGTGTTTCCAAATTCAGACCAACTTGTAGCTTCAGAAGCATGCCTAAAACGACATCTATTGACAAAATGGTCTTCATTGAAGTTGGAGATATGGGTCTTATCTTTCATGTGACCAAGTTTCAGCCCAAGAGGAGGCCTATAACCCACTAAATGGTCCAATATGTGCATACTGCCCAGATGATTCCGTGACAGCAAACCCACTCTGCATTGCAGGGATATTTTGGACCCTTACCATTCCGATCCAGCTCTTGAGTTCTTCATGAAACTTGTAGAGCATTGTCTTAGCTTTCCAAAGACACCAAGATCACCTCAATTGGATCACCGAGTCCCAAGTTATGACCTAACCAAGGAAGAAAGGTCAAAATGCATCAAAATCCGAAAATTATTCAATATTTGCATTAAAGCCCAATGAAGCCCAACAACATTAAACTCATCTAAATTACTAATATTGGGCACAATAAACATCTAATAATGCCTAATACAAAGCTAACATAAGTGTCTCAAATTGATTGATCAAATATGCATTATATGGTTTGGGGTAAACTTTTATACTTGTTACTTGAGTTCCTCCCCATTGCTTTTTTATTCTCTTTGGTTTTAACTTGTTATATCCATATTGTTTCCTTCCCTTACCTTGGCCCCATTACAACCTTGAATAAAGTCCTCTTGATTTATGTGTGCATGTGTTTTGAGTAGTGGAGAAGTAAAAGATAAGCAAGCTTATGGTAATGCAATTTTTCATGAGTTGATTTGAGTGTAAACACAAACCTAAATACTTGAGAGATTGAGAGTGTATCTTCTGAGATTCTATCATGCTTGATCCATGATTCTACTTGAATTCACCTTGCTTGTTAATTTGGGATGTAAAGGCATATCACTTCATGAATGTTTGGAATCCTTTAAATTGTGGTTATTATTAATTCTCTTGTATTTAAAAATTAGTTGAATTGATTAAATAAAGTATTACATGTTTGTGGGTATCATCCTGGTAAACCCTCACGAGACTATAACTCATCCACTAGGGACACCTAGGGTTTAAAGGCTTGTGGCACATGCTAAGTGTCATCGTGTTGTCCTACGAAAGTGGATTAGATTAGGTATAATCAATTTTTATGCTTTTAGTTTAATATTATGATGTTTCTTGTTTTTCTTTAGTTTTGTTCTTATGTGTTTTGCCCAGGAGTGTGGGGGATTTGATCAATCAATTTAAGACACTTATGTTAGCTTTGTACCAGCCTTTATTAGATGTTTATTGTGCCTAATAATAGTATTTTAGCTGAGTTTAATGTTGTTGGGCCTCATTGGGCTTTAATGCAAATTGTGAATAATTCTTGGATTTTGATGCATTTTGACCTTTCCTCCATGGTTAGGCCATAACTTTGGAGTCGATGATCCATTTGAGGTGATCTTGGTGTCTTTGGAAAGCTAAGACGAGGTTCTACAAGTTTCATTAAGAACTCAAGAGCTGGATCAGACTTTTAAGTGTCCAAAATAGCCCTACAATTCAAAGTGGGTTTGCTGTCACTGGAATCTGAGCAGTGTGTACATATTGGACCATATCATGGGCTATAGGCCTCCTTTTGAGCTGAAACTCGGCCATTGAAAAAATAAGACCATCTCCAACTTCACTAAAGACCATTTAGTTAATAGATGCTGTTTTAGGCATCATTATGAAGCTACAAGTTGGTTTGAATTTGAAAGCACGTTCTGCCAACTTGACTTGAGGTAGGTACAATGTTTTTAGAATATCTGGAGTTGTAAAAGTCCAAATGGCAAGAAATCAATGCCAAAAGTTCAAGGAGACAATTGTCTACAACTGTCATGAAGACCTCCAAGAAAAAATACACCGTCTAGGTCATGAAAATCAAGCTAGAAGTTGGACAAGAGTTGCTGACTAGAAGCCACCAACCATACACCAACCCACCTACCATGCACAAACCCACCAACCATGCATCAAGCTATCATATTTGACAATTGCCATGTTTTTGTAGCTTACATTCAGATTATTTTCAATTACAAATTGGCTTCTAGGATTAGTATAAATAGGGTCAATCTCTTTGTATTAAGCAATTATTCAATTTGAAGTAAGTTTGAGTATTTGTTTGAAGAAAGTTTAAGTATTTGAGAGAGTTTTCTTTCTCTTCTTCTCCATTCTGTTTACAATTTCGTTTTTGTTCTTTTATTTTTGAGTTCTCCTTCCCATCCATGGAAGGCTAGGCTCTTATAATCAATCCAAGGGATTAACCATCTTGATGTTTAATTTGGAGATCTTGTTTCGATTATTCATATTGCTTAATTGTTATTCAAGTTCCTCTCATTCTTGTTTTGATTTTGATCTAGATTGAATTGCTTAATTTGATTTAGATGTTGATGTGATCATAGCTTTATTATCATGTATTAAGAGGATCACAAAGACTAAACAATATATCAAAGCTTTTTGATGGGTTATTTGGCTTGGTTAAATTCCGGATCTTTAGTTAATTTATGTTTGGATGGTGCTTACTTTATCTAATCTTGGTTAACTAAATCCTAGATGCTTATCTAGTAGAGGATTCTTGGATCATGTTGATGCTTCTTGATGTGATCTAAGGACAAGAACATGGTTAGCAATTAAGTGGATTCCTTGTGATTAATGATGGATTAAACTCAAGATCAGTAAATTTCCTTGGATTGGTTAATTTGTTAATTACGTTTCTTTAATTCAACCAATATATTTTCTTTACAAATCAACAAAACCCCCTTTTTAAGTATCTTGATCTAATTGAATCTTTGTTTTTGGATCCTTGAGAGACGATTCGGTTCATTTTCTATACTACAAATTAGTTTGTGAACGAGTAATTTTTATTATTTGACAGGTCTGACAACCTCTTGTTAACTATGCAATCATCCAATGATTGACTTCCTACTCCATGGAGCTAAAACACAACAAGTTGGAGAGAGTGATTGGGTGTACATGTTCTGTATCTCATTAGCCTCAAATATGCTCAAAAGTGCTATAGAACCTCATTTGGCAATACGGCTCACGAGAACACTCTCCACCAACCGAGAATATGATAGTGTCTGGTCGAGATCATTCGGTGTGTTGCAATCATATCACCACGGCACAATCCAACTGGTCTCCTGTGGAGTTTCCGCACCCCGACGTCCCGAAGATCATTCATAGATCTTCACTACACAATTCGTACCTGCACTAAGGTGTAAGCTCAACTCTTAGGCTCAAAGCCTTAACAACAAGTCTCATATAGACTATCACAATGTCATGGTCAACTAACCCATGTAAAGTACCCATAATTATTAAATCAATCATGATCAACCAAATAATTCATGGTCAATGAACCCATAATTATTGGTTTATCAAAACACAATCCCCTCGGGATTCAAGCCACCATTTTAAGAATAGTGTCAACTGTCCTATACAAGGTCTAGTCTACGTCGGCCCGATAGTAGTACCGTTGTTTCTTAACCAATGGTGCTTCTAAAACATTTTCCAAATCACGTAACACTACGGGTATGGTTTTCAAATCGCTTAACACCTCTGTTACATTTTATAAATCGCATAAAATCATTTTTTTGTTTTAAAATTGTGTAACCCAAAAACTAATATTTTTAAATTGCATAACAGTTAAAAATCACTTTTCAATCGCGTAAAGCATTTTTTGTAAAATTTAAATCGCATAAAGCATCTTTCACAAAAACTAAGTTATTTTGAACTAAATGAAATATTTTCAAGTCTATTCTCACTATGTGAGCTAAAAATAAGTTTCAAAACAAATAGAGATTTTTCAACAAATCTTTCAAAAATAATTTAAATTTAAAAATATTTATTTCTACCTCAAATCATCACCAAAAATGTTTTTCTCAAACTTTCTGAAAAATAAAAGTCTTTAATAAAAATAAGCATTGATTCAAAATAGTTTGATACTGGTAAATACTTCAAGATCTAAACTAATCTTTAGAAAACCTTTCAAGATCCAAACAAAATTTCAAGTGTTTGTTCTTGAAAAATATTTGTTTTCATCTTTAAATCATAACTAAATATTTTCTCTCATATTTTTGAAAATCCTTTAAACCATATACTAATTTTAAAAAATAAGAACAAAAATATTTAATAAAGTAAATATCATTTCTACATAGTTTCTTTTCAAAACTTTTCCATTTCCATCATGATTCACTGGTTTCCAACCAAACATATGCATGTTCATAACCATGTTTTTCATCCACACACACATCATCTTATTCACTCATAAGCTATATCATACTTTAATCGTAACAAGTTCACGCCATATATCTCAAAAATATAAAAATACATAGGATAATCAACACATAAATCATAAATCACAAAACACAAAACGTCAACTATAAAACATGAAATATAAAATATAACCATAAAATTTATTCCTCACCACCATATTGGTTGATGAGAGAAATCTCCTCCTTACCTTGGTTCAAAATCCTCTCTAGTGAAAGTTCCTTGGCTTCCCACCAATAAAGATCCTTTTTGCACCAATGAAATCCCTTGTATAACCAAGTTCATAACTTTTAAACTCTAAAGCATGGAATAAGAGGATTATGGACCAATCCAATGATCTAAAACTTTGAAATAGAAATTTAAAATTGAAGAGAAAGAATTTTCACCTTAGGTTCCTTCAATTTTAGGCAAGCTTGAAAGTAGTGAAAGGAGTTTGTATTTCACGAAACTCACAACATCAAAGTTTCTCAAAACACTACTAGGATGCTAGAAACTAACTTAGGATTTTAGCAAGAGTTTAGGAAGGTGAAGAAGAGCTCTAGGCCGTGAGCTTTAGAGAGAAAAAAGTGAAGGATTTGGTGTGAGTTCAAGTGAATGGTGAAGTTGGCTATTTATAGAAAAAAAAAAGTATGGACCAAGAAGTAATTAAATAAAAAGAAAAAAATCAAGATATTTAGCTTACCTTAGCCGGCTACTCCTTGGCTTGATGGAAGGTGATGGTGTTCATTTTGGACACCATTTCTTTGTCATTAAGACTAGGTGACTCACTTTAGGTGATTCACCATACCATTAAATACATAGTTGATTCATCTATGTGACTCACTCATGCACATAAATGCTTGAGATATTTTCCTCTAGATATTTTTCAGTAACCATTATCCAATGATCAAAGATCAGTATCTATTGTCCAATGGACAATAGAGTATACCCAAAATCAGTCGAAGATTTTATTTGCTCATAAAATCCCTAAAAATAGAAAATGATCAAATCTATTCCCAGAATTTAGTTTCGTAAACTTTCCTGTTCCTAATAAATAGTCAAAGTATTTTCGAGTCAAAATTTAAAAAATATTATTTTATTATCCGAAATAGCTGCGATTTAGCACATAAAGTCTACAAAAACTAAAAATTTCCAAAAATGAAAAGCTTAAGAATTTGGTCTTAGATTCGAGTTCCGTGACTTTCCCCAGTCCTAATAAATAGCAAGGGTATTTACAGGCCGAAAATATAAGTTATTTATTTATATTTTCTGAATCTACCCCAAATCGATACATAGGGTTTATGAAAAATAACCTATTTTAAATGAAGCTCATAAAAATTCCCATAAATCATCATAAATCACAAAAATTTGAGAAAATCAATATTGAAATTAAAACAGAAATTTCGGGGTGTTACAATCTTGCCCAATAAACAAGGTTCACATGCCACATATGATTCAAAATCAAATGAGTCCAAGAATCCATCTTTATGGAGTATAGATATGTGATTCTCATTTATGTGGCCAAAACAACAATGCCAGAGATAAGTGGGGTTCATATCATTTGATTTGATCCTCTTAGTGTTAATGTTATATACGGGCATGTCTAAATCAAGAACATGAAGTCCATTGTATAATTGTGTACTACCATAAAACATATCATCCATGTAAATAGAACAATATTTATTCTTTATTATAAATGAAAAACCTTTCTTGTTCAAACAAGAAACATAAATAATGTTTCTGCTAATAGTAGGCACAAAATAACAATTATCCAATTCAATAACAAGCACAGAAGGGAAAGATAAATGATAAGTCCCTACAGTTAAGGCAACAACTTTTGCTCCATTTCCAACTTGTAGGTCCACTTCGTCCTTAGCTAATGGTCTACTACTCTTTAGTTCTTGCACATTTACACAAATGTGAGAACCTCATCCAATATCTAATACCCAAGATGTAGAAGTAGATAAATTGACTTCTATAACAAAAATATACCTGAAGTGCAAGCATCAACTACCTTCTTCTTTTTCAGCTCTTCCAAGTATACATGGCAGTTTCTCTTCCAATGTTTGGTCTGACCACAATGGAAGCATGTCCCCTCCTTAGCCACCACACCATTGGCAGCAATTTTGGGCTTCTTGGTGCCCTTGCCTTTGCCATTTTCCCTTGGGCTTTGTGGTTTGCTTCCTGCCCTTGCCCTCACCTTTGGCGGGTGGGACCATTAAAATGACCTTTCCCTTGCTAATGTTCTGTTTAGCAGTTCTCAATATTCTAAGTAGCACTGACAGAGGTTTGTTAATTTCATTCATGTTGTAGTTCATGACGAATTGACTATAGCTTTCTAGCAATGATTGCAGGACTAAGTCAGTGGCCAACTCTTGACCCAAAGGAAAACCAAGCTTCTCAAGATTCTCAATGTACCCAATCATCTTGAGCACATGAGCTCCAACTGGGTTTCTTTCTACCAGTTTGCTTTGGAACAAAGCCTTAGAGACTTCAAATCTCGCATGCCTAGCTTGCTCTTGGTAGAGCTTCTTCAAATGTACAATCATATCGTACGCCTCGAGGATCTCATGTTGCTTCTGATGCTCAGAGTTCATGGTGGCTAACATGAGACATCCAATGTCCAAGGCATCATCTTGATGCTTCTTATGAGCATCTTTATCAGCACGTGGGGCATTAGCAGAAGGTGGTGCAGGAACGGGTTGCTCTAACTTGTACAACTTTTTTTCTTGCCTGAGGACTATCCTCATATTTCTATACCAGTGTAGGAAATTTGTCCCAAACAACTTGTCTTTCTCAAGGACTGATTGCAATGATAGGTTGGTTGATGTGTTTGATGCCATTATGATCTATTAATAAAAATATGCAGTGTAAGTATCATGCCATTAAAAATTTAATAAGGTCTTTTATTAAATATACCTCCCACTATTTTTAATCAAACCAATGACCCTCATCATTGACTTGGAAAATCCCATCATAAGATTTTCTAGTGGGCCAAGATCCATATTTCACCTTACTCTGAGTCAGCTTTGGCTGATGACCCAAAACTTAGTTTATTTAGGTAAGGAACACCTTCCCAATTACATCGCATGTAACTCTTGGATGGTTGGGTGAACAACACTTATTCTAATCTATCTTATAGATTAAAGCCCATGCCTCTAAGCCTTCAATCCTATTGAAATAACCCAATTAAGTCAGACCCAATGGTTGGCAGTTGGATACTACATTTATCCTATTGCGTCTCATCAGGATAGACAAAGGTACCCTACTTTGGCATGCCCACACTTAATAGATCCTAGCCTTGACGAGTGCCACACATTGGAAGGCATCTAAACTTGACTTACTATTTTCTTTGAGGGATTTTATTACTATATTAATTGATCTCACCATTTATTACCCATTAGCATACAACTAGTGATCATGCATCTTATACATATTTGATTCATTAGCATACAACTACTAATCATGCATCTCATACATAAAAGGCATACAATAAAAGTGACATGGATGTGGTCTTTAACATATTGATTCCCTCAAGCCAATGAGGGTCTCAACAACTAAACCTAGGGAAAGAAGCGCCTTCTCCAAGTGCCTCCTTCTCTAAGTCTTTACTTCAATGCTTCTTGTAGGGTTGCCAACTCATTGCCTCTTCCTCTTCACAAAGATTACATCATAAGGAGAAACCTCGTTTTACATACGAGGGGAGTAAGGTGAGAAGAGAATGTACAATCGGATTGTATAGAGAATTGAACGACACACAGGCTGTATATTAAAATAAAACCAAAAGAAAGCAAGTAAAAGGACTAAGGCCATAGCCATGCACCATGCATAAAAAGCATATAAATCAAGAATACAATATCGCATGATTTATGTAATTAACATTAATAAAAGGATTAAGTTGAAGGGAATCGACAATAACCCTACGAAGATTAAGCACGGGGGTCTTGCTCCCCAATGAGCGGGCGGGGGTCAAGGGGAGGCCGCACCTTGCAGGGTGTAGGGCAGTGCCTGATCAATCAATTTGAGACACTTATATTAGCTTTGTATTAGGCTTCATTAGATGTTTATTGTGCCCAATATTAGTGTTTTAGATGTGTTTAATGTTGTTGGGCTTCATTGGGTTTTAATGTAAATATTGGATAATTTTCGGATTTTGATGCATTTTGACCTTTCTTCCTTCGTTAGGCCATAACTTGGGACTCGGTGATCCAATTGAGGTGATCTTGGTGTCTTTGGAAAGCTAAGACAAGGATCTACAAGTTTCATGAAGAACTCAAGAGCTGGTTCGGACTTCTAAGGGCCCAAAATAGCCTTGCAATACAGAGTGAGTTTGCTGTCACGGAACCATCTGGGCAGTATGTACATATTGGACTATATAGTGGGTTATAGGCATCCTCTTGGGCTGAAACTTGGTCATTTGAAAGATAAGACCCATATCTCCAACTCACTGAAGTCCATTTTGTCAATAAATGTCGTTTTAGGCATGATAATGAAGCTACAAGTTGGTTTGAATTTGGAAACACGTTCTTCCAACCTAACTTGAGGTAGGTACAGTGTTTTTGGCATTTCTGGAGTTGTAAAAGTCCAAATGACATGATTCAAATTGGAGATTTTCAAGGAGACAACTGGCTACAACTTTGATGAGACATCCAAGCCAAAATGCACCGTCTAGGTGATGAATTTGAAGCCAGAAGTCGGATAAGAGTTGTTGACTAAAAGCCACCAACCATACACCAACCCACCTACCATGCACCAACCCACCAACCATGCATCAAGCTTCCATTTTTGACAATTTTCATATTCTTATAGCTTGTATTCAGATTATGTACATGTACAAATTGGCTTCTAGGATTAGTATAAATAGTGCTAATCTCTTTGTATTATCATGAATTCAAATTTGAAGTAAGTTTCAAGAAAGTTTGAGTATTTGTTAGAGTTTTCTTTCTCTTCTTCTCCATTCTCTTTAGAATTTCGTTTTTGTTCTTTTATTTCTGAGTTCTTCCTTCCCATCCATGGAAGGCTAGGCTCTCATAATCAATCTAAGGGATTAGCCATCTTGATGTTTAATTTGGAGATCTTGTTTTACTTGTTCATATTGCTTAATTGTTATTCAAGTTTCTCTTCTTCCTCTTTTAATTTTGATCTAGATTGAATTGCTTAATTTGATTTGGATGTTTATGTGATAATAGCTTTATTATCATGTATTCAAGAGGATCACATAGAATAAACAATTTATTAAAGCTTTTTGATGGATTGTTTAGCTTGGTTAAATTCTTGATCTTAAGTTAATCTATGTTTGGATGGTGCTTACTTTATCTAACCTTGGTTAATTAAATCCTAGATGCTTATCTAGTAGAGGATTCTTGGATCATGTTGAGGCGTCTTGATGTGATCTAAGGCCAAGAACATGGTTAGCAATTAAGTGAATTCCTTGTGATCAATGATGGATTAAACTCAAGATCGGTAAATTTCCTTGGATTGGTTGTTTCTTTAGATTTGTTTTCAACTTTAAGTCTTGTATTTTTATCAATATTGTTAATCAACAACAAAACCCCTCATTTTAATTATCTTGATCTAATTAAATCTTTGTTCTTTTTGGATCCTTGAGAGACGATTCGGTTCATGCTCTATACTACAAATTAGTTTGCGAACCGGTAATTTTTATTATTTGACAGGGTCTCGACAACCTCTTGTCCCAACTCCTGAACAATTGCTCGATCAACTCAATGCATTTGTACCACAACGTGATCCAGTAATGGCTCCACGGAATTGGGAACAAGGCAGCAGCAGCAAAAAGCAAAAACTTGATTTGACTTTGTCTTTGTGAATTTTTGTTTTCTCTTATGGTTTTAGTTTTTTGTAATTTTTCTTATTTCAGGCCCGATTTGCAGTTTTCTGGTAAGACCTTCTACACTCTACCTATCTTTATTTTGACATTGGGGACAATGTCTTTAATTAGTTGGGGGGAGGGATAGTTGACATTACCATGTACATAGTTTAGTTAAAAAAAAAAACTAATCTTTATTGTTACTAACTTTTTAGATGTATGATGGCAGAGTAAGGAGTAGTTTTGCTCTTGAGACGCATCTTAACTTGCATTTCATAATAGGTCTTAAATCATCTTTGTTCTTGTATATATATTAAAAAAATAAAAAAATAAAAACACATACACACACACAATTTTGATCTTTTCAATTGATTTTGATACAAGCATGTGCTGAATCTGAGCTTAATTGATGATAAAAGTATGCAAAACAGTTTATAGTTGAATCATTTTCATGATATACATGTGTATATGATTGTGGATATTAGGAAGAAGGCATGGTTGAATTGAGTGAATGTTCCATACCTATGTGAGTTTTGGGCTTTTCCAAGTTTGATACTTACACTTGGTTATTTTCTTTCATGAGTGATGTTAATTATGAATTTATTTTCTAGAACTTGCATTGAATCGATTTGAGATTACATTGGTTTGTATATTGCATGAAAATGACAGAGGCATTTTTTCTTGACTTAGCTGCTTGGGCCAAATAAACCTACCTTGCATTTATCCAATATTAACTCCCTCTGAGCCTATTTGCCTATTCTTTGTTCTTAGCTCATTACAAGCTTTGAGTGAAAAACCATGTTTTACCTTACCTTAGGGAATGGGAGAGCATTGATTTTCTTATTGGAGAAGTTCTTTTGCTTGCAATGATTTAAGTGTGGGGGAATTGGTGTGTTGATACGAAATGCTTGGTACACAAAAAAAAAAACAAAAAGAAACAAAAAAAAAACAAAACAAAAAAAAAGAAAAAAAAAGAGAAAAAAAAAGAATAGAAAAAGGAAGGAATGTGTGAAGAGAATGAGTATTTTATGGTTTTGGGTAAAAAAATTTATTCTTTCTACTTGAGTTACTCCTCAATGCTCTTTTATTCTCTTTGGTTTTAACCTGCTATTATCCATATTGTTCCCTTCCTTCACCTTATAAGTTCCATTACATCCTTTTTGAAAGACCTCTTGATTTTTGCAATTTATTTTATCTAAGTAGTGGAGAATTGATGTATATGCAAGCCTATGGTAAAATACTTTCATAATTTGACTGAGTTGAGTGTAAACAGTTAACCTAAACACCTTGTGTGATTTGAGTGTCACTTGTGAAGAATTTTACTCAATCTGAACATGCCTATTTCTGATTAAAGCATGATTATGCTATACTTTATTCTCAATTGATTTGATTCAACTATTCTTTGTTAAGCATACTTGACTTATTAATTATGGTTTATATTTGATACAATGTTTGTATTTAAAAATTAGTTGAATTGATTAAATAAAATATTACATGTTTGTGGGTATCATCCTGGTAAACCCTCACGAGACTACAACTCGTCCACTAGGGACACCTAGGGGTTTAAAGGCTTGTGGCACATGCTAAGTGCCATCGTGTTTTCCTACGAAAATGGATTAGATTAGGTATAATCAGTTTTTTATGTTTTTAGTTTAATAATATGATGTTTCTTGTTTTTCTTTAGTTTTGTTCTTATGTGTTTTGCCCACGAGTACAAAAGCTTAAGTGTGGGGGAATTTGATCAATCAATTTGAGACACTTATATTAGCTTTGTATTAGGCTTCATTAGATGTTTATTGTGCCCAATATTAGTATTTTAGATGAGTTTAATGTTGTTGGGCTTCATTGGGTTTTAATGTAAATGTTGGATAATTTTCGGATTTTGATGCATTTTGACCTTTCTTCCTTGGTTAGGCCATAACTTGGGACTCGGTGATCCAATTGAGGTGATCTTGGTGTCTTTGGAAAGCTAAGACAAGGATCTACAAGTTTCATGAAGAACTCAAGAGCTGGATCGGACTTCTAAGGGCCCAAAATAGCCTTGCAATACAGAGTGAGTTTGCTGTCACGGAACCATCTGGGCAGTATGCACATATTGGACTATATAGTGGGTTATAGACCTCCTCTTGGGCTGAAACTTGGTCATTTGAAAGATAAGACTCATATCTCCAACTTCACTGAAGACCATTTTGTCAATAGATGTCGTTTTAGGCATGATAATGAAGCTACAAGTTGGTCTGAATTTGGAAACACGTTCTTCCAACCTAACTTGAGGTAGGTGCAGTGTTTTTGGCATTTCTGGAGTTCTAAAAGTCCAAATGACATGATTCAAATTGGAGATTTTCAAGGAGACAACTGGCTACAACTTTGATGAGATATCCAAGCCAAAATGCACCGTCTAGGTGATGAATTTGAAGTCAGAAGTCAGATAAGAGTTGTTGACTAAAAGCCACCAACCATGCACCAACCCACCAACCATGCATCAAGCTTCCATTTCTGACAATTTTCATATTCTTATAGCTTGTATTCAGATTATGTACATGTACAAATTGGCTTCTAGGATTAGTATAAATAGACCCAACCTCTTTGTATTAGAGGCATTCAATTTGGAAGTAAGTTTCAAGAAAGTTTAAGTATTTGTGAGAGTTTTCTTTCTCTTCTTCTCCATTCTCTTTGCAATTTCGTTTTTGTTCGTTAAATTCTGAGTTCTTCCTTCCCATCCATGGAAGGCTAGGCTCTCATAATCAATCCAAGGGATTAGCCATCTTGTTGTTTAATTTGGAGATCTTGTTTTGCTTGTTCATATTGCTTAATTGTTATTCAAGTTTCTCTTCTTCCTCTTTTGATTTTTATCTAGATTAAATTGCTTAATTTGATTTAGATGTTGATGTGGTAATAGCTTTATTATCATGTATTCAAAGAGGATCATAAAGATTAAACAATATATTAAAGCTTTTTGATGGATTGTTTAACTTGGTGAAATTCTAGATCTTAAGTTAATCTATGTTGGATGGTGCTTACTTTATCTAACCTTGGTTAATCAAATCCTAGATGCTTATCTAGTAAAGAATTCTTGGATCATGTTAAGGCTTCTTGATGTGTGACAAGAGGTTGTCGAGACCCCGTCAAATAATAAAAATTACCGGTTCGCAAACTAATTTGTAGTATAGAGCATGAACCGAATCGTCTCTCAAGGATCCAAAAAGAACAAAGATTTAATCAGATCAAGATAATTAAAATGGGGGGTTTTGTTGTTGATTAACAATATTGATAAAAATACAAGACTTAAAGTTGAAAACAAATCTAAAGAAACAACCAATCCAAGGAAATTTACCGATCTTGAGTTTAATCCATCATTGATCACAAGGAATTCACTTAATCGCTAACCATGTTCTTGGCCTTAGATCACATCAAGACGCCTCAACATGATCCAAGAATTCTCTACTAGATAAGCATCTAGGATTTAATTAACCAAGGTTAGATAAAGTAAGCACCATCCAAACATAGATTAACTTAAGATCAAGAATTTAACCAAGCTAAACAATCCATCAAAAAGCTTTAATAAATTGTTTATTCTATGTGATCCTCTTGAATACATGATAATAAAGCTATTATCACATAAACATCCAAATCAAATTAAGCAATTCAATCTAGATCAAAATTAAAAGAGGAAGAAAAGAAACTTGAATAACAATTAAGCAATATGAACAAGCGAAACAAGATCTCCAAATTAAACATCAAGATGGCTAATCCCTTGGATTGATTATGAGAGCCTAGCCTTCCATGGATGGGAAGGAAGAACTCAGAAAATAAAGAACAAAAATGAAATTCTAAAGAGAAGGGAGAAGAAGAGAAAGAAAACTAACAAATACTCAAACTTACTACAAAATTGAATTCTAACTTACTTCAAATTGAATTCCTAATACAAAGAGGTTGGGTCTATTTATACTAATCCTAGAAGCCAATTTGTACATGTACATAATCTGAATACAAGCTATAAGAATCTGAAATTTGTCAAAAATGGAAGCTTGATGCATGGTTGGTGGGTTGGTGCATGGTAGGTGGGTTGGTGTATGGTTGGTGGCTTTTAGTCAATAACTCTTATCCGACTTCTGGCTTCAAATTCATCACCTAGACGGTGCATTTTGGCTTGGATGTCTTCATCAAAGTTGTAGCCAGTTGTCTCCTTGAAAATCTCCAATTTGAATCATGTCATTTGGACTTTTAGAACTCCAGAAATGCCAAAAACACTTCACCTGCCTCAAGTTAGGTTGGAAGAACGTGTTTCCAAATTCAGACCAACTTGTAGCTTCTGAAGCATGCCTAAAACGACATCTATTAACAAAATGGTCTTCATTGAAGTTGGAGATATGGGTCTTATCTTTCAAGTGACCAAGTTTCAGCCCAAGAGGAGGCCTATAACCCACTATATAGTCCAATATGTGCATACTGCCCAGATGGTTCCGTGACAGCAAACCCACTCTGCATTGCAGGGATATTTTGGACCCTTAGCATTCCGATCCAGCTCTTGAGTTCTTCATAAAACTTGTAGAGCATTGTCTTAGCTTTCCAAAGACACCAAGATCACCTCAATTGGATCACCGAGTCCCAAGTTATGACCTAACCAAGGAAGAAAGGTCAAAATGCATCAAAATCCGAAAATTATTCAATATTTGCATTAAAGCCCAATGAAGCCCAACAACATTAAACTCATCTAAAGTACTAATATTGGGCACAATAAACATCTAATAATGCCTAATACAAAGATAAAATAAGTGTCTCAAATTGATTGATCAAATTCCCCCACACTTAAGCTTTTGCACTCCTGGGCAAAACACATAACAACGAAACTAAAGAAAAACAAGAAACATCATATTATTAAACTAAAAACATAAAAACTGATTGTACCTAATCTAATCCACTTCCGTAGGAAAACACGATGGCACTTAGCATGTGCCACAAGCCTTTAAACCCCTAGGTGTCCCTAGTGGACGAGTTATAGTCTCGTGAGGGTTTACCAGGATGATACCCACAAACATGTAATATTTTATTTAATCAATTCAACTAATTTTTAAATACAAGCATTGTATCAAATATAAACCATAATTAATAAGTCAAGTATGCTTAACAAAGAATAGTTGAATCAAACCAATTGAGAATAAAGTATAGCATAATCATGCTTTAATCAGAAATAGGCATGTTCAGATTGAGTAAAATTCTTCACAAGTGACACTCAAATCACAGAAGGTGTTTAGGTTAACTGTTTACGCTCAACTCAGTCAAATTATGAAAGTATTTTACCATAGGCTTGCATATACATCAATTCTCCACTACTTAGATCAAATAAATTGCAAAAATCAAGAGGTCTTTCAAAAATGTTGTAATGGAACTTATAAGGTGAAGGAAGGGAACAATATGGATAATAGCAGGTTAAAACCAAAGAGAATAAAAGAACATTGAGGAGTAACTCAAGTAGAAAGAATAAATTTTTTATCCAAAACCATAAAATGCTCATTCTCTTCACACATTCCTTCCTTTTTCTATTCTTTTATTTTTCTTTCTTTTTTCTCTTTTTTTTTTGTTTTTTTTTCTTTTGTTTTTTTTTTGTTTTTTTGTTTTTTTTTTGTACCAAGCATTTCGTATCAGCACACCAATTCCCCCACACTTAAATCATTGCAAGCAAAAGAACTCCTCCAATAAGAAAATCAATGCTCTCCCACTCCCAAAGGTAAGGTAAAACATGGTTTTTCACTCAAGGCTTGTAATAGCTAAGAACAAAGAATAGGCAACTAGGCTCAGAGGGGGTTAACAATGGGATAAATGCAAGGCAGGTTTATTTGGCCAAAACAGCTAAGTCAAGAAAAAAATGCCTCTGTCATTTTCATGCAACATACAGACCAATGTAATCTCAAATCGATTCAATGCAAGTTCTAGAAAATAAATTCATAATTGACATCACTCATGAAAGAAAATAACCAAGTGTAAGTATCAAACTTGGAAAAGCCCAAAACTCACAAAGGTATGAAACATTCACACAATTCAACCATGCCTTCTTCCTAATATCCACAATCATATACACATGTATATCATGAAAATGATTCAACTATAAATTGTTTTGCATACTTTTATTATCAATTAAGCTCAGATTCAGCACATGCTTGCATCAAAATTAATTGAAAAGATCAAATTTTGTTTTTGTTTTTGTCTTTTTTTTTGTTTTTTTTATATGCAAGAACAAAATAATTTAAGACATACTATGAAATGCAAGTTAAGATGCGTCTCAAGAGCAAAACTACTCCTTACTCTGCCATCATACATCTAATAAGCTATTAACAATAAAAATTAGCTAGTTAGTTTTTTTTTTTTAACTAAACTATGTACATGGTAATATCAACTATCCCTCCCCCCAACTAATTAAAGACATTGTCCCCAATGTCAAAATAAAGATAGGTAGAGTGTAGAAGGTCTTACCAGAAAAACTGCAAATCGGGCCTGAAATAAGAAAAATTACAAAAAAAAACAACAAAAACCAGAACAGAAAACAAAAATTCACAAAGACAAATTCAAATCAAGTTTTGGCTTTTTGCTGCTGCTGCCTTGTTCCCAATTCCGTGGAGCAATTAAATTATCACGTTGTGGTACAAATTCATTTAGTTGATCGAGCAATTGTTCAGGAGTTGCAGCAGTTACAAGACTTTGACGTGTCGCTTGTGAGATGAACCCTTTTTCTACAGCATGATCAAGAAAACAAAACAAACTGTCATAAAAACCATTAACATTTAATATACCTATGGGTTTTTGGTGAAAGTTCTGCTGTGACCAGGATGTAATTTGGAAGAGCTCTTCCAAAGTTCCAAAACCACCAGGTAGGGCAATAAAGGCATCAGCATTTGCTATCATAAAGTTCATGCGTTGGTGCATGCAAAATACCATTACTTCATCCCCTAATGTTTTTCCAATGGGCTTGCTGGTAGATAAAGGACTAGGAATGACACCAAGGACTTTGCCACCTCCTAAATGTGCAGCAGTCGCTACACAACCCATTAACCCAAGACTACCTCCTCCATAAACTAAATGGATTTCTCTCTCAGCTAGCACTCGACCAAGATGGTGTGCAATATTTACAAACTCTTTATCTTTTCCAGGATTAGATCCACAAAAGACACAAACACTCTTGATCCGACGAACTGAAGTGACTTCCATTTCTTTTTCTCTTTGTTTTTTTTGTTGTACTCTCACCTTATCAATGATCTGAAGAGAGCAAAGTGCATTATTTAAAGGCATCAAAACTCAAAGGTAATAATTACACCTATAAAGGAGGGGTAGATCTGCGTGTCAGATAAGTTTGAAAAATAAGCACAGAAATGATAATAGCTATATGACAAAGATAAAAGGCTAATCTATATGTGTCAGAAGAAGTTTGAAAATATGCAACACATATTTCAAAAAATACGGCTAATTTTATTTTTATTTTTTATTTTTAAATTTTTTTGAATTTTTTTTTAATAAACAAGAAGAAAAAAAGAAAAAATAAAAAAAATACTTACAGGAGGTGTGATTGTGGCTCACATTTTCCTCTGGTTTTACGTCCAGTAACGGCTTGAATGCTCTCTATGGGCCGATGGTCGGCTTCCCATCCAATTTTCTTAAAAATTGGCAAACAGGGTCTTGTTGAGTCAGATTCCCGAGACTATATCGCTCATGTTCATCTTGGAATATTGGCCATAAATCGAGAAGTACTCTCTGCACATCTCCACTAGGATGCGTCACAAGAGTCAATAGAATGTTATCTAAAGACTTCTTACTCATGCCATCCTTTATGAAGTTAATTTTATCATCTCGGTTTATAGACGTCATTCCAATTGATTTGTATTTTGTGTTACAGGTCCATCTTGCACATTTATAGCAGACCCGTAACCTTTTTGCTCTTCTCTTCTTTGCATATGAACTTTTGCCTAGTCCTGACATATATGAAACAAGAGCGTCAGAAAATTCACCTCTGAGTCGGACCTTTGCTTCGATTAACCAGCGTATATCCGCAGGGATGCCTTTGTGCATAAGCATCCTTAATCTCTCAAACCTTGCACAATAAATGTTAGTTAAAGCATTTTGAGGGAGAGAGGGGAATTGCTTGCGGAGGTTAACAAGCTGATTATCCATTTCGAAATAAAGAAAGAAGAAGGGAAAAAAATTAGTAAAATTTTATACAGATTTCAGTGTTTGTGGGTAACTAAAAGGAACCGAAAAAAAAATTTCACGAATGCCGTTATCCGCCATTTAACCGGTGAAAAATCATCTGTCAATGAAAAACAAACAAAATTAATGACAGAAAAATCAAACTCTGATAGATTTTCTTACTCGACACCGATTTTCTGTCTTGATTCCTGCGAATGCAAATAAGTCAAAGTTTGAAAAAATGAAAAAGTTAGAAAACTTGGGTTGCCTCCCAAGAAGCGCTACTTTTAATGTCTTTAGCCAGCGTGATTGAAGATTTTGCACGATCCATGGGTCCTCCCCAATAATGATTCAATTTCTGGCCATTGACCTTAAACGTGGCTTTTTTTTTTTTTTTCAACAAAGATTTATATAGAAAACAGAAAATAAAAAAACAGCAGACAAAACAAAAAATAAAAACAGAAAAAAAAAGTAATAAAAGACAAACATCAGCAGTACGGAAAAACAGAAGCAGAAATAGAAACAGACAACACAAACAGCAGAAACAACAACAACAGAAAAGAGTAAATTGTAACAGTCAAATAAAAACAGAAACAATATTAAAAACAATAGTAAAACAGTAAAAACAAAAAGAAAACAACAACTAGAAAAATGAAATAAAAGTGTGGAAAGAAAACTCCCTATGGATAGCAGAAGAATTAACGTTCCAGCAGCCACACCATAGCCAGTGTAATGGATCACCACATCCAAAATCAAAGTGTTCAGTATCTTCCGGGGTTGCTTTTCTGGTTTAGCTCTATCTTCAAGTAAAATCCTACGCATGCAAATGGAAGGGCTAATGCTTGGAATGTCTGCAAGTGTGCATGCTCTCAGATTCTCCCTCAAAATGGGTAGCAACCTCTCCTCCTCATCAGTAAGGAGGTTTGTAGCCACAATGGACTCAAATTTTGGTGGCTTCACTACTTCTGCAGATTGAGTTCTTTGCATAATCTGGCTGAAAAAGATTCATCATGTCTCAAAAAGGCAGCAATCTCAACACATGCATTACACAACATATCACCATCACAACCCGATTACAACAAAGCGAGAATCATCAAAATCAAAAACTAGCAAATTCATCACACAAATCATCAATTGGTTTTTTCTCATCAATGATCTCATGTTTTGCGTAATCAGTTACGCATCATTGCTTGCTCAATTGACTCAATGAAGATGTAAGTTGACCAACTTGGGTCTTCACGTTTTGTACTATAGCTTCGTTCTCTGCTTTGGAATTGGATGTTGTTACGAGCAAATTGTTTCACCAAATCCTCTAGTGTAGGCCTCGCATTCCATGCTTATTGGGGCTTCTTCATTGTTGCGGCATAGGTTCTTGGTATAGGCGATTGGTTCAACATAAGGTTCGAACCAAGGATGATCTCCCAATCATGGTTATATGTGGTAGAATAAGAATCATATCCAAGTTGTGGGTATTGTGGTTCACCAAGAAATACACTGTTGCATCAACGTAATGGTTATGAAATACGTAACCATCATATTGTAGTGTGGTGCAAGCATATGTGGGATGATAAGAACTACAGATATACTACAAAATCTTGCAGGTTCTTGCACGGGTAAGTGATGTTGTTCTCTACCGCTTGCCCCACCGTATAAGCCCATCATCAATTTTATGCTCCATCAGATTAGTGATCAAACACAAAATCACAAAAACAAGTCTAAATATACACACAAAATAATTACAGAAAACATATCTACAGATTTTTAAAAATTATGGGACTACCACAGAGTGAAATCTACACAAAAGTTCTATCTAACAGAATAATAAAAAATCTTAAAAAATTAAAAAAGTGGTTGAAACGATGGAATTTGGCAAAAATAAGGGTGACCTCACTACAAGTAGTGAGCCTTTCTCAAAATCACGATTTTCATTATTCTACCAAAATTCAGATTAATCAGAGATACGTTACCGAACCAAAATCTTGAGAGAATGCCCTTTACCCAATTTCAGCCGAATTCCACTTGAAAATGCTTCAAAAACAAAACAAACACAATTGTTAGAGTTAGATGAAATGATCAAATAGTTGCCTTTGGATCCCCGGCAACGGCGCCAAATTTGACAAGAGGTTGTCGAGACTCCGTCAAATAATAAAAATTACCGGTTCGCAAACTAATTTGTAGTATAGAGCATGAACCGAATCGTCTCTCAAGGATCCAAAAAGAACAAAGATTTAATCAGATCAAGATAATTAAAATGGGGGGTTTTGTTGTTGATTAACAATATTGATAAAAATACAAGACTTAAAGTTGAAAACAAATCTAAAGAAACAACCAATCCAAGGAAATTTACCGATCTTGAGTTTAATCCATCATTGATCACAAGGAATTCACTTAATCGCTAACCATGTTCTTGGCCTTAGATCACATCAAGACGCCTCAACATGATCCAAGAATTCTCTACTAGATAAGCATCTAGGATTTAATTAACCAAGGTTAGATAAAGTAAGCACCATCCAAACATAGATTAACTTAAGATCAAGAATTTAACCAAGCTAAACAATCCATCAAAAAGCTTTAATAAATTGTTTATTCTATGTGATCCTCTTGAATACATGATAATAAAGCTATTATCACATAAACATCCAAATCAAATTAAGCAATTCAATCTAGATCAAAATTAAAAGAGGAAGAAAAGAAACTTGAATAACAATTAAGCAATATGAACAAGCGAAACAAGATCTCCAAATTAAACATCAAGATGGCTAATCCCTTGGATTGATTATGAGAGCCTAGCCTTCCATGGATGGGAAGGAAGAACTCAGAAAATAAAGAACAAAAATGAAATTCTAAAGAGAAGGGAGAAGAAGAGAAAGAAAACTAACAAATACTCAAACTTACTACAAAATTGAATTCTAACTTACTTCAAATTGAATTCCTAATACAAAGAGGTTGGGTCTATTTATACTAATCCTAGAAGCCAATTTGTACATGTACATAATCTGAATACAAGCTATAAGAATCTGAAATTTGTCAAAAATGGAAGCTTGATGCATGGTTGGTGGGTTGGTGCATGGTAGGTGGGTTGGTGTATGGTTGGTGGCTTTTAGTCAATAACTCTTATCCGACTTCTGGCTTCAAATTCATCACCTAGACGGTGCATTTTGGCTTGGATGTCTCATCAAAGTTGTAGCCAGTTGTCTCCTTGAAAATCTCCAATTTGAATCATGTCATTTGGACTTTTAGAACTCCAGAAATGCCAAAAACACTTCACCTACCTCAAGTTAGGTTGGAAGAACGTGTTTCCAAATTTAGACCAACTTGTAGCTTCTGAAGCATGCCTAAAACGACATCTATTGACAAAATGGTCTTCATTGAAGTTGGAGATATGGGTCTTATCTTTCAAGTGACCAAGTTTCAGCCCAAGAGGAGGCCTATAACCCACTATATAGTCCAATATGTGCATACTGCCCAGATGGTTCCGTGACAGCAAACCCACTCTGCATTGCAGGGATATTTTGGACCCTTAGCATTCCGATCCAGCTCTTAAGTTCTTCATGAAACTTGTAGAGCATTGTCTTAGCTTTCCAAAGACACCAAGATCACCTCAATTGGATCACCGAGTCCCAAGTTATGACCTAACCAAGGAAGAAAGGTCAAAATGCATCAAAATTCGAAAATTATTCAATATTTGCATTAAAGCCCAATGAAGCCCAGCAACATTAAACTCATCTAAAGTACTAATATTGGGCACAATAAACATCTAATAATGCCTAATACAAAGATAAAATAAGTGTCTCAAATTGATTGATCAATGTGATCTAAGGCCAAGAACATGGTTAGCAATTAAGTGAATTCCTTGTGATCAATGATGAGTTAAACTCAAGATCGGTAAATTTCCTTGGATTGGTTGTTTCTTTAGATTTGTTTACAACTTTGAATCTCCTACTTTTATTAATCTTGTTAATCAACAACAAAACCCCCCCTTTTTCTAATTATCTTGATCTAATTAAATCTTTGTTTTTGGATCCTTGAGAGACGATTCGGTTCATTCTCTATACTACAAATTAGTTTGTGAATCGGTTATTTTATTTGATAGGTCTCGACAACCTCTTGTCAGTGCCCCATTAGGATAATTTGACCTCATCATCCCTTACAATCGCCTTAGGAAAACCCTAACGCCACACATCACATGGCAAAGAAACCCTAGTGCTGTCATGGACCAAGGAAACCCTAGCGCCGTTATGGGTTCCTCAAACTCCTTGAGAACCCTAGTGTCGCTGCACAACATGAACCATGCTTGGATTCAATCGAGTCATCTTGAAACACATGAACAAATCATGCTGCAAGTAACCCTAGCGCCACCACTGCTCATCACCACTTGATGATCTAGGTTCATTGACGGTTCCAAACTAAGGACTACCCTTGGGTGCCATCTTTCTCAACCCAAAACAAATCATTATTTTCGCAACAATCACATAGAAACGCAAGATCTACCATGATCGCATCGCATAGAATCATATATAACATATCAAACCGTAAAATATCACATACAATTGCATATCACATATCAAAACACATGTGTATCACATACATACAGATAAAGCATAACTGGATTATGGTTTCCCAAGCGGCTTTGATACCACTGTTGGGTTTTGCAACCAGAAAATGTAGCGGAAAAACTCTCTTTGCGTCCAACGGACTGTAAAGAGTTTCTATTTTGTCCATTCTCATTTACCTTTCAACAGAGTTTTAGAAAAGTTTTCCAAAAAGGTTAGAAACACAATTCAACCCCTCTTCTTGTGTTTCACTTGGTTATTTCAATTGGTATCAAAGCTCATTCTCTTGGGTTGAGCATCTAATAGTGCAAAGGAAATATCCAGCATGACTACAGATGGAAAACGAAAGACAAGCAATGAATAGACCACCTCTATTCAATGGAAATGACTATGACTCCTAGAAGAAAAGAATGATTGCATTCTTTAATGCACAGAACATGGACATTTGGGACTTAGTCCAAAATGGCTATCAAGCGCCCACCAACGCAGAAGGACAAGAACTCCCTTGACCACAATGGATGGAGGGACATCAGATTAGGAACCAGCTAAACTCAAAAGCCAAACACTATCTTATGCGTGCCATCACCAGATCTGAACATGACAAAGTTCATAGCTGTGAAACAGCTATGGAGATATGGGACACTCTAGTCTTGGCCCATGAAGGTCCCACTCAAGTCAAGGAATCTAAAATAAGCATGCTGGTTCATCAGTACGAGCTCATCAAAATGGGAGAGCATGAGGGATTGGACGATTCCAAACAATCATCAACAATCTGAGATCTTTGGGAAAAATACATGATAATCAAGATGATATAAGAAAGGATATGACTTCAATGGAGGTCAAGGGAATTCCTAGGTAAAGGTTACTGTCTTGAAGACAGAAGATGGCCAAGATAAGGTCTTAGTTGGACCTAATAAGGTATTAATCCCCTTCGAGATGTTTGAGCACCCAAATTGTATTACAGTTTCTTAACCTTGTTTTAGTGACTTAACATGCAGCCTTGAGTTTTCTGTTTTAATGCAGCTGGAACCATGGGAGGTTATCTAATTTCTTCCTTTAATCTTGTCTCCTACTAAGATTTTATAATCTTACTCTTTTCTTCATGGTTTCAGATTCAAATCAAAATGGGAATCACAACTATTGTGATTGAGATTGAATGGTCCTGGATCTTTTCTGTGGAAGAAGGCGGCCATGTGAAGGTCATCCATGAAATTCGGATGCATATGGTGGAGAATTGAAGTCAAGCAACATGTAGTTGCTGTTAATTAGGGCTTATGTTAAGAAGAGTTTTGTAATTTTGTTAAGGAAGGTGCAGCAGCCTAGAATTTTACACCATGCCTTATGTAATATATATATATATAACAAACTCATGTATGATGCCCTAAATGTTTGTAAGAAATTAAGACTATGTGTCTCTTTGTTATGATATAAATGATGTTTTAAGTATTAAACAATGAGGCAAAGAACGTTACAAACCTAAAGGATTAAGATGAAAGAAAAATTTTAACTAGAGGACAAATAATTTGAACTAAAGATTTATGAAGTATCAAACTAAATACTATGTGAACGTGACCTGAACCTATGACCTACTTAGAACTGAAGTGACCCTATATGGACCATTACGAAGACAATCAAGAACCATGGGACTGGAATAATCATCAAGGAGTGCATTGGATCAATGAACTATATTATGGACCCATGATATAAAACTTCATGGCACTAATAGAAGTGATGGACAAACACATTGGACCTAGAAGAGTCTAAATTGTGAATAAAAAAAAAAAACTAAGGCATGACACCTAGTTCTAATTCTGCATTCATGAAGGGCATAGTTAAATTTAGAGTTTTGATAATCGAGCTATGTATGAAGTAGGAGGATGGTGATAAATATATATTTCTCTTAGGTTCAGTTTTATTCTTTTATACTAGCTGTTGTACATATTATTTATTTATAAAAGATTAGAAGATATAGCTTGTAGGAAACAATGTATAGTAATAGGAGGTTGCTACAAGACTTCCCTGCTAATCTTTCGAACATTTGATCAAGGAAGGGCAGAGGGTAATGATCCTTTCTGGTGGCTTGATTAAGCCTCCTGTAGTAAATACACACTCTCCAACTATTCTGCACTCGAGTGGGAATTAGTTCACTTGTTCTAGTTTTCCACAACAGTCACCCTGGATTTCTTGGGAACCACTTGAATTGGGCTGACCCATTTGCTATTCGAAATTGGGTAAATGATTCCGGCTTGCAGCAATTTAGTGATTTCCTTTTTTACCACATCAAGGATCAAAGGATTTAGTTCAAGCATAATGCGGTGCATGCATGTGGAAGGACTGATCCCTGGGATATCAGCAAGGGTCCAGCCAATGGCTTGCTTGTGCTCCTTCAAAACTTGCAACAGCTTTTGTTCTTGGTTAGCATGTAGATTTTTGCCAATGATGACAGGTAATTGCTCATCTTTTGCAAGGAAAACATATTTGAGATGGTCAGGCAGTGGCTTCAATTCTAATTTAGGTTGTTGCACTATAGAGGGAAACATGTTGTTGGTAGAATTAACTTCTGCAGGTGCTATAATTTCTACATCTACAAAATCAGTTGCTACAGAATCTGGTTTTGCATAATCTGCATAATCTGTAACATCCCTAAATTTCATATGTTATGATTTAGCTAAATTCTTTGAATGGATTGAATGTTCTGTTACAGAAAAGGTGATAGATTGAGTTAGAATGATTGATTTGAGATTCTGGCTATACCGGTGAACTCGGTAGAACCTAAGGAAGAAATAGGTGAAATCTAAACTCTTAGATTTACTCTGGCTAAGTTAGGACCTACTGGTAAATTTAATTTTCTTCAGGACCTATTGGGAATTCTTAGAAATCACAAGGGTATTTTAGTCTTTTAACACCTCAGTGGCAAATTAGTGATTCTTCCTTTAAGTGAGGGGCAAAATGGACATTACACACCCCCTCCCTCTTGCATAAGAGAACCGGCCAGCCTAGGGAGCCAAAGGGCTCATCTTCTCCAAATTGCTAAGTTCTCCATAGCCAAAGCTTGCTCCAAGTTCAAGGTTGCAAAGTAAGTGTTTTTATGCACCTTTTGGCTTAAGTTCTTTGATAGTTATTGATCACTATGATCTCTTCTTCAATCCTATGGTATTAGTTTCATGAGAAACTCATTTTCATCCCTAAGAATCAAGAACACCCATGTCTAAAAGTTGGTTGTTTTGCTTGAGTGTTTTGAAGGAAGTTGAAGGGAAGGTTGCCTTGACTACCAATCCCATCTTGGAATCAAGTTAGGAGCACTTCAAGGTGAGTGTGGATTTACTTGTGCTATTGTATGATGTTCTTAGAGTGAAAGTGTATGATGTAGGATTAAGCTTGAATCTAGGGTTTTCACCTATGCTTAAGGTTGATGTGTTTTGTTATATGTTTTTAAGGATTTAGGTATAAGAAAGTGAATGATAAGGTTATTATATTTTGATGGATTTAAGGACATGATCCCATAGAGAGATTAGGGTTTTGATTTGAAGTTGGGCGTGGCACTATTCCTGCCCAGAAGGCCAACCACGGGCGTGGTCTCCACCACGGCCTGGCCGTGGTTCTCTCTGGAAAGGAAATTTTGGTGTCTCGTGGCCAACCACGGCCGTGGCCTCCACCACGGTCTGGCCGTGGTTGTCTCTGGAAGTTTGGTTTCGTGTTTAAATACCACACCACGACCGTGGCCTCCACCACGGGCTGGCCGTGGTTGGCTTTGGAAATACCACCATGGGCGTGGTCTGTACCACACCCTGGCCGTGGTTGTCTCTGTTTATAAAATGTTGAGCTTCTGTTTCTTGAACCGTGGTCGTGGTTACCACCACGGGCTGGCCGTGGTTGACTCTGTTTGTGTTATTGTGGTGCATATGCCTAGGGTATGATACCATATGCTAGGGTTAGGATTAAAGGATGTCTTAGCGTTATAATGTGATGTGTAGTTAAGCAAGAATGCTTGATAAAGGTGGCTTAGCACTATAATGAGATGTGTAGCTAAGTAAGGATGCTTGATTGAGTTGAGCATCATGGTTATGTGTTGTATATGCTTGAATTGATTACATGTAATGCTATTATGATGATATTATGAATGAGCATGATATGAGTATGAGAACATTGCATTGCATAGCGAGATGGCTTAACCGAAAAGGGTTAGTGTACAAAACAGAGGGGTGCCTAGCTGATGAGCTAGATGGAAATGAAATAGCATACCTAATTGCATTGCATTGCGAGGTGGCCTAACCGGAAAGGGTTAGTGTACAAGAATGAGGGGTGCCTAGCTTATTAGCTAGAAGGATACGGAATTGGCATAACACATTCATATGCATACTGCGAGGGCCTAATGATCAATCAATTTGAGACACTTATGTTAGCTTTGTATTAGGCATTATTAGATGTTTATTGTGCCCAATATTAGTACTTTAGATGAGTTTAATGTTGTTGGGCTTCATTGGGCTTTAATGCAAATATTGAATAATTTTCGGATTTTGATGCATTTTGACCTTTCTTCCTTGGTTAGGTCATAACTTGGGACTCGGTGATCCAATTGAGGTGATCTTGGCGTCTTTGGAAAGCTAAGACAATTCTCTACAAGTTTTATGAAGAACTCAAGAGCTGGATCGGAATGATAAGGGTCCAAAATATCCCTGCCATGCAGAGTGGGTTTGCTGTCACGGAACCATCTAGGCAGTATGCACATATTGGACTATATAGTGGGTTATAGGCCTCCTCTTGGGCTGAAACTTGGTCACCTGAAAGATAAGACCCATATCTCCAACTTCAATGAAGACCATTTTGTCAATAGATGTCGTTTTAGGCATGCTTCAGAAGCTACAAGTTGGTCTGAATTTGGAAACACGTTCTTCCAACCTAACTTGAGGTAGGTGAAGTGTTTTTGGCATTTCTGGAGTTGTAAAAGTCCAAATGACATGATTCAAATTGGAGATTTTCAAGGGGTCAACTGGCTACAACTTTGATGAAGACATCCAAGCCAAAATGCACCGTCTAGGTGATGAATTTGAAGCCAGAAGTCAGATAAGAGTTGTTGACTAAAAGCCACCAACCATACACCAACCCACCTACCATGCACCAACCCACCAACCATGCATCAAGCTTCCATTTTTGACAAATTTCAGATTCTTATAGCTTGTATTCAGATTATATACATGTACAAATTGGCTTCTAGGATTAGTATAAATAGACCCAACCTCTTTGTATTAGAGGCATTCAATTTGGAAGTAAGTTTCAAGAAAGTTTAAGTATTTGTGAGAGTTTTCTTTCTCTTCTTCTCCATTCTCTTTGCAATTTCATTTTTGTTCTTTAAATTCTGAGTTCTTCCTTCCCATCCATGGAAGGCTAGGCTCTCATAATCAATCCAAGGGATTAGCCATCTTGTTGTTTAATTTGGAGATCTTGTTTTGCTTGTTCATATTGCTTAATTGTTATTCAAGTTTCTCTTCTTCCTCTTTTGATTTTTATCTAGATTAAATTGCTTAATTTGATTTAGATGTTGATGTGGTAATAGCTTTATTATCATGTATTCAAAGAGGATCATAAAGATTAAACAATATATTAAAGCTTTTTGATAGATTGTTTAGCTTGGTTAAATTCTAGATCATAAGTTAATCTATGTTAGATGGTGCTTACTTTATCTAACCTTGGTTAATCAAATCCTAGATGCTTATCTAGTAAAGAATTCTTGGATCATGTTAGGGCTTCTTGATGTGATCTAAGGCCAAGAACATGGTTAGCAATTAAGTGAATTCCTTGTGATCAATGATGAGTTAAACTCAAGATCGGTAAATTTCCTTGGATTGGTTGTTTCTTTAGATTTATTTACAACTTTGAATCTCCTACTTTTATTAATCTTGTTAATCAACAACAAAACCCCCCCTTTTCTAATTATCTTGATCTAATTAAATCTTTGTTTTTGGATCCTTGAGAGACGATTCGGTTCATTCTCTATACTACAAATTAGTTTGTGAACCGGTTATTTTATTTGATAGGTCTCGACAACCTCTTGTCAAATTTGGCGCCGTTGCCGGGGATCCAAGGCAACTATTTGATCATTTCAAGATCCCATCTAACTCTAACAAATGTGTTTGTTTTGTTTTTGAAGCTTTTT
Source organism: Styphnolobium japonicum (assembly GCA_023212625.1). Lineage (NCBI taxonomy): Eukaryota > Viridiplantae > Streptophyta > Magnoliopsida > Fabales > Fabaceae > Styphnolobium > Styphnolobium japonicum. The sequence goes on from JALBWW010000010.1 coordinate 5,795,424, forward strand.
CGAGTGGGATTCGGCTGAATTGGATAAAGGGCGTTGTGTCAAGAATTTTGGTTCGGGAATCTCAGATTGATCTGAATTTTGGTACACAATTGGAAAATATTATTCTGAGAAAGGCTCACTGTTTACAGTGAGGTCACCCTTAGTTTTGCCAAATTCCATCTTTTAGACCACTTTTGCAATTTTTTAAGATTTTTTATTATTTTTTTGGATAGCATTTTTGTGTAGATTGTATCCTGTGGTGGTTCCATAATTTTTAAAATTCATTTGATACTGTTTTTACTTTTGTTTAATTTTTTTTGGAGTATTTGTTTTAGGAATTTTTAGTGTTTTAGTTGTTATTGCTTTTCTAATACCTTCTTATGAACTGCATGCTGTATGACTAGATCTGATCCTGGTACCTTGCATTCATTTGATCCTGAAATTGATAGAACATTTCATACACTTCATAGAATTCATAGGACTGGTAGTAGCATTCATAAAGCTAATAGAATTACTTCTGGAATTGGACTTGAACTTGACATTGCACCTAATCTTGTTGACTCTTTTAATCTTGTTGACTCTTTTAATCCTGTTGAGTGCATACATTAGTACTTCGATTAATGCGATCGAAGTCCGTTGATTTTACTATGGCTGACTATAACAATAGGACCCTTAAGGAATTGGCTGCACCTGATGTGAATTATCAACCTTTGTGCATTCAATATCCTGAACTTAATGTTGATTTTGAGTTGAAATCTAGATTGATACACTTGCTGCCCAAGTTTCATGGTCTTGCAGGTGAAGATCCACATAAGCATTTGAAGGAGTTCCATGTTGTCTGCTCCACCATGAAACCTCATGGAATAGCTGAAGATCACATCAAGCTAAGGGCCTTTCCTTTCTCTTTGGATGGTGCTGCTAAGGATTGGTTGTATTACTTACAACCTGCGCCATCACTTCTTGGAATGATATGAAAAGATTATTTACGGAGAAGTTCTTTCTGCATCAAGAACTGCTGCAATAAGGAAAGATATTTGTGGCATAAGGCAAATCAGTGGTGAAACTCTCCATGAGTATTGGGAGAGATTCAAGAAATTGTGCTCAAGCTGCCCACACCATCAAATTAGTGATCAACTGTTGATCCAATACTTCTATGAAGGATTGATGCCAATGGAAAGGAGTATGATTGATCTTTGCCAAGTGGTGGAGCATTGGTAGATAAAACTCCAAATTCGCGTAAACTTAATTGCAAACATGGCAGCAAATTCTCAGCAATTTGGTACTCGAATGGGTGCTGCAACCAGAGTAGTCAATGAAGTTAATACCTCTTCACATGCTGATCAACAAAGGGTGGAACATAGATTGGATGAGCTCACTTCTTTGGTTAGACAGATGGCAATAGGACAACACGAACCACGTGTGCAAACCCCTGCAAGAGTTTGTAGCATATGTTCTAGTTCTTCTCATCCTACAAATTCGTGCCCCACATTGCAAGATGATTCTGAGTTTCAAGACCAATCTGTGGCTGCAGCTGGTATATTTCCTGGGAAGCCATAATTCCATCAGCAGCAACAACAGAAATATGATCCATTCTCCAACACTTATAACCCTGGCTGGAGGGACCATCCCAATCTGAGATATGGGAATGCATCAAATCAGCAGCCACCAAACCAGTATAGACCACCATTCCAACAGCAAGCAAGGACAAATCGGTTTCGACCACATGCTTTGGACCAAGTAGACCACCATTCCAGCAGCAAGGTCCTGTAGCCACAAAATCTGAGCCCTCATTGGAGGATTTGGTGAAACAGTTGGCCACCAATAACATCCAGTTTCAACAGAGAACTGAAACCACCATTCAGAACTTGGAGACTCAAATTGGTCAACTTGCCACATCAATTCATGAATTAAAGTCACAGGGTTCTGGCCAATTACCCTCTCAAACCACTCCAAACCCTAGAGGCAATGTTAGTGCTATAGCTTTACGCAGTGGTAAGCAAATCAATGGACCAGTGCAGCAGATACTTCCAGATTCTACCCTTGGCCCAGAGAAACAAGATTCTACAGCAACTTCAAGTTCAAATGATCCTACAACAGCCAAGCAGAAAAATCGGATCAAATCAGCAGTTGACAGAAAATTTAGTACAGCAGAAAAGTGAACATCCAAAAAAGTCAGCTTCCAACATTCCTCTTCCTTTTCCCAACCGAATGATACAGCCGAGGCATATGGTTGAGACTGACTTGGATAAGGAAATTATGGAGACTTTTCAGAAGGTTGAGGTGAATATACCTCTCTTGGAGGCAATTAAACAAATCCCCAAGTATGCCAAGTTTTTGAAAGAGATGTGCACCCATAAGAGGAAGCTAAAGGGGACTGAAAAAGTGAGTATGGGGAGGAATGTCTCTGCTTTGATTCAGCCCAACCTACCTCCCAAATGCAAAGACCCAGGAACTTTTACCATCCCTTGCACCATAGGGCGCCAACAGTTCACTCATGCCTTGCTAGACTTGGGAGCCTCCATCAATGTAATGCCAAAGTCAGTTTACACTTCCTTGCATATGGGAGAGCTAAAGCCCACCGGCATTGTCATTCAGTTAGCAAACCGGAGCACTGCACAACCTGCAGGAGTGTTGGAGGACGTTCTGGTTCGGGTACATAATTTAATATTCCCAGCTGATTTTTATGTGTTGAATATGGAAGATGAATCTGCCTCTTCCCCACCCCCATTGATCTTAGGTAGGCCATTTTTGAAAACTGCTAAAACTAAGATTTGATGATGTCATTCAGTTTAACATTTTTGATGCCATGAAATACCCTGTAGTGGATCATTCTGTTTTTCATTTTGATGTCATTGATTTACTAGTTGATGATATGCATGCTGATATGTTGGCAAAGTTTCCTGAAATTGTAGGATACAACGATAGCATAGCTTGTGATACTTGTTACGCTTGCTTCGGACTTTACGGTTGTAAACCCAATGCAATGTGTGCGACTGTCTTGAGATTTCTACATACTTGTCATGTCTTTGTTGTTAATTTTCTTGACATTGATGATTACATTATTAATGGCAATGATGCTTTATTATTAATGATGTTGTCATTCATCCTGTCCTAAGTGTGATTCTTTTGATTCCATAAGATATGATGATGTTGTTTTGCAAGATTGTGCACAGCTTGCAGGTACAAGTACAGCAAGTGCAACTACTGAGAATTTAGCAGATTTAGTTTCGGTTCCAAAACTAGTACCATCAGTCCAGCAACCACCCTCCATTGAACTTAAGCCCCTGCTCGAGCATTTGATGTAGGATGAGAAGCACCCGGTGATAGTAGCCAAACACCTCCAACCTGAGCAAGAAACCAAATTATTGGAAGTTTTGAAGCAACATAAAAGGGCAATTGGTTGGACACTTGCAGATATTCCTGGTATTAACCCCTCCACATGCATGCACAGGATATTACTTGAGGAGGAAACTAAACCAGTGAGACAACCCCAGAGGAGACTGAATCCTCTCATTCTAGATGTGGTGAAAAAAGAGGTGACCAAGCTACTGCAGGCTGGCATTATCTATCCCATCTCTGACAGCAAGTGGGTAAGCCCGGTGCAAGTAGTTCCAAAGAAATCCGGAGTGACTGTAGTGGCAAACCAGAAGAATGAGCTCATTCCAACCCGAGTGCAGAATAGCTGGAGAGTCTGCATTGACTACAGACGTATCAACCAAGCCACTCGGAAAGATCATTACCCCCTTCCGTTCATTGATCGAATCTTTGGAGCGGTTGGGCTGTAAGTCCCATTACTGCTTTTTAGATGGCTACACTGGATACTTCCAAATCCACATTGCACCGGAGGATCAGGAGAAGACCACATTTACTTGTCCCTTCGGCACCTTTGCTTACAGACGGATGCCCTTCGGCCTCTGCAATGCCCCTGGTACCTTCCAACGGTGCATGGTGAGCATATTTTCTGATTTCTTAGAGGAATGCATGGAGGTGTTTATGGATGACTTCACTGTCTATGGTTCATCTTTTGATTCATGTTTAGCTAGCTTATCTAGGGTGCTGCATAGATGCATTGAGACTAACCTTGTGCTAAATTTTGAGAAATGCCATTTTATGGTAGAACAGGGTATAGTTTTAGGCCATGTAGTATCCAGTAAGGGCATTGAGGTAGATTGACAAGAGGTTGTCGAGACCTCGTCAAATAATAAAAATTACCGGTTCGCAAACTAATTTGTAGTATAGAGCATGAACCGAATCGTCTCTCAAGGATCCAAAAAGAACAAAGATTTAATCAGATCAAGATAATAAAAAGGGGGGTTTTGTTGTTGATTAACAATATTGATAAAAGTACAAGACTTAAAGTTGAAAACAAATCTAAAGAAACAACCAATCCAAGGAAATTTACCGATCTTGAGTTTAACTCATCATTGATCACAAGGAATTCACTTAATTGCTAACCGTGTTCTTGGCCTTAGATCACATCAAGACGCCTCAACATGATCCAAGAATTCTCTACTAGATAAGCATCTAGGATTTAATTAACCAAGGTTAAATAAAGTAAGCACCATCCAACATAGATTAACTTAAGATCAAGAATTTAACCAAGCTAAACAATCCATCAAAAAGCTTTAATAAATTGTTTATTCTATGTGATCCTCTTGAATAAATGATAATAAAGCTATTATCACATAAACATCCAAATCAAATTAAGCAATTCAATCTAGATCAAAATTAAAAGATGAAGAAGAGAAACTTGAATAACAATTAAGCAATATGAACAAGTAAAACAAGATCTCCAAATTAAACATCAAGATGGCTAATCCCTTGGATTGATTATGAGAGCCTAGCCTTCCATGGATGGGAAGGAAGAACTCAGAAAATAAAGAACAAAAATGAAATTCTAAAGAGAAGGGAGAAGAAGAGAAAGAAAACTAACAAATACTCAAACTTACTACAAAATTGAATTCTAACTTACTTCAAATTTTTTTTTTTTTTTAACAAATACTCAAACTTTCTTGAAAATTACTTAAAATTTGAATGAATGATAATACAAAGAGATTGGCTCTATTTATACTAATCCTAGAAGCCAATTTGTACATGTACATAATCTGAATACAAGCTATAAGAATATGAAAATTGTCAAAAAAGGAAGCTTGATGCATGGTAGGTGGGTTGGTGCATGGTAGGTGGGTTGGTGTATGGTTGGTGGCTTTTAGTCAACAACTCTTATCCGACTTCTGGCTTCAAATTCATCACCTAGACGGTGCATTTTGGCTTGGATGTCTTCATCAAAGTTGTAGCCAGTTGTCTCCTTGAAAATCCCAATTTGAATCATGTCATTTGGACTTTTAGAACTCCAGAAATGCCAAAAACACTTCACCTACCTCAAGTTAGGTTGGAAGAACGTGTTTCCAAATTCAGACCAACTTGTAGCTTCAGAAGCATGCCTAAAACGACATCTATTGACAAAATGGTCTTCATTGAAGTTGGAGGCCTATAACCTACTATATAGTCCAATATGTGCATACTGCCCAGATGGTTCCGTGACAGCAAACCCACTCTGCATTGCAGGCATATTTTGGACCCTTAGCATTCCGATCCAGCTCTTGAGTTCTTCATGAAACTTGTAGAGAATTGTCTTAGCTTTCCAAAGTCACCAAGATCACCTCAATTGGATCACCGAGTCCCAAGTTATGACCTAACCAAGGAAGAAAGGTCAAAATGCATCAAAATCCGAAAATTATTCAATATTTGCATTAAAGCCCAATGAAGCCCAACAACATTAAACTCATCTAAAGTTCTAATATTGGGCACAATAAACATCTAATAATGCCTAATACAAAGCTAACATAAGTGTCTCAAATTGATTGATCAAATTCCCCCACACTTAAGCTTTTGCACTCCTGGGCAAAACACATAACAACGAAACTAAAGAAAAACAATAAACATCATATTATTAAACTAAAAACATAAAAACTGATTGTACCTAATCTAATCCACTTCCGTAGGAAAACACGATGGCACTTAGCATGTGCCACAAGCCTTTAAACCCCTAGGTGTCCCTAGTGGACGAGTTATAGTCTCGTGAGGGTTTACCAGGATGATACCCACAAACATGTAATATTTTATTTAATCAATTCAACTAATTTTTAAATACAAGCATTGTATCAAATATAAACCATAATTAATAAGTCAAGTATGCTTAACAAAGAATAGTTGAATCAAATCAATTGAGAATAAAGTATAGCATAATCATGCTTTAATCAGAAATAGGCATGTTCAGATTGAGTAAAATTCTTCACAAGTGACACTCAAATCACACAAGGTGTTTAGGTTAACTGTTTACACTCAACTCAGTCAAATTATGAAAGTATTTTACCATAGGCTTGCATATACATCAATTCTCCACTACTTAGATCAAATAAATTGCAAAAATCAAGAGGTCTTTCAAAAAGGTTGTAATGGAACTTATAAGGTAAAGGAAGGGAACAATATGGATAATAGCAGGTTAAAACCAAAGAAAATAAAAGAGCATTGAGGAGTAACTCAAGTAGAAAGAATAAAATTTTTACCCAAAACCATAAAATGCTCATTCTCTTCACACATTCCTTCCTTTTTCTATTCTTTTTTTTTTTGTTTTTTCTTTTCTTTTTTTTTTGTATCAAGCATTTCGTATCAGCACACCAATTCCCCCACACTTAAATCATTGCAAGCAAAAGAACTTCTCCAATAAGAAAATCAATGCTCTCCCATTCCCTAAGGTAAGGTAAAACATGGTTTTTCACTCAAAGCTTGTAATGAACTAAGAACAAAGAATAGGCAAATAGGCTCAGAGGGAGTTAATATTTGGATAAATGCAAGGTAGGTTTATTTGGCCAAAGCAGCTAAGTCAAGAAAAAATGCCTCTGTCATTTTCATGCAACATACAGACCAATGTAATCTCAATTTGATTCAATGCAAGTTCTAGAAAATAAATTCATAATTGACATCACTCATGAAAGAAAATAACCAAGTGTAAGTATCAAACTTGGAAAAGCCCAAAACTCACAAAGGTATGGAACATTCACTCAATTCAACCATGCCTTCTTCCTAATATCCACAATCATATACACATGTATATCATGAAAATGATTCAACTATAAACTGTTTTGCATACTTTTATCATCAATTAAGCTCAGATTCAGCACATGCTTGTATCAAAATCAATTGAAAAGATCAAAATGAAAAAAAAAAAATTTAAATTTTTTTAATTAATTTTTTTTTAATATGCAAGAACAAAATAATTTAAGACATACTATGAAATGCAAGTTAAGATGCGTCTCAAGAGCAAAACTACTCCTTACTCTGCCATCATACATCTAATAAGTTAGTAACAATAAAGATTAGCTTGTTAGTTTTTTTTTTTTTAAACTATGTACATGGTAATGTCAACTATCCCTCCCCCCAACTAATTAAAGACATTGTCCCCAATGTCAAAATAAAGATAGGTAGAGTGTAGAAGGTCTTACCAGAAAACTGCAAATCGAGCCTGAAATAAGAAAAATTACAAAAAACTAAAACCGTAAGAGAAAACAAAAATTCACAAAGACAAATTCAAATCAAGTTTTGGCTTTTTGCTGCTGCTGCCTTGTTCCCAATTCCGTGGAGCCATTACTGGATCACGTTGTGGTACAAATTCATTTAGTTGATCGAGCAATTGTTCAGGAGTTGCAGCAGTTACAAGACTTTGACGTGTCGCTTGTGAGATGAACCCTTTTTCTACAGCATGATCAAGAAAACAAAACAAACTGTCATAAAAACCATTAACATTTAATATACCTATGGGTTTTTGGTGAAAGTTCTCATTGCGGACTGTGGATATAATTTGAAAGAGCTCTTCCAAAGTTCCAAAACCACCAGGTAGGGCAATAAAGGCATCAGCATTTGCTATCATAATGTTCATGCGTTGGTGCATGCAAAATACCATTACTTCATCCCCTAATGTTTTTCCAATGGGCTTGCTGGTAGATAAAGGACTAGGAATGACACCAAGGACTTTGCCACCTCCTAAATGTGCAGCAGTCGCTACACAACCCATTAACCCAAGACTACCTCCTCCATAAACTAAATGGATTTCTCTCTCAGCTAGCACTCGACCAAGATGGTGTGCAATATTTACAAACTCTTTATCTTTCCCAGGATTAGATCCACAAAAGACACAAACACTCTTGATCCGACGAACTGAAGTGACTTCCATTTTTTTTTCTCTTTATTTTTTATTTTTGTACTCTCACCTTATCAATGATCTGAAGAGAGCAAAGTGCATTATTTAAAGGCATCAAAACTCAAAGGTAATAATTACACCTATAAAGGAGGGGTAGATCTGCGTGTCAGATAAGTTTGAAAAAAAAAACACAGAAATGATAATAGCTATATGACAAAGATAAAAGGCTAATCTATATGTGTCAGAAGAAGTTTGAAAATATGCAACACATATTTCAAAAAATACGGCTACTTTTGATTTTATTTTTTTATTTTATTTTATTTTTTTAATTTTTTTGAATTTTTTTTTAATAAACAAGAAGAAAAAAGAAAAATAAAAAATAAAAAATAATACTTACAGGAGGTGTGATTGTGGCTCACATTTTCCTCTGGTTTTACGTCCAGTAACGGCTTTGAATGCTCTTTATGGGCCGATGGTCGGCTTCCCATCCAATTTTCTTAAAAATTGGCAAACAGGGTCTTTTTGAGTCAGATTCCCGAGACTATAACGCTCATGTTCATCTTGGAATATTGGCCATAAATCGAGAAGTACTCTCTGCACATCTCCACTAGGATGCGTCTCAAGAGTCAATAGAATATTATCTAAAGACTCCTTACTCATGCCATCCTTTATGAAGTTAATTTTATCATCTCGGTTTATAGACGTCATTCCAATTGATTTGCATTTTGTGTTACGGGTCCATCTTGCACATTTATAGCAGACCCGTAACCTTTTTGCTCTTCTCTTCTTTGCATATGAACTTTTGCCTAGCCCTAGCATATATGAAACAAGAGCGTCAGAAAATTCACCTCTGAGTCGGACCTTTGCTTCGATTAACCAGCGTATATCCGCAGGGATGCCTTTGTGCATAAGCATCCTTAATCTCTCAAACCTTGCACAATAAATGTTAGTTAAAGCATTTTGAGGGAGAGAGGGGAATTGCTTGCGGAGGTTAACAAGCTGATTATCCATTTCGAAATAAAGAAAGAAGAAGGGAAAAAAAATTAGTAAAATTTTATATACTGATTTCAGTGTTTGTGGGTAACTGAAAGGACCGAAAAAAAAATTTCACGGAGTACCGTTATCCGCCATTTAACCGGTGAAAAGTCATCTGTCAATGAAATACAAACAAAATTAAGACAGAAAAATCAAACTTTGATAGATTTTCTCACTTGGCACCGTTTTTTTTTCTGTCTCGATTCCTGTGATAACAAATAAGTCAAAGTTAGAAAGAGGACAGAGTTAGAAAACTTGGGATGCCGCCCAAAAAGCGCTACTTTTAACGTCTTCAGCCAGCGTGATTGAAGATTTTTCACGATCGATGGGTCCTCCTCAATAATGATTCAATTTCTGGCCATTGACCTTAAACGTGGCTTTTTTTTTTCAACAAAGATTTATATAGAAAACAGAAAATAAAAAACAACAGACAAAACAAAAAATAAAAACAGAAACAAAAAAAAAGTAATAAAAGACAAACATCAATAGTACAGCAATACAAAAGCAGAAATAGAAACAGACAACACAAACAGCATAAACAACAACAACAGAAAAGAGTAAATTGTAACAGTCAAATAAAAACAAAAACAATATTAAAAACAATAGCAAAACAGTAAAAACAAAAAGAAAACAACAAATAGAAAAATGAAATAAAAGTGTGGAAAGAAAACTCCCTATGGATAGCAGAAGAATTAACGTTCCAGCAGCCACACCATAGCCAGTATAATGGATCACCACATCCAAAATTAGATAGTTTAGTCTCCTCGGGGGCTGCTTTATTGGCTTAACTCCATCCTCAAGTAAAATCCTACACATGCATATGGAAGGGCTAACGCTAGGAATGTCTGCAAGTGTGCATGCTCTCAGATTCTCCCTCAAAATGGGTAGCAACCTCTCCTCCTCATCAATAAGGAGGTTTTTAGCCACAATGGACTCCAATTTTGTTGGCTTCACTACTTCTGTATATTGAATTGCTGCATAATCTGCTGAAAAAGATTCATCATGTCTCAAAAAGGCAGCAATCTCAGCACATGCATTACACAACATATCACCATCACAACCAGTACAACAAACAGAATCATCAAAATCGATAAAACTAGCAAATTCAGCACACAAATCATCAATTGATTTTTTCTCATCAATGATCTCATGTTTTGCAGAATCATATTTCTGCATCTGTTGCTTGCTCAACTGACTCAATGAAGATGTAAGTTGACCAACTTGGGTCTTTACGTTTTGTACTATAGCTTCTGTTCTCTGCTGGAATTGGATGTTGTTCTGAGCAAATTGTTTCACCAAATCCTCTAGTGTAGGCTCAGACTCCATGCTTATTGGGGCTTGCTGCTGTTGCATCATAGGTTGCTGGTATAGACTGATTGGTTCAACATAAGGTTCGAACCAAGGATGATCTCCCCAATCATGGTTATATGTGGTAGAATAAGGATCATATCCAAGCTGTTGGTATTGTGGTTCACCAAGAAATACACCTGTTGCATCAACAGAATGGTCATGAAATACAGAACCATCATATTGTAGTGTGGTGCAAGCATATGCGGGATGATAAGAACTACAACATATACTACAAAATCATGCAGGTTCTTGCACAGGTAAGTGATGTTGTTCCACTGCCAACTGCCCCACCAGATAAGCCAACTCATCAAGTCTATGCTCCATCAGATTAGTAATCAAACACAAAAACACAAAATCACAAAAACAAGTCTAAATATACACACAAAATAATTACAGAAAACATATCTACAGATTTTTAAAAATTATGGGACTACCACAGAGTGAAATCTATACAAAAATTCTATCTAACAGAATAATAAAAAATCTTACAAAATTGAAAAATTCGTCTAAACAATGGAATTTGGCAAAAATAAGGGTGACCTCACTACATGTAGTGAGCCTTTCTCAAAATCACGATTTTCATTAGTCTACCAAAATTCAAATTAATCAGAGATACGTTACCGAACCAAAATCTTGACAGAATGCCCTTTACCCAATTTCAGCCGAATTCCACTTGAAAATGCTTCAAAAACAAAACAAACACAATTGTTCGAGTTAGATGAAATGATCAAATAGTTGCCTTTGGATCCCCGGCAACGGCGCCAAATTTGACAACAGGTTGTCGAGACCTCGTCAAATAATAAAAATTTACCGATTCGCAAACTAATTTGTAGTATAGAGCATGAACCGAATCGTCTCTCAAGGATCCAATATAACAAAGATTTAATCAGATCAAGATAAATAAAAAGGGGGTTTTGTTGTTGATTAACAAGATTAATATAAGTAGGAGATTCAAAGTTGAAAACAAATCTAAAGAAACAACCAATCCAAGGAAATTTACCGATCTTGAGTTTAACTCATCATTGATCACAAGGAATTCATTTAATTGCTAACCATGTTCTTGGCCTTAGATCACATCAAGAAGCCTTAACATGATCCAAGAATCCTCTACTAGATAAGCATCTAGGATTTAATTAACCAAGGTTAGATAAAGTAAGCACCGTCCAAACATAGATTAACTTAAGATCAAGAATTTAACCAAGCTAAACAATCCATCAAAAAGCTTTAATAAATTGTTTATTCTATGTAATCCTCTTGAATACATGATAATAAAGCTATTATCACATAAACATCCAAATCAAATTAAGCAATTCAATCTAGATCAAAATTAAAAGAGGAAGAAGAGAAACTTGAATAACAATTAAGCAATATGAACAAGTAAAACAAGATCTCCAAATTAAACATCAAGATGGCTAATCCCTTGGATTGATTATGAGAGCCTAGCCTTCCATGGATGGGAAGGAAGAACTCAAAAATAAAAGAACAAAAACGAAATTCTAAAGAAAATGGAGAAGAAGAGAAAGTAAACTCAAACAAATACTCAAACTTTCTTGAAACTTACTTAAAATTTGAATGAATGATAATACAAAGAGATTGGCTCTATTTATACTAATCCTAGAAGCCAATTTGTACATGTACATAATCTGAATACAAGCTATAAGAATATGAAAATTGTCAAAAATGGAAGCTTGATGCATGGTAGGTGGGTTGGTGCATGGTAGGTGGGTTGGTGTATGGTTGGTGGCTTTTAGTCAACAACTCTTATCCGACTTCTGGCTTCAAATTCATCACCTAGACGGTGCATTTTGGCTTGGATGTCTTCATCAAAGTTGTAGCCAGTTGTCTCCTTGAAAATCTCCAATTTGAATCATGTCATTTGGACTTTTAGAACTCCAGAAATACCAAAAACACTTCACCTACCTCAAGTTAGGTTGGAAGAACGTGTTTCCAAATTCAGACCAACTTGTAGCTTCAGAAGCATGCCTAAAACGACATCTATTGACAAAATGGTCTTCATTGAAGTTGGAGGCCTATAACCTACTATATAGTCCAATATGTGCATACTGCCCAAATGGTTCCGTGACAGCAAACCCACTCTGCATTGCAGGGATATTTTGGACCCTTAGCATTCCGATCCAGCTCTTGAGTTCTTCATGAAACTTGTAGAGAATTGTCTTAGCTTTCCAAAGACACCAAGATCACCTCAATTGGATCACCGAGTCCCATGTTATGACCTAACCAAGGAAGAAAGGTCAAAATGCATCAAAATCCGAAAATTATTCAATATTTGCATTAAAGCCCAATGAAGCCCAACAACATTAAACTCATCTAAAGTACTAATATTGGGCACAATAAACATCTAATAATGCCTAATACAAAGCTAACATAAGTGTCTCAAATTGATTGATCATAGATCCTGCCAAGATTGATGTAATTACTTGTCTATCTTACCCCACATGCGTGCGGGAAGTGCGTTCTTTTCTTGGTCATGCAGGTTTCTACAGGCGCTTCATTGCCGACTTCAGCAAGATTGCTCTTCCATTTTCCCAGTTACTGCAGAAAGATGTGGAGTTCAATTTTGATGACAAGTGCAAGGCAGCTTTCAACCACTTGAAGCATGCCTTGACTAGTACCCCTATCATCCAGCCACCTGACTTGACATTGCCATTTGAGTTAATGTGTGATGCTTCTAATTATGCAGTAGGAGCAGTCTTGGCACAGAGAGTGGGGAAAGCTTCTCATGTGATATACTATGCTTCCAGAACTCTGGATGCTGCTCAGGCCAACTATACCACAACTGAAAAAGAGCTTTTAGCCATTGTTTTTGCTTTGGATAAGTTTAGATCATATTTGCTTGGCTCTAAGGTTGTTGTGTTTACTGATCATGCAGCACTTAAGTTTCTTTTGAAGAAGCCAGAGGCAAAGCCTCGACTAATAAGGTGGATGCTACTGCTCCAAGAGTTTCATATAGAGATCCGTGACAAGAGTGGAGCAGAAAATCTAGTGGCAGATCACTTGAGCCGCATTGAAAGGGCTTCAGATCCCTTCCCTGTACAGGACTCCTTCCCAGATGAGCAGCTTCTGCAGTTGCAAGGTAAGAACACCTCCCCTTGGTTTGCAGATATGGTTAATTTTTTGGTTGCTGGTGTTTTTCCTGCATATTTTACTAGAGCTCAATCTGATAAATTGAAAAGTGAGTCCAAGTACTATGTATGGGATGATCCTTATCTGTGGAAGCTTTGTAGTGACCAGATTATTAGAAGATATGTCTCTGATCATGACTTTCATTCTATTCTTAGCTTTTGTCATACATTTGCATGTGGTGGGCACTTTGGCTCCCAACGCATGCAGCTAGGAAGGTTTTGGACTACGGATTGTATTGGCCTACCCTATTTCATGATGCATATCTGTTTTGTAAGTCTTGTGAACGATTGCCGAGAACAGGGACAATTTCACACAGAATGAGATGCCTCGGCAGACCTATCTTTGTCTTGTGAGATCTTTGATGTTTGGGGTATTGATTTCATGGGCCCTTTCCTCTGTTTCCTTTGGTTTTATTTATATTTTGTTGGCTGTTGATTATGTATCTAAATGGGTGGAGGCAAAAGCCACTCGGACTGATGATTCCAAAGTTGTTGTGGACTTTGTTAGATCACAGATTTTCTGCAGGTTTGGAATCCCGAGGGCCATTATCAGTGATCAGGGTTCACACTTTTGTAATCGGAGAATAGAGGCTTTGATGAGAAAGTACAATGTCTTGCACCAGGTTTCTACACCTTATCACCCCTAGACAAACGGGCAGGCCGAAGTCTCAAATCAAGAGATCAAGCACATACTTGAGAAGACAGTCCAACCTAATAGGAAGGACTGGAGCCTGAGACTTGAGGATGCTCTGTGGGCTTACCGAACTGCTTACAAGACACCGATAGGGATGTCCCCGTACCGGATTATCTTTGGGAAAGCGTGCCACCTTCCGGTGGAAATTGAGCATAAATCCTATTGGGCGGTGAAAGCAAGTGTAACCTTGACTTGAGTCAAGCCGGATCTCAAAGAAAGCTCCAACTTCGGGAACTTGAGGAGCTTCGATTAGAGGCATATGAGAACTCCCGGATCTACAAAGAGAAGACCAAACTCCTTCATGATAAGATATTGGTACGAAAGGAGTTCACCATTGGTCAAAAAGTTCTTCTCTACAACTCTCGCCTCAAACTTATGCCCGGTAAGCTTCGTTCTAGGTGGCTTGGTCCCTTCATTGTTATTAATGTCTTTCCTCATGGTGCAGTAGAAATTAAGAGTGAAGCCACCAACAAAGTGTTCAAAGTTAATGGTCATCGCCTCAAAAATTTTTATGAAGGAGCTCAAGAGAACCTCGTGGAGGAAGTTCAACTGCAGGATGCCCTCTACCATGATTGATCACTACTGTGTTGAAAAAAGAAAAAAAAAAGAAAAAAAAAGAGAAAAAAAAAAGCCACGATTAATGTGAATTGCCAGAGATTGAATCATTATTGGGGAGGACCCATCGCTCGTGCAAAATCTTCAATCACGCTGGCTAAGGACATTAAAAGTAGCGCTTCTTGGGAGGCAACCCAAGCTTTCTAACTCTTTCATCTTTCAACTTTGACTTATTTGCAATCACAGGAATCGAGACAGAAACTTGGTGCCAAGCGAGAAAATCTATCAGAGTTTGATTTTTCTGTCTTAATTTTGTTTATTTTTCGTTGACAGATGATTTTTCACCGGTTAAATGGCGGATAACGGTACTCCGTGAAAATCTTTTTCGGTCCCTTCAGTTACCCACAAACACTGAAATCTGTACATAATTTTACTCAATTTTTTTTTCTCTCTCTTTCTTCTTTCTTTGGAAATGGATAATCAGCTTTTTAATCTCCGCAAGCAATTCCCTTCTCTCCCAGTCCTTTATCTACCAGCAAGCCCATTGGAAAAACATTAGGGGATGAAGTAATGGTATTTTGCATGCACCAACGCATGAACATTATGATAGCAAATACTGATGCCTTTATTGCCCTACCTGGTGGTTTTGAAACATTGGAAGAACTCTTTCAAATTACATCCTGGTCACAGCAGAACTTTCACCAAAAACCCATAGGTATATTAAATGTTAATGGTTTTTATGACAGTTTGTTTTGTTTTCTTGATCATGCTGTAGAAAAAAGGTTCATCTCACAAGCGACACGTCAAAGTCTTGTAACTGCTGCAACTCCTGAACAATTGCTCGATCAACTCAATGCATTTGTACCACAACGTGATCCAGCAATGGCTCCACTGAATTGGGAACAAAGCGGCGAAGAAGAGGAAAAAGCAAAAACTTGATTTGACTTTGTCTTTGTGAGTTTTTGTTTTCTCTTATGGTTTTATTTTTTGTAATTTTTCTTATTTCAGGCCCGATTTGCAGTTTTCTGGTAAGACCTTCTACACTCTACCTATCTTTATTTTGACATTGGGGACAATGTCTTTAATTAGTTGGGGGGAGGGATAGTTGACATTACCATGTACATAGTTTAGTTAAAAAAAAAAGCTAATCTTTATTGTTACTAACTTTTTAGATGTATGATGGCAGAGTAAGGAGTAGTTTTGCTCTTGAGACGCATCTTAACTTGCATTTCATAATAGGTCTTAAATCATCTTTGTTCTTGTATATATATTAAAAAAAAAAAACACACACACACACACAATTTTGATCTTTTCAATTGATTTTGATACAAGCATGTGCTGAATCTGAGCTTAATTGATGATAAAAGTATGCAAAACAGTTTACAGTTGAATCATTTTCATGATATACATGTGTATATGATTGTGGATATTAGGAAGAAGGCATGGTTGAATTGAGTGAATGTTTCATACCTTTGTGAGTTTTGGGCTTTTCCAAGTTTGATACTTACACTTGGTTATTTTCTTTCATGAGTGATGTCAATTATGAATTTATTTTCTAGAACTTGCATTGAATCGATTTGAGATTACATTGGTCTCAGTATGTTGCATGAAAATGACAGAGGCATTTTTTCTTGACTTAGCTACTTTGGCCAAATAAACCTACCTTGCATTTATCCAATTATTAACTCCCTCTAAACCTATTTGCCTATTCTTTGTTCTTAGCTCATTACAAGCTTTGAGTGAAAAACCATGTTTTACCTTACCTTAGGGAATGGGAGAGCATTGATTTTCTTATTGGAGGAGTTCTTTTGCTTGCAATGATTTAAGTGTGGGGGAATTGGTGTGCTGATACGAAATGCTTGGTACAAAAAAAAACAAAAAACAAAAAAAAAACAAAAAAAAAAATAAAAAGAGAAAAAAAAAAAGAAGAATAGAAAAAGGAAGGAATGTGTGAAGAGAATGAGCATTTTATGGTTTTGGGTAAAAAATTTATTCTTTCTACTTGAATTACTCCTCAATGCTCTTTTATTCTCTTTGGTTTTAACCTGCTATTATCTATATTGTTCCCTTCCTTCACCTTATAAGTTCCATTACAACCTTTTTGAAAGACCTCTTGATTTTTGCAATTTATTTGATCTAAGTAGTGGAGAATTTATGTATATGCAAGCCTATGGTAAAATACTTTCATAATTTGACTGAGTTGAGCGTAAACAGTTAACCTAAACACCTTGTGTGATTTGAGTGATACTTGTGAAGAATTTTACTCAATCTGAACATGCCTATTTCTGATTAAAGCATGATTATGCTATACTTTATTCTCAATTGATTTGATTCAACTATTCTTTGTTAAGCATACTTGACTTATTAATTATGGTTTATATTTGATACAATGTTTGTATTTAAAAATTAGTTGAATTGATTAAATAAAATATTACATGTTTGTGGGTATCATCCTGGTAAACCCTCACGAGACTATAACTCGTCCACTAGGGACACCTAGGGGTTTAAAGGCTTGTGGCACATGCTAAGTGCCATCGTGTTTTCCTACGGAAGTGGATTAGATTAGGTACAATCAGTTTTTATGTTTTTAGTTTAATAATATGATGTTTCTTGTTTTTCTTTAGTTTCGTTGTTATGTGTTTTGCCCAGGAGTACAAAAGCTTAAGTGTGGGGGAATTTGATCAATCAATTTGAAACACTTATGTTAGCTTTGTATTAGGCATTATTAGATGTTTATTGTGCCCAATATTAGTACTTTAGATGAGTTTAATGTTGTTGGGCTTCATTGGGCTTTAATGCAAATATTGAATAATTTTCGGATTTTGATGCATTTTGACCTTTCTTCCTTGGTTAGGTCATAACTTGGGACTCGGTGATCCAATTGAGGTGATCTTGGTGTCTTTGGAAAGCTAAGACAATTCTCTACATGTTTTATGAAGAACTCAAGAGCTGGATCGGAATACTAAGGGTCCGAAATATCCCTGTAATGCAGAGTGGGTTTGCTGTCACGGAACCATCTGGGCAGTATGTACATATTGGACTATATAGTGGGTTATAGGCCTCCTCTTGGGCTGAAACTTGGTCACTTGAAAGATAAGACCCATATCTTCAACTTCAATGAAGACCATTTTGTCAATAGATGTCGTTTTAGGCATGCTTCAGAAGCTAAAAGTTGGTCTGAATTTGAAAACACGTTCTTCCAACCTAACTTGAGGTAGGTGAAGTGTTTTTGGCATTTCTGGAGTTCTAAAAGTCCAAATGACATGATTCAAATTGGAGATTTTCAAGGAGACAACTGGCTACAACTTTGATGAAGACATCCAAGCCAAAATGCACCGTCTAGGTGATGAATTTGAAGCCAGAATTCGGATAAGAGTTGTTGACTAAAAGCCACCAACCATACACCAACCCACCTACCATGCACCAACCCACCAACCATGCATCAAGCTTCCATTTTTGACAAATTTCAGATTCTTTTAGCTTGTATTCAGATTATGTACATGTACAAATTGGCTTCTAGGATTAGTATAAATAGACCCAACCTCTTTGTATTAGAGGCATTCAATTTGGAAGTAAGTTTCAAGAAAGTTTAAGTATTTGTGAGAGTTTTCTTTCTCTTCTTCTCCATTCTCTTTGCAATTTCGTTTTTGTTCTTTAAATTCTGAGTTCTTCCTTCCCATCCATGGAAGGCTAGGCTCTCATAATCAATCCAAGGGATTAGCCATCTTGTTGTTTAATTTGGAGATCTTGTTTTGCTTGTTCATATTGCTTAATTGTTATTCAAGTTTCTCTTCTTCCTCTTTTGATTTTTATCTAGATTAAATTGCTTAATTTGATTTAGATGTTGATGTGGTAATAGCTTTATTATCATGTATTCAAAGAGGATCATAAAGATTAAACAATATATTAAAGCTTTTTGATAGATTGTTTAGCTTGGTTAAATTCTAGATCTTAAGTTAATCTATGTTAGATGGTGCTTACTTTATCTAACCTTGGTTAATCAAATCCTAGATGCTTATCTAGTAAAGAATTCTTGGATCATGTTAGGACTTCTTGATGTGATCTAAGGCCAAGAACATGGTTAGCAATTAAGTGAATTCCTTGTGATCAATGATGAGTTAAACTCAAGATCGGTAAATTTCCTTGGATTGGTTGTTTCTTTAGATTTATTTACAACTTTGAATCTCCTACTTTTATTAATCTTGTTAATCAACAACAAAACCCCCCCTTTTCTAATTATCTTGATCTAATTAAATCTTTGTTTTTGGATCCTTGAGAGACGATTCGGTTCATTCTCTATACTACAAATTAGTTTGTGAACCGGTTATTTTATTTGATAGGTCTCGACAACCTCTTGTCACCTAACCGAAAGGGGTTAGTGCACAACAAGAGGAGTGGAGAAAGAAAAAGTGTGAATAAAAGGTGTGAACATCATGTGCATTCATCCATTGCATTGGTTGGTAGGTGTTACTTGACATATTGTGAATTGTGCTATACTTGCTCTTTACTTACATTTATACTTTATCTGCAAGTTATTCATATTCACTGGGAAGTTGTTCTCACCACCTCTTTCTCAGATTCGCAGGAACACCCCGGACCCTCTACGGGTTAAGTACGGAGGATTCTGTAGATTTATTTTGAGATTCATATTTTGGTGGAGTTAAACTCCGTGATGTAACTATAATAGGAAGTGTATCACATTCTTTTGATGTAAATATGACAGGGAACTGAACACTACCTTTGATGTACTCGGTTCCGTATATGTTTAGTGTGCTCAGTCAGGATAGTGTTAGAATACACTTGTATACTATTGCGTACTCTGATAATAGTTTGCTTGAGATCTGAGATCTCTTGATGATATATGTGTATGTGTATATATATAATATATGTACTCTGGTTGGTTTGAAATGGTTGTTGGAAATCCGCTGCTTATGATTTATATTTTGTGGTAATGTTCAAGAAACAAATGAAACGCTGCCGAATTTTCTATATATATATATTCCACGTAAGGCTTATGGTTGGTAAATAACATAGTAACTAATAGGTCTTACATAATCTGCATGATCTGCACAATTCACATCAATTGCTGAAACATAATGGTCAGCACTCAAAACTGTAGTAATCTCAGCACATGCATTACACAAAACAACACCATTACAATCAGTGCATACAGAATCAGAAAAACCATCAAAGTCAGCAGCATACAACTCATCATATGCAATATCAATCAAATCAGCAAGGACATCAATATGAAAAATAGAATGCTCCTCCATGGGATGCTTCATAGCATCAAAGATGTTAAACTGCACAATAGAGTCACCAAACTCCATGGAAAGAGTTCTTGCATGCACGTTAATCTTCGTTCGAGTTGTCTTAAGGAAAGGTCTCCCCTTAATGAGTGGAGCCTTAGTGGTTGGTGATTCCCCCTCCATTTTCAGAATGTAGAAGTCTGCAGGAAATATCAATTCACCCACTCGCACCAGCACATCCTCAATTAGTCTGGCTGGATAAGCATTGCTCCTATTTGCCAACTGAATCACTACACCTATGGCATGCAAAGGTCCAAGTCCAAGAGAGTTAAATACCGACATAGGCATAACATTAATTGAAGCACCTAAGTCTAGCATGGCATTTTCAAATTCCGAGTTGCCTATTATGCATGGAATGGTAAAAGTCCCTGGATCTTTGCATTTCTATGGCATAGGTTGAATGAGGGTTGAGATGTTCCAGCTCATGCTAATTCTCTCATTGTCTTTCAGCCGCCTCTTGTGTGTGCAGAGTTCTTTCAGAAATTTGGCATACTTAGGAATTTCCTTAATCACATCCAATAATGGGATGTTCACCTCCACCTTTCGAAAGGTCTCTAGAAGCTCTTTATCTTTCTTAGCATCATCTACTCTTCTAGATTGGACTGCTCTATGTGGGAAAGGAAGTGGCACTACACAATTGTTCTTCTGCTGCACAAGTGGTACAGAATCTGTAGAATCTGATTTTTCTACTGCAAAATGTGGTTTATATGTAGAATCTGTTTTCTGATTATCTGCAGAATTGGACACATCTACTGCAGAGTCTGTTGCTACTGCTGAATCTGAAAAATCTGCAGACTTCGAATTCTGTTACTGCTCAGCTTGTAAGGATTTCCTAGACCTCAAAGTAATAGGACTGACATTCCCTTTTGGATTGGGAATTGTTTGTGCAGGAAGTTTACTACTGCCTTGAGCTTGTAACTGATTCATAGAGGAAGCTAATTGACCAATTTGTGTCTCCAAATTTTGAATTGTGGCATCGGTTCTTTGTTGGAATTGGAGATTGTTGGTAACAAGTTGCTTCATCATATCTTCTAATGAAGGCTCAGACTTTGGTGTTGCATTTGCTCGTTGATGCTACTGTATATTTGATTTAAATGGCCTACTAGTTCCAACATGGGATTAAAATTGCTGCTGCCTCATTGGTTGCTGTTGGAAAGGCTGCCTATACTGATTTGACTGTTGGGCAGTGGCATTGCCATATCATATTTGGATGATCCCTCCAACCAAGGTTATAAGTGTTGGAGAATGAGTCATATCTCTGTTGCTGCTGTTGAAATTGAGGTTTACCAAGAAAAATTCCTGCTGCAGCAACAGATTGGTCTGGAAAGGCAGAACCATCATCTTGCAGTGTCGGGCATAAATCTGTGGGATGGGATGAGCTAGAGCATATACTGTAAACTCTTGCAAGGGTCTGCACAGGTGGTTGGTGTTGTCCCATTGCCATCTGTCTAACCAAAAAAGTGAGCTCATCCAATCTATGTTCCATCCTTTGTTGATCAGCATGTGAAGAGGTATTAACTTCATTGACTACTCTGGTTACAACACCCATTCGAGTACCAAATTGCTGAGAATGTGCTGCCATGTTTGCCATTAAGTCTCTGGCAGCAGTTGGAGTTTTATCTACCAATGCTCCACAACTTGCAGCATAAATCATACTCCTTTCCATTGGCATCAGCCCTTCATAGAAGTATTGGATTAATAATTGATCACTAATTTGATGGTGTGGGCAGCTCAAGCACAATTTCTTGAGTCTCTCCCAATACTTATGGAGAGTTTCACCACTGAGTTGCCTTATGCCACAAATATCTTTTCTTATTGCAGCAGATCTTGATGCAGGAAAGAATTTCTCCAGAAACAGTCTTTTTATGTCATTCGAAGAAGTGATGGCAGCAGGTAGTAAGTAATACAACCAATCCTTAGCAGCACCATCCAAGGAGAAAGGAAAGGCCCTCAGCTTGATGTGATCTTCAGCTATTCCTTGAGGTTTCATGGTGGAGCAGACAACATGGAACTCCTTCAAATGCTTATGTGGATCTTCACCTGCAAGACCATGAAACTTAGGATGTAACACCCTCGGTTGGGTGCCACATTTAAACCTAACCAGTTTCCTATTAAATTTCCCTTAATACTTTATCATAAATTTCTTTGTTTCTAGTGAAGTAGTATAAACAGATACAAAATATACAACTAATATCCACATTGTTCTTATTTCTTTAAGTTCATTTTTCACATACTATTTATACACATATATTCACATATGTCATATATTTTACAACTACATATTTTTACACTAGTTTTAAACATAAATACATAACCTAGACATGTCCCTCCATCTACATCGGAGGGTCATCATCAATAAACCCGTTACGATACGAGGGTCCAAGAGCTGAGGTCTGATGAGCTCGACTCCACCTAGGGGTTCGCGCCAAAGAGACTGTAGATCTCTCGCGAGGTGTACGGCGGGTAGTGGCATTCCAAATGTCACCAAATGACATATGTAACTCAACATAAGCTGAAAGGAAAAACATCGTCACAGGATTTCCATCATAGGTCCTCTGGAGAGTGATAATGAGTTCACCAACGTAGGTAACTCTTTCTTCAGTTAACTCAACATTCCAAAAATCTGGTCCCTCATGGAAATTGACGATAATAAACTCGAAGAAATCAATCCCAGCCATCTTTGAATGTACAGTCAAAACACAATTTTCATAAAAAGGGGGTGAGATTCTCATATCATCAAAAATACCAATAAAGTAGCATATAAATGGCATATAGTAATAACATAGTTTCTATCTAAAATCAATAGGCACTTAATTCACGTATAAAGTCATATTTAAATAAAATGACATATTAACCTTAGTGCACAAATTGATTATGCAAGTATGACAAGTGACCATGCAGATGCATACAAATGACTCATACTCCATGGAGCTAAACATAACAAGTCGGAGAGAGTGATTGGGAGTACATGTTCTGTATTAGTTAGCCAACAAGTGCTAACCATTCATTTACGCATACGGCTCATGTGAACAACTCTCCACCAATCGTGAATGGACTAGTGTATAGTCGAGATCGTCGGTATTTTGCAATCATAATACCACAACATAGTCCCAGCCGGCCACTTGTGGAGTTTCCGGACCCCCGACGACTCCAAGATCATTGAAGATCTTTACTCGGCCATTCGCACCAGCACTAAGGTGTACGTTCAATCCCCTAGGCTCCAAGCCTTACAACAACAATGTCTCATACAGACTAATATATATATACAGTACAAATATTCCCATAATACATATACACAATCCCTTCGGGATTCAAGCTACAATTTCTTTAAGAATAGCGTCAACTGACCTATCTAGGGTCCAGTCTACGTCGGCCCGATAATAGTACCGTTGTTTCTCAATTATATGGTGTTACTAAATAATTTATAAAATTGCGTAACACATCTGTTACGGTTTTTGAATCGTGTAAAGCTTTTTCAGTAAAAATTCAATCGGTAAGGTATAAAAATCGTTTTTCAGTCGCGTAAAATGTTTTCCGTAAATTTTCAGTCGCGTAACTTACTTTCGGTATACTTTCAATTGCGTAAAACATTTTACACATAAACTAATTTATTTTATGCTAAATAAAATATTTTCAATTTTATTTTCACTTTTTCACCATAAAATAAGTAAAATTAAATATTTTAAATTTAAAATCAATTCTCCAAAGTTCTTCCTTTATTAATTAAAATGATAAATGTTAGTAAAACTATTTATCCTCATATTTACGAAAATTCAAGAATTCTTCTAAATAAAATAAATCTCATTAAAATAATTGTTTTCCAAAATCAAAACATTTAATTTAAAGTTCTAAATCTCTCCAAAATAATTTCTCTAAATTTTCAAAAATTCTAACAGTAATATCTTTAAATAATATGACTTCAAATAAATCCACACATTAAATGAAATATGTATATGTCCTTGATATGACTATCAATATGCATCAACTTACTTATATTAAAATTATATCATGTTTCTTCCATTATAAACTCATATCCTATTCAAGGAATATATATAGTGTAACATATAAACAAAGCAAGGAAACAAGTATCAAATTGAACATGACCATAATTCTTAACCATAAAAGATTAATCCAACACTATGAACTACACAACTAATCACGGTTTATCACATATATAAGTCTTATTATATACCATAATATTGGTTGATAGATAAAACTCTCCCTTACCTTAGTTCTTAAGTCAAGATCCTTGGACAATACTTAGCTTCTTGACTTCTACCAATACAAAATCACAAAGAAACACAAGCACATATTATTTCAAGCATCATAACACATATCAAGATGATCATGGACTAATCCAATGATCTAATACCTTAAAATAAAAATCATAAAAGTGAAGGGAAATAACTTTCACCTTAGGATTTCTTCAACCTCAAAGCTTCTTCTTGAGAAATTTCTAACTAGAAAAGCTCTCAAAATACTAAAATACTAGGACTAAGCTTGAAAATGTATCAAAGGTTTGGGAAGAAATTTAAAAGAGCAAGGCTGTGGGTTATGGAGAGGAAGAAGGAAGGATTTGTTGGATTATTTAATCCTATGTGGACTAGCATAGTCACATATTTGCTAAAAGACTTTGATTAATTGAATGTCATATTTGTAGAGCATATATTGGTTAAGCCCATTTGTGATCACTTTTGTTATTGGGCTTTTATAAGCACTTAAACCTATTGTGGACTGTGATGATATGTGGGCCTTGGGTATGTGTTTTCTATGATGGGTAGGTTAACCCATATTATAAACAAAAGGAGAGGCCCCTACTCTCATCCTATATGTATTATGGTTGCCCCATTGAGATCATAAGCTTCAATGCATATAGGGAAAGAGGGTAATTTCTCTCCTATGCACCAGGATCCCTGATAATCTTCTCATGATGCTTCTCTTGGAGATATGAATTTCTATTCAATATACAAATTCATCGATAAGCTTAATGGCTAACACAGGTACGCTTTCTACCTTACATAATAAAGGTGTTCTAAATTCATATATGGATTTTATTTTAATCTTACAAGATTTTGGTGTGCAGTTTATGAATGGATCAAGGTGCTATTTATAGATGAAATTCAGGATGAAATGTGAATTAAATTTGGAGATATTTCTCCATGGCTTGGCCGGCCTCACCAAGGCAAGGTGATGGTCTTCAACTTGGCTTCTTTGTTTCATTTAATGCCATGGTGATTCACCTAGGTAATAAATATTCACCATGACTCACCCCCTTGAGTCACCAATGCCATTAATTACCTAGAGATATTTTCTCAAGATTTTTATCAGTAAGTTTTATCCAATGGACAAAGATCAGTATCTATTGTCCAATGGACAATAGGATGTATCCAAAATCACCCAGAAATTTTATTAGTTCATAAAATCCCTAAAATTGGAAAATGATCAAATCTGTAGACGAATTTGAAATCTGAACTTCCATTTATTCTTTAAAACTCCGTAAAGGTATTCCGGATCAAAAATAAAATTATTTTATATTATTTTCCAGAATGGTCTAAAATTAACTTATAAGGTTAAGTTCAGTTAAACTTTGATTTAATTGAACTCACAGAAATTCCTAAAAATCATTTACCATAGAAATATGAGAAAACAACATGTATAGTATAAGTTGAAATTTTGGGGTGTTACATGGGCAGCAAGTGTATCAATCCAAGTTTCAACTCAAAATCAACATTAAGTTCATGATATTGAATGCACAAAGGTTGATAATTCACATCAGGTGCAGCCAATTCCTTAAGGGTCCTATTATTATTGTCAGCCATATTAAAATCAGCATACTCAGTATTAGACACTGAAGCACTAACAGAAATAGACTCAACAGGATTAACAGAGTCAACAAGATCAGGTGCAATGCCAAGTTCAAGTCCAATTCCATAAGTGATTCTATTAATGCTACTACCAATCTTATGAATTCTGAAAAGTGTATGAAATGTTCTATCAATTTCAGGATCAAATGAATGTAAGGTACTAGGATCAGACCTAGTCATACAACATGCAGCTCATAGGAAGGTATAGAAAAGTAATAACAACTAAAACACTAAAAATTCCTAAAATAAATACTCCAAAAATTTAAACAAAAATAAAAATAGTATCAATTGAATTTTAAAAATTATGGAATTACCACAGGATGAAATCTACACAAAAATGATATCCAACAGAATAATAAATTATTTTAAAAAATTGCAAAAGTGGTTTAAAAGATGGAATTTGGCTAAAATAAGGGTGACCTCACTACATGTAGTGAGTCTTTCTCACAATAATATTTTCAATTAGTCTACCAAAATTCAGCACGATCAGATATAATTTACCGAACCGAAATTCTTGACACGATGCCCTTTACCCAATTTCAGCCGAATTCCACTTGAAAAAGCTTTAAAAACAAAACAAACACAATTGTTAGAGTTAGATGGGGTCCTGAAATGATCAAATAGTTGCCTTGGATCCCAGGCAATGGCGCCAAATTTGACAAGAGGTTGTCGAGACCCATCAAATAATAAAAATTACCGGTTCACAAACTAATTTGTAGTATAGAGGATGAACCAAATCGTCTCTCAAGGATCCAAAAACAAACATTCAATTAGATGAAGATAATAAAAAGGGGGGTTTGATGATTTGTAAGAAAATACAGCGGTTAAATTTAAAGAAAAGTAATTAACAAATTAACCAATCCAAGGAAATTTACCGATCTTGAGTTTAACCCACCATTGATCACAAGGAATTCACTTAATTCCTAACCATGTTTTTGGCCTTAGATCACATTAAGAAGCCTCAACATGATCCAAGAATCATCTACTAGATAAATATCTACGATTTAATTAACCAAGGTTAGATAAATAAGCATCATCCAAACATAGATTAACTTAAGATATAGAATTTAACCAAGCTAAACAATCCATAAAAAAGCTTTAATAAATTGTTTATTCTTTGTGATCCTCTTTGAATACATGATAATAAAGCTATTATCATATAAACATCTAAATCAAATTAAGCAATTCAATCTAGATAAAAATCAAAAGAGGAAGAAGAGAAACTTGAATAACAATTAAGCAATATGAACAAGCAAAACAAGATCTCCAAATTAAACATCAAGATGGCTAATCCCTTGGATTGATTATAAGAGTCGGGTTTGGCCCATTCCTTGAAAGAAGTTTTTATGGGATCCTTATCTACCAAAATTTTGACTTCTGGTTCCAGTGAACGAATAATCATTGAGTCCTCCTCTTTCCGGACAACACATACAAAGAGACCCGCCAACATAAAACATAATTAGTGTACTTATGAAAGATGTTTATATTGAGTTTCTTTCTCTTCTATCTCCCATCTATCTATTCTATATTTTCTTTAATCTATTTTCTTTAGTTATTCACTAGAACAATTATGATCTGGAAGTCAATCCGGGGAAAGTGTTCGAATATATTATGACATAGCAGTGAGGCGCTCAACGGACCTTTTTTTTCTTATAAAACCTTTTTTGGACTTTGGATTGAAGTTAAATAATTTTTTTGTGCAACCTAGTGTATTCAGATTTCAATTATAAGTTCCTAGATGGAACTAATTTGACTTTCTTTCTTACATAGAAGATATTATTATGTACTCTATTTCAAATCACGTGAGCAGTCATTAGCATTACTAGGGGAATAAAGAACAAAAACAAAATTCTAAAGAGAATGGAAAAGAAGAGAAAGAAAACTTCTACAAATACTCAAACTTTCTTCAAACAAATACTCCAACTTACTTCAAATTGAATGATTTATAATACAAAGAGATTGACTCTATTTATACTAATCCTAGAAGCCAATTTGTAATTGAAAATAATCTGAATGCAAGATATAAAAACATGTAAATTGTCAAATATGGAAGCTTGATGCATGGTTGGTGGGTTGGGGCATGGTAGGTGGGTTGGGGTATGGTTGGTAGCTTTAAGTCAGCAACTTTACTCGGACTTCCAGCCTGTAACACCCCGAAATTTCTATTTTTAATTGAAATAATGATTTTCCCAATTTTTGTGATTTATGATGATTTTTGGGAATATTTCTAAGCTTCATTTAAAATAGGTTATTTTTCATAAAAGTTATGAGCCAATTCGGGGCAGTTCTAGAAAATAAAAATAAATAACTTATATTTTCGGCCCGTAAATACCCTTACTATTTATTAGGACCGGGGAAAGTCACGAAACTCGAATCTAAGACCAGATTCTTAAGTTTTTCATTTTTGGAAATTCTTAGTTTTTGTTGACTTTATGTGTTAAACCGGGGTAATTTTGGATAATAAAATAATAAATTTAAAATTTTAACCCAAAAATACTTTGACTATTTATTAGGAATAGGGAAGTTTATGAAACCCAATTTGGGGAACAGATTTGATCATTTTTCATTTTTAGGGATTTAATGATAAAAAAAAATCTTCGGGTGAAGAAATCAAATGATTTTTTTTTTTAACTCTTGAAAACTTTCCTCACACACATCATTCCAAAAAGTCTAATTCTTTAGCGTGAGATAGGTAAGAGATCATGTTATCTTAGAAAATCTTTCCATAAATCCCCAGTAATAGCCAACTAATTCCTAATTTATTCATACAGTTATGGGAAGTAAAGAACGTATTGCCCTAAAATCAAATAGTGCAAACAAAGACCTACCTCCTATGTCTCAATCCCGTTTATCTAGATCTTCAGGTTGAGAGACTTCTGCTCCACTCATCGTATAGATTCTTCCTCCAGCTTGTGGTCTTGAAGTACGTATATTGCTAGCTGAAGGCTCCTTCGTTGGCTGGGAACAATCTCTGGCAATGTGTCTAGGCTTCCCACACTGCTTTATTGGTATTGATAGGTGACGAGGATCTCATCTCTTTGTTATGTGGTTTTGTATGTTTTGTGTTGTTTTTCTTTTATCTTATGAAGACGACCAGGTAGCTAGTATTCTTTCTGTATTATGAAGACGACAAAGGCATTAAGGAAGGATCTGTTTAGTTTGATTAAATTCCATAGTGATTCTAACATATGGGTGTTAATGGTTTCGGCAAGTATACCGAATCGCGACAACTAATAAAGTAGTGAGTTGAGTATCATCCCACGAGGATTGAAATTATATTATCAACACACAAAAGATCGTTTCTACTTGAACTGAAAAGAATGATTTTGCTAATTGGGATTGTATCAATTTTCAACAAGTAAAACAGAAAAGTATTAAAAACAGAACTAACAAACAATTAAAGAATGCTTTTCAATTTTCTAGTTGTAGAAATATCAATCAATAAAAGCAACTAGGGTTCGAATTCCCTTATCTATCCTCTTATGCTATTGATTCTCCATCAACACAAGCAATCACATGTAATTTGAAGTTCGAATCAACTAGATTGGATTAAGTTCAATTCCTTGACTCATAATCCCTTCAATCCAACCGAAAACCCCTAATCCCTTAGGTAATCATGATTAGATTAAGCAATAAGAGTAGTGATTCATAAGAACACACAATCACAAAGTTATATCCCTATAATCATCATGATTATGGCAAACAATCTCAGTTCAAGTTCAAACATCTGATTTCCCAATTGCGATGAGAAAACTAAAGTCAATTCAATAGTGATCAAGTATTGAATAGCATTAAGTGCAGAGATGAGAGCTCAAATTACATGAATTAAACTTGCATTCATGTGTTAGAATCAAATCACATAATAGTTTCAATAAGGTTCATCTAACCTTAGTCTAAAAGAAATCAGCTACACATGGTGTAAGAAGAAGAGATGAGAAAGATCACACTAATGGAAGAGGAAGAAGCCATTGATCCTCCAAGGTCTTGTTCCCAAGCTTGAATCATCAATGGAGATGGAAGAAGATAAAACCCTAGCGCTCTCTTGCCAAATCCCTCGTGCTGAAGTCAGAAAATGAACCAAAAGATCCAGAAAAAACGTTTCAGCTAACTATTTAAAGTAAGCTTGTTGAACGGTCATTGCCTGGCGATGAAACATCATCGCCTAGCGATGGCCCGCAAATTTCAGCACGCCTTCATCAACTAGATCGCCCCACGATGGCAGTTCCTCGCCTCGCGATGGAATGCAACCAACTTTGCCTTGCGACACGAACATCTCGTCTGGCAATAGACTAAGCTGACAAACTTCTCCATTCTCCTTCTTTTAAGTCAATCCAAGTCTGCTTAAAAAAACTTTCATTTCTATTAGCTAAGGATCAGAAGAACCTAAAATATTATTTAAACAGTGAGAACTTATCTAAATTCTACCTAAATTCTTCAATTCTAAAACTAATTTGAAGCTTAAAACCTACATGTGCTAGTGACTCATCAATGGGGCGTCCACTCGGTTACGGAATAATTACGTATTTAGAACTTTGGTCAATAAGATGATATACAGAGTTTGTAGACATTCTGCTGAATATCTTTTATGTATTTTGTTAAAACAGTAGAATTAAACATTAAAATTGGATATAAATACTTATGATGTATATTCTTAAAATCTTTTGATATTGAGTTAATTCTTTTCTGGTTACCTTGTGTTATATCCACAAAAAGAAATTTTAGAACTCATATTTTCATCAAGAAAATACAAAGGGTTTTTTTTAAAATTAAATTGAGGTTCCGTAAAATGTGACATCCAAAGGAGGGTGTTAAACAACCTGTTTTTCATGCCCTAAACAATGTATTTTGGCTTAGAGGTCTTCATGACAGTTGTAGACAATTGCCTCCTTAAACTTCTAGCGTTAGTTTAATGCCATTTGGACTTTTACAACTCCAGATATTCCAAAAACACTGCACCTACCTCATGTTAGGTTGGCAGAAAGTGTTTCCAAATTCAAACCAACTTGTAGCTTCATACTCTTGCCTAAAACAACATCTATTGACTAAATGATCTATAGTGAAGTTGGAGATATGAGTCTTATCTTTCCAATGACCGAGTTTCAACTAAAAATGAGGCCTATAGCCCACGATATGGTCCAATATGTGCACACTACTCAGATTCCAGTGATAGCAAACCCACTTTGAATTGCAAGGCTAATTTGGACCCTAAGAAGTCCAATCCAGCTCTTGAGTTCTTCATGAAAGTTGTAGAGCCTTGTCTTAGCTTTCCAAAGACACCAAGATCACCTCAAATGGATCACTGAGTCCTAAGTTATGGCCTAACCAAGGAGGAAATGTTAAAATGCATGAAAATCTAAGAATTATTCACAATTTGCATTAAAGCCCAATGAGGCCCAACAACATTAAACTCATCTAAAATACTAATATTGGGCACAATAGACATCTAATAAAGCCTAGTACAAAGCTAACATAAGTGTCTCAAATTAATTGATCGGGTATCAACATACTGAGAAAAGTAACTTCCAAAAGACATCTACTTCTGTAAAACCCAAACATTTTTGTAACATTTGTATATAAAAAAGGACATACAACATCCAAATGTTTTTTGCAAAAAGAAATCAAGGTATTATGAGTCTTCAAAAACTAACCTGAAAGGACCCAAAAAGATATGGGTACCTAAAAATATGATAATTCCTCTTGCAGATGTGCTTAGCAGGAGGAAGAAACACCTATCATGGTACCTGGACAATGGTTGCTCACGCACATGATGGGAGAAAGGTCTATGTTCCAAGACCTCAAACATAAATCAAGTGGCTATGTCACCTTTGGAGGAAACTAGAAGGGTAAAATCATAGGGATTGGTAAGCACCTTTTTCCCTCAATTGATAATGTGCTTCTCATTGAAGGTTTAAAACACAATCTACTTAGCATAAGCCAATTATGTGATAGTGGATCTGATGTTTCCTTTAACAAAGGAGAATGTATAGTCAGAAATCCTAATGGATCCATACCCTTTATTGCAAAAAGGAAAAATAATCTTTATAAGATTGATTTGGGGGATCTTACAGAACATAATGTATCATGCCTAGTGTCTATCAAAGAAGAACAATGGATATGGCACAAGAAGCTCGTAAGAGGATTACCAAATCTTGTGTACAAATCGGATGTTCCATGTGATGCTTGTCAAAAGGGGAAACAAGTTAAAAACTCTTTTGAATTCAAAAATATTGTTTCCACCTCTAGACCATTAGAGCTGCTACATGTGGATCAATTTGGTCCAACAAGAACTGCCTCTTTAAATGGAAAGAAATATGGATTAGTCATAGTAGATGACTATACTAGATAGACATGGGTTATGTTCCTTGCTCACAAGGATGAGTCTTTTAAGGTTCTATATTCTGTGAAAGAGTTCAGAATGAAAAAGACAAGTGTATCAGCTCAATCTGAATTGATCATGGAGGAGAGTTTAAAAATAAAAACTTTCAACGATTCTGTGAGGAAAGTGGTATTCTTCACAACTTCTCTGTTCCAAGAACACCACATTAAAATGGTCTAGTAGAGAGGAAAAACTGATCTCTCCAAGAGATGGCAAGAACCATGCTCAATGTCAACTCAATTTCAAGCCATTTCAAGGCTGAAGTTCTTAACACTGCTTGCTCCATTCAAAACAAAATATATATTAGACCTATTTTGCAAATGACTCTATGAATTATGGAAGGGATGAAAACCAACATTTCTTATTTTCATTCATTTAGTTGTCAATGCTTTATTCTTGATACTAAAGATTTATTAGGAAAATTTGATGCAAAAGTTGACTATGGTATCTTCTTAGGATATTCTAAAACTTCAAAGGCATACAGAGTTTACAACGCTCACTCTTTGACTGTGGAAGAATCCATCCATGTTAAGTTTAACAATAAAAAGCCTGATAAAGTTTATCAGATCTAGATGAGTATTTTGTAGATTTAAATCTCAACAACAAGGATGAAAGTACATCAATTGAGAACGTAAAGGCATTGGATGATGACGAAAAAGGAGAAGATGTTGTCATGATTGGAAAAATTGCGACGGGGAGTGGCAAGGGAAAAATAAATTAAAAAACAATGGAGTCGCCACCAATCATTTATTGGGTAGGGAAAATGATTGGCAAAACCCTGTAAAATCGATTTTAAATAAAAAAACACAAAAGAGAAAAGGTCTGCAAAACGAGGCAAGGTTTAGGAGTCAATTATGCACAAGGAAGGGTGGAAACTTAATCCCACTGCATCCTTGATACATCTGTCCTAAGACTATTACCTTAAGCTAATTATGCAAACTTTATAACCTAAACAATATCTATTTTACCTCTTTTAACAAGGAAAATATTTATTGGGTACTTAACCTTTAAAGACAGCTAATGCGATTTGTGGCGTTAGATCACTTATTTAGCAAAAGTTTCTATTAACATGACCTAAATGGAATGGAAGGTGGTACTAAGCCCACTGATCCAAAAGGATTGTCTAGTGGGTACTTGACCCCTAAAGATAACTAAACGCAAACTCTATGGCATTGGACCAATTAACCTTTAAGACTCATCATTTATAACTTAAAGTGAAGCCATTCTATCAAGGATTTTTGTGGAAACTAAAATGAAACAATTTGGGTACCAAAATAAACACACAACAACCCAAAAGGGAGAGTCCAACCGGACCACTTGCTGTAGAAGTAAAAATAGGACCAAGTCTGTCAGTCATCCGATCAAAAATGGGAGAGCTCTAATACTCGGTGGAGACCCAAAACATGTGGGATAACAAATGACTGACCCGTAGGTCGGCAATCCGATCACGCAGGGGTATTCGATCAGACATAGATTATACACCTGAAATTTAGACCTAGTTGGTCGGAAATCCGATTGGAATTGCGAAGGGACCAATGTTACAGACCACATTTCATCAATATTATATCATATGCCATGACAACATTTAATGGCACAAATCAATGGATATGGAAAACCAAGGCCATGGGAAATTAGGAAGCTTACCTCGTGGAGCAAAACGAAAGAGCAAATGATAGATATCAAGCACCAAACTCCTCTCTCTCTCTCTCTCGGTTTTTATTCTCCCAAATTTCCCTTCTTTTCTCTTTCGATTTTCTTTCTAGTCCAAACAACCAATCCCCCCTTTCTACTCTTTTTCTCCCCCCTTTTATCCCCCCTATCGGTCATCATTTGAAGAAAAAGGAGTGGTTGGGATGACCAAACAACCCATCCCTTGTTTCCTCTTCTTTCGCTGCAACTGTGCCTCCCTCACCCCAGTCCTCTCTGCCACACTCAACATCCTACTATTTTAGGAAGCTCACATGCAGAGGAAAAAAAACAAGGCTGGGGCTCAGCAAGTAAATGGGCTGGGGTGGATTTTGGGCCGAGCCACCTTTGGGATTAAGTGGGTAAAATTGGGCTTAAAACCTCTTTTTTTGGTTTTAGGTTTTTTTATTTTCTTTTTTTTTTGTATTGATTTTCTTTATATAATTTTTTGAATTTTATGTTAAGGTTTTCTAACATTACCCGGTCAAAATGGGGGGTGTTCATAGTTGCCCCTCTTTACTTGTTTCTTATTAGAGAATATGAATAACCATTGTTCTCGTATTATTGTTATAAGGAACGAGTAAAGATATGAACTCTTATTTTGTCCGGGGATATAATAGAAAAATTGCGAAGATAAATGAGTAGAAATTTAAATGACATTAAGCCATTGTACCCGAAAAGTAAATGACAATGGGCTCTTGCACTCGAAAAGTAAATCATCAGGCTAAGGACCTAGAAAAGTCATCAAGCCAAGGACTTGGAATTTTCGAAAAAGTCGTCAGACGAAGGACTTGGAACTAAAATGACATTGGGCCCTTGCACTCGAAAAGTAAATGATAGTGGGCCCTTGCACCCAAAATGTAAATGACAATGGGCCCTTGTACTTGAAAAGTAAATGACAATAGGCCCTTGCATCTGAAAAATAAATGACAGTGTGCCCTTGCACCCGAAAGATAAATAACAGTGGGCCCTTGCACTCGAAATGTAAATGACAGTGGGCCCTTGCACCTGAAAAGCAAAAGACAGTGGGTCCTTACACTCGAAAAGTAAATGACAGTGGGCCCTTGCACTCGAAAAGTAAAAGACAGTAGGTCCTTCCACCCGAAAAGTAAATGATAGTGGGCCCTTGCACCCAAAAGTAAATGACAGTGGGCCCTTGCACCCGAATAGTAAGTGACAGTGGGCCCTTGCAACCGAAATGTAAATCATCAGGCCGAGGACCTGGAAAAATCTAATAGAAAAATCATCAGGCCACGGACCTGGAAAAGAAAACCATCAGGCCAAGGACCTGGAAAAGTCAACAAGCCAAGGACTTGGATCAGAAAACCATCAAGCCACAGACCTAGCAAAGTCATCAAGCCAAGGACTTGGACAAGTCATCAAGCTAAGGGCTTGGAATTTCAAGGAAGTCAAACATATCTAAAGCCTTGAAAAGTAGAATGCATTGGGCCATGAACCCGCAATGAATGCAATGAGTCTTGAATTCAAAAATTAAAAGCTTTGGGCCTTGAGCCCGAAAGTTAATGCACTTGGGAACATCCCTTAATTTAGAAATTAATCTGACTTTGACATTTTCTTGGAAAACTTTGACCAATAAAACCTGATTCAACTGAACTTTCTTCCAAAAACCTTTTCACTAACTCTCTTCACTTCAAACTTGTTGATCATCTAATTGGATAAACTTTTTACATAAATCCTTTGATCTACTTTCATCAGTAGCTCTCAATTTCCTACTTTCATTGATTGGGTGCTCTTAAAGCTGGATCATCCTTTGAGGATATCATTTCCATCCCTTGATTGAGACTTCCGAGTACTTTTGGATTGAATCGTTTACTCAGAGATTACCATTAGATTGTCAAATGTTATCGTTGAACTCATATTGACCTTGCCTGAAGCACTGCTTAATGCATATGAATGAATTTGACAAGATAATAAGAAGAAATTTATTGAGATGAATAAACCTCTTAATTGGTTTGGAAATTCAAATGTACGAAAAGTGTTGACAATGGTTGATAGTATGAATACGATTGAAAGAGTGGAAATGAAAGAGAAGGCATGCAGGAATTGCCCTAGTGTAGATTCCCAGATTTCTTTTGATTGATCCCTACTCACCAACTAGATGTCATAGCTATTGATTCTTGGTGCGACTTCTCATGAATTTCCTTTTGTAATGCATCCACGAACTTTTGCCCTAGTGTAGGCCAGTAGACAAAATAAGATTGCCCTAGTATTAGAACTGAGGAAAATTGCCCCAGTATAGGCCAATGTTTCTGAAAGTTCTTTTGTAGTGAAGCCTTAGGCCTCGCTTTTTCTGTGAGGACCTTGCCCAGATCATTTGCCCCAACTTTTGCTTATATTGCCCTTACAGGTTTTTAATCTAACGGGCCATTTTCTTTCTTTTCGTTCATTTTTTCATTCGTTTTTTTTTAAACACTAAACTAAATACTCAAATGTATGAAACATTATCTCAGAATTAAAGTTTAAAAAATAAAGGCAATCAAGTTATTGATCAAAATGGACTTTGTGAGGCTTGTAATGTGGAAAAGGTTATGGGATATGAAATGGAGGATATAAAAAGTCAAAACAAGTGTTTAAGGATTAATTAGGATTAAGGATCTGTAACTTTAACAATCGATCAATTGTTTTTGTATTTACGAGAACATTGATCCACATTTGACTTTAGACCGAAAAAGATTTTTTTCCTTTCTCTTTTTTCTTTTGATCATTCACTTTCTCATGACCTCTTTTTTTTTTAACAAGACAAATTGTACTGCATTCAAAAATTGATCTTTACATTGCATCGGTCCCCGATGTAGGGTGATCTTCGTCCAAGGTTCTTTGAAGAAGGTTTTAAAGCGCAAAATAGGGTAACGAAGGATAATGGTGATAATTTGATTATTATTATTATTTTGGATAGAGAAAGATGGCCAATCCTCATTTCAAATCAAGATTGCTTATTTTTCAAAATTTTATTTCTGAGACAAATATAACCAGTGCATACCGACTATTGTTTTCTACACTTCTTGAATTATTATTTCATTGCTCCTTTTCCTTTTTTTTCTTTTTTTTTTCATGTCCCCTTTTAGGGAATAATGATAACCATATGGGGTTTCACAATAAACATATGTCTTCTTGCTATCCTCCGTAGGCATGTTAAGCTTTCATCCATTGCTTTTCTTGGCATCATTATTGAATTCATGACTTCCTTCACCCATTGGACCATAGGAATCAATCAATGAGTTTTCAAGAATCCCTTGTTAGAGTGCGAGTTCCATAGGATCCAAACCCCGTGGAAGAATGCTTTGAATTAATTTGGGAATATTGACGAGAATGAAAATAGAATGAAAATGAGATGACAAGAACTTTGATAAAAAACAAAGTGGAAATTTGAAGGACACAAATAAAGAAAGTTAAACTAAAAACCCATACAAATTCATTACATTAATGCTTCAAGAAGGTTAATGTAAGTTCAAAACCCTGATGACATAAGTTAATAACCGGACTAAGAAGTTAGCAACATTTAACAATTATCTCAAAGTAATCTCATGATAAACAAATCAAAAAACCCAAAAAAATCAGAGTTCCTTCAAAAATGGAGGAAAGAAGAGTATAGCTGTCTCTCAAATGTTGGGAAGTGAATCACCAGGAATGTTTATCCTTCCTTCCCTTGGATATCCAAATGCCCACAGGCAAGTAGCCTTCTCACTGCATTCTTAAAGCCATCATAGTCTTCAATAGAATGGCCAACTACTCCCCTATGAAACTTGTAGGTAACATTAGGATTATACCAAGCTGGGAATGGAGGTACCATCAGGCGTAGAGGTGATTATGCAACCAAATTGGCATCAAACAAGCGTTGAAACAACTCGGCATTTGAAATTAACAATTCTAGGAATGGTGGTGGCCGAGGATGAAAGCGTTTTCGCTTTTGTGAATTTGATGGAGGATAAAGATGATTAGGCTGATTCTGTGAAGGTGTAGGTGAACAATTGGCATAAGGTGGACCAGTCAAAGTATGTGGATAGGGTGGCAGAAGATGACTATCTTGATAGGAGATATTGGTTAGAGGTTGGTGAGGTGGAAATGGTTGATGATGATGCATATTGCTCACTTCAAACTCCACTGTTTTTGGATACTGCTCCTCCTTGGGACGCTCATTCACGACATTACCAGTAGACAACTTACCAGCCTTCGCCAAAATTTCTATTCTTTCTTCAGCTGAGATCAAATTAGCGAAATCCCTGTATGTTGCACCGACCATTAATTCTATGAACGGAGTGTCCAAGGTCCCTAAAAAGTAGGAACACATCTCAGATAAGGTCAGTGGCAGCAAAACTTGTGCTGCAAGAGTCCTCCACCTTTGAGCATACTGCTTAAAACTTTCTCTATACTTCTTGTGCAAAGACCCAAGTTGTTCCTTTGTTGGAGCGGTATCCAAGTTAAAGTGGTATTGACCCATGAATAAACTTGTCAAATCCTTCCAGCAAGAGATTTTTGAATGATCCAACTAAAGGTACCACTCTAAAGTAGGCTCGGTTAAACTCTCATGGAAGAAACCAATGAGAAACTTCTCCTTTTTAGACCAGATGGCCATTTTGGTACAATAAGTCTTCAAGTGGAAGAGGGGATTAGTGGTCCCAAATTCGTGATCATGAAATCCTTGGGCACGCTAACATTGATTGTAGGATACGGCTGCTCAATCCCTACTGGACTACAAACATTAGGGCCCTGGATAGCCCGTATTTGTTCTTGTACATTCTTCATCCACTCACTCATACTCTTCTCATTTTGTGCTTTCTCTTGGTCATTTACAACCAACTATTTGGACGAAGCCCCATGGGGTTGTTCCCAAGATGTTCCCGCACCTGGTATTCCTTCCTGTGCAAACTCCACTTCTTGGTATCCTTCACCATTCCTATAAGTCGTGGTATTGTTCTAGTGCCTCCTTCATTGCTATCAGCGCTTCTTCTATCCAAGTTTGTGTATCGGACATTACTTTCAACTGATCCTTAACCTGGTTGACTTCAGCACTAAGATTCTTCCTTGATTTTCTGCCTCCATTCTGAGAATAATAGCTCTTGCTCTTGTATGGTGAACAAGAGTTTGATTGGTCTTTGTTTTCCTTAGATGCACAATAGTTCAAAAATAATCTCTTTAGAGGATAAAGATGGGAAAGTTAAAAAAAATGAAGCAAGAACTGAATTGGTTTTTTTTAGGAACAAAGACTTGTTTATAATTGAAAATAAAATTGACAAATTATTCAAAAAATTGATTTTTTTTTGTTTGGATCGATAAATTGTTGGTCCACTAATAAAGATTGCACTTTCTTTTCAGTCAAAAACTAATCTTCTTGTTAAATGGAAACTTTCAACGCCATCCCTCATATTAGTGGACTAAACAATTTTACCAAACCCTGGTACTTTATTAATGTATGAAATGTAGAGATGTATGCTTGCAAAAGAAAGAGACCCTATGCTCCCTTTATGTCCAAGATGGTAAAACCTGTGGTTGGATATCCCTAAGGTCAGAACTTTAACTTGGGTAGGAACTAGGCTCAATCTATTAGTGCAAGGACGTCATGACGGTTCTAGACTCCTATTGAAAAAGGTCCCCAGATTGCCCCTATCCAAAAGATAAGGGTTTGATCTCTTGAAATTAGCCATCAAGTAGGGATGAACCCTGTAATTACGGTCATTTCAAAAAATTGGGTACAATCTGAGTGAAGAGTCAATAGTTATCAAGAAGGCACGGGGCCAACTAATGACTAAGTTAACCCCTCCAACTAGTCCTAAGGGTCACACGAGCTCGAGTATAGAGCGCAATAGTGTGTGAGGTAAGTGAAGAGTGGAGTGTGTGCTAGGAGCATACAAACCTACACAAATCAAAACTACCCCTGCCCTACAAAACAGAGACCAAAGCACATATGCAACAGGACTAGTCATCTATCCTAAAGTGTAAACAGCCAACAGAAGGATAATTTTATATATACAACAAATACAAAATGACACATAATTACAAAGAAAACAAAGCAAAGGTAACAATATTTACAGATAAAATTCATGAAAATTAAAGACATGATATACAAAGAAAAGGGGTACAATGGATATCTAAAGGTTACTCAATTTGCACAAATATCTATAACAGGCTTGACTCTCTAACCATCACTAGTGGAGTCGCCGTCTGTCGCGACCAGAAAAATCGAGATGGGGAGTGATGAGAGAAAAATAAATTAAAAAACAATGGAGTCGCCACCAATTGTTTATTGGGTAGGGAAAATGATGGGTAAAACCCTATAAAATCGATTTTAAATAAAAAAATGTAAAAAAGAAAAGGCCTCCGACAACCAAGTATGGTTCGGGAGTTGATTATGCACAGGGAAGGGTGGAAACTTAATCCCACTGCACCCCTGATACATTAATCATAAGACGGCTACCTTAAGCTAATTGTGCAAACTTTATAACCTAAATAATATCTATTTTATCCATTTTAACAAATAGAGAAATTAAACAAGTGCGAACAATTATTTACGGATAACAAGAAACTAAATTGTGAAAATTAAAAGTTTGGCTTGACTTGCACTCCTACGTATCCCTTGGTATAATGGGGAATTCAAAGCAACATAGTTCTCTCGAAAAAATGATAGTGGTTTTACTTGATTTAAAAGCAAAATTTGTTAACGAGTCCTAAATGGAATGGAATGCGGTACCAGACTCACTAATCTATCCCAAGGAAAATGTCTAGTGGGTACTTGACTCCTGAAGACAACTAGCACGATTTGTGGCGTTGGACCACTTATTTAGCAAAGGTTTCTATTAACGTGACTTAAATGGAATGGAGGGTGGTACTAAGCTCACTAATTCACCCCAAAAGAATTGTCTGGTGGGTACTTGACTCCTGAAGATAACTAACGCAAACTCTATGGCATTGGACCAATTAACCTTTAAGACTCATTATTTATAACTTAAAGTGAAGCCATTATAACATGGATTTTTGTTGAAACTAAAATGAAACAATTTGGGTGCCAAAATAAACACACAACAACCCAAAAGGGAATGGCCGATTGGTCGGTCGAATATTCGAGCATCTCAGGGACAATCCAACCGAACCACTTGTTGTAGGAGTAAAAATAGGACCAGGTTGGTCAATCATCCGATTAGAAATGGGAGAGGGAGTACTCGGTGG
This sequence comes from Styphnolobium japonicum, assembly GCA_023212625.1. NCBI lineage: Eukaryota > Viridiplantae > Streptophyta > Magnoliopsida > Fabales > Fabaceae > Styphnolobium > Styphnolobium japonicum. The sequence goes on from JALBWW010000010.1 coordinate 5,836,797, forward strand.
AGACCCAAAACACATGGGATAACAAATGACCGACTCATAGGTCGGCAATCCGATCACTGAGGGTTATCCTATCAAACATAGATTATACACCTGAAATTTCGACCTAGTCGGTCAGAAATCCAATCGGAATTGTGAGGGGATACCCATTTGGAGACCAAAACATATGGAAAAGCACGGGCTCGGTCATGTATTGGAGATCACGAAAAAGGTTACCCCTCGATCGGTTACCAACCCGTCAACAGTGGACATCCAGAGGCAAACAAACCTGATTGGTTAGGAATGATCAGGAGGTTTAAGTGTCTCAGAGGAAGGCTCAACTTGGTTTGGTGAGCTGAGAAGTTGATCGATTAAGTGCTAAGGGTCGCTTAAGGAAATGTGTTTACTCGATCAGATGGTTGATAGGAAGAATTTGGGGTGAGGTTAAGGCTTGATCTAGTGATGAGGGAGGTGTTTAAGGCTGAGGTTGGTCTCGGCTCGGTCGGGTGCTGAGGGGGGATTGTGTAAATAGGGCAAGGGTCGGATCGGTTAAGAATTGGTTGGTCAAGGGATAAACATGGTTGGAGGTGACCGATTGGATAGGATGGTGATTGGTTAGATGAGTGGATGGTCGGTCGGCACTTGTGTGGGGAAGTGGTGGTTGGTCGAAAAAGTAGTCTAGAAAGTGGCGGTCCGTCGGCCAAGTGGTCTGGGTGGTAGTGGTCGGTCAGCCATGGGCGTAGACTCTGTTTTTTGGTTTGTTGTAGATATAGGACATGGTTTGATGGATTTTGGGATGGGTATTAGTGTGGTGTTTAGAGGCAAAGTAATGGATTTTGGTGGGGGGCTTTTCTTGTCAATGGGTATCCTTAGGTGAAGATTTATGTGGGACTTGGTGGGGCTCTGTTTTGGACGTTAGGGGTGGCTTTTGGGTCTTGTTGGATGGGAAAATCATGGGAATAATGGTAGGATGGTTGGGTACAAGTGATCTTGGGAAGTGGTGGCCTAAAAGTAAGAAACAAAAACAAAAGACCTCATCCAACACCAAATGGGACCAATGTTACAGACCTCATTTCATCAATATTATATCATATGCCATGACAACATTTAATGGCACAAATCAATGGATATGGAAAACCAAGGCCATGGGAAATTAGGAAGCTTACCTCGTGGAGAAAAACGAAAGAGCAAATTGTAAGACCTATTAGTTACTATGTTATTTACCAACCATAAGCCTTACGTGGAATATAGAAATATAGAAAATTCGGCAGCGTTTCCTTTGTTTCTCAAACATTACCACAAACTATAACGTAAGCAGCGGATTTCCAACAACCATTTCAAACCAACCAGAGTACATATATTATATATATACACATACACATATATCAAAAAGAGATCTCAGATCTCAACCAATACATTATCAGAGTATGCAACGTTATACAAGTGTATTCTAAACACTATCCTGACTGAGCACACTAAACATATACAGAACCGAGTACATCAAAAGTAGTATTCAGTTCCCTGTAACATCTACATCAAAAGAATGTGATATACTTCCTATTATAGTTACATCACGGAGCTTAACTCCACCAAAAATATAAATCCCAAAATAACCAACAGAATCCTCCGTACTTAACCCGTAGAGGGTCAGGTGTTCTGCGAATACGAGAAAGAGGTGGTGAGAACAACTTCCCAGTGAATATGAATAACTTGCAGATAAAGTATAAATGTAAGTAGAGAGCAAGTATAACACAATTCACAATATGTCAAGTAACACCAACCAACCAATGCAATGAATGAATGCACATGATGTTCACACTTTTTCTTTCTCCACTCCTCTTGTTGTGCACTAACCCCTTTCGGTTAGGCCCTCGCAATATGCATATGAATGTGTTATGCCAATTCCGTTTCCTTCTAGCTAATAAGCTAGGCACCCCTCTGTTTTGTACACTAACCCTTTCCGGTTAGGTCACCTCGCAATGCAATGCAATTAAGTATGCTATTTCATTTCCATCTAGCTCATCAGCTAGGCACCCCTCTGTTTTGTACACTAACCCCTTCCGGTTAGGCCATCTCGCAATGCAATGCAATATTCTCATACTCATATCATGCTCATTCATAATATCATCATAATAACATTACATGTAATCAATTTAAACATATACAACACATAACCATCATGCTCAACTCTATCAAGCATCCTTACTTAGCCACACATCTTATTATAGTGCTAAACCACTTCTATCAAGCATTCTTGCTTAACTACTCATCACATTATAATGCTAAGTCATCCTTAATCCTAAACCTAGCATATGGTATCAAGACCCTAGGCATAAGCATCACAATATCACAAACAGAGTCAACCACGGCCAGGGGGTGGTGGTAACCACGGCCACGGTTTAGAAAACAAAACTCAACAAATTGAAAACAGAGACAACCACGGCCAGGGGGTGGTACAGACCACGCCCGTGGTGGTATTTCCAGAGACAACCACGGCCAGCCCGTGGTGGAGGCCACGGCCGTGGTGTGGTATTTAAACATGAAACCAAACTTCCAGAGACAACCACGGCGGACCGTGGTAGAGGCCACGGCCGTGGTTGGCCACGAGACACCAAAATTTCCTTTCCAGAGAGAACCACGGCCAGGCCGTGGTGGAGACCACGCCCGTGGTTGGCCTTCTGGGCAGGAATAGTGCCACGCCCAACTTCAAATCAAAACCCTAATCTCTCTATGGGATCATGTCCTTAAATCCATCAAAATATAATAACCTTATCATTCACTTTCTTATACCTAAATCCTTAAAAACATATAACAAAACACATCAACCTTAAGCATAGGTGAAAACCCTAGATTCAAGCTTAATCCTACATCATACACTTTCACTCTAAGTACATCATACAATAGCACAAGTAAATCCACACTCACCTTGAAGTGCTCCTAGCTTGATTGTAAGATGGTATTGGTAGTCAAGACAATCTTCCCTTCAACTTCTTTCAAAACACTCAAGCAAAACAACCAACTTTTAGACATGGGTGTTCTTGATTCTTAGGGATGAAAATGAGTTTCTCAAGAAACTATTACCATAGGGTTGAAGAAGAGATCATAGTGATCAATAACTATCAAAGAACTTAAGCCAAAAGGTGTATAAAAATACTTACTTTGGACCCTTGAACCTTGGAGCAAGCTTTGGCTATGGAGAACTTAGCAATTTGGAGAAGATGACCAAATGGTCTCTCCCCCCCTAGGGCCGGTTCACTTAAGCAAGAGGGAGGGGGTGTGAATTGTCCATTTTGCCCTTCACTCAAATGATAAAATACCAAATTGCCACTGAGGGTGTGAAAAGACTAAAATACCCTCATGATTCCTAAGAATTCCCAATAGGTCCTGAAGAAAATTAAATTTACCAGTAGGTCCTAACTTAGCCAGAATAAATCTAAGAGTTTAGACTTCGCCTATTTCTTCCTTAGGTTCTACCGAGTTCACCGGTATAGCCAGAATCTCGAATTAATCATTCTAACTCAATCTATCACCATTTCTGTCATGCAATCCATTCAAAGAATTTAGCTAAATCATAACATAGGAAATTTAGGGATGTTACACAAATGATAGATATCAAGCACCAAACTCCTCTCTCTCTCTCTCTCGGTTTTTATTCTCCCAAATTTCCCTTCTTTTCTCTTTCAATTTTCTTTCTAGTCCAAACAACCAATCCCCCCCTTTCTACTCTTTTTCTCCCCCCTTTTATCCCTCTATCGATCATCATTTGAAGAAAAAGGAGTGGTTGGGTTGATCAAACAACCCATCCCCTGTTTCCTCTTCTTCCGTTGCAACTGTGCCTCCCTCACCCCGGTCCTCCTCTGCCACACTTAACATCCCATCATTTTGGGAAGATCAAGTGCAGACGAAAAAAAAAAGACTGGGGCTCAGCAAGTAAATGGGCTGGGGTGGATTTTGGGCCGTGCCACCTTTATGCTTAAGTGGGTGACATTGGGCTTAAAACCTCTTTTTTTGGTTTTAGTTTTTTTTTCTTTTTTTTGTATTTATTTTCTTTAAATAATTAATTTTGAATTTTTGTTAAGGTTTTCTAACATGACCCGGTCAAAATGGGGTGTTCACACTCTTAGAACTCGAGAGTTACGTCCAGTCCCTTTTACTTGAAGGAATTTCACTAATCTTTCACAAAGATTACAAGTATTCTTCAAACCGCCTCTCCAGGCTTACAATTAAGTATTCTAAACCTCTTTAGGTTCTACCAACAAGTATTCTTTTCTACACAAGCCTCTTTAGGCTTACAACCAGAGTAATAAAGAGATTGTTTGAAACACTTGAGGATAACTCTCGATATGTGAGGATAAACAATAAGCTCAAGTAAAAACTCTATACATGAGTATAAAAAAGTATTTGTAAAGCATAATAAATATTTTTTTCTTTGTATATTTTTCTTTTCACGTTTTGTACTTCACTACTTGATCCTTCGAAGACTTCGAGTATTTATAGGCTTGTGAGGTTGTACTGGTCTTCATAAGCTTCTTTGTCCAACGACAATATTTATTACCATTCTGAGTAGTATTAAATGCACAATGTTGATAACGTGTTAATCTTCTTCTGAAAAGTGGGTTTGGTTATCAATGTTGCAAGAACTTTGATATCTTTGTTCTGACTCTTCTGAGCTAGCAGAAAGTTCTTATTTGCTGGTCCTTGTAGTTGTTAGGTATGTCAGTTCCAGCATACTTCGTTGATTTCAAAAGTCACGTACTTTGTCAAAGATCATATCAGCAATTAATGCACTTTGTCTTACTTGTTTTTTAATTGCTTTGGACGAATGCTTTTGAGGAAGGAATAGCAGAGACAATACAATGGACGATCCAATAAAATATAATAAAAAATTCATATTGTATTGGATGCACGCAATGAAACAGTAATTTTGTCTTTAACAAAGCTTGTCTTTAGTCCAAAAGTATTTATAAAAGATTTGTTCAAAAGATACAACTTTGACTATTTCTTTTTAGAACGATATAATCATAAGTTTATTTAAAACTTAATTGTTCAGTCTAACTTAATATTTATTATTATCTTCAAAACTTTGAGGGGTTCAATTTCTTTGAACAACTTTGGTTCCAATATCAAATATTTGAATACATCTTTGGTTCCAACAATCTCCCTTTTTTTTATTATGACAAACAATATTAAATTTGATTTAGCAAAATCTTTTATCAGTTTGAGAAAGTATAAGTTCTCCCTAAGAACATGCTACATACGAATTGGACGTAAGTATATTGGAGGCATATGACTTATGTTGGAACCAAAGAACCTTTGTGAAATTAGGTTTGGAACCAATCTGTTTAAAGAATTATTACCCCATAAAGTTTTGAAGATAACAAAAATTTTAATTTAGAATGAACAAGTAAAAGACTCATGTAACTTGTTCTAAACTGTTTAACAAAAAAAAAAAGTGTGTTAACAAATAGTTACTAGTACGTGCGTCCATTCTCTCTTGAGCTAAAGGAAACTGAGTATTCGTCCAATCCTTTTTGAACTGTTTCACAAATATTATTATATTGGATCGTCCAATGTTTTCCTTACTAAGCTCAGGTTCAAAGCATTCGTCCAAAAGCCAAAATTCAAATGTGAAGAAATTGTTCATCATTAAATGTTGAGAAGGACTCTGACAACATACACTACAAAAGAAGTCAACTAAGCCGCTTAGCTGACATCGCTAACAACTACAAAGACCTATAAATAAGGAACTTTCTGCGAGCTCAGATAGGACAGGACTAAGCTATCATATTCTTGGATATTCCTGATAATCAAAGTGTCTTTTCATAAGAAACTGAACACGATATCAGCTTATGCATTTAATACTACTCAGAACGGTAACAAATGTTTCCGTTGGACGAAGAAGCTTATGAAGACTGCTACAAATGCGCTCACATATATATACAAATGTCTTTGAAGAAGAAAGAAAGAAAATAACAATCTGTGTGATCAAAAGTGTAAAAGAATCAAAGCTTTCTTTTTTCCTCTTACTCTTACTCTTGTAAAGAGTTTAAGTCTTGAGTTTTATTTTCTATCCGCACCTGTAGTGAGTTAAAAATTCAAGCACTTCTACATCTATTTTTTTTTATTCAACTTGGTGTTTAAGCCTGAAGAGGCTGAGTATAAAAGAATACTTGGATCGTAGAACCTGAAGAGGTTGAGAATACTTGTATACCTGAAGAGGTGGATAATACTTTTAATCTTGTAAAAGATTAGTGGAAAATCCTTCTAGTTGAAGGGACTGGACGTAACTCTTGGTTTGTGAGAGTAAACCAGGATAAATATCTGGTGTAAGTTTCTCTTCCCTCTTGTGTTTTATCTTTTGACTAACATATGGGGATTGCCATTGTTTTCTCAACAAAGGTTTTAAAATAAAACTTGGAACTCTTTCACTGCATTTAAAGTGATTTATTACAAAATCTTTTTTGCGTCCATTTGGACTAAGAAGTTTTATTCGTCCATTATGTTTTATTGATTCAACCTTTGTCTTAACAAATTTTCTATTTATCAATAAGTTTTCCAAAAAGGTTAAAAAACACAATTCAATCCCCCTTCTTGTGTTTCACTTGTTTACTTCAATTGGTATCAGAGCTCAGCCTCTTGGGTTGAGCATCTAACAGTGCATAGGAAAAGATCCAGTTCTACTTCAAATGGAGAACGAAGGACAAGCTGTTAACAAACCTCCTCTATTCAATGGAAACGACTATGATTACTAGAAGAAGAGGATGATTGCATTTTTGTATGCACAAAATATGGACATTTGGGACCTAGTCCAAAATGGCTATCAAATCCACCAATGCAGAAGGACTAGATCTTCCTCAACCACAATGGACGAAAGGACAACGAACAAGACACCAGTTAAACTCAAAAGCCTAACACTAACTTATGTGCGCCATTACCAGATCAGAACATGATAAAGTTCACAGCTGTGAAATAGCTAAAGAGATATGGGATACTCTGACTTTGGCACATGAAGGTTCCTCTCAGGTCAAAGAATCAAAGATAAGCATGTTAGTTCACCAGTATGAACTCTTCAAAATGGGGGAACATGAAAATATTGATCAAATTTTTGGACGATTCCAAACAATAATCAATAGCTTGAGATCTCTGTGAAAGACATATGATAATCAAGATCATATGAGAAAAATTCTTAGAAGTCTTTCTAGACAGTGGAGACCTAAGGTTACTACCATACAAGAAGCAAAGAACTTAGCTTCTCTTACCATGTAGGAACTCCTAGGTTCCCTCAAAGTTCATGAACTTGAGCTCCAAGAAAGGAAAGCTCAAGAAAAGGGAAATCAATTGCCCTTAAAGCTCACAAAGGAGGTGCGTCCAAAGCACTTAAAGCTGGAGAATCTTCAGATGAAACTGAATCATCTAGAGAAAATGTCTCAGACAACAACGAATTATCTTTCATCTCCAGAAAAATACAAGCAATGTGAAAAAAGAAAGGAGGCATGCGAAGAAAACACTTTGGACGTAGACTTCCAAAGGACAGAACTGAGACAAAAGACAAGAGTCCAATCATATGTTATGAGTGCAAGAAGCCTAGACATATCAAAGCAAAATGTCTTTCTCTAAACAAGGAGAAGGAGAAAAAGAGGTTCTTCTCAAAGAAGAAAAGATGATTAATGGCCACATGGGAAGACCTGACCTCTCATCTACTGATTATGAAGAAGAAGCAGAAGAAGAAGTCAACCTATGCCTCATGGCAAGCACATTCTCTAAAGAAGAAGAAGATAAGGTAACAAACTTTGAACTTAATCTTCAAGAAGCTTTTGATGAATTGTTAAACAACTTATCTATCTTAGCCGTTGAATACAAATCACTCAAAAGAAAATTTTCAAAGTTATTCAAGGATTATGAAAAAAACGTTTTCAGAAAAACAAGAGCTTGAAATCTTTTGTGAAAAACTAAAAACAGAAAACATTCTTTTAAAAACATCCTCTAAGTCCAATATAACTGATGAAGTTAATAAACTTCAATTAGAGATAAAGGAACTAACTGAGGATCTCAATAAATTTATGGGCAGCTCCAAAAAGCTAAACACTATTAAAATACTCCAAAGACCCTCGTGATAAATTTGGAATGGGGTATCAAAACACTGAAAAAATATTTTTCAAGACAGTACCCATTTCTGCGAAGTCCGTTGAAAATTCTCATAAAAAGGATAATCATTTTACTTCAAAATATTTATACAATAAAAGATCAAGACATTATGGATCTCCAAAAACTAACCTGAAAGGACCCAAAAAGATGTGGGTACCTAAGGATATGATAATTCCTCTTGCAGATGTGCTTAACAACAAAAAAAAGACACCTGTCATGGCACCTGGACAGTGGTTGCTCACGGCACATGACGGGAGAAAAGTTTATGTTCCAAGACCTCAAACTTAAAGCTGGTGGCTTTGTCACCTTTGGTGGAAACCAGAAGGGTAAAATAGTTGGAATAGGTAAGATTGGTAAGCATCCTTTTCCCTCTATTGATAATGTACTTCTGGTTGAAGGGTTGAAACATAATATGCTTAGTATAAGTCAATTATGTGATAGTGGATCAAATGTTTCATTCAGCCATGAAGAATGTATAGTTAAAAACTCTGACGGATCCATACTCTTCACTGCCAAAAGGCAAAACAATCTTTACAAGATTGATTTAGAAGATCTCTCAGATCAGAATGTATCATGTCTAGTATCTATAAAAGGAGAACAATGGATATGGCACAAGAAGCTTGGTCATGCAAGCTTGAGGTTAATCTCAAAGCTAAATAAGCATAACCTCATAAGAGGACTACCAAAACTTGTGTACAAATCGGATGTTCTATGCGAAGCATGTCAAAAGGGGAAACAAATCAAAAACTCTTGAGTTCAAAAATGTTGTTTCCACCTCTAGACCACTAGAACTGCTACATCTTGATCTATTTGGTCCAACGAGAACTGCCTCATTAAATGGGAAGAAATATGGACTTGTCATAATAGATGACTATACTAGATGGACATGGGTTATGTTCCTAGCTCACAAGGATGAGTCTTTTAGAGTCTTTTCTATATTTTGTAAAAGAATTCAAAATGAGAAAGGCATGTGTATCAACACAATCTGAAGTGATCATGGAGGAGAATTTGAGAATGAGAGCTTTCAATTGTTCTGTGAAGAAAGTGGTATCCTTCACAACTTCTCTACCCCAAGAACACCACAGCAAAATGGTGGGGTAGAAAGAAAAAATAGATCTCTTCAAGAGATGGCTAGAACAATGATCAATGACAACTCAACCTCCAAACACTTCTGGGCTGATGTTGTTAACACTGCATGTTATATTCAAAACAAAATATATATTAGACCCTTATTAAATAGGACTCCTTATGAATTGTGGAAAGGACGAAAACCCAACATTTCTTTTTTTCACTCTTTTGGATGTCAATGCTTTATTTTAAATACCAAAGATTCTTTAAGAAAGTTTGATGCTAAAGTTGACTGTGGTATTTTCTTAGGATACTCTGAAACTTCAAAATCATATAGAGTGTACAACTCTTGTTCTTTAACTGTTGAAGAATCTATCCATGTTAAATTTAATGACAAACAGCCTGATAAAAATTTATCAGAGTTAGATGAGTCTTTTGCAGAATTAAACCTCAATGACAAAGGAGAAGGAACATGATCAACAAACAAAGAAGCTCTTGGCGATGACAGAAGAGAAGAAAACACAACAAGAAATGAAGTTCAAAGAAGTTGGCACTTCAAAACATATCATCCGGAAGACTAAATCATTGGAAATCCAGAAGATAAAGTGCGTACAAGATCTACCAATACTCTGTTGTTACCTTCATCTTAGAAATGGAACCAAAGAAAATTGAAGAAGCTCTTTTGGACGAAGGGTGGATATTAGCTATGCAAGAAGAGTTAAATCAATTTACAAGAAACGACGTTTGGACGCTGGTTCAAAAGCCTAAAGACAAGACCATCATCGGCACAAAATGGGTTTTTAGAAATAAATTGGACGAAGATGGCAAAGTTATGAGAAATAAAGCAAGGTTAGTTGCTCAAGGGTACTCGCAACAAGAAGGTATTGATTTCACTGAAACTTTTTGTACCTGTAGCTAGACTAGAAGCCATACATGTCTTACTTTCATTTGCTGCTCATCACAGCATGAGATTTTATCAAATGGATGTAAAGAGTGCTTTTCTAAATGGCATAATCAATGAAGAAGTCCATGTCAAACAACCACCTGGTTTCAAGGATCAAAACCAACCAGAGCATGTTTTCAAACTAAAAAAGGCTCTGATGGACTAAAACAAGCTTCTCGAGCATGATATGAAAGATTAAGTAATTTTCTAATGGAAAATGAATTTTCTAGAGGAAAAGTTGATACTACTCTCTTTCGTAAAGACAAAAACTCACATTTTATCTTAGTCCAAATCTATGTAAATGATATTATCTTTGGAGCTACTGATGAATCTCTTTGCAAGGAGTTTTCCAAATTGATGCAGAAAGAGTTCAAAATTAGTTTAATGGGAGAATTAAAATTCTTCCTGGGCTTGCAAGTAAAACAAACATTGGACGGAATCAACATTCATCAGACAAAATACGCAAATGAACTCTTGAAAAAGTTCAAATTGGACGATTACAAAACTATGAGCACACCCATGCATCCATCATCCACACTAAGAATGGACGATAAAGATCAAAAGGTGGACGAAAAGGTATACAGAGGTATGATTAGATCACTCTTATATCTCACTGCGTCCAGACCAGATATAATGTTTAGTGTGTCTCTGTGCACGCTTTCAATCTGATCCTAGAGAGTCACATCTAATTATGGTTAAAAGAATATTCAGATACTTGAAAGGGACTACTAATCTGGGTTTGTTATTTAAGAAATCTCATGAGTACAGATTAGTTGGTTTCTATGATGCTGACTATGCTGGAGATAGAATTGAAAGAAAAAGTACCAGTGGAGGATGTCACTTCATTGGAGGAAACATAATATCATGGTCCAGCAAAAGACAAAGCACGATTGCTCTTTCAACAGCCGAAGCTGAATATATTTCTGCGTCCAGTTGCTGTTCTCAATTACTTTGGATCAAACATCAATTGGAACATTACAACATCTTTGAAAGTAATATTCCTTTACTCTGTGATAATACTGCTGCAATTAACTTATCAAAGAATCTCATCTTACGTTCAAGAGCAAAACACATTGAAATTAAACATCACTTCATAAGAGATTATATCCAAAAAGGTGTGTTTGATATTCAATTTGTGGACACTGATCATCAATGGGCTGATATTTTTACAAAACCCCTCTCTGAGGAAAGATTTAATTCTATTAGAAAGCATTTAAGTATGCATTTTGTAAAGAATTGACATCTTTACGTCCATTGATAATCTGCGTCCAATATGGTTTGTACTTGATAATATGTGGTGAATTTTCTGATAAGTTGATATTTCTGTTGCATTTAACTTAAAATTCTTTTTGTCTCATTTGAATCTTTTCAAATTTCCCACGCTGAGTAAGTTTACGAAAAGTCATAGAAGTTACTTTTTACTGCAGACGTGACAGTTACTTTTAATACACATTTATTGTGATATTTGAAAAATGATTCATTTTCTCTTTCAAAAAACCTTTCAGTATAAGCTTTGCTCTCTTATAAATATCTCATCTTTTTTCAATATTAAGTTTTTACGCTTTCAAGTGTTTAAGAAACCCTTTGCTAAAAAACCTTCAACAAATTTCCCTTCTTATCAAAATTTCAAAATCCTTTCACAAAACTCTAAGAAATGGCCGACGGAAGGACTCTTAAAGTTGAAGAAGCTGAGGTATCAGTGGAATATTTATTTCAAGCCTATGTTCTAGCAGAGTGTGGGGTCGACATCCAGGATAGTCTTCAAGGTGCTAGCTGGGAGAGCTACTTCAAAGAACCAGTGGAAGTTTATCCTGAACTGGTGAAGAATTTCTGGAAAAATGCCTCTCTGTCTGCAAATGAAGTTAGAGGAGAAGTTCTGGGAAAACAAGTGGTAGTCTCATAAGTAACCATCTCAAATGCTACACAGTGTTGGTTGGAAGGAGCCACCATCACCTCAGATTGGGATAAAGCTTTTGGTGGAATGAATGTTGTTCTTGACACTTTGCTAAAAGAATCATCCACTGGGAAAATAACTGCATCAAAGATTCATGACAAAGCAAGGGTACTGCATCAGCTGTTGAACAAGGCTATACTCCACAAGGCAGGGTCCAAAGACTCTGGGTCTACTGTTCATGCCTTCTGCTTATGTCATCTGATGCTTTGTCAACAGATTAACCTCCCCTCCCTACTATTCAAGAACTTCAAAAGAAGTGTCCAAGGGAAAGGGAAGAAGACCACCATCTCCTATGGATTCCTCCTAACCAAGATCTGAAATTCAAGGATCAAGGTGTCTTTAGTCCCTATGAGACTAAAGATTTTGAGGAGAGGAAGAGGATTTTTGGACGAGTCCAAGTGTAGCAAATCTTTGGACAAAGTAATCTGATAAGGATGAAGCTTCAAAGTGTCCAAGATTTCCTTGAGCAAAAAAACTCAATAAAAGTTGCAAAGGAAGAGAGTCCAAAGAAGAGGTTACCATCCACTCAAGCTCCTCCAAAGAGAAGACTAATAATGGACGATGACTCTGACGATGACCAACCCATCGCGAAAAGGATGAAGGTTGTGTCCAAAGTAACTATTCCCAAGGGAACGAGGACCAAGTTACCTATCAAGAGAAAACCCACTGCCAAACCTGCGTCCATTCCTGAGGAACCCACTCCTTCCCCCATTCCTTCACCACCTTTACTTTCTTCTCACACTGAACCTTCAATTTCATCACCGAACTCTCAAATAGCTCCCTCTCCATCAAACACTGAACCCTCCTCACAAACACAAACCATACCATATAAACCTCCTTCACCTTCACCTTCAAAACACTTCACCTCAACCAACCCTATCCCAATTTTTTTCTCTGTGGGAGTCACTCCTCATATAATTCCCCCATGGGAATCAAATGACTTTTCTCTCTCGCTAACGGCAAGAAGATCCAGATGCTGTGATGGGATCAGCACAAGGGTCCATATCTTCCCAAGCCAACTTCCTCAGACTTGTAACCTTGGAAGAAATGAATCAGTTTGCAAGTCCTTATGACACAATTTTTGTAAGTGTCATCAAAAGGAGTCTCCTGTTGAAGAATCTGCGATACATACCCCCATCCATACGTATCACTCCTGTAACTGCCATCAAGATTCTGCCTGATAGAATATGTCCAAGACTGCCAATGGTAGATTTGAACAAGAACAAGGATTTGAAGAAGTACAGAAGCTAAGCCACGATGCCAACATCGTTCTACTTCAAATCTACTTTTGGAATTCAAAAATCACCTGAGGTAGACTTGGGATTCTTATGGCAAATCTCCAAGAAAGGAGAAGTAGAGGAGAAGGATGCAAAGACCTTCTGGGAAAAACACATTTGGGATTGTGAACAACAAGCTTTCACTTTAGGGCTAAGCGATGAAGAGAAGGAAGAGATAGTTACTGTGCCAGGATAAAGCTTCAAGTGTTTTCATCCAATCTACATGGTGGACGATATCCTTGGATTACCGCTGAGAACGCCTGCGTCCACAATCTTTTCTTCTCAGAGCTACGTCTCAGGATCTCCCCCTGACAACTTAGGTAGACCATATCCATGGGATACAATTTTCGGATATCAAAGAGATCCATTCCCAAGGAATTTAGACTTAATGTTGTCTAAAGACGAAGTGGACTCAGTTGAAGTGCTTACGACAGTAGAAGACCCAGCATCCACAGTCTCTAATGTTGCTCCTATCTCGGTTGCTCCTGCTGCCCCCTCAACTGAGTTAATGATTATGGAGACCTCTGCTGGAAGTCCTCCAACTGTTGACACACAATCTCAAGTGCCCCCTAAAGTTCAAGCTTATGTGACCACTCAAATGGATCATCTATTCAAGAAAGTTGAAGACCTTCTCAAGTCTCTCTTTCAACAAGGGCCTCCTCCTCCTTCCTCCTCTTAAATTTTTTTTCTTCTTTAAAATTTTTTCTCTCTCGCTTTAAAAAAAAAATTTCTTTTCCTCAAATATTTTTGACAATGATGTTCTTCTTCACTTCTTGTCTGATGACAAAGGGGGAGAAATTTGGGAAATTCTTGATTGATTCAATTGTTCATATATTTGTTAATACTTTTGATAAAATAATATGAGTATATCTGAGAGAATTTATATGTATGTTGTTCTAAATCTTGTTTACAATGAGTTATTTCAATTAATTCTGTTACCCAGATGCATTCTTAGCTAATCTATACCTGCTTATATTCTTGCTCTAATGCTTGTCTTGCTTTGGTAAAGGATGTGCTTACTCTGCTCTAAAAAAATTAGCATTTTCCCATCCTTTAAGTAATATTTCTAAATAAACTATTTTCAAAACTAAGCTTTTTGGTAACACAGTTACTCACTCTTAGTTGAAACTGTTGTATCCTTTTTGCGTCCATTCTGTTTTTATGCACATTCTTAGGGGGAGCATTCTCTCGTGTAAAAAGATCTATATTCAATCAAAATTTAAACAGTTTTGTCATCATTAAAAAAGGGGAGATTGTTGGAACCAAAGAACCTTTGTGAAATTAGGTTTGGAACCAATCTGTTTAAAGAATTATTACCCCATAAAGTTTTGAAGATAACAAAAATTTTAATTTAGAATGAATAAGTGAAAGACTCACGTAACTTGTTCTAAACTGTTTAACAAAAAAAGTGTGTTAACAAACAGTTACTAGTACGTGCGTCCATTCTCTCTTGAGCTAAAGGAAACTAAGTATTCGTCCAATACCTTTTGAACTATTTCACAAATATTATTATATTGGATCGTCCAATGTTTTCCTTACTAAGCTCAGGTTCAAAGCATTCGTTCAAAAGCCAAAATTCAAATGTGAAGAAATTGTTCATCATTAAATGCTGAGAAGGACTCTGACAACGAACACTACAAAAGAAGTCAATTGAGCCGCTTAGCTGACATCGCTAACAACTACAAAGACCTACAATTAAAGAACTTTCTGCAAGCTCAGATAGGACAGGACTAAGCTATCATATTCTTGGACATTCCTGATAATGAAAGTGTCTTTTCAGAAGAAGCTCAACACGATATCAGCTTATGCATTTAATACTGCTCAGAACGGTAATAAATGTTTCCGTTGGACGAAGAAGCTTATGAAGATTGCTCCAAATGCTCTCACATATATATACAAGTGTCTTCAAAGAAGAAAGCAAGAAAATAACAATCTGTGTGATCAAAAGTGTAAAAGAATCAAAGCTTTCTTTTTTCCTCTTACTCTTACTCTTGTAAAGAGTTTAAGTCTTGAGTTTTATTTTCTATCCTCACCTGTAGTGAGTTAAAAATTCAAGCACTTCTACATCATTTTTTTTAATTCAACTTGGTGTTTTAAGCCTGAAGAGGCTGAGTATAAAAGAATAATTGGATCGTAGAACCTGAAGAGGTTGAGAATACTTGTATACCTGATATACTTGTAATCTTGTCAAAGATTAGTGGAAAGTCCTTCTAGTTGAAGGGACTGGACGTAGCTCTCGGTTTGTGATAGTGAACCAGGATAAATATCTGGTGTAAGCTTCTTGATCAATCAATTTGAGACACATATGTTAGCTTTGTACTAGGCTTTATTAGATGTTTATTGTGCCCAATATTAGTATTTTAGATGAGTTTAATGTTGTTGGGCCTTATTAGGCTTTAATGCAAATTATGAATAATTCTTGGATTTTGATGTATTTTGACCTTTCCTCCTTGGTTAGGCCATAACTTGGGACTCGGTGATCCATTTGAGGTGATCTTGGTGTCTTTGGAACGCTAAGACAAGGCTCTACAAGTTTCATGAGAACTCAAGAGCTGGATCAGACTTATAAGAGTCCAAAATATCCCTGTAATGCAGAGTGGGTTTGCTGTCATGGAAATCTGGGCAGTGTGCACATATTGGACTATATAGTGGGCTATAGACCTCCACTTAG
This sequence comes from Styphnolobium japonicum, assembly GCA_023212625.1. Classification (NCBI taxonomy): domain Eukaryota; kingdom Viridiplantae; phylum Streptophyta; class Magnoliopsida; order Fabales; family Fabaceae; genus Styphnolobium; species Styphnolobium japonicum. The sequence goes on from JALBWW010000010.1 coordinate 5,852,831, forward strand.
GCTGAAACTTGGCCATTAGAAAGATAAGACCCTTATCTTCAACTTCACTGAAGACCATTTAGTCAATAGATGTTGTTTTAGGCATGATAATGAAGCTACAAGTTGGTTTGAATTTGGAAACACGTTCTGCCAACCTAACTTTAGGTAGGTGCAATGTTTTTGGCATATCTGGTGTTCTAAAAGTCCAAATGGCATGATTCCAATGCCAAAATTTCAAGGAGACAATGGGCTACAACTTTCATGAAGACCTCCAGGCCAAAATGCACTGTCTAGGTCATGAAAATCAAGCTAGAAGTCAAATAAGAGTTGCTGACTTGAAGCCACCAACCATACACCAACCCACCTACCATGCACCAACCCACCAACCATGCATCAAGCTTCCATATTTTGACAATTTTCATGTTTTTACAGCTTGTATTCAGATTATTTTCAATTACAAATTGGCTTCTAGGATTAGTATAAATAGAGCCAATCTCTTTGTATTATGGATGATTCAATTTTAAGTAAGTTTGAAGAAAGTTTGAGTATTTGTGAGAGTTTTCTTTCTCTTCTTCTCCATTCTCTTTAGAATTTCGTTTTTGTTCTTTTATTTCTGAGTTCTTCCTTCCCATCCATGGAAGGCTAGGCTCTTATAATCAATCCAAGGGATTAGCCATCTTGATGTTTAATTTGGAGATCTTGTTTCGCTTGTTCATATTGCTTAATTGTTATTCAAGTTTCTCTTCTTCCTCTTTTAATTTTGATCTAGATTGAATTGCTGAATTTTATTTGGATGTTTATGTGATAGTAGCTTTATTATCATGTATTCAAGAGGATCACATAGAATGAACAATTTATTAAAGCTTTTTGATGGATTGTTTAGCTTGGTTAAATTCTTGATCTTAAGTTAATCTATGTTTGGATGGTGCTTACTTTATCTAACATTGGTTAATTAAATCCTAGATGCTTATTTAGTAGAGGATTCTTGGATCATGTTGAGGCGTCTTGATATGATCTAAGGCCAAGAACAAGGTTAACAAATAAATGAATTCCTTATGATCAATGATGAGTTAAACTCAAGATCGGTAAATTTCCTTGGATTGGTTGCTTCTTTATATTTGTTTACTACTTTAAGTCTTGTACTTTTTTTCCATCTTATTAATCAACAACAAAACCATCCTTTTAATTATCTTGATCTGATTAAATCTGTGTTCTTTTCCTTAAGAGACGATTCGGTTCATTCTCTATACTACAAATTAGTTTGTGAACCGGTAATTTTTATTATTTGACGGGTCTCGACAACCTCTTGTCACTTCTCTTCCCTCCACTTGTGTTTTATCTTTTGACTAACATCTGGGGATTGCCATTGTTTTCTCAATAAAGGTTGTAAAATAAAACTTGGAACTCTTTCACTGCGTTTAAAGTGATTTATTACAAAATATTTTTTGCGTCCATTTGGACTGAGAAGTTTTATTCATCCATTGCGTTTTATTGATTCAACCTTTGTCTTAACAAATTTGTTATTTATCGATATGTTTTCCAAAAAGGTTAAGAAACAAAATTCAACTCCCCTTCTTGTGTTTCACTTGTTTACTTCAACTTAGGAACAATTTTAACAGTTTAGTTCAAAAAGATAGCTTTTACTAGTTAATGGACCTATTGTTTTAAAAACACATAAGACTAAGCCCATAACGTATCAGAGTAATAAAACAAATTGAACAAGTTAAGTGAGTGAAACAGAATAATAAAAATTTGAAGTCCAAATAGTTTTACCAGCATCAGGGTAATAGTTTATATCGGTAATATCAGAGTAAAGCTTTATAACCAGTATCAAAGCAAAAAAATATTTATAAGTATCAGAGTAAAAGGATTTTTATTAAATAATTAGAGTAACAGAGTGATTTGCTTGTTAGTTGACAAAGAACATAGCAAATAACCACAAGATGATATCAACATCAGATTTATCATTAACGTAAACAGTACAAGTTATATCTGAGTGAAGTAATAATAACAGAGGTTAGAATAAGAACAAATATATGCAATGAATATATTCAATTTTATTCCCATTTCATGTATAAGTGTATATTATACATAATCAAATTTATTTCCTAGTTCTCCCCAATTTGTCATTAGACAAAAAGTGAAGAAAGACATCATAGTCAGAAAATAGTAAAGGAAATAAAAGAACTGAAAAGAATGAGCGTTAAAAATATTATCGAGAAAAAAAATAGAAAAGGTTTTTTATTGAGAAGGAGGCGGAGGATAAGGGCCATGTGGAAAGTAGAGCTTGAGGAGTCCTTCAAACTTTCTGTATACTGAGTCCATTGCATCATTGATGAGCCTATGAACTTCAGGGTGAACTTCATGAACAAAGGCAGGTTGATGAAGACTCTCAGTTGAAGCTTCAACTTCAGTGGCTTTAATTGCCATAGACTGCTCAGTTGGATTGATGATGGAGAGAGGAGCAGGTGCAGAAAGTTGAACTTTGTCTTGTTTTTCTTCTTCCTCAGAAGCCAAAATGTTGGAAGCATTCCTAGGAGCTTCTAGTGCCTTACTTGAAACATTTTCTATCTCCCAGAAGCACTCCTCGGACCTTGTCTTCAGAGACGATAACGTTTTTCCAAAACTCACGAACCAGTTCCGGATCAACATCCATAGCTTCTCTGAAATAATTTTTCTATTCTGCTCCTTGTAGATTCTCATCAATATTGATGTCACACTCTGCTAGTGTTGAGATCTGAAATAGATATTCCACAGATACTTTGGCTTCTTCGACATTGAACCTTTTTCCTCCGACCATTTTCTCAGTAGATTGAAAGATAAGGAGTAGGGTATAAACAGATGAAATTTTTCACAAAGGTTTTTCAAAGAAAGGTTTTGAGAGCGTAAAAACTTAATCTTGAACAAGTGGGGGTTTTTACCAAGTTGTAGAAGAGGAGGATATTTCAAACGTTTTTTATTTAAAAATAAATGAAAATTTGAAAAGACATTTGAAATAAAAGCTCATTAAGTAATGATCAATCAACTTTGAGACACTTATTATAGCTTTCTACTTGGCTTTATTGGATGTTTATGGTACCCAATATTAGTTTGTTAGCTAAGTTTTATGTTGTTGGGCCTCATTGAGCCTTTATGCAAATCTTGATCAATTCTCAGATTTTAATGCATTCTAACATTTCCTCATTGATTAGGCCATAACTTGGGATTGAGTGATCCAATTGAGGTGATCTTGGTATCCTTGAAAGTCTTAGACAGAGACCTATAACTTTCATAAAGTGTTCCTGGCCAATTCAGTGTGCATCATGAACTAAAATAGGCTTGAAGTCGGCAAAGGCGTTCTGTCGAAGTAGCCTGACATAGGTGTAGTAATTTGGAATATATTGAAAAGTCGAAGTCTTTGACATGGGACCAGTGCCAAAATTTCAAGGGAGAAATTATCTACAACATTTATGAAGGATCCTAAAGTCAATTCAGTCTCTTGGAGGGTCATATAAATTAGAAATAGAATCGTACAGAATCTGCCACGTATCTCAGCTAATCTTTGTGTAATTAAATCGCAATATAGCTAATTAACATCTAATGAGCTCGTGATTTGGCCAGAGCCTTTAGTTAACCCAGAGGGCACTATATTTAGGTGTTTGAGGAGTCAAATTAAGGGGTACCAGAAAAACATGACACAACAGATTCTGCACTTTGAATTCTAAGTTTTCGGCTAGGTTTACTTTCCCTTTCTTTGATTTTCGTTTGAAGTCTCCATGGAAGGCTAAACCCTTTTGATCAATTCACTTGTGTAAGGATTTCTTTTATGGATCTTGATGTAACGCCCTCCTTTGAATGTCACATTTTATGAAATCTCAAGTTAATTTCAAAAGAATCTTTTATATTATCTTTATGAAAATATGAGTTCTAAAATTTCTTTCCGAGGATATATCATAAAATAATTAGAAAAGAAATAACTTAATATCAAAAGATTTCAAAAATATACATCATAAGTATTTATATCCAATTCTATTGTTTAGTTCTACTATTTAACAAAATACACAAAAGATTCAGTAGAATGTCTACAAACTCTGTATATCATCCTATTGACCAAAGTCCTAAATACTTAATTACTCCGTATCCAAATCGATGCTCCATACGTCTGAATCACCGTGGAATTGTATCTTAACCAAACCAAACAAATCCTTCCTTGATGTCTTCGTCGTCTTCATAATATAGAAAGAAAAACAACACAAAACATACAAGATAATACAACAAAGAGGTGAGATCCTCATCACCTATCAATACCAATAAAGCAGTGCAGAAAACATAACAAATAGTACAGTTACATACTGAATCCATATATATTATCATATTATCAAACAATAGGTAAATCAAAATCAATATGCACCATAATGATGTGACAGTATGACAACTGACTATGTAATCATCCAATGATTGACCCCTACTCCATGGAGCTAAAACACAAGTCAGAGAGAGTGATTGATAGTACATGTTATGTATCATTTAGCCATTAAGTGCTATAAATTTCATTTGCACAATATGGCTCACGAGAATACTCTTCCACTAATCATGAATAGAATAGTGTGTAGTCGAGATCGTCGGTGTGTTGCAATCATAATACCAGGGCACAACTTCATCTGGCCTCCTGTGGAGTTTCCGCACCACCGACGACTTCGAGATCTACCATAGATCTTCACTATACAAATTCGCACCCACACTAAGGTGTAAGCTCGACCTCCCAGGCTCAAATCCTTAACAACAACAAGTCTTATACAGACTATCACAATACCATGGTCAACTAACCCATGCAAAGAGCAATCACTCATAATTAATATAATAATTCAAGGTCAACTAACCCAAAATTATTAAATTAATCATGATCAACCCAATAATTCATGGTCAACTAACCCATAATTATTGGTTTATCGAAACACAATCCCCTCGGGATTCAAGCTATTATTTTATGAATAGCGTCAACTGTCCTATCCAGGGTCCACTTTACGTCAGCCTAATAGTAGTACCGTTGTTGCTTAACCTATGGTGCTTTTAAATCATTTTTCAAATCATGTAACACTACGGTTACGGTTTTTCAAATCGCGTAACACCTCTGTTACTTTTTATAACTTGTGTAACATTTCTATTATGTTTTTCAATCGCATAAAATCATTTTTCTGTTTTTCAAACCGTATAACTCAAACATTAATATTTTGAATCGCGTAACAATTTAAAATCACTTTTCAATCGCGTACAACATTTTTTGTAAAATTTAAATCGCGTAAAGCATTAAATAAAATATTTCCAAGTCTATTCTCACTATGTGAGCTAAAAATAAGTTTAAAATACAAATAGGGATTTTTCAACAAATCTTTCAAAAATTATTTCTATTTAAAAATATTTATTTCTACCTCAAATCATCACAAAAATGTTTTTCTCAAATTTTCTGAAAAATAAAAGTCTTTAATAAAAATAAGCATTAATTCAAAATAGTGTGATACTAGTAAATATTTCAAGATCCAAACTAATCTTTAGAAAATATTTCAAGATCCAAACAATTTTTCAAAAGTGTTTCTACTTTGGAAAATATTTGTTTTCATCTTGAAATCATCACTAAATATTTTCTCTCAAATTTTAAAAAATACTTAAAACCATATACTAAATTTTCAAAAATAAGAATAAAACCTTTGATAAAGTAAATATCATTTCTACCATAGTTGTTTTTGCAAAAATTTTCCATTTCCATCATGATTCATTGGTTTCCAACCAAGCATATGCATGCTCATAACCATGTTTTTCATACATCATCTTATTCACACATAAGCTATATCACACTTTAATCATAACAAGTTCATGCCATATCTCAAAAACATAAAACACATAGGATAATCAAAGCATAAATCATAAAGCACAAACCACAAAACATCAACCATAAAACATGAAAACATAAAATATAAACCATAAAATTTATTCCTCATCACCATATTGATTGATGAGAGAAATCTCCCCCTTATCTTGGTTCAAAAATCCTCTCTAATGAAAGTTCCTTGGCTTCTCTTCAATAAAGATCCTTTTTCCACCAACGAAATCCCTTATAGAACCAAGTTCATAACTTTTAAACTTTAAAACATGGAATAAGATGATCATGGATCAATCCAATGATCTAAAACTTTGAAATAGAAATTTAAAAGTGAAGAGAAAGAATTTTCACCTTTAGTTCTTCAAACTTGGTTGGTCTAAAAGTAGCTCAAGGAAACTTTTTCTTAAGAAACTTATAACAACAAAGTTTCTCAAAATGGTATCAAGATGCTAGAAACTAAGTTAGAACTTTGGCAAAGAGTTTGGGAAGGTAAAGAAGAGCTCTAGGCCGTGAGTTTATAGAAGGAAGAAGATGAAAGATTTGAGTGTAGAAATCATGAACGGTTAATTCTCTATTTATAAGGAAAAAGTAGGATATATTGGTAATTAAATAAAAGTAAAAGTTAAAGATATTTTACCTTTCCCCTTGGCCGACCACCCCCTCGAGCTTAGGTGAAGTGGAAGAGTTCATCTTGAACATTACCACATTTATTACCTTGTGACTCACCTTAGGTGAATCACCATTTTCATTAATTACTAGTACACCTTACCTAGATGAAGCACCACGGTCATAAATGCTTTTAGTAACTCCGTGTCCGACTGACCACTTTCTCCCAAATGACTTTTCCTGACTGAGCACTAACTTCCCAGAAAATTTCTGACCGATTGACCTATTACCAGAATAATAAACGACCGACCCTAACTTTTAACTCCATACCCTCCTAATCTCTGTTTCTGACCGAACACTCCCCATCCGATTCGATCTAGTCAGATTTGATCCTTACTCTCTATACAAACTTTCTCATCCAACCCGAGCCATTATGTGCCAATCCAACCCTTTTAAACAAAAGTTTCCCATCTATTGACCGAATCGAGCTCTTCTAAGTCCTAAACTAACCGACCGAGCTTACCCTTAACCTATTCATCCTTTCCTTTCGCTCGGCTATGGCCGATCCAACTAACATTATCCTTTCTCGGTATATACTGATCGGATATGGCCGATCTAGTGATCATTGACCTGTATCATAGACTATTTCCCGATCACAATCTACTTTTGACCAACCACCCTATTTCCAATCTCCTTTGTCCAATCGATTTCCCAATCGTTTCAGGTTTCTCTTTGAATTTCTGAGACCGACCGAGCCTTCTATTTCTTTTGTCTTGATATCTGATCAGGGTAGCTCTTCTCCTGGTTTCGATTGGTAATTCGACTGATCAATTTGTGATTTTAGGTATATAACCAATGATCTGGTCGGATCCTTCCTATTCTGCTCGGCAATCCGACTAACCCTTAAGGTTTAAGCATAGGTAAACTTTAAGTTAATAGAATTTCACAAATTTTCACCAATCATAAATTATTGATACTCGAGAAAATAACATGTATATTGGAAAGAGAAATTTTGGGGTGTTACACTTGAGGTTTGGTTTTAATTTTGAATTTCGATTCTTTTTTTTTTCTTTTCCTATTAATCTATTCTCTTAGATCTTGATTGCAATTTTTTGTTGGGTTGATGCTTATCATTCAATTTGAAACTGCGTTCTATTTACATTGAAAATATAATCTGGGATGACTTAACATGTTAGATGCTTAATTTGGCAGGTTTAAATTCGACATTAATAAGATTTGTGATGCTTAATCATATGCTTGATTGAATTTTGGCTTTAGATGATTGCTTAATTGTTTAACCCAATTCAATTATATTCTAAATGCTTAATTCAGTAGGAAATCACCGAAATTAGTTGATGCTTAGTTAATTAGGGATCAAGCAAGAATTAAATCAAGAATCAGAATCAAATCTTCAGAAATCAATGATAGATCCTGTTAGAAAACTTAACCAGTGGATTGGTCTTTTTAATTGATAGATTTCCCTTTTTACTGTGATTTGTTTCCTTTTTACTCTTGAAATTCAAATCCTCCTTTTTTCTAACAATCCTAATTGGCTAATACAATTGAAGATCCTTGTGAGACAACGAAGATTATTTTGCCTTGTACTACAAGTTTTTCTTATTTTTGAGCTGTGTACGGCTGCAGTTCCAGTAACTATCACACGCCACAAAAAAAAGTAATTGCTGTGTCTTTTCAAGTACTGACTCAGTGTGGGAAATACAATCAAGTTCATATACAAAGATATTTTACAATAAATGCAAAGTATATTTGTGAAGGAACTTATCAATTAATGGGCGTATACACATAATACATATCCAGCACAAGACATATTAGACGCAGATTATCAATGGACGCATAATTATTAGTTTTTCTCAAAATCCACAAATTGAATATCAAACACACATTTTTGAATATAATCTCTTATAAAGTTATGTTTGATTTCAATATGCTTTGCCCTTAAATGAAGAATGTGTCTTAAACAAATTTATTGCAGTTGTGACAAGAGGTTGCCGAGACCAGTCAAATAATAAAATTACCAGTTCACAAACTAATTTGTAGTATAGAGAATGAACCGAATCATCTCTCAAAGATCCAAAACCAAAGATTCAATTAGATCAAGATAATTAGAAAGGGGGGTTTGTTTTTTATTAACAAGATTGACAAAAGTACGAGACTTAAAGTTGTAAACAAATCTAAAGAAGCAACCAATCCAAGGAAATTTATCGATCTTGAGTTTAATCCATCATTGATAACAAGGAATTCACTTAATTGCTAACCATGTTCTTGGCCTTAGATCACATCAAGAAGCCTTAACATGATCCAAGAATCATCTACTAGATAAGCATCTAGGATTTAGTTAACCAAGGTTAGATAAAGTAAGCACCATCCAAACATAAATTAACTTAAGATCCGGAATTTAACCAAGCTAAACATTCCATCAAAAAGTTTTGATATATTGTTTAGTCTTTGTGATCCTCTTTGAATACAAGATAATAAAGCTATTATCACATCAACATTTAAATCAAATTAAGCAATTCAATATAGATAAAAATCAAAAGAGGAAGAAGAGAAACTTGAATAACAATTAAGCAATATGAACAAGCGAAACAATATCTCCAAATTAAACATCAAGATGGTTAATCCTTTGGATTGATTATAAGAGCCTAGCCTTCCATGGATGGAAAGGAAGAACTCAGAAATAAAAGAACAAAAATAAAATTGTAAAGAGAATGGAGAAGAAAAGAAAGAAAACTCTCACAAATACTCAAACTTTCTTCAAACTTACTTAAAATTGAATCATCTATAATACAAAGAGATTGGCTTTATTTATACTAATCCTAGAAGCCAATTTGTAATTAAAAATAATCTGAATGCAAGTTGTAAAAACATGGAAATTTTCAAATATGGAAGCTTGGTGCAAGGTTGGTGGTTTGGTGCATGGTAGGTGGGTTGGTGTATGGTTGGTGGCTTCAAGTCAGCAACTCTACTCTGACTTCTAGCCTGCTGTTCATGCCCTAAATGAAGTATTTTGGCTTGGAGGTCTCATGAAAGTTGTAGACAATTGTCTCCTTAAACCTTTGGCATTAGTTTCATGCCATTTGGACTTTTACAACTCCAGATATGCCAAAAACACTGCACCTACCTCAAGTTAGGTTGGCAGAATGGGTTTCCAAATTCAAACCAACTTGTAGCTTCATAATCATGCCTAAAACGGCATCTATTGCCTAAATGGTCTTCAGTGAAGTTGGAGATATGGGTCTTATCTTTCCAATGGCCGAGTTTCAACTCAAAAGAAGGCCAATAGCCCACAATATGGTCCAATATGTGCACACTGCTTAGATTCCAGTGACAGCAAACCCACTCTGAATTTCAGGGCTATTTTGGACCCTAAGAAGTCTGATTTAGCACTTGAGTTCTCATGAAAGTTGTAGAACCTTGTCTTGGCTTTCCAAAGACACCAAGATCACCTCAAATGGATCACCGAGTCCCAAGTTATGGCCTAACCAAGGAGGAAAGGTAAAAAATGCATCAAAATCCAAGAATTATTCACAATTTACATTAAAGCCTAATGAGGCCCAACAACATTAAACTCAGCTAAAATACTAATATTGGGCACAATAAACATCTAATAAAGCTTAGTACAAAGCTTATATAAGTGTCTCAAATTGATTGATCAAGTTGTATTATCACAATAATCATCTAATAATTATTCCAATTGATGTTTGATCCAAAGAACTTAAGAGCAGCAACTAGATGTTGATATATATTCAACTTCAACAGTTGAAGCATAATTGTACTTTTTCTTTTGTTGGACCATGAGACTAAATTGCCTCCAATGTAGTGGCATCCTCCACTGGTGCTTTTTCTTTCAATTATGTCTCCAGAATAGCCTGCATCACAAAAGCCAACTAATATGTACTCATGAGATTTCTTAAACAACAGACCCATATTAGTAGTACCTTTCAAATATTTAAATATTCTTCTAACAATAGTTAGATGTGACTCATTAGGATCAGATTGAAAACGTGCATATAGACACACAATAAATATAATATAAGGTCTGGACGCAGTACAATTGACGAGGTTGTCGAGACCTGTCGAAATAATAAAATGTATCGGTTCACCAACTGATTTGTAAGTATAGAGAATGAACCGAATCGTCTCTCAAGGATCCAAAAATAAAGATTCAATCAAATCAAGATAATTAAAAATGGGGATTTTGATTATTTATAAAGAAAATACACTAGTTGAATTAAAGAAAAGTAATTAACAAATTAACCAATTGAAGGAAATTTACCGATCTTGAGTTTAATCCATCATTGATCACAAGGAACTCACTTAATTGCTAACCATGTTCTTGGCCTTAGATCACATCAAGAAGCCTCAACATGATCCAAGAATCCTCTACTAGATAAGCATCTAGGATTTAATTAACCAAGGTTAGATAAAGTAAGCATCATCCAAACATAAATTAACTTAAGATCAAGGATTTAACCAAGCTAAATAATCCATCTAAAAGCTTTGATATATTGTTTAGTCTTTGTGATCCTCTTTGAATACATGATAATAAAGCTATTATGACATCAACATCTAAATCAAATTAAGCAATTCAATCTAGATAAAAATCGAAAGAGTAAGAAGAGAAAATTGAATAACAATTAAGCAATATGAACAAGCGAAACAAGATCTCCAAATTAAACATCAAGATGGTTAATCCCTTGGATTGATTATAAGAGCCTAGCCTTCCATGGATGGGAAGGAAGAACTCAGAAAATAAAGAACAAAAGCGAAATTCTAAAGAGAAGGGAGAAGAAGAGAAAGAAAATTCTCACAAATACTCAAACTTACTTCAAATTTCATTGATGCTCAGTACAAGAGAGATTGAGTAAAATCCCTAAAAATTTCTATTTCCTGACTTAGTTAAATTATGAATATCTATGTATATTTTGTTACAGAAATTGGGATAGACTGAATTGTAGTAATTATTTTGTGATTCTGGCTGTACTGGAAAACTCAGTAGAACCCAAGGAAGAAATAGGTCAAATCTCAACTTTTAAATTTTCTCTAGCTAATGGGGGACCTACTGGTAAATTAATCTTTTCAACACCTATTGGGAAATTTTAGAAATCACCAAGGGTATTTTGGTCCTTTCACTTCCTCAGTGGTATTGGCAATTTACTGATTTTTCCATCTAAGTGAGGGCAAAATGGCCAATTCAACTTCCCCTCCCTCTTACTTAAGGGAACCGGCCAAGTTAGATGGCCTAGGGTCATTGATCAATCAATTTGAGACATTTATATTAGCTTTGTATTAGGCTTCATTAGATGTTTATTGTGCCCAATATTAGTATTTTAGATGAGTTTAATGTTGTTGGGCTTCATTGGGTTTTAATGTAAATGTTGGATAATTTTCGGATTTTGATGCATTTTGACCTTTCTTCCTTGGTTAGGCCATAACTTGGGACTCGGTGATCCAATTGAGGTGATCTTGGTGTCTTTGGAAAGCTAAGACAAGGATCTACAAGTTTCATGAAGAACTCAAGAGCTGGATCGAAATTCTAAGGGCCCAAAATAGCCTTGCAATACAGAGTGAGTTTGCTGTCACGGAACCATCTGGGCAGTATGCACATATTGGACTATATAGTGGGTTATAGACCTCCTCTTGGGCTGAAACTTTGTCATTTGAAAGATAAGACCCATATCTCCAACTTCACTGAAGACCATTTTGTCAATAGATGTCGTTTTAGGCATGATAATGAAGCTACAAGTTGGTCTGAATTTGGAAACACGTTCTTCCAACCTAACTTGAGGTAGGTGCAGTGTTTTTGGCATTTTTGGAGTTCTAAAAGTCCAAATGACATGATTCAAATTGGAGATTTTCAAGGAGACAACTGGCTACAACTTTGATGAAGACATCCAAGCCAAAATGCATCCTCTAGGTGATGAATTTGAAGCCAGAAGTCGGATAAGAGTTGTTGACTAAAAGCCACCAACCATACACCAACCCACCTACCATGCACCAACCCACCAACCATGCATCAAGCTTCCATTTTTGACAATTTTCATATTCTTATAGCTTGTATTCAGATTATGTACATGTACAAATTAGCTTCTAGGATTAGTATAAATAGACCCAACCTCTTTGTATTAGAAGCATTCAATTTGGAAGTAAGTTTCAAGAAAGTTTAAGTATTTGTGAGAGTTTTCTTTCTCTTCTTCTCCATTCTCTTTGCAATTTCGTTTTTGTTCTTTAAATTCTGAGTTCTTCCTTCCCATCTATGGAAGGCTAGGCTCTCATAATCAATCCAAGGGATTAGTCATCTTGTTGTTTAATTTGGAGATCTTGTTTTGCTTGTTCATATTGCTTAATTGTTATTCAAGTTTCTTTTCTTCCTCTTTTGATTTTTATCTAGATTAAATTGCTTAATTTGATTTAGATGTTGATGTGGTAATAACTTTATTATCATGTATTCAAAGAGGATCACAAAGATTAAACAATATATTAAAGCTTTTTGATAGATTGTTTAGCTTGGTTAAATTCTAGATCTTAAGTTAATCTATGTTGGATGGTGCTTACTTTATCTAACCTTGGTTAATCAAATCCTAGATGCTTATCTAGTAGAGAATTCTTGGATCATGTTAGGGCTTCTTGATGTGATCTAAGGCCAAGAACATGGTTAGCAATTAAGTGAATTCCTTGTGATCAATGATGAGTTAAACTCAAAATCGGTAAATTTCCTTGGATTGGTTGTTTCTTTAGATTTGTTTACAACTTTGAATCTCCTACTTTTATTAATATTGTTAATCAACAACAAAACCCCCCCTTTTCTAATTATCTTGATCTAATTAAATCTTTGTTTTTGGATCCTTGAGAGACGATTCGGTTCATTCTCTATACTACAAATTAGTTTGTGAACCGGTTATTTTATTTGATAGGTCTCGACAACCTCTTGTCAGTCATCTTCTTCAAAAATTGCAAGTTTCTTCATAGCCATATTTCTTCAAGGTTGCTTCAAGGGTTCAAGAGCCAAAAGTAAGCATTTTTACTCATCTTTTGGCTTAGCTTATTTGATGGTTATTAATCACTTTGATCTCTTCTTCAAGCCTATGGTTTTAGTTTCTTGAAAAGCTCATTTTCATCTTTAAGAATTTGTGAGTGTGGGTTAATTTGTGATATTGTATGGTGTTGATAGGATGTAAGTTTAAGATGTATGATTAAGCTTGAAAATAGGGATTCACATGTGTTTGATGATGGTTGTGTATAGATGCTTGTATTCAAAGATTTGGGTATATGAAAAGGAATGATATTGTTGGTATATTTTGATGGATTGGGGGACATGATACCAAAGGGAAAAAAATTAGGTTTTGGTTTCGGTTGGGCGTGGCACTATTGCTGCCTAGATTCTCGACCACGTCCGTGGCCACCACCACAGGCTGGCCGTGGTTGGCTCTGTTTTGCTTTTTTTTAGTGCATTTGTTTGTCAATTTAATACCAAATGATATGTTTGAGAACAATGATGGCTTAGTGCAATGTGGGGAAGTGTAACTAAGTAGATGTGATTGGAAAGATTTGAGATTTATGCTAGTGTGATTTTAAATCTTGGATGGGTGTAAATGTCATATTATTGTGATATTGTTATTTGAGCATGATATGAATACATTGCATATGCATAGTGAGACGGCCTAACCGGAAGGGGTTAGTGTACAAAATGTTGACTGGTTACCTAACCGGAAGGGGTTAGATGAAAGAAAAGGTGTGACATAATACATTGCATATGAATAGCGAGATGACCTAACCAGAAGGGGTTAGTGCACAAAAACGTTGAGAGTATACCTAACCAGAAGGGGTTAGATGGAAAGAAAAGGTGTGAAATGCATATGCATTCATAAACCCATTCTATATGTTGGATTGGTATTACTTGGTATGTTGAATTGTGTTTTATTCTTGCATTCTATTTACATGCATACTTTATATGCAAGTTATATTCACATTCATTGGGTAGTTGTTCTTACCTCCTCTTTCTCAGATTCGCAGGAGAACCCTGGACCCTCTACGGGTTAAGTACGGAGGATTCTGTTGTTTATTGTTGTTAGTGATAAATTTGTGTTTTGATGCTTGTATTTTGGTGGAGTTAAGCTCCGTTGTGTAATTATAACATGTTGTATAATATATGGTACTCTGATATACTTGTAACAGGAAAATTGATGAACTACTGTTGATGTTCACAGTTCTGCTAGTACTCTATAGTCGTGCTCAGTCAGGATAGTGTTTATTATACACTTGTATAAATTGCATACTCTGATATTATTTTGAATGAGATCGGAGATCTCCTGTATATATATATATATATATATATATATATACATATATATATAATGGGTAATTTGAAATGATTGTGTTGGAAGCTGCTATTTATTTTATGTCACTTGGGAACGTACGAGAAACAAAGGAAACTCTATCAAATTTCTATATAATGAAAAAAAAATATTTCATGTAAGACGTATAAGTTGGTAAATGGTGTAGTAAATAATAGGTCTTACAGATTGGCCCTATTTATACTAATCCTAGAGGCAACTTTACAATTGATAATAGCTGTAAACAACTGGAATGCAAGAAAAAATGGATGTTTGTCAATAATGGTGGCTTGATGCATGGTTGGTGGCTTCTCCTCACCAACTCTTCTCTGACTTCCAGCTTAACTTGCATGAACGAAACAACATATTTGGGCTTGGAAGTCTTCATAAGAGTTGTAGTTTTATGTCTCATCTTTCCAATGGCACCTGTTTCAGCTCAAAAGGACTTCTACAACTCAAGATGTTCTAAAAGCACTGTACCTACCTCAACTCACATTGGCAGAACGTGTTTCAAAATTCAAACCAACTTGTAGCTTCATAATCATACCAACAATGGCATCTATTGACAAAATGGCCTTCAATAAAGTTGGATCTATGCGTTTTATCTCTCCAACGGCATCAGTTTTAGCTCAAAAGGAGGGTTATAGCCCACGATATGGTCTAATATGTACACACTGCTTAGATTTCAATGATAGCAAGCCCACTCTGACTTTCAATCCTATTTTGGAATATTATAAATCTAACCCAACTCTTGAATGCTCATGAAACTTGTAGATCTTTATCTTAGCTTTCCACAAACACTAAGATCACCTCAAACAGATCACCGAAGCCCAAGTTATGGCCTAATCAATGAGGAAAGGTGAAAATGCATCAAAATACGAGAGTTAATCACAATTTGCATTAAAGCCCAATGAGGCCCAACAATATAAAACTCAACTAATATACTAATATTGGGCACAATAGACATCTAATAAAGCCAAGTATAAAGTTATAGTAAGTGTCCCAAAATTGATTGATCAACGATATAAGAGAGATCCAATCATACCTTTTGGTCAACCTTTTTATCATTATCGTCCAATTTCAGTGCGGACAATGGATGCATAGGTGTGCTCATCGTTTTGCAATCGTCCAACTTGAACTTCTTTAGGAGTTCCTTTGTGTATTTGGTTTGGTGAATATAAATTATGTCCAATGTTTTCTTTACTTGCAAATCCAGAAAGAATTTTAATTCTCCCATTAAGCTCATTTCAAGCTCTTTCTGCATCAACCTGGAAAAATCTTCATAGAGAGATTCATCAGTAGCTCCAAAAATAATATCATCAACATAAATTTGAACTATGATGAAATGTGAGTTTACATTTCTGCGAAAGAGAGTAATATCAACTTTTCCCCTAGAAAATCCATTTTCTATTAGGAAAGTACTTAATTTTTCATACCAAGCTCGAGAAGTTTGTTTTAATCCATACAGAGCCTTTTTTAGTTTAAAAACGTGCTCTGGATGGTTTTGATCCTCAAAACCAGGTGGTTGTATAACGTAAACTTCTTCATTGATTATGCCATTAAGAAAAGCACTTTTTACGTCCATTTGGTAGAGTCTCATACTATGATGAGCAACAAATGAAAGAAAATGTGTATGGCTTCTAATCTAGCTACTGATGCAAAAGTTTCAGTAAAATATATACCTTCTTGTTGTGAATAACCTTGGGCAACTAATCTTGTGTTGTTTCTCACAACTTACCATCTTCGTCATTTTGTTTCTGAACACCCACTTTTTGCCAATAATGGACTTGTCTTTGGGCTATTGGACCAACGTCCAAACATCATTTCTTGTGAACTAGTTAAATTCTTCTTGCATGGCTAGTATTTAGCCTTCATCCATAAGAGCTTCTTCAATTGTCTTTGGTTCCAACTCCGAGATGAATGCAACATCTGAATATTCCCTGAAAGTTGACCTCATTTGCACTTTGTCATTCGGATTACCAATTATTTGGTCTTCTGGATGATAAGTTTTGAAGTACTAGCTTCGTTGAACATTATCTCTTGTTGCATTATGTTCTTTCTCTTAATCGTCCAATGTTTCTTTGATTGCTGTGGATGGAACTTTGTCTTTGTCATTTAAGTTCAAATCTGCAAAAGACTTATCTAGCTCTGATAAATCTTTATCAGACTTTTTATCATTAAACTTAACATGGATGAACTCTTTCACAGTCAAGGTACGAGAGTTATAGACTCTATATGCCTTTGAAGTTTCAGAGTATCCTAAGAATATCCCATAATCAGCTTTAGCATCAAATTTACCTAAATAATCTTTAGTATTTAAAATAAAACATTGACAGCCAAAAAATGAAAGTAAGAAATGTTGGGTTTTCGTCCTTTCCACAATTCATAAGGAGTCTTTTTCAAAATAGGTCTAATATATATTCTGTTTTGAATGTAGCAAGCAGTGTTAACAGCTTCAACCCAAAAGTGTCTGGAGATTGAGTTGTCATTGAGCATGGTTCTTTCCATTTCCTGGAGAGACCGGTTTTTCCTCTCTACCACAACATTTTGCTATGGTGTTCTTGGGGTAGAGAAGTTGTGAAGAATACTACTTTCTTCACAAAATCGTTGGAAGCTTTCATTCTCAAACTCTCCTCTTACAAGGTTATGGTTATTTAGCTTTCAGATTAATCTCAAGCTTGCATGACTAAATTTCTTGTTCCATATCCATTGTTCTTCTTTTATAGACACTAGGCAAGATACATTCTGGTCTGATAGGTCTCCCAAATCAATTTTATAAAGATTGTTTGCCTCTTAGCTTAAAAGAGTATGGACCCATCAGATTTTTTGACTATACATTCTCCTTTGTTGAAGGAAACATCAAATCCACTATCACATAATTGGCTTATGCTTAGTAGATTATGTTTTAAACCTTCAACGAGAAGCACATTATCAATAGAAGGAAAAAGATTCTTACCAATCTTACCGATTCCTACTATTTTACCGTTCTGGTTTCCTCCGAATGTGACACAACCACCTGATCTTGGTCTAAACTTTTAAATCATAGACTTTTCTCCTGTCATGTGACGTGAGCAACCACTGTCCAAGTACCATGATTGGGGTTTTCTTCCTATTACTAAGCACATTTGTGTTGGATTTTGGGATCAAGAAATGCAGTGAAAAACATAACCAAATCCCAAACACAACCGAGGATCCATGCAAAAATCATAAAACGTGTTAGGGGATTTACCTCTAAGAAGACACGACTATCAATCACGAGCACAACAAACAAGCGGTGCCTCTACGGTATCCACACAAACGAAAAAAATATGGATTCTCTTCCACTCCGCAGTACTAGCAGCCGGGGGGGTGCTCCTTCACACTCACTATTTTTTGTCACTGGTGTTGTGTGCGGCTGTAGCAGCTATATATCATATATATAGCTAGGGCAGCGGTCATAAGAACATTGAAGAAACATTGAAGTGCCTGCTCATAATTTGACGTAGGTCACAATTATGTGCAGGCCCATCTACTCAGTTGGCCCATTTAGTCTAACTAAAAGTCCAAATAGTTATCTAGGAGCCCAAGTCATAATTGGATTCCTAATTAAATTCATCTCATGAATATTAAACCCCAATATCGGTCTATTCAAAGTGTGTGACCCTGTAGGTTCCCATTATGTTGACAGTAATGCTAAAATCCAATTTTAGCAATACAAACAGTGAGCGGAATCTAGTAATACATACTGCTACTCAAGTAATAGGAATGTCAGTGATTTGACATAACCTTTCCATGAACAATGTTACCGTGTAGTCTAGTCCCTTTGTCCAGATATCTAGATTGAACACAAGGCATGGAACAGTCATCCTTGTATAGTTCAATCTTTAGTTTCTTGATCTCCAAGTTAACATACTAAGAAAAATGAGATCAATATCTCATTGATTCATTCGAGCATGGCCATGCATTTTCAGTCTCACTCTATCAAGAGGCCTACAGATATCACTCCCGTTAAGTAGGAGGGACAAATCTTATCTAGATCACTCATATCCCACTACATGATTTGCAGTATGTCCAATAGTCATATTTATAATCTCCTTGTTACAGGAGATGTTTGACAGTATCAAGTCATACAACTCCTCATGTAGGGAACTACAGTGCCTTCAAGTTAAATGACCACATACACTATTGTCACTGTGAGAATCACTCATAACACTCACATAACGATCCATGCAGCGTTCTCATGGTGGTTCAATCCAATACGACATTACTCTAATGTATACCCATGTGAAGACTTGATAACTCATACCTATGACTCGTGAGATATGGTCATCAGTCTATGCATATACTAGTCTCAATGTATTACAGTTGTCCTAATTCATAATAATACTTGACTAGGGACATTTGAGAATAGTGTTCCGAAAGTAACCAATAGGATCTCACAATCAAGTCATGCACTTGATATCCTATGGCATTGTACTTACTATTCTAAGGACTTTATTATGGATATGTAAACAAAATAAATAACACAATAACTAAAATGCCTTATATATATATATATATATATATATAATGACAAGATAAAAAATACCCATAAGGGTCAGTATACAATTGACCTCTAGAGCATACATCAACAATCTACCACTTGCACTAGAGCCAGTCAGACACATATATAATGCCTAAAGACCTAGTGTGACCCTTATGCTTATGCTGAGCAAGAGGCTTTGTTAGTGGGTCAACGATGTTATCCTCTGTTGGTATTTTACATATCTTCACATCTCCTCTGTCGATAATCTCTCGAATGAGATGGAAGCGCCTAAGTATATGCTTGGATCGCTGGTGAGATCTAGGTTCCTTAGCTTCTGTAATGGCCCCATTGTTGTTACAAAAGAGGTCCATTGGGTCCACAATGCTTGGAACTACACCAAGTTTAGTGATGAACTTCTTGATCCAAACAGCCCCCTTTGTAGCACTGGAGGAAGCAATATACCCAGCCACTGTGGTAGAATTGGCTAGTGTCTCTTGCTTTGAACTTTTCCAGCTTATAGCCCCACCATTTAGGCAAAACACAAAACCTGATTACGATATGGAGTCATCTTTATTAGATTGGAATCTAGCATCGGTGTAACCCTTTACAACGAGCTCTTCCTCGTCTCCATATACCAAGAACGAATCCTTTGTCCTTCGTAAGTACTTAAGTATGTTCTTGGCAGCTATCTAGTGACTCTCACCGGAATCTGGCTGGTACCTACTCGTCATGCTCAAGGCATACGAGACATCTAGGCAAGTACACAACATGGCATACATGATAGATCCAATTGCAGATGCATATGGAATCTTTCTCATGCGCTTCCTCTCATCTTGATTGGAAGGGCATTGAGCCTTCAAAAGGCTTACACCATGCGACATAGGCAAAAACCCCTTTTTGGATTCTTGCATATTAAAATGTTTTAATACTTTGTCCATGTAAGTACTCTGACTTAAGCCAAGCAGTCTCCTTGATTTATCTCTATAGATCTTGATGCCTAACACATAGGTAGTTTCACCCGAGTCTTTCATGGAAAAGCACTTTCCTAGCCAAGTCATTACGGACTGCAAACTAGGGATGTCATTTCCAATGATTAGTATGTCACCTACATACAATCTGCAAGAGGAACAATCATGTTTATAGGTACCCAAATTTTCTTGGGTCCTTTCTTGTTAGCTCTTGAGGACTCATTATACCTCAATCTTTTTTTCTAAAAATATTTGGACATAATATGTCCTTTCTATTTACAATTGTTGCAAAAAGGTTTAGGTTTAGCAAAGGTAGATGGTTTTTGAAAACTATTTTTCTCAAAAGGTTGATACTCTAGTCCAATTTTATCTCGAGGGTCTCTGACGTATTTTAGTAGTGTGTTTAACTTTTCAGTACTACTTACAAATTTACTCAGATCTTCAGTAAGTTCCACTACTTCTTTTTGATGTTTTTCAACTTCAATAGATGTGTTGGACTCAGAGAAGGTTTTGTTTTTCAGAAAAATATTTTGTTTTCAGTTTCTCATAAACTGTTTGAAGGTCTTATTTTTCTAAAAACACATTTTCAAAATCCTTGGTGTGTTTTGAAAATTTTCTTTTCAGAGCTTTATATTCGACAGTGAGAATAGAAGAGTTATTTAACAATTCATCAAAAGCTTCTTGAAGATTAAAGTTAGAGTCATTTACCTCATCTTCATCTTTGTCTGAAGATGTACTCGCCATGAAGCATATTTCCTCTTCATCTTCACTTGATGAGAGATCCAAATCTTCCCAGGTTGTCATCAGTCCTCTTTTCTTCTTAGTGAAGAATTTCTTTTTCTACTTGTCCTTGTTTACGAAAGGTCATTCTGCTTTGATGTAACCTGGTTTCTTGTATTCATCACAGATAGGACTCTTATCCTTTATTTCATTTTTTCTTTTGGAGCTCTCCGTCCAAAGTGCTTTTGTCTCATTCCATACTTCTTAGTCCACATTGACTTTATCTTTTTAGAAATAAAACATAACTCATCATCATCAGAGGCATCTTCTCCAAATGAGTCAGCTTCATCTGAAGATTCTTCAACTTTAAGGGCCTTGGATGCACTTCCTTTGTGAGCTTTTAAGGCAATAGATTTGCATTTTCTTGAATTGTCCTCTTCTTGGAGTTCAAGCTCATGAACTTTAAGGGATCCAAGAAGTTCCACCATTGTGAGAAAAGCAAGATTCTTTGCTTCTTGAATGGCAATGACTTTAGGCCTCCATTCTCTAGAAAGAGTTCTCAGAATATTTCTTATATGGTCTTGGTTGTTGTACGTTCTCCCAAGAGATTGAAGACTATTGATAATAGTTTGGAAGCGTATAAACATTTGGTCTATCATCTCCTGCTCTCCCATCTTGAACAGTTCATACTGGTGAACCAACAGCTTATATTTGATTCCTTGACTTGAGTGGAACATTTGTGAGCCAAGGCTAGAGTGTCCCATATTTTCTTAGCTGTATCACATCTATGGACTTTGTCATGTTCTGATCGTGTGATAGCACACATCAGATAATGTTTTGCCTTAGCGTTTAGCAGGTACTTTGAACGTTGTCCCTCCATCCATTGTGGTCGAGGGAGTTCTTGTCCTTCGTCGTTGGTAGGCACACGATAGCCATTTTGGACTAAGTCACAAATGTCCATATTTTGTCCATCAACGAAAGCTACCATTCTTTTCTTCCAGTAGTCATAGTCATTTCCATTGAATAGAGGATGTCTATTCATGTCTTGTCCTTCATTTTCTATGAGGTTATGCTGGATCATTTTTTCTCTGCATTGTTAGATGCTCAACCCAAGAGGGTAAGCTCTGATACCAATTGAAATAAACAGATGAAACACAAGAAGGGGGTTAAATTGTGTTTCTTAACCATTTTGGAAAACTTTTCTTAAAACAATTCTTAGAATAAAATCTTCCCAAGATTGTAAGAGAAAATGGACGAAATAGAAACTCTTTATAGTTCGTTGGACACAAGGAGAGTTTTTCTAAAAATCTTTGGACGCAAGTTAAAGACTTATATTTTCAGATAAAATGAGTTGTTAAGAACAACAATGACAATCCCCGAATGTTAGTGAAAATTAAAGTAACACAAGGAGATGGAAGAAAAGCTTACACCAAGTATTTATATTGGTTCACTCTCACAACCTGAGAGCTACATCCAGTCCCTTCTACTTGAAAGAATTTCTCTTATCTTTCAAAAAGATTACAAGTATTCTTCAAACCACCTCTTCAGGCTTACAACCAAATATTCTAAACCTCTTTAAGTTCTACCAACAAGTATTCTTTTCTACACAAGCCTCTTCAGGCTTACAACCAGAGTAATAAAGAGAGTGTTTGAAACACTTGAGGATAACTCACCCTATGTGAGGATAAACAATAAGCTCAAGTAAAAACTCTATACAAGAGGATAAAAAGTATTTGTAAAGCAGAATAAATCTTTTCGCTTTGTATGTTTTTCTTTTCACATTTTGTACTTCACTACTTGATCCTTCAAAGACTTTGAGTATTTATAGGCTTGTGAGGTTGTACTAGTCTTCATAAGTTTCTTTGTCCAACGACAATATTTATTACCATTCTGAGTAGCATTAAATGCACAATGTTAATAACATGTTAATCTTCTTTTGAAAAGTGGGTTTGGTTATCAACGTTGTAGGAACTTTGATATCTTTGTTCTAACTCTTCTGAAGGAGCAGAAAGTTCCTCTTTGATGGTCCTTGTAGTTGTTAGTTATGTCAGCTCCAGCATACTTCGTTGATTTCAAAAGTCACGTACTTTGTCAGAGATCATATCAACAATTAATGCACTTTGTCTTGCTTGTTTTTGAATTGCTTTGGACGAATGCTTTTGAGGAAGGAACAACAGAGACAATACAATGGATGATCCAATAAAATATAATAAACAGTTCATATTGTATTGGATGTTTGTTGATTGTGCTAGTTACATTACGCATCCACCAATTATGTTGGTTGCATCACGCATCCATCTACGAGGTTGCCAAGGTGCATTGCATGTCCATCTGCTATGAGGCTAGTAAAGGGAAGAAGGTTGGAACTTGGGGTAGGGGTGATGAGGTCTGCCACCATCTTGGGGGGAAAAGGTTCAGAAGGTTTGGGTTGGGTCTTAGCCACTTTGGGCTTTCAAAATTGAAAGTTGAATTTGAAACCTAGCCCCACCCACACTCACGTGACTTACCACTAGTCACCAGTTCACTACAAATCTCAATTTCTTTTTTCAAAAAAATAACTCGATGAATCAACCTGCCCTGCCTCGTCATAACCCGCGGGATATGCAAGGCGGGTTAAAAATCAAGAACCAACCCCTTTTTTAATGGGTTAAATGGGTTGACTCGTCGGGTTTAACCCATTTTTCCATCTAGTCACAAATGTGGAGGACAACCATGTTAGTTTAATATTTTATCCCTACCTCTCACAATAATCAAGAACCAACCCCTTTTTTAACGAGTTGGGTTGACTCGTCAGGTTTAACCTGTTTTGCCATCTAGTCACAAATGTGGAGGACAACCATGTTAGTTTAATATTTTATCCCTACCTCTCACAGTAATTCTACATAGATGGTTTTCCAATCTATAACTATATGACCAATGAAAACATCTCCATCAATTGGAATTCGAAGTTGGTTCCCAACATCTTCTAATGTCACTATGCATTCTCCACATGGGAAAATGAAATGTGTGTCTCTAGTCTCCATCTTCACCCCAATGTAATAATTATTAAAACATGGCCTAAACCAGCTTTACTTATCAATTGTCGAACAAATGCATGCGATAGAGGTCCCCAGACAATGTGTCTATTGCCACTCCTATTTAACTATTTTTTGTTTAATTTCTCTAAAATATCATTTTCCCCATTCTTAGTCAAACTAATTATTTTTTTCACTATTAATTTTATCTAAATTTCTTACTATTAATTTAATGATTAATTTGTTTTTAAAAATTATCAAAATATCGTAACTTCATGTTGTAACATCCACTCTTAGTCAAAATTAGATTATGTGTTATGCATATTTATTTGACATAAGCTTATATGTATATTGAGGAAATATATAATATTTGTTTATATGTTTCCTTTAATTTATAGGTGAAAAAGAAAACTTCTAGAAAATTTTCTAAACAAAACTAGTTAGAACGAAACAAGATCTTTTTCACATTGAACTAGATTCAAATTAGATTCTTTTCACAAAACTAGATGCTTTTTACATTAGTCAATTTAGTAAACTTATTAAGTGTTAGTTTTCTATTGGTTAGTAATTAATGAACTGGTTAGTTGCTAAATTTATATTGGTTAGTAATTAATGAACTTGCTAGGTGTTAGTTTTTTCTTGGTTAGTAATTAATGAGCTTGTTAGGTGTTAGTTTCCTATTGGTTAGTTAAGATTACAAGTAATGATTAGATTAGTGTTAAAAACTTATTGGTTGGTATTTAATGATAGTAAAAGTCTTAGAATCCTATTAGTTAGCATTTACTGATAGTAAAAGTGTTAAGATTCTATTGGTTAGCAATTAGTAAGCTTCTTGAAATGTTATTTTTCTATTGGTTGATTCTAAGTAATGATTAGTTATAAACTAGCCAATAGAAACTAGACAAGTCTAGGATAAATGTTGGTTTCTAATTCGCTAGTTAAAGATATGTAAGTGACTAAGCCTAACACTTGTCCAATTCTAAGTAATTCTAGTAAAATAAGCATAATAATAATTGAAATAACCAAGTGAAACACAAAAAGAAGGGTTGAATTGTGTATCTTAAATTTTTTGGAAAAACTTTTCTTAAAACAATTCTTTTAAAGCATACTTAACTGAATTGTAAAAGAATGGATGAACTGCAAACTCTTTATAGTCCGATGGACACAGAGTGTTTTCTAAAATATTGGATGCAAGTTGAAAAATTTATCTTTCCAGGAAAGATCAGTTAAGAATAACAATATCAATCCCCAGATTAGTAGATAAAAATATAACATTGAGAGGGAAGAAAATCTTACACCAGATGTTTATACTGGTTCACTCTCTTAACCCGAGAGCTACGTCCAGTCCCTTATACTTGAAGGATTTTTCCACTAAACTTTCCAAAGTTTATAAGTATTCTTCTCAACGCCTCTTCAGGCTACAACAAGTATTCTGAAACCTCTTCAGGTTCTTAATCAACAAGTATTCTTTTATACACAGTCTCTTTAGGCTTAACAATAAATAGAAAAAGGTGTTTTACAAACACTTGAGTTTAACTCACAACAAGTGAGGATAAATAATTATGCTCAAGTAAAACTCTACTACAAGAGTAAGATGAAGAAATAGTAACACAGAGTGAAGCTTTGATTATTTTCTCATGTTCTGTTGAAGTTCTTGATCACCTTATCTTCTTCAAAGACTTTTGTATTTATAGGCAGTGAGCAATTAAAATAGTCTTCATAAGCTTCTTCGTTCAACAGAAATATTTATTACCGTTCTGAGTAGGCATTAAATGCATAATGCTGATAACATGTTGATCTTCTTCTGAAAATTGGCTTTGGTTATCAACAATAGCGAGGAATAAGATATCTTAGTTCTGACTCTTCTGAACACGCAGAAAGTTCCTTATTTGCTAGTCTTTGTAGTTGTCAGGAGTATCAGCTCCAGCGTAGATAGTTGATTTCTCAAAAGTCACATTTGTCAGAGATCCTATAAGTAATTAATGCACTTTGTTTTTCTTGTCTTTTAAATGCTTTGGACAAAGCTGTTTTAAAGAGAAAACAACAGAGACAATAACATAATAATATATAAGTAAGATGTATTGGACGCACATTGATTAAAAGAGATGTTGTCTTTATCAAAGCTTGTCTTTCTTCCAAACGAATTTGTCATTTAGATTTTAAAAGATGTGACTTCGTAGACGAATACACAGTATAAGACCTATTGTTTATTATATTATTTACCAACCATAAGTCTTACGTGGAATATATAATTATAGAAAATTTTGGCAGCGTGCCCTTTGTTTCTCGAACATTACCACACGTTATAAACATAAGCAGCGGATTTCCAACAATCATTTCAAACCAACCAGAGTACATATATTATACATATACACATACATAGATATTATCAAGAGATCTCAGATCTTAACCAAAATTTTATCAGAGTACGCAATGTTATACAAGTGTAATCTAAACACTATCCTGACTGAGCGCACTAAACATATACAAAACTGAGTACATCAATAATAGCATTCAGTTCCCTGTCATATCTACATCAGAATAATATAATACACATCCTATTATAATTACATCGCGGAGCTTAACTCCATCAAAATACAAATCTCAAAACAAAACAACAGAATCCTCCGTACTTAACCCACAGAGGGTCCGGGGTGTTCCTGCGAATCTGAGAAAGAGGTGGTGAGAACAACTTCCCAGTGAATATGAATAACTTGCAGATAAAGTATGCATGTAAGTAGAGAGCAAGGATAACACAATTCACTATATACAAGTATCACCAAACAATCAATGCACATGATGTTCACACCTTGTGTCAGACCTATTAGTTACTATGTTATTTACCAACCATAAGTCTTACGTGGAGTATAGAAATATAGAAAATTCGGCAGCGTTTCCTTGGTTTCTCGAACATTACCACAAACTACAACATAAGCAGCGGATTTCCAACAACCATTTCAAACCAACCAGAGTACATATAATATATATATGTATATACACATACACATAAATCAACAAGAGATCTCAGATCTCAACCAAAATATTATCAGAGTACGAAATGTTATACAAGTGTAATCTAAACACTATCCTGACTGAGCACACTAAACATATACAGAACCGAGTACATCAATAGTAGTATTCAGTTCCCTGTCATATCTACATCAAAATAATACACATCCTGTTATAGTTACATCACGGAGATTAACTCCACCAAAATATGGATCTCAAAATAAAGCACGGAATCCTCCGTACTTAACCCGTAGAGGGTCCGGGGTGTTCCTGCGAATCTGAGAAAGAGGTGGTGAGAACAACTTCCCAGTGAATATGAATAACTTGCAGATAAAGTATAAATGTAAGTAGAGAGCAAGTATAACACAATTCACAATATGTCAAGTAACACCAACCAACCAATGCAATGAATGAATGCACATGATGTTCACACCTTTTATTCACACTTTTTCTTTCTCCACTCCTCTTGTTGTGCACTAACCCCTTTCGGTTAGGCCCTCGCGATATGCATATGCAATGTGTTATGCCAATTCTGTTTCCTTCTAGCTAATAAGCTAGGCACCCCTCTGTCTTGTACACTAACCCCTTTCGGTTAGGCCACCTCGCAATGCAATGCAAATAAGTATGCCAGTTCATTTCCATCAGCTAGGCACCCCTCTGTCTTGTACACTAACCCTTTCCGGTTAGGCCATCTCGCTATCCAATGCAATGTTCTCATATTCATATCATGCTCATTCATAATATCATAATAACATCACATATAATCAATTCAAGCATATACAACACATAACCATCATGCTCAAATGAGTGGTACGGTTGATATACTCAAGCACTCAAAACACTCAAGCAAAACAATCAACTTTTAGACATGGGTGTTCTTGATTCTTAGATATGAAGATGAGTTTCTCAAGAAACTAATACCATAGGATTGAAGAAGAGATCATAGTGATTGACAAGAGGTTGTCGAGACCTATCCAATAAAATAACCGGTTCACAAACTAATTTGTAGTATAGAGAATGAACCGAATCGTCTCTCAAGGATCCAAAAACAAAGATTTAATTAGATCAAGATAATTTAGAAAAGGGGGGGTTTGTTGTTGATTAACAAAATTAATAAAAGTAGGAGATTCAAAGTTGTAAACAAATCTAAAGAAACAACCAATCCAAGGAAATTTACCGATCTTGAGTTTAACTCATCATTGATCACAAGGAATTCACTTAATTGCTAACCATGTTCTTGGCCTTAGATCACATCAAGAAGCCCTAACATGATCCAAGAATTCTTTACTAGATAAGCATCTAGGATTTGATTAACCAAGGTTAGATAAAGTAAGCACCATCCAACATAGATTAACTTAAGATCTAGAATTTAACCAAGCTAAACAATCTATCAAAAAGCTTTAATATATTGTTTAATCTTTATGATCCTCTTTGAATACATGATAATGAAGCTATTACCACATCAACATCTAAATCAAATTAAGCAATTTAATCTAGATAAAAATCAAAAGAGGAAGAAGAAAAACTTGAATAACAATTAAGCAATATGAACAAGCAAAACAAGATCTCCAAATTAAACAACAAGATGGCTAATCCCTTGGATTGATTATGAGAGCCTAGCCTTCCATGGATGGGAAGGAAGAACTCAGAATTTAAAGAACAAAAACGAAATTGCAAAGAGAATGGAGAAGAAGAGAAAGAAAACTCTCACAAATACTTAAACTTTCTTGAAACTTACTTCCAAATTGAATGCCTTCAATACAAAGAGGTTGGGTCTATTTATACTAATCCTAGAAGCCAATTTGTACATGTACATAATCTGAATACAAGCTATAAGAATATGAAAATTGTCAAAAATGGAAGCTTGATGCATGGTTGGTGGGTTGGTGCATGGTAGGTGGGTTGGTGTATGGTTGGTGGCTTTTAGTCAACAACTCTTATCCGACTTCTGGCTTCAAATTCATCACCTAGACGGTGCATTTGGGCTTGGACGTCTCATCAAAGTTGTAGCCAGTTGTCTCCTTGAAAATCTCCAATTTGAATCATGTCATTTGGACTTTTAGAACTCCAGAAATGCCAAAAACACTGCACCTACCTCAAGTTAGGTTGGAAGAACATGTTTCCAAATTCAGACCAACTTTTAGCTTCAGAAGCATGCCTAAAACAACATCTATTGACAAAATGGTCTTCAGTGAAGTTGGAGATATGGGTCTTATCTTTCAAGTGACCAAGTTTCAACCCAAGAGGAGGCCTATAACCCACTATATAGTCCAATATGTGCATACTGCCTAGATGGTTCCGTGACAGCAAACTCACTCTGTATTGCAAGTCTATTTTGGGCCCTTAGAAGTCCGATCCAGCTCTTGAGTTCTTCATGAAACTTGTAGATCCTTATCTTAGCTTTGCAAAGACACCAAGATCACCTCAATTGGATCACCGAGTCCCAAGTTATAGTCTAACCAAGGAAGAAAGGTCAAAATGCATCAAAATCCAAAAATTATTCACAATTTGCATTAAAGCCCAATGAAGTCCAACAACATTAAACTCATCTAAAGTACTAATATTGGGCACAATAAACATCTAATAATGCCTAATACAAAGCTAACATAAGTGTCTCAAATTGATTCATCAAATTCCCCCACACTTAAGCTTTTGCACTCCTAGGCAAAACACATAAGAACAAAACTAAAGAAAAACAAGAAACATCATATTATTAAACTAAAAACATAAAAACTAATTATACCTAATTTAATCCATTTTCGTAGGAAAACACGATGGCACTTAGCATGTGCCACAAGCCTTTAAACCCCTAGGTGTCCCTAGTGGACGAGTTATATTCTCGTGAGGGTTTACCAGAATGATACCCACAAACATGTAATATTTTATTTAATCAATTCAACTAATTTTTAAATACAAGCATTGTATCAAATATAAACCATAATTAATAAGTCAAGTATGCTTAACAATGAATAGTTGAATCAAATCAATTGAGAATAAAGTATAACATAATCATGCTTTAATCAGAAATAGGCATGTTCAAATTGAGTAAAATTCTTCACAAGTGACACTCAAATCACACAAGGTGTTTAGGTTAACTGTTACGCTCAACTCAGTCAAATTATGAAAGTATTTTACCATAGGCTTGCATATACATCAATTCTCCACTACTTAGATCAAATAAATTGCAAAAATCAAGAGGTCTTTCAAAAAGGTTGTAATGGAACTTATAAGGTGAAGGAAGGGAACAATATGGATAATAGCAGGTTAAAACCAAAGAGAATAAAAGAGCATTGAGGAGTAACTCAAGTAGAAAGAATAAAATTTTTACCCAAAACCATAAAATGCTCATTCTCTTCACACATTCCTTCCTTTTTCTATTCTTTTTTTTTTGTTTTTGTTTTTCTTTTTTTTTTGTATCAAGCATTTCGTATCAGCACACCAATTCCCCCACACTTAAATCATTGCAAGCAAAAGAACTTCTCCAATAAGAAAATCAATGCTCTCCCATTCCCTAAGGTAAGATAAAACATGGTTTTTCACTCCAAGCTTGTAATGAGTTAAGAACAAAGAATAGGCAAATAGGCTCAGAGGGAGTTAATATTTAGATAAATGCAAGGTAGCTTTATTTGGCCAAAGCAGCTAAGTCAAGAAAAAATGCCTCTGTCATTTTCATGCAACATACAGACCAATGTAATCTCAAATCGATTCAATGCAAGTTCTAGAAAATAAATTCATAATTGACATCACTCATGAAAGAAAATAACCAAGTGTAAGTATCAAACTTGGAAAAGCCCAAAACTCACAAAGGTATGGAACATTCACTCAATTCAACCATGTCTTCTTCCTAATATCCACAATCATATACACATGTATATCATGAAAATGATTCAACTATAAACTGTTTTGCATACTTTTATCATCGATTAAGCTCAGATTCAGCACATGCTTGTATCAAAATCAATTGAAAAGATCAAAATTGTGTGTGTGTGTGTTTTTTTTAATATATATACAAGAACAAAGATGATTTAAGACCTATTATGAAATGCAAGTTAAGATGCGTCTCAAGAGCAAAACTACTCCTTACTCTGCCATCATACATCTAAAAAGTTAGTAACAATAAAGATTAGCTTTTTTTTTATAACTAAACTATGTACATGGTAATGTCAACTATCCCTCCCCCAACTAATTAAAGACATTGTCCCCAATGTCAAAATAAAGATAGGTGGAGTGTAGAAGGTCTTACCAGAAAACTGCAAATCGGGCCTGAAATAAGAAAAATTACAAAAAACTAAAACCATAAGAGAAAACAAAAATTCACAAAGACAAAGTCAAATCAAGTTTTTGCTTTTTCTTTCTTTCTTGCGTTGTTCCCAATTCGGTGGAGCCATTGCTTTGGATCACGTTGTGGTACAAATACATTGAGTTGATCGAGCAATTGTTCAGAGTTGCGCAGCTACAAGACTTTGACGTGTCGCTTGTGAGATGAACCTTTTTCTACAAGATGATCAAGAAAACAAAACAAACTGTCATAAAAACCATTAACATTTAATATACCTATGGGTTTTTGGTGAAAGTTCTGCTGTGACCAGGATGTAATTTGAAAGAGTTCTTCCAAAGTTTCAAAACCACCAGGTAGGGCAATAAAGGCATCAGCATTTGCTATCATAATGTTCATGCGTTGGTGCATGCAAAATACCATTACTTCATCCCCTAATGTTTTTCCAATGCGCTTGCTGGTAGATAAAGGACTGGGAATGACACCAAGGACATTGCCACCTCCTAAATGTGCAGCAGTTGCTACACAACCCATTAACCCAAGACTACCTCCTCCATAAACTAAATGGATTTCTCTCTCAGCTAGCACTCGACCAAGATGGTGTGCAATATTTACAAACTCTTTATCTTTCCCAGGATTAGATCCACAAAAGACACAAACACTCTTGATCCGACGAACTGAAGTGACTTCCATTTTCTCTTTTTTTTTTTTGTACTCTCACCTTATCAATGATTTGAAGAGAGCAAAGTGCATTATTTAAAGAATCAAAACTCAAATGTAATAATTACACCTATAAAGGAGGGGTAGAACCGTGTGTCAGGTAAGTTTGAAAAGAAGCAAAATAATAATAGCTATATGACAAGGATAAAAGACTAATCTATATGTGTCAGAAGAAGTTTGAAAATACGCAATGCATATTTCAAAAAAACACGGCTAATTTTTTTTTTCTTTTGAATTTTTTTTTAAAAAAATTTCTTTTGAAATTTTTTTTTAATAAAGAAGAAGAAAAAGGAAAAATAAAAAAATACTTACAGGAGGTGTGATTATGGCTCACATTTTCCTCTGGTTTTACGTCCAGTAACGGCTTGAATGCTCTTTATGGGCCGATGGACGACTTCCCATCCAATTTTCTTAAAAATTGGCAAACAAGGTCTTTTTGAGTCAGATTCCCAAGACTATAACGCTTATTTTCATCTTGGAATATTGGCCATAAATCGAGAAGTACTCTCTGCACATCTCCACTAGGATGCGTCTCAAGAGTCAATAGAATGTTATCTAAAGACTCCTTACTCATGCCATCCTTAATGAAGTCAATTTTATCAAGTCGATTTATAGACGCCATTCCAATTGATCTACATTTTGTGTTACAGGTCCATCTTGTACATTTATAACAGACCCGTAACCTTTTTGCTCTTCTCTTTTTTGCATATGAACTTTTGCCTAGCCTTGGCATATATGAAACAAGAGCATCAGAAAATTCCCCTGTGAGTCGGACCTTTGCTTCGATCAACCAGCGTATATCCGCAGGGATGCCTTTGTGCATAAGCATCCTTAATCTCTCAAACCTTGCACAATAAATTTTAGTTAAAGCATTTTGAGGGAGAGAAGGCAATTGCTTGCGGAGGTTAACAAGCTGATTATCCATTTCAAAAGAAAGAAGAAAGAGAAAAAAAATGAGTAAAATTATATACAGATTTCAGTATTTGTGGGTAACTGAAGGGACTGAAAAAGATTTTCACGGAGTACCGTTATCCGCCATTTAACCGGTGAAAAATCATCTGTCAAAGAAAAACAAACAAAATAAAGACAGAAAAATCAAACTTTGATAGATTTTCTCATTTGGCACCGTTTTTTCTGTCTCGATTCCTGTGACAACAAATAAGTCAAAGTTAGAAAGAGGAAAGAGTTAGAAAACTTGGGATGCCGCCCAAGAAGCGCTACTTTTAATGTCCTTAGCCAGCGTGATTGAAGATTTTGCACGAGCGATGGGTCCTCCCCAATAATGATTCAATCTCTGGCAATTGACATTAATCGTGGCTTTTTTTTTCTCTTTTTTTTTTGTTTTTGTTTTTTTTTTTCAACACAGTAGTGATCAATCATGGTAGAGGGCATCCTGCAGTTGAACTTCCTCCACGAGGTTCTCTTGAGCTCCTTCATAAAAAATTTTGAGGCGATGACCATTAACTTTGAACACTTTGTTGGTGGCTTCACTCTTAATTTCTATTGCACCATGAGGAAAGACATTAATAACAATGATGGGACCAAGCCACCTAGAACGAAGCTTACCGGGCATAAGTTTGAGGCGAGAGTTGTAGAGAAGAACTTTTTGACCAATGGTGAACTCCTTTCGTACCAACATCTTATCATGAAGGAGTTTGGTCTTCTCTTTGTAGATCCGGGAGTTCTCATATGCCTCTAATCGAAGCTCCTCAAGTTCCTGAAGTTGGAGCTTTCTTTGAGATCCGGCTTGACTCAAGTCAAGGTTACACTGTTTCACCGCCCAATAGGATTTATGCTCAATTTCCATCGGAAGGTGGCACGCTTTCCCAAAGACAATCCGGTACGGGGACATCCCTATCGGTGTCTTGTAAGCAGTTCGGTAAGCCCACAGAGCATCCTCAAGTCTCAGGCTCCAGTCCTTCCTATTAGGTTGGACTGTCTTCTCAAGTATGTGCTTGATCTCTCGATTTGAGACTTCGGCCTGCCCGTTTGTCTGGGGGTGATAAGGTGTAGAAACCCTGTGCAAGACACTGTACTTTCTCATCAAAGCCTCTATTCTCCAGTTACAAAAGTGTGAACCCTGATCACTGATAATGCCCCTCGGGATTCCAAACCTGCAGAAAATCTGTGATCTAACAAAGTCCACAACAACTTTGGAATCATCAGTCCGAGTGGCTTTTGCCTCCATCCATTTAGATACATAATCAACAGCCAACAAAATATAAATAAAACCAAAGGAAACAAGGAAAGGGCCCATGAAATCAATATCCCAAATATCAAAGATCTCACAAGACAGCATAGGCTGCTGAGGCATCTCATTCCTGTGTGAAATTGTCCATGTTCTCTGGCACTGTTCACAAGACTTACAAAACAGATATGCATCATGAAATAGGGTAGGCCAATACAATCCAGAGTCCAAAACCTTCCTAGCTATGCGTTGGGAGCCAAAGTGCCCACCACATGCAAATGTATGACAAAAGCTAAGAATAGAATGAAACTCATGATCAGAGACACATCTTCTAATAATCTGGTCACTACAAAGCTTCCACAGATAAGGATCATCCCATACATAGTACTTGGACTCACTTTTCAATTTATCAGATTGAGCTCTAGTAAAATATGCAGGAAAAACACCAGCAACCAAAAAATTAACCATATCTGCAAACCAAGGGGAGGTGTTCTTACCTTGCAGCTGCAGAAGCTGCTCATCTGGGAAGGAGTCCTGTACAGGGAAGGGATCTGAAGCCCTTTCAATGCGGCTCAAGTGATCTGCCACTAGATTTTCTGCTCCACTCTTGTCACGGATCTCTATATGAAACTCTTGGAGCAGTAGCATCCACCTTATTAGTCGAGGCTTTGCCTCTGGCTTCTTCAAAAGAAACTTAAGTGTTGCATGATCAGTAAACACAACAACCTTAGAGCCAAGCAAATATGATCTAAACTTATCCAAAGCAAAAACAATGGCTAAAACCTCTTTTTCAGTTGTGGTATAGTTGGCCTGAGCAGCATCCAGAGTTCTGGAAGCATAGTATATCACATGAGAAGCTCTCCCCACTCTCTGTGCCAAGACTGCTTGATATGATCCAAGTTGGATGCATATTGTTTTTACGGATCGTCCTTGAGTTGATTTCTTGTTAAAAGGAATTTAAAGGAGAGATGAACATTAACATGAACAGTACAAGAAAACAGTACCGTGAATAGTGTACGAACAGTACCGTGAACAGTGCAAAATAGTTAAAAAAGGAAAAGATGGAAAGAATAAGTGAACAGTGCCACGGTACAGTAGCGTGAGTGTACCATCTTGAGTGTTTCTTCTTCTAGAATGGGCTTGAGTGAGAAAAAGTAATTGACTTCTTTATCCAAATCCTTCGTAGCCTTCTTAGCTCTTGACCTTGTCATCGGGCCTCTAAGTCCTCGTAGTGCATCTTTGGGCCTTGGGCCCGTTGGGCTTCCACTTGAGCTTCCTTGGCCTCCATCACTGCTCCTACTGCATAGTTAGAAGCATCACACATTAACTCAAATGGCAATGTCCAGTCAGGTGGCTGGATGATAGGGGTACTAGTCAAGGCCTACTTCAAGTGGTTGAAAGCTGCCTTGCACTTGTCATCAAAATTGAACTCCACATCTTTCTGCAGTAACTGGGAAAGTGGAAGAGCAATCTTGCTGAAGTCGGCAATGAAGTGCCTGTAGAAACCTGCATGACCAAGAAAAGAACGCACTTGCCGCACGCATGCGGGGTAAGACAGACAAGTAATTACATCAATCTTGGCAGGATCTACCTCAATGCCCTTACTGGATACTACATGGCCTAAAACTATACCCTGTTCTACCATAAAATGGCATTTCTCAAAATTTAGCACAAGGTTAGTCTCAATGCATCTATGCAGCACCCTAGATAAGCTAGCTAAACATGAATCAAAAGATGAACCATAGACAATGAAGTCATCCATAAACACCTCCATGCACTCCTCTAAGAAATCAGAAAATATGCTCACCATGCACCGTTGGAAGGTACCAGGGGCATTGCAGAGGCCGAAGGGCATCCGTCTGTAAGCAAAGGTGCCGAAGGGACATGTAAATGTGGTCTTCTCTTGATCCTCTGGTGCAATGTGGATCTGGAAGTATCCAGTGTAGCCATCCAAAAAGCAATAATGGGACTTGCGAGCTAATCGTTCCAACATTT
Source organism: Styphnolobium japonicum (assembly GCA_023212625.1). Classification (NCBI taxonomy): domain Eukaryota; kingdom Viridiplantae; phylum Streptophyta; class Magnoliopsida; order Fabales; family Fabaceae; genus Styphnolobium; species Styphnolobium japonicum. Next base: position 5,889,021 of record JALBWW010000010.1, read on the forward strand.
GATCAATGAACGGAAGGGGGTAATGATCCTTCCGAGTGGCTTGGTTGAGGCGTCTGTAATCAATGCAAACTCTCCAACTATTCTGCACTCGGGTTGGAATGAGCTCATTCTTCTGGTTGGCCACAACAGTCACTCCGGATTTCTTTGGAACTACTTGCACCGGCTTACCCACTTCTTTGTCGAGAGATGGGATAGATAATGCCAATGCGGTAGCTTGGTCACCTTTTTTCACCACATCTAGGATGAGAGGATTCGATCTCCTCGGGGTTGTCTCACCGGTTTAGTTTCCTCCTCAAGTAATATCCTGTGCATGCATGTGGAGGGGTTAATACCAGGAATGTCTGCAAGCGTCCAACCAATTGCCCTTTTGTGTTGCTTCAAAACTTCCAATAATTTGGTTTCTTGCTCAGGTTGGAGGTGTTTGGCCACTATCACCGGGAGCTTCTCATCCTCCTCCAAGAATGCATACTTCAAATGCTCGGGCAGGGGCTTAAGTTCAATGGAGGGTGGTTCTTTGGGTGATGGTACTAGTTTTGGAACCGAAACTAAATCGGCTAAATTCTCGGCCAGCTTGCACTGTACACAAAGTCGTGCACAATCTTGCAAAACAACATCATATCCTATGGAATCAAAAGAATCACACTTAGCAGCAGGATGAATGACAACATCACTAATAACAGCATCATTGCCATTAATAACAGAAACAGAGTCATCAATGTCAACAGCACATGATAAGTATGTAGAAATCTCAGCACAGGCTGCACACATCAGTGTATCCTACAATTTCAGGAAACTCTGCCAACATATCAGCATGCATATCATCAACCAGTAAATCAATGACATCAAAATGAAAAACAGAATGATCCTCTAAAGGGTATTTCATGGCATAAAAAATGTTAAATTGAATGATATCATCACCAAATTCCATGGAAAGGGTTCCAGCATGCACATCAATCTTAGTTTTAGCAGTTTTCAAAAATGGCCTACCTAAGATCAATGGGGGTGGGGAAGAGGCAGATTCATCTTACATATTCAACACATAAAAATCAGCTGGGAATATTAAATTATTTACCCGAACCAACGTCTTCCAACACTCCTGCAGTTGAGCGATTAGGCTTCGGTTTGCTAACTGAATGACAATGCCGGTGGATTTTAGCTCTCCCATATGCAAGGAAGTGTAAACTGACTTTGGCATTACATTGATGGAGGCTCCCAAGTCTAGCAAGGCATGAGTGAACTGTTGGTTCCCTATGGTGCAAGGGATGGTAAAAGTGCCTGGATCCTTGCATTTGGGAGGCAGGTTGGGCTGAATCAAAGCAGAGACATTTCTCCCCATACTCACTTTTTCAGTGCCCTTTAGCTTTCTCTTATGGGTGCACATCTCTTTCAAGAACTTGGCATACTTGGGGATTTGTTTAATTGCCTCCAAGAGAGGTATATTCACCTCAACCTTCTGAAAAGTCTCCATAATTTCCTTATCCAAGTTAGTTTCAACCATATGCCTCGACTGTATCATTCGGTTTGGAAAAGGAAGAGGAATGTTGCAAGCTGATTTTTGTGGATGTTCACTTTTTTGCTTTACTGAATTTTCTGTCAACTGCTGGTTTGATCTGACTTTCTGCTTGGATGTTGCAGGATCATTTGTTGCTGAATCTGCTACAGCATCTTGTTTTTCTGGGTCAATGGTAGAATCTGGAATTATCTGCTGCCGCCTTTGGTCCATTGATTTGCTTACCACTGCGTAAAGCTATAGCACTAACATTGCCTCTAGGGTTTGGAGTGGTTTGAGAGGGTAATTGGCCAGAACCCTGTGACTTTAATTCATGAATTGATGTGGCAAGTTGACCAATTTGAGTCTCCAAGTTTTGAATGGTGGTTTCAGTTCTCTGTTGAAACTGGATGTTATTGGTGGCCAACTGTTTCACCAAATCCTCCAATGAGGGCTCAGATTTTGTGGCTACAGGACCTTCTTCTTTGGAATGGTGGTCTACTTGGTCCAAGATGTGGTGGCCCGATTTGTCCTTGCTTGTTGCTGGAATGGTGGTTTATCTTTGGTTTGGTGGTGGCGATTTGATGCATTCCCATATCTCAGATTGGGATGGTCCCTCCAGCCAGGGTTGTAAGTGTTGGAGAATGGATCATATTTCTGTTGTTGCTGCTGATGGAATTGTGGCTTCCCAGGAAATATACCAGCTGCAGCCACAGATTGGTCTTGAAACTCATAATCATCTTGCAATGTGGGGCACGCATCTGTGGGATGAGAGGAACTAGAACATATGCTACAAACTCTTGCAGGGGTTTGCACACGTGGTTCGTGTTGTCCTATTGCCACCTGTCTAACAAAAGAAGTGAGCTCATCCAATCTATGTTCCACCCTTTGTTGATCAGCATGTGAAGAGGTATTAACTTCATTGACTACTCTGGTTGCAGCACCCATTCGAGTACCAAATTGCTGAGAATTTGCTGCCATGTTTGCAATTAAGTTTCTGGCAGCAGCTGGAGTTTTATTTACCAATGCTCCACCACTTCCAGCATCAATCATACTCCTTTCCATTGGCATCAATCCTTCATAGAAGTATTGGATCAGCAGTTGATCACTAATTTGATGGTGTGGGCAGCTTGAGCACAATTTCTTGAATCTCTCCCAATACTCATGGAGAGTTTCACCACTGATTTGCCTTATACCACAAATATCTTTCCTTATTGCAGTAGTTCTTGATGCAGGAAAGAACTTCTCCAGAAATAATCTTTTCATGTCATTCCAAGAAGTGATGGCAGCAGGTTGTAAGTAATACAACCAATCCTTAGCAGCACCATCCAAAGAGAAAGGAAAGGCCCTTAGCTTGATGTGATCTTCAGCTATTCCATGAGGTTTCATGGTGGAGCGGACAACATGGAACTCCTTCAAATGCTTATGTGGATCTTCACCGCAAGACCATGAAACTTGGGCGACAAGTGTATCAATCCGCATTTCAACTCAAAATCAACATTAAGTTCGTGGATATTGAATGCACAAAGGTTGATAATTCACATCAAAGTGCGACCAATTCCTTAAGGGTCCTATTGTTATAGTCACCATAGTAAAATCAACGGACTCGATTAATCGGAATCTGAAGTACTAATGACACTCAACAGATTAAAAGAGTCAACAAGATTAGGTGCAATGTCAAGTTCAAGTCCAATTCCAGAAGTAATTCTATTAGCTCTATGAATGCTACTACCAGTCCTATGAATTCTATGAAGTGTATGAAATGTTCTATCAATTTCAGGATCAAATGAATGCAAGGTACCAGGATCAGATCTAGTCATACAGCATGCAGTTCATAAGAAGGTATTAGAAAAGCAATAACAACTAAAACACTAAAAATTCCTAAAACAAATACTCCAAAAAATTAAACAAAAATAAAAAACAATATCAAATGAATTTTAAAAATTATGGAACCACCACAGGATAAAATCTACACACAAATGCTATCCAACAAAATAATAACAAATCTTAAAAAATCGAAAAAGTGGTCTAAACGATGGAATTTGGCAAAACTAAGGATGCCCGAACAGAGATGCCAAAATTTTCCATTTGTGTACCAAAATTCAGATCAATCAGAGATGCCCGAACCGAAATTCTTGACACAATGCCCTTTATCCAATTTCAGCCGAATCCCACTTGAAAAAGCTTCAAAAACAAAACAAACACATTTGTTAGAGTTAGATGGGATCTTGAAATGATCAAATAGTTGCCTTGGATCCCCGGCAATGGCGCCAAATTTGACAAGAGGTTGTCGAGACCTATCAAATAAAATAACCGGTTCACAAACTAATTTGTAGTATAGAGAATGAACCGAATCGTCTCTCAAGGATCAAAAAACAAATATTTAATTAGATCAAGATAACTTAGAAAAAGGGGGGGTTTTGTTGTTGATTAACAAAATTAATAAAAGTAGGAGATTCAAAGTTGTAAACAAATCTAAAGAAACAACCAATCCAAGGAAATTTACCGATTTTGAGTTTAACTCATCATTGATCACAAGGAATTCACTTAATTGCTAACCATGTTCTTGGCCTTAGATCACATCAAGAAGCCCTAACATGATCCAAGAATTCTTTACTAGATAAGCATCTAGGATTTGATTAACCAAGGTTAGATAAAGTAAGCACCATCCAACATAGATTAACTTAAGATCTAGAATTTAACCAAGCTAAACAATCTATCAAAAAGCTTTAATATATTGTTTAATCTTTATGGTCCTCTTTGAATACATGATAATGAAGCTATTACCACATCAACATCTAAATCAAATTAAGCAATTTAATCTAGATAAAAATCAAAAGAGGAAGAAGAAAAACTTGAATAACAATTAAGCAATATGAACAAGCAAAACAAGATCTCCAAATTAAACAACAAGATGGCTAATCCCTTGGATTGATTATGAGAGTCTAGCCTTCCATGGATGGGAAGGAAGAACTCAGAATTTAAAGGACAAAAACGAAATTGCAAAGAGAATGGAGAAGAAGAGAAAGAAAACTCTCACAAATACTTAAACTTTCTTGAAACTTACTTCCAAATTGAATGCCTTCAATACAAAGAGGTTGGGTCTATTTATACTAATCCTAGAAGCCAATTTGTACATGTACATAATCTGAATACAAGCTATAAGAATATGAAAATTGTCAAAAATGGAAGCTTGATGCATGGTTGGTGGGTTGGTGCATGGTAGGTGGGTTGGTGTATGGTTGGTGGCTTTTAGTCAACAACTCTTATCCGACTTCGGGCTTCAAATTCATCACCTAGACGGTGCATTTTGGCTTGGATGTCTTCATCAAAGTTGTAGCCAGTTGTCTCCTTGAAAATCTCCAATTTGGCTTGGATGTCATTTGGACTTTTAGAACTCCAGAAATGCCAAAAACACTGCACCTACCTCAAGTTAGGTTGGAAGAACGTGTTTCCACATTCAGACCAACTTGTAGCTTCAGAAGCATGCCTAAAACGACATCTATTGACAAAATGGTCTTCAGTGAAGTTGGCGATATGGGTCTTATCTTTCAAGTGACCAAGTTTCAACCCAAGAGGAGGCCTATAACCCACTATATAGTCCAATATGTGCATACTGCCCAGATGGTTCCGTGACAGCAAACTCACTCTATATTGCAAGGCTATTTTGGGCCCTTAGAAGTCCGATCCAGCTCTTGAGTTCTTCATGAAACATGTAGATCCTTATCTTAGCTTTCCAAAGACACCAAGGTCACCTCAATTGGATCACCGAGTCCCAAGTTATAGCCTAACCAAGGAAGAAAGGTCAAAATGCATCAAAATCCGAAAATTATTCACAATTTGCATTAAAGCCCAATGAAGTCCAACAACATTAAACTCATCTAAAGTACTAATATCGGGCACAATAAACATCTAATAATGCCTAATACAAAGCTAACATAAGTGTCTCAAATTGAATCATCAGTGATCAATAATCATCAAATAACCTAAGCCAAAAGGTGTATAAAAATACTTACTTTGGACCCTTGAACCTTGGAGCAAGCTTTGGATATGGAGAACTTAGCAATTTGGAGAAGATGAGCCCTTTGGCTTTCCCTAGGCTGGCCGGTCCCCTTAAGCAAGAGGGAGGGGAGGTTGAAATGTCTATCTTGCCCCTTACTTAAAGGAAGAATCACTAATTTGCCACTGAGGTGTAAAAAGACTAAAATACCCTTGTGATTTCTGAGAATTCCCAATAGGTCCTGAAGAAAATTAAATTTACCAGTTGGTCCTAACCTAGCCAGAGTAAATTTAAGAGTTAGATTTCACCTATTTCTTCCATAGCTTCTACCAAGTTCACCGGTATAGCCAGAATCTCGAATTAATCATTCTAACTCAATCTATCACCATTTCTGTAACAGAACATACAACTCATTCAAAGAATTTAACTAAGTCATCTCATATGAAATTTAGGGATGTTACACCTTGTATTCACAATTTTTCTTTCTCCACTCCTCTTGTTGTGCACAAACCCCTTTCGGTTAGGCCCTCGCAATATGCATATGTAATGTGTTATGCCAATTCCGTTTCCTTCTAGCTCATAAGCTAGGCACCCCTCATTCTTGTACACTAACCCCTTTCGATTAGGCTACCTCACAATGCAATGCAAATAAGTATGCCATTTCATTTCCATCTACCTCATCAGCTAGGCACCCTTCATTCTTGTACACTAACCCCTTCCGGTTAGGCCATCTTGCTATGCAATGCAATGTTCTCATATTCATATCATGCTCATTCATAATATCATAATGACATCACATGTAACCAATTCAATCATATACAATACAACACATAACCATCATGCTCAATTCTATCAAGCATTCTTACTTAGCTACACATCTCATCATAGTATTAAGTCATCCTTAATCCTAAACATAGTATATGGTATCAACACCCTAGACATATGCACCACAACCACACAAACAGAGTCAACCACGGCCAGGGTGTGGTGGTAACCACGGCCACGGTTCAGAAAATAGAAACCCAACAATTAGAAACAGAGACAACCACGGCCTGCCCCTGGTTGGGACCACGCCCGTGGTCTGGACCACGGCCAGGGTGTGGTGGCAACCACACCCATGGTCTGATTTCCGCACACAACATTATATTTTTCCAGAGATAACCATGGCCAGCCCGTGGTGGTGGCCACGACCGTGGTTGGCCACGAGACACCAAAATTCCATTTCCAGAGAGAACCACGGCCAGGCCGTGGTGGTGACCACGCCCGTGGTTTGGAATCTGGGCAGGAATAGTGCCACGCCCAACTTCAAATCAAAACCCTAAGTTCCCTATGGGATCATGTCCTCAAATCCATCAAAATACACTAACCATATCATTCACTTTCATATACCTAAATCCTTAAAAACATGTAACAAAACACATCAACCTTAAGCATAGGTGAAAACCCTATATTTAAGCTTATTCCTACATCATACACTTTCACTCTAAGAACATCATACAATAGCACAAGTAAATCCACACTCACCTTAAAATGCTCTAAACTTGATTCCAAGATGGGATTGGTAGTCAAGGCAACCTTCCCTACAACTTCCTTCAAAACACTCAACCAAAACAACCAACTTTTAGACATGGGTGTTCTTGATTCTTAGAGATAAAAATGAGTTTCTCAAGAAACTAATACCATAGGGTTGAAGAAGAGATCATAGTGATCAATAACCATCACATAACCTAAGCCAAAAGATGAGTAAAAATACTTACTTTTGGACCTTGAACCTTGGAGCAAGCTTTGGCTATGGAGAACTTAGAAATTTGGAGAAGATGAGCCCTTTGGCTCACCCTAGGCTGGCCTGTCCACTTAAGCAAGAGGGAGGGGGTGTGAATTGTCCATTTTGCCCCTCACTCAAAGGAAGAATCACAAATTTGCCACTGAGGGTGTAAAAAGACTAAAATACCCTTGTGATTTCTAAGAATTCCCAATAGGTCCTGAAGAAAATTTAATTTACCAGTAGGTCCTAACTTAGCCAGAGTAAATATAAGAGTTTAGATTTCGCCTATTTCTTCCTTAGGTTCTACCGAGTTCACCGGTATAGCCAAAATCTCAAATTAATTATTCTAACTCAGTCTATCACCATTTCTGTAACAAAACATACAACTCATTCAAAGAATTTAACTAAGTCATAACATATGAAATTTAGGGATGTTACACACAGCTTATTTGTTCTCTTCAGTTTAATATCATTTTGTTATCTTCAAAACATTTTAGGGGTCTAATTACTTTGAACAGACATTGGTTCCAATATTAGTTTCTTGAAAACGACTTTAGTTCCAACAATCTCCCTTTTTTTTATGATGAAAAACAATATTAAATTTGATTTGAACAAATACAAATATTAGTTCAAAAACAAGAAATCTCCCCCTAAGAACATGTTGTATACGAGTATATTGGACGCATGTGACTTAGGGAAAAAAATTTATTAGTTTTGTTCAAAAAGGATTTCTACCTATTTTTGGACGAAATGAAATGTTTGAGATTAAAACGTATCAGAGTAATAAGACTAATTGAACAAGGCAGAACAAGATTGTTTGTCCAAAAGTTTTTCCAATTGCATAGTAATGAATTATATTAGTAATATCAGAGTAAAACTTGTTTAACAGTATCAGAGCAACCTACTTATACGAGTCATAGCAAAATGATTAGATAAACAGAGTAACAATGTAATTTTGCTATTAGAATAACATTAGATTTATCATTAGCAAGTTCAAAACAAGTTATAACTGATTGAAATACTAATAACAAGCAATACAGTAAGAATAGATATATGCAAAGAATAACATCAATTCTTATTCCCATTTCATGTATAAGTGTATACAAATCAAATTTTATTTCCTAATTCTTCCCCTTTTGTCATCAGACAAAAAGTGAAGTAACACATCATAGTTAGTAAAAGATGAAGGAAACAAATAAAAAAATTCATAAATTTTTTTTTAAAAGAAATTGTTGAAAGAGAAAAGATTATTGAGAAGGAGGCGGAGGAGGAGGGCCATGTGGGAAGTAGAGCTTGAGAAGGCCTTCAAACTCCTTGTACACATTTTGCATTTCATCTCTGATTAGTCGGCGAACATCAGGATGAACATCATAAGCAGGTGCAAGTTGAAGGGTACTCTTAGTTGAGGGTTCCACGACGGTAGAGTGAACAACAATAGAATGCTCAGTATGGGGGAATATAGATAAAGGAGCACGTTCCTCTTCTTGGACTTCTTCTTCTGCTTGGACAGTAGCTTCAGCTTCTAGTTGATCAATGTTTACTTCATCCACAGAGAGCATATTCGGATCCTAGGGAAGAGGATCTTGATAGTGATCGAAGAGATGTTCCCAAGGATATGGTTTTGTCAATTTGAACGAGGGGAACCAATCTTCAACTTCAGTTGGATCAAAAAGCAACACACTATTGTAACACCCCTAAATTTCATATGTTATGACTTAGCTAAATTCTTTGAACATGTTGTATTTTCTGTTACAGAAATTGTGATAGATTGAGTTAGAGTAATTGTTTTGAGATTCTGGCTATACTGGGGAACTCAGTGGAACCTAAGGAAGGAATAAATGAAATCTAAACTCTTATATTTTCTCTGGCTAAGATAGGACCTACTGGTAAATTAATTTTCTTTAGGAACTATTGGGAATTTTTAGAAATCACAAGGGTATTTTAGTCTTTTTACATCCTCAGTGGCAATTTTGTGATTCTTCCTCTAAGTGAGGGGCAAAATAGACAATTCACTTCCCCTCCCTCTTGAAATAAGGAACCGCTCAGCACTAGAGGCCACAAGGTCTCCATCTTCTCCAAAATATTGCTAAGTCTCCATAGCCAAAGCTTACTTCAAGGTTCAAGGTCCAAAAGTAAGCATTTTTATTCATCTTTTGGCTTAGGTTATTGGATGGTTATTGATCACTATGACCTCTTCTTCAATCCTATGATATTAGTTTCTTGAGAAACTCATTTTCATCTCTAAGAATCAAGAACACCCATTTCTAAAGTTGGTCGTTTTGATTGAGTGTTTTGAAGGAAGTTGAAGGGAAGGTTGCCTTGACTACCAATCCCATCTTGGGATCAAGTTTGGAGCACTCTAAGGTGAGTGTGGGTTAACTTGTGATATTGTATGATGTTCTTAGAGTGTAAGTGTAAGATGTATCATTAAGCTTGAATCTAGGGTTTTCACCTATGCTTGAGGTTGGATGTGTTTTATTACAAGTTGTTAAGGATTCGGGTAAAGGGAAAAGGGATGATATGGTTGGTGTATTTTGATAGATTTAAGGACATGATCCCAAAGGAGAAACTTAGGTTTTTGGATTGTAGTTGGGCGTGGCACTATTGCTGCCCATATTCCAAACCACGGCCGTGGCCTCCACCACGGCCTGACCGTGGTTGTCTCTGGAAAGATGGTTCGTGTATGAAATTCCAGACCATGGGCGTGGCCCCCACCACAGGCTGGCCGTGGTTGGCTCTGGAATTAGGGTTTGTGCTCTAACACCAGACCACACCCGTGGTTGTCTCTGTTTCCATTTTGTTGAGTTTCTGTTTTCCTAAACTGTGGCCGTGGTTAGCACTACACCCTGGCCGTGGTTGACTCTGTTTGTGTTATTGTGGTGCATATGTCTAGTGTCTTGATACCATATGCTATGTTTAGGATTAAGGATGACCTAGTACTATGATGAAATGTGTAACTAAGTGAGAATGTTTGATAGAATTGAGCATAATGGTTGTGTGTTGTATACACTTGAATTGATTACATGTGATGTTATTCTGATATTATGAATTGAGCATGATATGAATATGAGAACATTGCATTGCATAGCGAGATGGCCTAACCGGAAGGGGTTAGCGTACAAAACATGAGGGGTGCCTAGCTTACAGAGCTAGAAGGAAACGGAATGGCATAAAACATTGCATATGCATATTGCGAGGGCCTAACTGAAAGGGGTTAGTGCACAACAAAAGGAGTGGAGAAAGAAAAAGTGTGAATAAAAGGTGTGAACATCATGTGCATTCATTCATTGCATATGTTGGTTGGTGTTACTTGTTATATATTGAATTGTGTTATACTTGCTCTCTACTTACATGCGTACTTTATCTGCAAGTTTATTCACATTCATTGGGAAGTTGTTCTCACCACCTCTTTCTCATATTCGCAGGAACACTCCAGACCCTCTACTGGTTAAGTACGGAGGATTCTGTTGCTTGTCACTTTTAGTGATAGATTATATTTTGAGACTTATATTTTGGTGGAGTTAAGCTCCGTGATGTAACAATAATAGGATGTGTATTATATTACTCTGATGTAGATATGACAGGGAACTGGATACGACTATTGATGTTCTCAATTCTGTAAATATTTAGTGTGCTCAGTTAGGATAACATGTTGATCTCCTTCTGAAAAAGTGGCTTTGGTTATCAACAATAGTGAAGAATAAGATATCTTAATTCTGACTCTTCTGAACACCAGAAAGTCCCTCATTTGCTAGTCTTTGTAGTTGTTAGGAGTGTCAACTCCAACGTATATAGTTGATTTCTCAAAAGTCACATTTGTCAGAGATCCTATCAGCAATTAATGCACTTTGTTTTGCTTGTCTTTTAAATGCTTTGGACGAAGCTGTTTTAAAGAGAAAACAACAGAGACAAAACACGCAGTGGACGATCCAATAACATAATAATATATAAGTAAGATGTATTGGACGCACATTGATTAAAAGAGATTTTGTCTTTATCAAAGCTTTGTCTTTCGTCCAAACGAATTTGTCATTTAGATTTTAAAAGATGTAACTTCGTAGACAAATACACAACTTATTTGTTCTCGTCAATTTAATATCCTTTTGTTATCTTCAAAACATTTTAGGGGTCTAATTACTTTGAACAGACATTGGTTCCAATATTTGTTTCTTGAAAATTCTTTGGTTACAAAATCATTAGATTAGAATTTCTAGAAATACACTAGTTCAATTGTAATTGGTCAGAAACTCATGTAAGCATGATAATCATTAGAAATCCACTAGTCCCCTTTTAACTGGTTAGAAACTTAATAGGTGGACAATGACATAAGCATGGTGGCATAAGCATACATTGGTAAGCAAGTAAACTAACTAGAGTTAACCTAACCTAAGTTAAATATTAATTAGGGTTTAAACTCTTGCCTAGCCTATAAATAGGCCTACCCATCCCATATGCTAGCTACATTCAAAGAGTGAGAGTAATCTTCTACTAGAGTCCTGAGAAAGAAAAAGAGAGAAACCAAAAAGAGTAAGGAAATTCTACCAAAATCAAAAGAAAAGAAAGGAAGAAATTATCTAGTCATCATCAAACTTAGAAGCTTGAATGAAGATGTAGGTGTGACAACAATTCTTTTACTATTTTCTTACTAGAAATTCTCTTTTCTACACCTTTTTCTTTATGAAAAACTCATGGCTATAGTTATGTGTTTTTACACTAGTAACTTCTAATAGATTGGTTTTAGCTTCTAAATAGAATAGTTAATATTAGATTCTTAGATATGTAGAAACAAATCTAAAACAAGTCTCTCTCATAAGAAAAAGCCCTAGATCAACTTCACTTTGTTTGTTTAAACTCTCGATCATATAATGAATAAATGGTATTTCCATGTTTTAAAAGGTATAGATATGTTGTTTTGGCATCTAGATAATTTAGAGTTATAATTCTCCCATATGTGTTTTGTTTTGATTATGTTGTTTAGGTTATGGTAGTTTCTCATGGAACCAAATGTTAAAGGGCTTAAAAAAATTATCTAAGACTTTGAATACAAATTTAAGTAAGAAGTTTAATGTTAACTTTTTATGAATTATAAATTTGGACCTTGGACATGAAACTATGATACTTATGCTTGATTTATGGACCTTGAACTTGGACTATGAACTTTGGACATTATACTTGGACTATGTGTAACACCCTCAGTTGGGTGTCACATTTTTAAAAAAATTTTTAAACAGTTTCTTAATAGATTTACTGAATATTTTATTATAAAGTTCTTTCTATATCTAGTAATGTAATATGAACAGATAAGAAACATCAACTAATATCACATAGATTTTATTTATTTAAGTTTATTTTTACACAAGTTATCTATATACATATAATTTTCACATAATATATTCTACAACTATATATATACCATTTTACACTATTTATAAACATATATATACAATACAGACATCTTCCCTCGTCTACATCGGTGGGTCATCATAAATGAACCCGTTATGATGTGAGGGTCTTGGAGTTGAGGTCCTATGGGCACGGCGCCACCTTGGGGTTCGCGCGGAAGAGACGGTTGATCTCTCGCGAGGTGTTTGGCGGGTCGTGGCATTCCAGATGTCACTAAATGGCATATGCAGCTTAACATAAATGGAAAGAGAAAACATTGTTACTAGGTTTCCATCATAGGTCCTTCGCAAAGAAATAGTAAGTTCACCCACATAGGTGACTCTAGCAACTCGACATGCCAAGCATCTGGCCCTTCGTGGAAATCGATGATAATGAATTCGAAGAAATCATTTATCAACATCTTTAAAACATACAGAAAAATACAAGTTTCACCCAAAAACGGGGTGAGATTCTCAATATCATCATAAATACCAATAAAACTGTATAAAAACAACATATATCAATTAAAGTCAATATCTACATATAAAATCATATTTAATCAAATATAATGACATACCAACCTTAGTGTCCAAATAGATAATGCAAGTATGACAACTGATCATGCAGATGCACACAAATGACTCCTACTCCATGTAGCTAAAACACAAGTCGGAAAGAGTGATTGGGAGTACATGTTCCGTATCAGTTAGTGATATGATCCAAGTCGGATGCATATTGTTTTTACGGATCGTCCTTGAGTTGATTTCTTGTTAAAAAGAATTAAAGGCGATATGAATAGTAACGTGAACAGTGCACAAATGTAGCATGAACGGTGCCTCGGAACAGTGCCGTTAATAGTGACAATGTACAGTAGAGTGAACAATAAAAAGATGGAAAAAGATAAGGGATGGTAAGAAGAAGACGCCACACTCTTGGGGGAGTGATAAGTCAAGCGAAGATTCGCCACAAAGGTAAGGAAACCTTTGATAAGAATCAAGATGGTTCACCCAAGAACCCTGATCAATCAATTTGAGACACTTATGTTAGTTTTGTATTAAGCTTTATTAGATGTTTATTGTATCCAATATTAGTATTTTAGATAAGTTTAATTCATTGGGCTTTAATGCAAATTGTGAATAATTTTTGGATTTTGATGCATTTTGACCTTTCTTCCTTGGTTAGGCCATAACTTGGGACTCGGTGATCCATTTGACGTGATCTTTGTATCTTTGGAAAGCTAAGACAAGGCTCTACAAGTTTCATGAAGAACTCAAGAGCTGGATTGGAATTCTAAGGTTCCAAAATATCCCTGCAATGTAGAGTGGGTTTGCTGTCATGGAAATCTAGGCAGTGTGCACATATTGGACTACATAGTGAGCTATAGGCCTCCTCTTGGGCTGAAACTTGGCCATTGGAAAGATAAGACCCATATCTCCAACTTCACTGAAGACCATTTAGTCAATAGATGTCGTTTTAGGCATGATTATGAAGTTACAAATTGGTTTGAATTTGGAAACACGTTCTACCAACCTAACTTGAGGTAGGTGCAGTGTTTTTGGCATATTTGGAGTTCTAAAAGTCCAAATGGCATGATTCCAATTGCAAAATTTCAAGGAGACAACTGGCTATAACTTTTATGAAGACCTCCAAGCCAAAATGCACCGTCTAGGTCATGAAAATCAAGCTAGAAGTCGGATCAGAGTTGCTGACTAAAAGCCACCAACGATACACCAACCCACCTATCATGCCCCAACCCACCAACCATCCATCAAGCTTCCATATTTGACAATTTCCATGTTTTTACAGCTTGTGTTCAGATTATGTACATGTACAAATTGGCTTCTAGGATTAGTATAAATAGAGCCAATCTCTTTGTATTATCATCATTCAATTTTAAGTAAGTTTGAAGAAAATTTGAGTATTTGTGAGAGTTTTCTTTCTCTTCTTCTCCATTCTCTTTACAATTTCATTTTTGTTCTTTTATTTCTGAGTTCTTCCTTCCCATCCATGGAAGGGTAGGCTCTCATAATCAATCCAAGGGATTAGCCATCTTGATGTTTAATTTGGAGATCTTGTTTCACTTGTTCATATTGCTTAATTGTTTTTCAAGTTTCTCTTCTTCCTCTTTTGATTTTTATCTAGATTAAATTGCTGAATTTGATTTGGATGTTGATGTGATAATAGCTTTATTATCATGTATTCAAAGAGGATCACAAAGACTAAACAATATATTAAAGCTTTTTGATAGATTGTTTAGCTTGGTTAAATTCTAGATCTTAAGTTAATCTATGTTGGATGGTGCTTACTTTATCTAACCTTGGTTAATCAAATCCTAGATGCTTATCTAGTAGAGAATTCTTGGATCATGTTAAGGCTTCTTGATGTGATCTAAGGCCAAGAACATGGTTAGCAATTAAGTGAATTTCTTGTGATCAATGATGAGTTAAACTCAAAATCGGTGAATTTCCTTGGATTGGTTGTTTCTTTAGATTTGTTTACAACTTTAAGTCTCATACTTTTATTAATCTTGTTAATCAACAACAAAACCCCCCCTTTTTCTAATTATCTAGATCTAATTAAATCTTTGTTTTTGGATCCTTGAGAGACGATTCGGTTCATTCTCTATACTACAAATTAGTTTGTGAACCGGTTATTTTTATTATTTGATAGGTCTCGACAACCTCTTGTCAAATTTGGCGCCGTTGCCGGAGATCCAAGGCAACTATTTGATCATTTCAAGACCCCATCTAACTCTAACAAATGTGTTTGTTTTGTTTTTGAAGTTTTTTCAAGTAGAATTCGGCTGAAATTGGGTAAAGGGCATTGTGTCAAGAATTTCGGTTCGGTAAAGTATCTCTGATTGACCTGAATTTTGGTATACTAATGAAAAATATTATTCTGAGAATGGTTCACTATATTTAGTGAAGTCACCCTTATTTTAGCCAAATTCCATTGTTTAGACCACTTTTTCAATTTTTTAAGATTTTTTATTATTTTGTTGGATAGCATTTTTGTGTAGATTTTACCCTATGGTGGTTCCATAATTTTTAAAATTCATTTGATAATTTTTTTATTTTTGTTTAATTTTTTGGAATATTTGTTTTAGGAATTTTTAGTGTTTTAGTTGTTATTGCTTTTCTAATACCTTCTTATGAACTACATGCTGTATAACTAGATTTGATCCTGGTACCTTGCATTCATTTGATCCTGAAATTGATAGAACATTTCATACACATCATAGAATTCATAGGACTGGTAGTAGCATTCATAGAGCTAATAGAATTACTTCTAGAATTGGGCTTGAACTTGACATTGCACCTAATCTTGTTGACTCTTTTAATCCTGTTGAGTCTGCTTTTGTTAGTACTTCAGTGTCTGATACACTTGCTGCCCAAGTTTCATGGTCTTGCAGGTGAAGATCCACATAAGCATTTGAAGGAGTTCCATGTTGTCTGCTCCACCATGAAACCTCATGGAATAGCTAAAGATCACATCAAGCTAAGGGCCTTTCCTTTCTCCTTGGATGGTGCTGCTAAGGATTGGTTGTATTACTTACAACCTGCTGCCATCACTTCTTGGAATAACATGAAAAGACTGTTTCTGGAGAAGTTATTTCCTGCATCAAGAACTGCTGCAATAAGGAAAGATATTTGTGGCATAAGGCAAATTAGTGGTGAAACTCTCCAAGAGTATTGGGAGAGATTCAAGAAATTGTGCTCCAGCTGCCCACACCATCAAATTAGTGATCAACTGCTGATCCAATACTTCTATGAAGGATTGATGCCAATGGAAAGGAGTATGATTGATGCTGCATGTGGTGGAGCATTGGTAGATAAAACTCCAGCTACTGCTAGAAACTTAATTGCAAACATGACAACAAACTCTCAGCAATTTGGTACTCGAATGGGTGCTGCAACCAGAGTAGTCAATGAAGTTAATACCTCTTCACATGCTGATCACCAAAAGGTGGAACATAGATTGGATGAGCTCACTTCTTTGGTCAGACAGATGGCAATGGGACAACACGAACCACCTGTGCAAACCCCTGCAAGAGTTTGTAGCATATGTTCTAGTTCCTCTCATCCTATAGATTCGTGCCCCACATTGCAAGATGATTCTGAGTTTCAAGACCAATCTGTGGCTGCAGCTGGTATATTTCCTGGGAAGCCACTGTTCCATCAGCAGCAACAACAAAAATATGATCCATTCTCCAATACTTACAACCCTGGATGGAGGGACCATCCCAATGTGAGATATAGGAATGCATCAAATCAGCAGCCACCAAACCAGTATAGACCACCATTCCAGCAGCAAGCAAGGACAAATCAATTTCAGCCACATGCTGGACCATGTAAACCACCATTCTAGCAGCAAGGACCTGTAGCCACGAAATCTGAGCCCTCATTGGAGAATTTGGTGAAACAGTTGGCCATCAATAACATCCAGTTTCAACAGAGAACTGAAACCACCATTCAGAACTTGGAGACTCAAATTGGTCAACTTGCCACATCTATTCATGAATTAAAGTCACAGGGTTCTGGCCAATTACCCTCTCAAACCACTCCAAACCCTAGAGGCAATGTTAGTGCTATAGCTTTACGAAATGGTAAGTAAATCAATGGACCAGTGCAGCAGATAATTCCAAATTCTACCATTGATTTTGTAGTAAATTCAAATTCTATAGCAAATTCAAGTTCTGCAGCAAATTCAGATGCTGTAGTAGATTCAACAGCAAATGATCCTACAACATCCAAGCAGAAAACCAAATCAAACCAACAGTTAACAGAAAATTCAGTACAGCAGAAAAGTGAACATTCACAAAAGTCAACTTCCAACATTCCTCTTCCTTTTCCCAACCGAATGATACAGCCGAGGCATATGGTTGAGACTGACTTGGATAAGGAAATTATGGAGACTTTTCAGAAGGTTGAGGTGAATATACCTCTCTTGGAATCAATTAAACAAATCCCTAAGTATGCCAAGTTTTTGAAAGAGATGTGCACCCATAAGAGGAAGCTAAAGGGCACTGAAAAAGTGAGTATGGGGAGAAATGTCTCTGCTTTGATTCAGCCCAACCTGCCTCCCAAATGCAAAGACCCAGACACTTTTACCATCCCTTGCACCATAGGGCACCAGCAATTCACTCATGCCTTGCTAGACTTGGGAGCCTCCATCAATGTAATGCCAAAGTCAGTTTACACTTCCTTGCATATGGGAGAGCTAAAGTCCACTGGCATTGTCATTTAGTTAGCAAACCGGAGCACTGCTCAACCTGTAGGAGTGTTGGAGGACGTTCTGGTTCGGATAAATAATTTAATATTCCCAGCTGATTTTTATGTGTTGAATATGGAAGATGAATCTGCCTCTTCCCCACCCCCATTGATCTTAGGTAGGCCATTTTTTAAAACTGCCAAAACTAATATTGATGTGCATGCTGGTACCCTTTCCATGGAATTTGGTGATGATATCATTCAGTTTAACATTTTTGATGCCATGAAATACCCTTTAGAGGATCATTTTATTTTTCATTTTGATGTCATTGATTTACTGGTTGATGATATGCATGCTGATATGTTGGCAGAGTTTCCTGAAATTATAGGATACACTGATAGCATAGCTTGCGATACTTGTTCTGCCTGCTTCAGACTTTCTAGTTGTAAACTCAATGAAATATGTGTAGCCTGTGCTGAGATTTCTACATACTTGTCATGTGCTGTTGTTAATTCTGCTGAAATTAATGATTCTGTTTCTGTTATTAATGGCAATGATGCTATTATTAATGATGTTGTCATTCATCCTACTGCTAAGTGTGATTCTTTTGATTCCATAGGATATGATGATGTTGTTTTGCAAGATTGTGCACAACTTGCAGGTGCAGGTGCAGCAAGTGCAACTGCTGAGAAATTAGCAGATTTAGTTTCGGTTCCAAAACTAGTACCGTCAGTCCAGCAACCACCTTCCATTGTACTTAAGCCCTTGCTCAAGCATTTGAAGTATGCATTCTTGGAGGAGGATGAGAAGCTCCCGGTGATAGTGGCCAAACACCTCTAACCTGAGCAAGAAACCAGATTATTGGAAGTTTTGAAGCAACACAAAAGGGCAATTGGTTGGACACTTGCAGACATCCCTGGTATTAACCCCTCCACATGCATGCACAGGATATTACTTGAGGAAGAAACTAAACCAGTGAGACAACCCCAGAGGAGACTGAATCCTCTCATTCTAGATGTGGTGAAAAAAGAGGTGACCAAGCTACTGCAGGCTGGCATTATCTATCCCATCTCTGACAGCAAGTTGGTGAGCCCGGTGCATGTACTTCCAAAGAAATCCGGGGTGACTATCGTGGCCAACCAAAAGAATGAGCTCATTCCAACCCGAATGCAAAATAGCTGGAGAGTTTGTATTGACTACAGATGTCTTAACCAAGCCACTCGGAAAGATCATAATCCCCTTCCGTTCATCGATCAGATGCTGGAACGGCTGGCTAGTAAGTCCCATTACTGCTTTTTGGATGGCTACACTAGATACTTCCAGATCCACATTGCACCAGAGGATCAGGAGAAGACCACATTTACCTGTCCCTTCTGCACCTTTGCTTATAGACGGATGCCCTTCGACCTCTGCAATGCCCCTGGTACCTTCCAATGGTGCATGGTGAGCATATTTTCTGATTTCTTAAACGAGTGCATGGAGGTATTTATAGATGACTTCATTGTCTATGGTTCTTCTTTTGATTCATGTTTAGCTAGCCTATCTAAAGTGTTGCAAAGATGCATTAAGACTAACCTTGTGCTAAATTTTGAGAAATGCCATTTTATGGTAGAACAGGGTATAGTTTTAGGCCATGTAGTATTCAGTAAGAGCATTGAGGTAGATCCTGCCAAGATTGATGTAATTACTTGTTTATCTTACCCCACATGCGTGTGGGAAGTGCGTTATTTTCTTGGTCATGCAGGTTTCTACAGGCGCTTCATTGCCGACTTCAGCAAGATTGCCCTTCCACTTTCCCACTTACTGCAGAAAGATGTAGAGTTTAATTTTGATGACAAGTACAAGGCAGCTTTCAACCACTTGAAGCAGGCCTTGACCAGTACCCCTATCATCTAGCCACCTGACTGGACATTGCCATTTGAGTTAATGTGTGATGCTTCTAACTATGCAGTAGGAGCAGTCTTGGCACAAAGAGTGGGAAGAGCTTCTCATGTGATATACTATGCTTTCAGAACTGTGGATGTTGCTCAGGCCAACTATGCCACAACCGAAAAAGAGCTTTTAGCCATTGTTTTTGCTTTGGATAAGTTTAGATCATATTTGCTTGGCTCTAAGGTTGTTGTGTTCACTGATCATGCAGCTCTTAAGTTTCTTTTGAAGAAGCCAGAGGCAAAGCCCCGACTAATAAGGTGGATGCTACTGCTCCAAGAGTTTCATATAAAGATCTGTGACAAGAGTGGAGTAGAAAATCTAGTGGCAGATCACTTGAGCCGCATTGAAAGGGCTTCAGATCCCTTCAATGTACAGGACTCCTTCCCAGATGAGCAGCTTCTGCAGGTGCATGGTAAGAACACCTCCCCTTGGTTTGCAGATATGGTTAATTTTTTGGTTGCTAGTGTTCTTCCTGCATATTTTACTAGACCTCAATCTGATAAGTTGAAAAGTGAGTCTAAGTACTATGTATGGGATGATCCTTATCTGTGGAAGCTTTGTAGTGACCAGATTATTAGAAGATGTGTTTATGATCATGAGTTTCATTCTATTCTTAGCTTTTGTCGACTCCGAACGTACAGCTAGGAAGGTTTTGGACTCTAGATTGTATTGGCCTACCCTATTTCATGATGCATATTTGTTTTGTAAGTCTTGTGAACAGTGCCAGAGAACAAGGACAATTTCACACAGGAATGAGATGCCTCAGCAGCCTATGCTGTCTTGTGAGATCTTTGATGTTTGGGGTATTGATTTCATGGGCCCTTTCCCTGTTTCCTTTGGTTTTATTTATATTTTGTTGGCTGTTAATTATGTATCTAAATGGGTGGAGGCAAAAGCCACTCAGACTGATGATTCCAAAGTTGTTGTGGACTTTGTTAGATCACAGATTTTCTGCAGGTTTGGAATCCCGAGGGCAATTATCAGTGATCAGGGTTCACACTTTTGTAACCAGAGAATAGAGGCTTTGATGAGAAAGTACAGCGTCTTGCACAAGGTTTCTACACCTTATCACCACCAGACAAACGAGCAAGCCGATGTCTCAAACCGAGAGATCAAGCACATACTTGAGAAGATAGTCCAACCTAATAGGAAGGACTGGAGCCTGAGACTTGAGGATGCTCTGTGGGCTTACCGAACTGCCTACAAGACATCGATAAGGATGTCCCCGTACCGGATTGTCTTTGGGAAGGCGTGCCACCTTCCGGTGGAAATTGAGCATAAATCCTATTGGGCGGTGAAACAGTGTAACCTTGACTTGAGTCAATCCGGATCTCAAAGGAATCTCCAACTTCAGGAACTTGAGGAGCTTCGTTAGAGGCGTATGAGAACTCCCGGATCTACAAGGAGAAGACTAAACTCCTTCATGATAAGATGTTGGTACGAAAAGAGTTCACCATTGGTCAAAAAGTCCTTCTCTACAACTCTCGCCTCAAACTTATGCCCGGTAAGCTTCGTTCTAGGTGGCTTGGTCCTTTCATTATTATTAATGTTTTTCCTCATGGTGCAGTAGAAATTAATAGTTAATGGTCATCGCCTCAAGAATTTTTATGAAGGAGCTCAAGAGAACCTCGTGGAGGAAGTTCAACTGCAGGAGGCCATCTACCATGATTGATCACTACTTTGTTAAAAAAAAAAAAGCCATGTTTAAGGTCAATGGCTAGAAATTGAATCATTACTGGGGAGGACCCATCGATCGTGCAAAATCTTCAATCATGCTGGCTGATGACATTAAAAGTAGCGCTTCTTGGGAGGCAACCCACAGTTTTCTAACTTTTTCTTTTTTCAAACTTTGACTTATTTGCTATCATAGGAATCGAGACAAAAAAAACGATGCCAAGTGAGAAAATCTATCAAAGTTTGATTTTTCTGTCTTTATTTTGTTTGTTTTTCTTTGACAGATGATTTTTCACCGGTTAAATAGCGGATAACGGTACTCCATGAAAATTTTTTCGGTCACTTCAGTTACCCACAAACACTGAAATCTGTATATAATTTTACTCATTTTTTCTCTTTCTTCTTTCTTTCGAAATGGATAATCAGCTTATTAACCTCCGCAAGCAATTCCCTTCTCTCCCTCAAAATGCTTTAACTAACATTTATTGTGCAAGGTTTGAGAGATTAAGCATGCTTATGCACAAAGGCATCCCTGCGGATATACGCTGGTTGATCAAAGCAAAGGTCCGAATCACAGGGGAATTTTCTTACACTCTTGTTTCATATATGCCAGGGCTAAGCAAAAGTTCATATGCAAAGAAAAGAAGAGCAAAAAGGTTACGAGTCTGCTTTAAATTTGCAAGATGGACTTGTAACATAAAATGCAGATCAATTGGAATGGCGTCTATAAATCAACTTGATAAAATTCACTTCATTAAGGATGGCATGAGTAAGGAGTCTTTAGATAACATTCTATTGACTCTTGAGACGCATCCTAGTGGAGATGTGCAGAGAGTACTTCTCGATTTATGGTCAATATTTCAAGATGAACATGAGTGTTATAGTCTCAGGAATCTGACTCAAAAAGACCCTGTTTGCCAATTTTTAAGAAAATTGGATGGGAAACCGACCATCGGCCCATAAAGAGCATTCAAGCCGTTACTGGACGTAACACCAGAGGAAAATGTGAGCCATAATCACACCTCCTGTAAGTATTATTTTTATTTTTTTATTTTTCTTTTTTCTTCTTGTTTATTAAAAAAATTAAAAAAAATATTTTAGCCATATTTTTTTGAAATATGCCTTGCGTATTTTCAAACTTCTTCTGACACATATAGATTAATCTTTTATCCTTGTCATATAGCTATTATCATTGCTGTGCTTCTTTTCAAACTTGCCTGACACACGGATCTACCCCTCCTTTATAGGTGTAATTATTACATTTGATTTTTGATTCTTTAAATAATGCACTTTGCTCTCTTCAGATCATTGATAAGGTGAAAGTACAAAAAAAAAATGGAAGTCACTTCAGTTCGTTGAATCAAGAGTGTTTTTGTCTTTTGTGGATCTAATCCTCGGAAAGATAAAGAGTTTGTAAATATTGCACACCATCTTGGTCGAGAGCTAGCTGAGAAAGAAATCCATTTAGTTTACGGAGGAGGTAGTATTGGGTTAATGGGTTGTGTAGCAACTGCTGCACATTTAGGAGGTAGTAAAGTCCTTTGTGTCATTCCCAGTCCTTTAGCCATTGGCAATCCCACTGGAAAAACAGTAGGTCATGAAGTAATGGTATCTTGCATGCACCAACGCATGAACATTATGATAGCAAATGTTGATGCCTTTATTGCGCTATGATCAATCAATTTGAGACACTTATGTTAGCTTTGTATTAGGCTTCATTAGATGTTTATTGTGCCCAATATTAGTATTTTAGATGAGTTTAATGTTGTTGGGCTTCATTGGGTTTTAATGTCAATATTGGATAATTTTCGGATTTTGATGCATTTTGACCTTTCTTCCTTGGTTAAGCCATAACTTGGGACTCGGTGATCCAATTGAGGTGATCTTGGTGTCTTTGGAAAGCTAAGACAAGGATCTACAAGTTTCATGAAGAACTCAAGAGCTGTATCGGACTTCTAAGGGCCCAACATAGCCTTGCAATACCAAGTGAGTTTGCTGTCACGGAACCATCTGTGCAGTATGCACATATTGGACTATATAGTGGGTTATAGGCCTCTTCTTGGGCTGAAACTTGGTCACTTGAAAGATAAGACCCATATCTCCAACTTCACTGAAGACCATTTTGTCAATAGATGTCGTTTTAGGCAAGCTTCTGAAGCTACAAGTTGGTCTGAATTTGGAAACACGTTCTTCCAACCTAACTTGAGGTAGGTGCAGTTTTTTTGGCATTTCTGGAGTTCTAAAAGTCCAAATGATATGATTCAAATTGGAGATTTTCAAAGAGACAACTGGATACAACTTTCATGAAGACATCCAAGCCAAAATGCACCTTCTAGGTGATGAATTTGAAGCCAGAAGTCGGATAAAAGTTGTTGACTAAAAGCCACCAACCATACACCAACCCACCTACCATGCACCAACCCACCAACCATGCATCAAGCTTCCATATTTGACAATTTCCATATTTTTATAGGTTGTATTCAGATTATGTACATGTATAAATTGGCTTCTAGGATTAGTATAAATAGAGCCAATCTCTTTGTGTTATATGGATTCAAATTTGAAGTAAGTTAGGATTCAATTTTATGTAAGTTTGAAGAAAGTTTGAGTATTTGTGAGAGTTTTCTTTCTCTTCTTCTTCATTTTCTTTAGAATTTCGTTTTTGTTCTTTTATTTATGAGTTCTTCCTTCCCATCCATGGAAGGCTAGGCTCTCATAATCAATCCAAGGGATTAGCCATCTTGATGTTTAATTTGGAGATCTTGTTTCGCTTGTTCATATTGCTTAATTGTTATTCAAGTTTCTCTTCTTCCTCTTTTGATTTTTATCTAGATTGAATTGCTTAATTTGATTTGGATGTTTATGTGATAATAGCTTTATTATCATGTATTCAAGAGGATCACATAGAATAAACAATTTATTAAAGCTTTTTGATGGATTGTTTAGCTTGGTTAAATTCTTGATCTTAAGTTAATCTATGTTTGGATGGTGCTTACTTTATCTAACCTTGGTTAATTAAATCCTAGATGCTTATCTAGTAGAGGATTCTTGGATCATGTTGAGGCGTCTTGATATGATCTAAGGCCAAGAACATGGTTAGCAATTAAGTGAATTCCTTGTGATCAATGATGGATTAAACTCAAGATCGGTAAAATTTCCTTGGATTGGTTAATTTGTTAATTGCATTTCTTTAATTCAACTAGTGTATTATCTTTATAAATCATCAAAACCCCCTTTTTATTTATCTTGATTTGATTAAATCTTTGTTCTTTTTGGATCCTTGAGAGACAATTCGGTTCATGCTCTATACTACAAATTAGTTTGCGAACCGGTAATTATTATTATTTGACGGGGTCTCGACAACCTCTTGTCACCCTACCTGGTGGTTTTGGAACTTTGGAAGAGCTCTTCCAAATTACATCCTGGTCACAACTGAACTTTCACCAAAAACCCATATGTATTTTAAATATTAATGGTTTTTATGACAGTTTGTTTTGTTTTCTTGATCATGCGGTAGAACAAAGGTTCATCTCACAAGCGACACGTCAAATTCTTGTAACCACTGCAACCCTTGAACAATTGCTTGATCAACTACATGAATTTGTCCCCCAACATCATCCAGCAATGACTCCACTGAATTGGGAACAAGGCAGCAGCAGCAAAAAGCAAAAACTTGATTTGACTTTGTCCTTGTGAATTTTTGTTTTCTCTTATGGTTTTAGTTTTTTTTTGTAATTTTTCTTATTTCAGGCCCGATTTGTAGTTTTCTGGTAAGACCTTCTACACTTCCTATCTTTATTTTGATAATGGGGACAATGTCTTAAATTAGTTGGGGGGAGGGATAGTTGACAACACCATGTACATAGTTTAGTTAAAAAAAAAAAAAACTAACCAGCTAATCTTTATTGTTACTAGCTTATTAGATGTATGATGGCAGAATAAGGAGTAATTTTGCTCTTGAGACGCATCTTAACTTGCATTTCATAGTATGTCTTAAATAATTTTGATCTTGCATATAAAAAAAATTCATTTTGATCTTTTCAATTAATTTTGATGCAAGCATATGCTGAATCTGAGCTTAATTGATAATAAAAGTATGTAAAACAGTTTATAGTTGAATCATTTTCATGATATACATGTGTATATGACTGTTGATATTAGGAAGAAAGCATGGTTGAATTGAGTGAATGTTCCATACCTTTATGAGTTTTGGGCTTTTCCAAGTTTGATACTTACACTTGGTTTATTTTCTTTCATGAGTGATGTCAATTATAAATTTATTTTCTAGAACTTGCATTGAATCGATTTGAGATTATATTGGTCTGTATGTTGCATGAAAATGACAGAGGCATTTTTTCTTGACTTAGCTACTTTGGCCAAATAAACCTACCTTGCATTTATCCAATTATTAACTCCCTCTGAGCCTATTTGTCTATTCTTTGTTCTTAGCTCATTACAAGCTTTGAGTGAAAAATCATGTTTTACCTTACCTTAGGGAATGGGAGAGCATTGATTTTCTTTTTGGAGGAGTTCTTTTGCTTGCAATGATTTAAGTGTGGGGGAATTGGTGTGCTGATACGAAATGCTTGGTACCAAAAACAAAAACAAAAACAAAAACAAAAACAAAAACAAAAAAGAAAGAAAAAGAAAAGAATAGAAAAAGGAAGGAATATGTGAAGAGAATGAGCATTTTATGGTTTTGGGTAAAAGTTTTATGCTTTCTACTTGAATTACTCCTCAATGCTCTTTTATTCTCTTTGGTTTTAACCTGCTATTATCCATATTGTTTCCTTCCTTCACCTTATAAGTTCCATTACAACCTTTTTGAAAGACCTCTTGATTTTTGCAATTTATTTGATCTAAGTAGTGGAGAATTGATGTATATGCAAGCCTATGGTAAAATACTTTCATAGTTTGACTGAGTTGAGCGTAAACAATTAACCTAAACACCTTGTGTGATTTGAGTGTTACTTCTGAGGAATTTTACTCAATTTGAACATACCTATTTCTGATTAAAGCATGATTATGCTATACTTTATTCTCAATTGATTTGATTCAACTATTCTTTGTTAAGCATACTTAACTTATTAATTATGGTTTATATTTGATACAATGCTTGTATTTAAAAATTAGTTGAATTGATTAAATAAAGTATTACATGTTTGTGGGTATCATCCTGGTAAACCCTCACGAGACTATAACTCGTCCACTAGGGACACCTAGGGGTTTAAAGGTTTGTGGCACATGCTAAGTGCCATTGTGTTATCCTATGAAAGTGGATTAGATTAGGTATAATCAGTTTTTATGCTTTTAGTTTAATAATATAATGTTTCTTGTTTTTCTTTAGTTTTGTTCTTATGTGTTTTGCCCAAGAGTGCAAAAGCTTAAGTGTCAGGGAATTTGATCAATTAATTTGAGACACTTATGTTAGCTTTGTATTAGGCTTTATTAGATGTTTATTGTGTCCAATATTAGTATTTTAGATGAGTTTAATGTTGTTGGGCTTCATTGGGCTTTAATGCAAATTGTGAATAATTTTCGAATTTTGATGCATTTTGACCTTTCTTCCTTGGCTAAGCCATAACTTGGGACTCGGTGATCCATTTGAGGTGAACTTTGTATCTTTGGAAAACTAAGACAAGGTTCTACAAGTTTCATGAAGAACTCATGTGCTGGATCGAAATTCTAAGGGTTCAAAATATCGCTGCAATGCAGAGTGGGTTTGCTATCATGGAAATCTGGGTAGTGTGCACATATTGGACTACATAGTGAGCTATAGGCCTCCTCTTGGGCTGAAACTTGGTCATTGGAAAGATAAGACCCATATCTCCAACTTCACTGAAGACCATTTAGTCAATAGATGTCTTCTTAAGCATGATTATGAAGCTACAAATTGGTTTGAATTTGGAAACACGTTCTGCCAACCTAACTTGAGGTAGGTGTAATGTTTTTGGCATATCTGGAGTTTTAAAAGTCTAAATGGCATGATTCCAATGTCAAAAATTCAAGGAGACAACTGGCTACAACTTTCATGAGACCTCCAAGCCAAAATACACCGTTTAGGTCATGAAAATCAAGCCAGAAGTCGGATAAGAGTTGCTGACTAAAAGCCACCAACCATACACCAACCCACCTACCATGCCCCAACCCACCAACCATGCATCAAGCTTCCATATTTGACAATTTCCATGTTTTTACAACTTGTATTCAGATTATTTACATGTACAAATTAGCATCTAGGATTAGTATAAATAGAGCCAATCTCTTTGTATTATCATCATTCAATTTTAAGTAAGTTTGAAGAAAGTTAGAATATTTGTGAGAGTTTTCTTTCTCTTCTTCCCCATTCTCTTTACAATTTCATTTTCGTTCTTTTATTTCTGAGTTCTTCCTTCCCATCCATGGAAGGCTAGGCTCTCATAATCAATCCATGGGATTAGCCATCTTAATGTTTAATTTGGAGATCTTGTTTCGCTTGTTCATATTGCTTAATTGTTATTCAAGTTTCTCTTCTTCCTCTTTTGATTTTTATCTAGATTAAATTGCTTAATTTGATTTAGATGTTGATGTGATAATAGCTTTATTATCATGTATTCAAAGAGGATCACAAAGACTAAACAATATATTAAAGCTTTTTGATAGATTGTTTAGCTTGGTTAAATTATAGATCTTAAGTTAATCTATGTTGGATGGTGCTTACTTTATCTAACCTTGGTTAATCAAATCCTAGATGCTTATCTAGTAGAGAATTCTTGGATCATGTTAAGGCTTCTTGATATGATCTAAGGCCAAGAACATGGTTAGCAATTAAGTGAATTCCTTGTGATCAATGATGAGTCAAACTCAAGATCGGTAAATTTCCTTGGATTGGTTGTTTCTTTAGATTTGTTTACAACTTTAAGTCTCGTACTTTTATTAATCTTGTTAATCAACAACAAAACCCTCCTTTTTCTAATTATCTTGATCTAATTAAATCTTTGTTTTTGGATCCTTGAGAGACGATTCAGTTCATTCTCTATACTACAAATTAGTTTGTGAACCGGTTATTTTTATTATTTGATAAGTCTCGACAACCTCTTGTCAAACCCCAAGAGAACTAAACTAAGCTCTCAAAAACTCACAAAGGAGTATGATTGTATTCTGAAATTTAAAGTGACAAAAGCAACAAATACAAGCCTATTTATAGGGATTGAGTTGGCGGCTAGGTCTAGTTAAAAGGAGGCAGCAAGCTAGCACCTTTTTAACCCTAATCCTAGCACAAAAGTGGCCTAAGCCCAATTAGAAGGCAGCATCTATCTCTAGCTATGCTATGCACTTAGTTAAGCCAAAACAATAGGCCCTTATTACAAAATATCCCAAAAAGAAAATAAGAAACAAAACTGAAAAGATTAAAAGGATCAAATACATAATTAAATAAAATTACTAAGAAGAAATCATGCCCCCATGTTGGGCCCTTCATCAACTTGGTTCATTTGGACCATTTTGAATGTTTCTTCTTATGGAATGGGCTTGAGTGAGAAAAAGTAATTGACTTCTTTATCCAAACCCTTCTTAGCCTTCTTAGCTCTTGACCTTGTCATCGGGCCTCTAAGTCCTCATAGTGCATCTTTGGGCCTTGGGCCCATTGGGCTTCCACTTGAGCTTCCTTGGCCTCCATCAGTTAGCCAACAAGTGCTAACAAATCATTTGCGCATACGGCTCACGTGAACACTCTCCACCAATCGTGAATGGACCAGTGTATAGTCAAGATCATCGGTGTTTTTCAATCATAATACCACGGCACAATCCCAGCCGGCCACTTGTGGA
Organism: Styphnolobium japonicum; assembly: GCA_023212625.1. Taxonomy (NCBI): domain Eukaryota; kingdom Viridiplantae; phylum Streptophyta; class Magnoliopsida; order Fabales; family Fabaceae; genus Styphnolobium; species Styphnolobium japonicum. The sequence continues at coordinate 5,918,280 of JALBWW010000010.1, forward strand.
GTTTCCGGACCCCTGACGACTCCAAGATCATTAAAGATCTTCACTCGGCCATTCGCACCCGCACTAAGGTGTAAGCTCAATCTCCTAGGTTCCAAGCCTTACAACAATAATGTCTCATGCAGACTCATATATATATATATATATATATAGATACAGTATAAGTAGTCCCAGAATATATATATACACAATCCCCTCAGGATCTAAGCTACCATTTCTTTTAGAATAGCGTCAATTGTTCTATCTAGGGTCCAGTCTACGTCGGTCCGATAGTAATACCATTGTTTCTCAATTATATGGTGCAACAAAATAATGTATAAAATCACGTAACACATCAGTTACGGTTTTCAAGTCGCGTGGAGCTTTTTCCGTAAAAATTTAATCGGGTAAGCCATAAAAATCGTTTTTCCGTCGCGTAAAGTGTTTTCTGTAAATTTCAATCGCGTAACCCATTTTCTGTAAGTTTTCAATCGCATAGGGTATTTTTCACAAAATCTAATTTATTTCATAATAAATAAATTATTTTTAAGTTTATTTTCACTTTCTTATTACAAAATAAATAAAAATAAATATTTAAAACTTAAAATAAATTCTCAAAAATTCTTTCCATAAACAAGAATATTCTTTAAAATGATAATTTGATAAAATCCCATATTCTCATATTTTCGAAAATTCAAGAATTATTTTAAATAATTACAAAACTCATTAAAATAATTCTTTTCCATAATCACAATATTTAATTTAAAGTTATAAATCTTTCTCAAATAATTTCTCTAAGTTTTCGAGAATACTAACTATAATACTTTAAATAATATAACTTTTAATTAAATCTATGTATCAAACTAAATATATGTATGTCCTAGTCATAGTTATTTATCACAAAGTCATACCTATTTCTAAATTAATTATAAGATACATAATTTAAATAAGGTATAAATATGAGTATCAAACATAATATGAACATGAATCTTAATCATAAAAGATCTTAATCAAGCAATATGACACTTAACACTAGTCACAGTTTTTAGCACATAAAAACAAGTCATCACATACAACAAGTCATTTTATACCATAATATTGGTTGATAGAGAAAACTCCCCCTTACCCTAGTTCTTAGTCTAGCTTTTCCAACAAAGCTTCTTGACTTCTACTAATACAAAGAAACATAACCACATATTATTTCAAGCATCATAACACATTTTAAGATTGATCATGGACTAACCCAATGATCTATAACCTTGGATTAACAATTTAAAAAGTAAAAGAGAAAGGTTTTCACCTTAAGATTTCTCTAACTTCTAGGCTTCTTCTTAAGAAAGTCCCAACTAGAGAAGTTCTCAAAATACCACTAAGACACTAGAGCAATACTTGAAACTTTAGTAAAGGTTTGGGAAGGGATTTTAGAGGGCAAGGCCGTGGCTTCTTGGTGAGGAGGTCGTGGGCTTATGGAGAGGAAGAAGAGAGATTTTGGTGTGAAGATGAAGGCATGGATCACTTGCTATTTATAGGGAAAATCTAGGACACAAAAGGAATTAAATCTTGGAGAATTTCCCCCTAGGGTGGCTGGCCTTTACTAAGGGCTTGCATGAAGAGTTTGTGGTCAAATTGGCCACCTTAAGGCATTTAATGGCATGGTGAATCGCCTCACCATTTTCATAAATGCTTCTTTATGACTCACCCATTAGGTCACCACAAGTCATTAATGGTCTAGAGATATTTTCTCAAGATTTTTATCAGGAAGTTTTACCCAATGGACAAAGATCAGTATCTATTGTCCAATGGACAATAGGATGTACCCAAAATCACCCAGAGATTTTATTAGCTCATAAAATCCCTAAAAATGGAAAATGATCAAATATGTTGACAGATTTGAAAACTGAACTTCCATTTATTTACAAAAATTCCTCAAAGGTATTCGGGATCAAAAATAAAATTATTTTATTTTACTTTTCAGAATGGTCTGAAATTAACTTATAAAGTTAAGTCCAATTAAATTTTGATTTAATTGAACTCACAGAAATTCTTAAAAATCATTTATCATAGAAATCACAGAATATAACATATATAACATAAGTTTGAAATTTTGGGGTGTTACACTATGAACCTTGAACTATGGACTAAGATACTTTAAGACTTGAAAAGGTAAAGCACACTATGTTTGATTCATTGAGAAATTATCATCTTAGATATGTTTTATATGAATGCGTTATGATTTTCTTAAAGTTAGTTACTTCAGATCTTTAATGTAGTGAAAGTTCCATATGGATGTTTGCAAGTGAAATAAAGATATGATCCTCAAAAGGGAGGTGATCTTGGGAGAAATGACCCTCAATATGGGAGGCAATCTCAATGAAACGAGAAATGATCCTTGGTAAGGAAGGTGATCTCATGATTGCATGGTTCTTTGATATTTGGATCCAATCCAAGGGACACCTTAGCTAAGGAGAGAGCTCTCGCCATGGCAATCCTATTTCATATATGATAATGAAAGTGAAACCCCAATGAAGATTGAAAAGATTAAAGAGGGTAAAGTTCATATTGAAAATCTACTTTTTCAATTATGTATTGTATTATGGCCATGAGAATATTTATTCTGTAGCTTGATATAGCTAGAGGCATCATGTGATATTTTATTATGTTTTTAATTCTTGTTCTTATCTACTGGGAATTACCAATTCTCACTATTTCCATGATGTGTCCAGATAATAAGTCTTAGGACAGCCAGTTATGCAAATTTAAGTAAAGATAAATGTCATCTGGGTCGACATTCTTATACTAGGAAGTCATGTTCGTTTAGATCATAGGATGGAGACTAAAGATTACTTAATGTAGCATAATTACATGTGTATGTAGATGTAGGGAACTTTGGGGAATCACCATGTAGTGTTTTTGTGTAAAAGCCCACAATTTTGTATACTAAGTGGCTGATACCTAGTATTGTAAATAATGTTTAATGAATGATTAGTTGAGTACTTTTGACACTATCTTATTTTGAATATTAGTTTTCCCTTATTTTATCATTGTCATATTAGTCAATTATTAAATTTCCAAAAAATAATTTGAAATAACCAAGTGAAACACAAGAAGGAGGTTGAATTGTGTTTCTTAACCCTTTTAATAAGATTTTGAAAGTTTTTCTTCAACTATCAGTTCGAACAAGAGGAAGGTTACAAGATAACAAACACTCACTACAAAAAAAGCGCTGCTTTGCCGCGGTTATTTAGAGGCCGTTATAATAAACCGCCGCTAATACATTCTTTTTATGGCGTTTATATCAACCGCCGAAAATGTAATGATTTAGAGGCGGTTCTTTTAATGTTTAAGGCAGTTGCAAATAATAAAAACCCTACACCAGGTCTGAATCTCATTCCCTCATTTGTTTCATCCAAAATCTGCCTCGAAATTTGAACTCGATTCATCCAAAGATCCACAATCTGAACTTGATCCACGAAAGCTCAGCTATGATTCTAGCTCTGCTGACTCTTTCTACTTCAATCCACGATCTCGATCAAGACCTAGCTTTGCTTTAGGGACCAGATCTCGCAGTAGAGTCGCAATAGGTGGCTGAAACAGGTATCGTAGATTGGGCGTTGAGTTGTTTTATTGTGAATTAGGGCGTAAAAGAGTTTGTCATTCCATTTCTTTGCCAGTTATTGCAACGCAAATCGCAGCCTTATCACTGTTGGTTATGAACAATCCATCGTTGAATTCTATTTTTTTCATTCATTTCACTTTGTTGATTTTGCTCTGTGTTTTGCGAAATAGATAAAATCTCATGTTGTTGCTGAATTTGTTTTTGATGTTGTGCTTGGGCTGTTTATGATGTCTGAATTTATTCTTCGATAAGATGGTGTGTCAATTAAATGAAATGCATTGAGGTTGGATTTGAATCTCATGGTGGCTGTTTGATACCTGTTTCGAGCCTTTTGGCCCTAATTCGTTGGGATTTATGATAGATAGATATACCACATCTATCTTGGGGATGCAATTTTCGGCTTTGAGTTGGGTGGCTGGGATTTGATTAATGGCTTTTCCCTATCATGAATCCCATGGATTTGTAGAGCAATTGTGGTGGAGAAAGCCTTGTATATGAATGAAAGACTTAGGACCTATTGCTTATTTTGTAATTCAAATAATAAGCTAATGAAAAGAAAATCAATCTCTAGTTCTGTATTACCTGTCTCAAAATTGTCTGTTGGTTCTTATATATATATTTCCTTGTAAATAAGTTCAAACAGGATAATTTAGTTTCTTAATTGTTTTAGTTTGAGAAAAGTAGTTAATACATGTTTCCCTAATTTATTGATATGTCTGGGAAGATGTAACCCGGTTTTAGGTTTCAATGTTTTCATATTAAATCATTGTTTTTTTAATTTTCACACGCAATTTACTCTTTAGGTGGCTTATTTATTGAAGTGTGAATGAAATCTTTCAATTTCGTGTTTATCTGCCTTTTATTTTAAAAGAAACCTATTCATCATAAACCTTCTAATGCTAGTAATGGAGATGACAACATTTTTTTCCACAGAATAGTCAGACACAGATTTCCTTTACCTTCCTTGTACTTAAGTATTTAGCAGCTTAGTGCTTTTGGTTGTTAGTTCCTCAACTCAATTTCATTGCTACTGGGTTCTCAATCTCACTGTATATTTCTATATTTTCTTGGCAGATAATGCAAACAATTGGGTTTCTTGGCCCTGCTTTCTTCTTAACTCAATTGAGCCACATTAATTTTGTTTACTTATATATTTTCTTTTTGTTTTTTTGTATAAGTAAACTTTCCTAAGGATTTAGAAGACCTTATATATAGATGAACAATAGTGCCAAAACAAAAAACAAAACTGAAAAGCTTCATTTTCCAGTGAGCAACAGAAAAAGGTTTTAGACCTAATTAAACAAAAGCAAAACTAGAAAATTCAGTAAGTGCATATATGAAATGTATAATAACAACACAATAAAATTACTGATACTTCTAAAGAACATTTTATCCCACAAAAATGAGGTGTTTGTGTATCTGTCATCATTTCTTCCTTGATGCTTAAATCCCCCAAAATCACACACATAATATACTATGAAGATCTATACTGTGCTCCCACATCATTCCCTGGTCACATAGGAAGATCAAACTGTCACTAAGCTCTTTAGCCATAGGAAAGAAGGCTCTTTCTTCTTTCTTGATATTTATGAAATGTAAATATATTTTATTATGTGATTGCCTTCTGTGGAGGAGAAATGTTTAAGTGTTTTATGTTGGAGGAGAAAAGTAGCAAACTTGATTTGTTACCTTTCATAATTCAAATCTTCTTTTGCTATTCCTTTTTGGGACTTTGATACTTCTTTTATTGCAGTCTTTGTTAGGTTCGAATCAATCAAATTGACTAGTCTGCTAACTTTTGGCCCCATTCAAACCCTCTCACAGATCGTCTGTTTCTCATCAAAAACCCATTCCCTGGTTAGTTTTTGCCAATTTTAGTCTTCTGGGTTTGAGTGATTTCCTAGTTTCCTCAAAGGTTGAATGAAATGGCAGTTGAACTTTGCTCAGAAAATTGTGGGGTTTCTTCTATGAGTCCAAGAATTTCATTCTCACATGACTTTTCCCAATCTGATGTCATACCAGTTGAGCAACACCCTTTTAGATCAAATTCATCTGGTTTGAATTCAAGCATTGATTTTGATTTTCGTGTTAGTGAAAGCTTTGAGCTTGAGTCATCTTCAGCAGACAAGCTTTTCTCAGATGGGAGGATCCTTCCCACTGAAGTCAAGAGAAAGAATGCTCCTTTGAAGCAATAGGGTCAGTTAGCACCACAGCCCCCATTACCTCCCCCATATGCTGGTCGTGACAATGCTTCTACCAGCAAAAACTCAAGGAAAGAAAGCTCCAAAGAAAGCAAGTATTCAGAAGCCAAACAATTATCAGAAGCCTCCATTGAACAAGAGTCATGGAGCTTATGGTAATAGTGTTCGGGTCAATCCTGTTCTGAATGTTCCTTCTGCATACCTATTTGGTTTGGGTTCAATCTTCTCCAACAATAGAGATAAGAGCAAGAAGAAGTAATTTACATTGGATTCTACTCCATGCTACAATTTCCCTCATTTACAAATCGGTGGGGTCTATCTTTTTCAATGTACTTCCTGGGTTTACCTTGTGATTAGGAAAATGAGGTATAGGTTAAATTTTTGAAAGGTGAATGGTTTGCATCAAGAAGACAAAATGATAAAAAAAGATATATGTGTGAAGGGGATGGACAAGAATGCTATAATGCAGGCACATGCTTTGGGGCACAAAATGACAGGTAACTGTTGTTTTCATGGCTGTCCCTTGCTTGTGCTGTGTTCCTCTGCTTTTGTTCTTTGGACTATGTGTAAATACATTGATTTTGATTAGTATCTCTTTTTTTATCTTCTGGTGCCCTTTTATTCTATATGAATAAGAGGCTAAACGGAGAAGTTGATTTTACAATTGTATGTGGGAAGAGCTTGACGTGTTTCTCTTATGCTTTCGGTTGTTCTTGTTGCATGGATTGATTAATAATAATAAAGAAGATTTCTGACTTATTTTTTTAGAGTTCTTCTGCACGCAGAACCAATGTTATATATATAAATAACATGCTTGATCATTATGTATATTACATTAATTTGGTAGTTGGTACTACTCTGCAAAGTTCTGATGGTTTGTGTTTGATGAGGGATTATGAAACTAGCACTTTCTTAATGTTAATTCCAGTGTATTTGTATTTTGTACAATGTTATATATAATATATAACCATTTTTTTTTCAATTTATAGATCACTAATATGCCTAGTTAAGATACAATAGTTTGTGAAATTCCTGTGAGGCATTCTCCTCTAGTGTTTCATAGATCGGTGACAGTGACAGATATTCCTTCTCTATTGGTGCTTCTGATCTTGCTCAAAGGGGTGAGGATCACCGTGGCTTGAAGGTGAGGCATGGCTTCCACTCATTCGAAGATGGAGATGGGTTAGGGGATGCTTGATCAATTAATTTGAGACACTTATGTTAGCTTTGTATTAGGCATTATTAGATGTTTATTGTGCCCAATATTAGTACTTTAGATGAGTTTAATGTTGTTGGGCTTCATTGGGCTTTAATGCAAATATTGAATAATTTTCGGATTTTGATGCATTTTGACCTTTCTTCCTTGGTTAGGTCATAACTTGGGACTCGGTGATCCAATTGAGGTGATCTTGGTGTCTTTGGAAAGCTAAGACAATGCTCTACAAGTTTCATGAAGAACTCAAGAGCTGGATCGAAATGCTAAGGGTCCAAAATATCCCTGCAATGCAGCGTGGGTTTGCTGTCACGGAACCATCTGGGCAGTATGCACATATTGGACTATATAGTGGGTTATAGGCCTCCTCTTGGGCTGAAACTTGGTCACTTGAAAGATAAGACCCATATCTCCAACTTCAATGAAGACCATTTTGTCAATAGATGTCGTTTTAGGCATGCTTCTGAAGCTACAAGTTGGTCTGAATTTGGAAACACGTTCTTCCAACCTAACTTGAGGTAGGTGAAGTGTTTTTGGCATTTCTGGAGTTCTAAAAGTCCAAATGACATGATTCAAATTGGAGATTTTCAAGGAGACAACTGGATACAACTTTGATGAAGACATCCAAGCCCAAATGCACCGTCTAGGTGATGAATTTGAAGCCAGAAGTCGGATAAGAGTTGTTGACTAAAAGCCACCAACCATACACCAACCCACCTACCATGCACCAACCCACCAACCATGCATCAAGCTTCCATTTTTGACAATTTTCATATTTTTATAGGTTGTATTCAGATTATGTACATGTACAAATTGGCTTCTAGGATTAGTATAAATAAACCCAACCTCTTTGTATTAGATAGCATTCAATTTGGAAGTAAGTTTCAAGAAAGTTTAAGTATTTGTGAGAGTTTTCTTTCTCTTCTTCTCCATTCTCTTTGCAATTTCGTTTTTGTTCTTTAAATTCTGAGTTCTTCCTTCCCATCCATGGAAGGCTAGGCTCTCATAATCAATCCAAGGGATTAGCCATCTTGTTGTTTAATTTGGAGATCTTGTTTTGCTTGTTCATATTGCTTAATTGTTATTCAAGTTTCTCTTCTTCCTCTTTTGATTTTTATCTAGATTAAATTGCTTAATTTGATTTAGATGTTGATGTGGTAATAGCTTTATTATCATGTATTCAAAGAGGATCATAAAGATTAAACAATATATTAAAGCTTTTTGATAGATTGTTTAGCTTGGTTAAATTCTAGATCTTAAGTTAATCTATGTTGGATGGTGCTTACTTTATCTAACCTTGGTTAATCAAATCCTAGATGCTTATCTAGTAAAGAATTCTTGGATCATGTTAAGGCTTCTTGATGTGATCTAAGGCCAAGAACATGGTTAGCAATTAAGTGAATTCCTTGTGATCAATGATGAGTTAAATTCAAGATCGGTAAATTTCCTTGGATTGGTTGTTTCTTTAGATTTGTTTACAACTTTGAATCTCCTACTTTTATTAATCTTGTTAATCAACAACAAAACCCTCATTTTCTAATTATCTTGATCTAATTAAATCTTTGTTTTTGGATCCTTGAGAGACGATTCGGTTCATTCTCTATACTACAAATTAGTTTGTGAACCGGTTATTTTATTTGATAGGTCTCGACAACCTCTTGTCAAATTTAGCGCCGTTGCTGGGGATCCAAGGCAACTGTTTGATCATTTCAAGATCCCATCTAACTCTAACAAATGTGTTTGTTTTGTTTTTTAAGCTTTTTCAAGTGGGATTCGGCTGAAATTGGATAAAGGGCATTGTGTCAAGAATTTCGGTTCGGGCATCTCTGATTGATCTGAATTTTGGTACACAAATGGAAAATATTATTCTGAGAAAGGCTAACTGTTTACAGTGAGGTCACCCTTATTTTTGCCAAATTCCATCGTTTAGACCACTTTTTCAATTTTTTAAGATATTTTATTATTTTGTTGGATAGTATTTGTGTGTAGATTTTATCCTGTGGTGGTTCCATAATTTTTAAAATTCATTTGATACTGTTTTTTATTTTTGTTTAATTTTTTGGAGTATTTGTTTTAGGAATTTTTAGTGTTTTAGTTGTTATTGCTTTTCTAATACCTTCTTATGAACTGCATGCTGTATGACTAGATCTGATCCTGGTACCTTGCATTCATTTGATCCTGAAATTGATAGAACATTTCATACACTTCATAGAATTCATAGGACTGGTAGTAGCATTCATAAAGCTAATAGAATTACTTCTGGAATTAGACTTGAACTTGACATTGCACCTAATCTTGTTGACTCTTTTAATCCTGTTGAGTCTCGTACATAGTACTTCGTTGTCCTGATATCGAGTCATTAATTTTACTATGGCCGACTATAACAATAGGACCCTTAAGGAATTGGTCGCACTGATGTGAATTATCAACCTTTGTGCATTCAATATCCTGAACTTAATGTTGATTTTGAGTTGAAATCGGATTGATACACTTCGCCCAAGTTTCATGGTCTTGCGGTGAAGATCCACATAAGCATTTGAAGGAGTTCCATGTTGTCCGCTCCACCATGAAACCTCATGGAATAGTGAAGATCACATCAAGCTAAGGGCCTTTCCTTTCTCTTTGGATGGTGTTGCTAAGGATTGGTTGTATTACTTACAACCTCACGCCATCACTTCTTGGAATGACATGAAAAGTTTATTTCTGGAGAAGTTCTTTCCTGCATAAAGAACTGCTGCAATAAGGAAAGATATTTGTGGCATAAGGCAAATCAGTGGTGAAACTCTCCATGAGTATTGGGAGAGATTCAAGAAATTGTGATCAAGCTGCCCAGACCATCAAATTAGAGATCAACTCACGATCCAATACTTCTATGAAGGATTGATGCCAATGGAAAGAAGTATGATTGATGCCGCAAGTGGTGGAGCATTAGTAGATAAAACTCATTGCTTTGCTAGAAACTTAATTGCAAACATGGCAAAGCAAATTCTCAAGCAATTTGGTACTCGAATGGGTGCTGCAACCATAGTAGTCAATGATGTTAATACCTCTTCACATGCTGATCAACAAAGGGTGGAACATAGATTGGATGAGCTCACTTCTTTGGTTAGACAGATGTCAATAGGACAACACGAACCACGTGTGAAAACCCTGCAAGAGTTTGTAGCATATGTTCTAGTTCCTCTCACCCCACAGATGCGTACTCCCACATTGCAAGATGATTCTCGAAGTTTCAAGACCAATCTGTGGCTGCACGGTATATTTCCGGGAAGCCACAATTCCATCATCGCAACAACAAGTATGATCCATTCTCCAACACTTACAACCCTGGTGGAGGGACCATCCCAATCTGAGATATGGGAATGCATCAAATCAAAGCAACCACCAAATCAAGATAGACCACCATTCCAAAGACAAGCAAGGACAAATCGATTTCGACCACATGCTTGGACCAAGTAGACCACCATTCCAAGAAGAAGGTCCTGTAGCCACAAAATCTGAGCCCTCATTGGAGGATTTGGTGAAACAATTGGCCACCAATAACATCCAAGTTTCAACAGAGAACTCGAAACCACCATTCGAACTTGGAGACTCAAATTGGTCAACTTGCCACATCAATTCATGAATTAAAGTCACAGGTTCTCGCCAATTACCCTCTCAAACCACTCCAAACCCTAGAGGCAATGTTAGTGCTATAGCTTTACGCAGATGGTAAGCAAATCAATGGACCAAAGGCAACAGATACTTCGATTCTACCCTTGGCCCAGAGAAACAAGATTCTACAAGAACTTCAAGTTCTCGGCTAATTCGAATGTCAGTAGCAAATTCAGAAGAAATGATCCTACAAATGTGCAAGCAAAACCTGATCAAATCAGAATGAGTTGTAAAATTCAAGACATGAGAAAAGTGAACATCCAAAAAAGTCAGGTTCCAACATTCCTCTTCCTTTTCCCAACCGAATGATATAGCCGAGGCATATGGTTGAAACTGACTTGGATAAGGAAATTATGGAGACTTTTCAGAAGGTTGAGGTGAATATACCTCTCTTGGAGGCAATTAAACAAATCCCCAAGTATGCCAAGTTCTTGAAAGAGATGTGCACCCATAAGAGGAAACTAAAGGGCACTGAAAAAGTGAGTATGGGGAGAAATGTCTCTGCTTTGATTCAGCCCAACCTGCCTCCCAAATGCAAGGATCCAGGCACTTTTACCATCCCTTGCACCATAGGGCACCAACAGTTCACTCATGCCTTGCTAGACTTGGGAGCCTCCATCAATGTAATGCCAAAGTCAGTTTACACTTCCTTGCATATGAGAGCTAAAGCCCACCGGCATTGTCATTCAGTTAGCAAACCGGAGCACTGCACAACCTGTAGGAGTGTTGGAGGACGTTCTGGTTCAGGTACATAATTTAATATTCCCATATGATTTTTATGTGTTGAATATGGAAGATGAATCTGCCTCTTCCCCACCCCCATTGATCTTAGGTAGGCCATTTTTGAAAACTGCTAAAACTAAGATTGATGTGCATGCTGGTACCCTTTCCATGGAATTTGGTGATGATATCATTCAGTTTAACATTTTTGATGCCATGAAATACCCTTTAGAGGATCATTCTGTTTTTCATTTTGATGTCATTGATTTACTGGTTGATGATATGCATGCTGATATGTTGGCAGAGTTTCCTGAAATTGTAGGATACACTGATAGCATAGCTTGTGATACTTGTTCTGCCTGCTTCGGACTTTTTGGTTGTAAACCCACTACAATGTGTGCAGCCTGTGCTGAGATTTCTACATACTTATCATGTGCTGTTGTTAATTCTGCTGACATTGATGATTCTATTTCTGTTATTAATGGCAATGATGTTGTTATTAATGATGTTATCATTCATCCTGCTGCTAAGTGTGATTCTTTTGATTCCATAGGATATGATGATGTTGTTTTGCAAGATTGTGCACAGCTTGCAGGTACAGGTGCAACTGCTGAGAATTTAGCAGATTTAGTTTCAGTTCCAAAACTAGTACCATCAGTCCAGCAACCACCCTCCATTGAACTTAAGCCCTTGCCCGAGCATTTGAAGTATGCATTCTTGGAAGAGGATGAGAAGCTCCCGGTGATAATGGCCAAACACCTCCAACCTGAGCAAGAAACCAGATTATTGGAAGTCTTGAAGCAACACAAAAGGGCAATTGGTTGGACACTTGCAGACATTCCTGGTATTAACCCCTCCACATGCATGCACAGGATATTACTTGAGGAGGAAACTAAACCAGTGAGACAACCCCAGAGGAGACTGAATCCTCTCATTCTAGATGTGGTGAAAAAGAAGTGACCAAGCTACTACAGTGGCATTATCTATCCCATCTCTCGACAAAGAAGTGGGTGAGCCGGTGCAAGTAGTTCCAAAGAAATCCGGTGACTGTTGTGGCCAACCGTAAGAATGAGCTCATTCCAACCCGAGTACAGCATTAGCCGAGAGTCCGCATTGACTACAGACGTCTCAACCAAGCCACTCGTAAAGATCATTACCCCCTTCCGTTCATTGATCGATGTCGAACGGTTGGCCGGTAAGTCCCATTCTTGCTTTTAGATGGCTACATAGGATACTTCCAAATCCACATTGCACCGAGGATCGTGAGAAGACCACATTTACTTGTCCCTTCGGCACCTTTGCTTACAGACGGATGCCCTTCTACCTCTGCAATGCCCCCTGGTACCTCCCAAATGTGCATGGTGAGCATATTTTCTCGATTTCTTAGAGGAGTGCATGGAGGTATTTATGGATGACTTTACTGTCTATGGTTCATCTTTTTGATTCATGTTTAGCCACTGTCTAGAGTACTCGCAAAGATGCATTGAGACTAACCTTGTGCTAAATTTTGAGAAATGCCATTTTATGGTAGAACAGGGTATAGTTTTAGGCCATGTAGTATCCAAGAAGGGCATTGAGGTAGATCCTGCCAAGATTGATGTAATTACTTGTCTATCTTACCCCACATGCGTGCGGGAAGTGCGTTCTTTTCTTGGTCATGCAGTTTCTACAGCGCTTCATTGCCGACTTCAAAGAAGATTGCTCTTCCACTTTCCCGCCATCGCAGAAAGATGTGGAGTTCAATTTTGATGACAAGTGCAAGGCGACTTTCAACCACTTGAAGCGAGGCCTTGACTAGTACCCCTATCATCCAGCCACCTGACTGGACATTGCCATTTGAGTTAATGTGTGATGCTTCTAACTATGCAGTAGGAGCAGTCTTGGCACAGAGAGTGGGGAAAGCTTCTCATGTGATATACTATGCTTCCAGAACTCTAGATGCTGCTCAGGCCAACTATACCACAACCGAAAAAGAACTTTTAGCCATTGTTTTTGCTTTGGATAAGTTTAGATCATATTTGCTTGGTTCTAAGGTTGTTGTGTTTACTGATCATGCAGCTCTGAAGTTCCTTTTGAAGAAGCCAGATGCAAAGCCCCGACTAATAAGATGGATGCTACTGCTCCAAGAGTTTCACATAGAGATCCGTGACAAGAGTGGAGCAGAGAACCTAGTGGCAGATCATTTGAGCCGCATTGAAAGGGCTTCAGATCCCTTCCCTGTACGGGACTCCTTCCCAGATGAGCAGCTTATGCAGCTGCAAGGTAAGAACACCTTCCCTTGGTTTGCTGATATGGTGAATTTCTTGGTTGCTACAGTTTTTCCCTCACATTTCACTCGTGCACAAATTTATAAACTTAAGAGTGAATCAAAATATTATGTGTGGGATGATCCATATCTGTGGCGATTTTGTAGTGACCAAATTATTAGGCGATGTGTGCCTAATCAAGAGTTTCATTCTGTTCTTAGCTTTTGTCATGCATTTGCATGTGGTGGACATTTTGGGCCTCAACGCATTACACTAGGAAAGTTTTAGACTCGGTTTATATTGGCCTACCTTGTTTCATGATGCATATTTGTTCTCGTAAGTCTTGTGAACAAGTGTCGAGAACAGGAACATTTCTCACAGAATGAGATGCCCCCAAAGAAACCTCATCGTATTGTGAAATCTTTGACGTATGGGGTATTGATTTCATGGGACCTTTTCCTGTTTCCTTTGGTTATGTTTACATTTTGCTAGCTGTTGACTATGTATCAAAATGGGTGGAGGCTAAAGCCACTCGGACTGATGATTCCAAAGTTGTTGTGGATTTTGTTAGATCACAGATTTTCTATAGGTTTGGAATCTCGAGAGCTATCATTAGTGATCAAGGCACCCATTTCTGTAACCGGAGCATGGAGGGATTGATGAGGAAATATGGCGTGTTGCATAAAGTTTCTACACCTTACCATCCCCAGACTAATGGTCAAGCCGAGATCTCCAATAGAGAGATCAAGCGCATACTTGAAAAAATAGTCCAACCTAATCGGAAGGATTGGAGCATGAGGCTTGAGGATGCTCTTTGGGCTTACCGGACCGCTTACAAAACTCCAATCGGGATGTCTCCATATCGGATAATCTATGGTAAGGCATGCCACTTGCCAGTAGAAATTGAGCACAAAGCATATTGGGCTGTGAAGCAATGCAACATGAATTTAGCCGGAGCTGGCATAGAGCGGAAGTTGCAGTTACAGGAATTGGAAGAGATCCGCCTAGATGCCTATGAGAGCTCCCGACTCTACAAAGAAAAGACCAAAGCCTTCCATGATAAGTTTATTCTTCGGAAGGAGTTTTCAGTTGGGCAAAAAGTTCTCTTGTTTAATTCTCGCCTTAAGTTGATGCCTGGTAAATTAAGGTCTAGGTGGGACGGTCCGTTTGTTGTCACTAACATTTTTCCTCATGGTGCAGTGGAAATTAAGAGTGAAGCCACCAACAAAGTGTTCAAAGTTAATGGTCACCGCCTCAAAAATTTTTATGAAGGAGCTCAAGAGAACCTCGTGGAGGAAGTTCAACTGCAGGATGCCCTCTACCATGATTGATCACTACTGTGTTGAAAAAAAAAAAAAGAAGACAAAAGAAAAAAAAAAGAAGAAAAAAAAATAGAAAAGAAAAAGCCACGATTAATGTCAATTGCCAGAGATTGAATCATTATTGGGGAGGACCCATCGCTCGTGCATAATCTTCAATCACGCTGGCTAAGGACATTAAAAGTAGCGCTTCTTGGGAGGCAACCCAAGCTGTCTAACTCTTTCATCTTTCAACTTTGACTTATTTGCAATCACAGGAATCGAGACAGAAACTTGGTGCCAAGCGAGAAAATCTATCAGAGTTTGATTTTTCTGTCTTAATTTTGTTTATTTTTCGTTGACAGATTATTTTTCACCGGTTAAATGGCGGATAACGGTACTCCGTGAAAATCTTTTTCGGTCCCTTCAGTTACCCACAAACACTGAAATCTGTACATAATTTTACTCAATTTTTTTTCTCTCTCTTTCTTCTTTCTTTCGAAATGGATAATCAGCTTTTTAATCTCCGCAAGCAATTCCCTTCTCTCCCTCAAAATGCTTTAACTAACATTTATTGTGCAAGGTTTGAGAGATTAAGGATGCTTATGCACAAAGGCATCCCTGCGGATATACGCTGGTTGATCGAAGCAAAGGTCCGACTCAGAGGTGAATTTTCTGACGCTCTTGTTTCATATATGCCAGGGCTAGGCAAAAGTTCATATGCAAAGAAGAGAAGAGCAAAAAGGTTACGGGTCTGCTATAAATGTGCAAGATGGACCTGTAACACAAAATGCAAATCAATTGGAATGACGTCTATAAACTGAGATGATAAAATTAACTTCATAAAGGATGGCATGAGTAAGGAGTCTTTAGATAACATTCTATTGACTCTTGAGACGCATCCTAGTGGAGATGTGCAGAGAGTACTTCTCGATTTATGGCCAATATTCCAAGATGAACATGAGCGATATAGTCTCGGGAGTCTGACTCAAAAAGACCCTGTTTGCCAATTTTTAAGAAAATTGGATGGGAAGTCGACCATCGGCCCATAGAGAGCATTCAAGCCGTTACTGGACGTAAAACCAGAGGAATTTGTGAGCCACAATCACACCTCCTGTAAGTATTATTTTTTATTTTTCTTTTTTCTTTTTTCTTCTTGTTTATTAAAAAAAATCAAAAAAAAATCAAAAAAAAAGAAAAAAGAAAAAAAAAATCAAATCAAATCAAAAGTAGCCGTATTCTTTTGAAATATGCGTTGCGTATTTTCAAACTTCTTCTGACACATATAGATTAGTCTTTTATCCTTGTCATATAGCTATTATTATTTTGCTTCTTTTCAAACTTACCTGACACACGGTTCTACCCCTCCTTTATAGGTGTAATTATTACATTTGAGTTTTGATTCTTTAAATAATGCACTTTGCTCTCTTCAGATCATTGATAAGGTGAGAGTACAAAAAAAAAAAGAGAAAATGGAAGTCACTTCAGTTCGTCGGATCAAGAGTGTTTGTGTCTTTTGTGGATCTAATCCTGGGAAAGATAAAGAGTTTGTAAATATTGCACACCATCTTGGTCGAGTGCTAGCTGAGAGAGAAATCCATTTAGTTTATGGAGGAGGTAGTCTTGGGTTAATGGGTTGTGTAGCAACTGCTGCACATTTAGGAGGTGGCAAAGTCCTTGGTGTCATTCCCAGTCCTTTATCTACCAGCAAGCCCATTGGAAAAACATTAGGGGATGAAGTAATGGTATTTTGCATGCACCAACGCATGAACATTATGATAGCAAATGCTGATGCCTTTATTGCCCTACCTGGTGGTTTTGAAACATTGGAAGAACTCTTTCAAATTACATCCTGGTCACAGCAGAACTTTCACCAAAAACCCATAGGTATATTAAATGTTAATGGTTTTTATGACAGTTTGTTTTGTTTTCTTGATCATGCTGTAGAAAAAATGTTCATCTCACAAGCGACACGTCAAAGTCTTGTAACTGCTGCAACTCCTGAACAATTGCTCGATCAACTCAATGCATTTGTACCACAACGTGATCCAGTAATGGCTCCACGGAATTGAGAACAAGGCAGCAGCAGCAAAAAGCAAAAACTTGATTTGACTTTGTCTTTGTGAATTTTTGTTTTCTCTTATGATTTTAGTTTTTTTTTTTTTGTAATTTTTCTTATTTCAGGCCCGATTTGCAGTTTTCTGGTAAGACCTTCTACACTCTACCTATCTTTATTTTGACATTGGGGACAATGTCTTTAATTAGTTGGGGGGAGGGATAGTTGACATTACCATGTACATAGTTTAGTTAAAAAAAATAAAAAGCTAATCTTTATTGTTACTAACTTTTTAGATGTATGATGGCAGAGTAAGGAGTAGTTTTGCTCTTGAGACGCATCTTAACTTGCATTTCATAATAGGTCTTAAATCATCTTTGTTCTTGTATATATATTAAAAAAAAAAAACACACACACACACATGTTGAAACCAATTTCTTATAAAAAGGTTTAAGTTCTAAATTCTTAAAAGCTATAAGCTTTCCCTGTTAAGTTTTGAGGATAACAAAAATATTTATTTAGTTTGAACAAGTAAGTGTTTCGACAATAGTTTTAACAAATTGCTACTTGTTGTGCGTCCATTCTGCTCTACGCTTAAAGTTAACTCTTCGTGCGTCCAATATGCTATAACTCTTCATGGGTCCAATAAATGTATTATATACTTTTACTATTGGTGCGTCCAATACTTGTATGCATATACTGTTACTTTTTATTAGTTCGTCCAAGACGATCTGTCTGCCAAAGCTCGGACTTAACTCACTCTTTCAAAGTTCAAGCTCAAGTTCGCGTCCAAGTGAAATTTCAAAAATGAAGAACTGTTCCTCATTAAATGCTAGAAAAGAACTCCGGCTGACTCACGGCGAGGAAGAAGTCAACTAAGCCACTTTTGCCGACATTGTCTAACAACTACAAAGATCTGCAAATAAGAAACCGTCTGCAATCTTAGACAAATCAGACTTTTGTTTTCATTGATTGGAAATCTCGGAGAATAAAAGTCACCGTCGTAAGAAGTTCAAGACTTTTCCAAGAGATGCATTTAATGCTACTCAGAACGGTAATAAATATTTCCGTTGGACGATCTAGCCCATGAAGTCTGCTCAAATTTGTTCTTACTTATAAAGAGAAGAAGCAGCACTTGAAGAACTAGAGATCTTTTTTGCCGAAGCATCCTTCAATAGTCTAAAAAGCTTTATTTCCATATTCGTGTAAAAAGAAAAAGCCTTGAGATTTCTATTGTCTATTCTCATTTGTTAGTGAGTTTCAACTCAAGCTTTCATCTACTTTCTTTTATTCATCTTAAGCCTTGTAAGCCTGAAGAGGCTGTGTGTAAAAGAATACTTGTGAGATAGAACCTGAAGAGGTTGAAAATACTTGTTACCTGAAGAGGTGCATAATACTTGTAATCGTGAAAAAGATTAGTTGGAAAATCCTTCTTGTTGAAGGGACTGGACGTAGCTCTTGGTTGATAAGAGTGAACCAGGATAAATCTTGTGTGTAAGCTTCTCCTCTCTTCTAGTGTGCTTTATTATTTTCACTAACCTCTGGGGTTTTCCATTGTGTTTTTTAACAAAGATCTTTTTATTTGGTTTTAGAACGTGTTAACTATTTTATTAAAAGTCTTTTCGAAACCCTTGGAGTCCAATAGGACTAAGTGGTGTTAGTCCTAAGCACCTTGCCTGTTAAACTGTCTCTTTCGCTGTGTTCTACTTTCTTTTGAAAAGGAAAATCTTTTATTAATCAAAAAAGGGTTAAGAAACACAATTCAACCCCCCTTCTTGTGTTTCATTTGGTTATTTCAACACACACACAATTTTGATCTTTTCAATTGATTTTGATACAAGCATGTGCTGAATCTGAGCTTAATTGATGATAAAAGTATGCAAAACAGTTTACAGTTGAATCATTTTCATGATATACATGTGTATATGATTGTGGATATTAGGAAGAAGGCATGGTTGAATTGAGTGAATGTTCCATACCTTTGTGAGTTTTGGGCTTTTCCAAGTTTGATACTTACACTTGGTTATTTTCTTTCATGAGTCATGTCAATTATGAATTTATTTTCTAGAACTTGCATTGAATCGATTTGAGATTACATTGGTCTGTATGTTGCATGAAAATGACAGAGGCATTTTTTCTTGACTTAGCTGCTTTGGCCAAATAAACCTACCTTGCATTTATCTAAATATTAACTCCCTCTGAGCCTATTTGCCTATTCTTTGTTCTTAGCTCATTACAAGCTTTGAGTGAAAAACCATGTTTTACCTTACCTTAGGGAATGGGATAGCATTGATTTTCTTATTGGAGGAGTTATTTTGCTTGCAATGATTTAAGTGTGGGGGAATTGGTGTGCTGATACGAAATGCTTGGTACAAAAAAAACAAAAAAAACAAAAAAACAAAAAAAAAGAAAAAAAAAAAGAAAAAAAAAGAATAGAAAAAGGAAGGAATGTGTGAAGAGAATGAGCATTTTATGGTTTTGGGTAAAAAATTTATTCTTTCTACTTGAATTACTCCTCAATGCTCTTTTATTCTCTTTGGTTTTAACCTGCTATTATCTATATTGTTCCCTTCCTTCACCTTATAAGTTCCATTACAACCTTTTTGAAAGACCTCTTGATTTTTGCAATTTATTTGATCTAAGTAGTGGAGAATTGATGTATATGCAAGCCTATGGTAAAATACTTTCATAATTTGACTGAGTTGAGTGTAAATAGTTAACCTAAACACCTTGTGTGATTTGAGTGTCACTTGTGAAGAATTTTACTCAATCTGAACATGCCTATTTCTGATTAAAGCATGATTATGCTATACTTTATTCTCAATTGATTTGATTCAACTATTCTTTGTTAAGCATACTTGACTTATTAATTATGGTTTATATTTGATACAATGCTTGTATTTAAAAATTAGTTGAATTGATTAAATAAAATATTACATGTTTGTGGGTATCATCCTGGTAAACCCTCATGAGACTATAACTCGTCCACTAGGGATACCTAGGGGTTTAAAGGCTTGTGGCACATGCTAAGTGCCATCGTGTTTTCCTACGGAAGTGGATTAGATTAGGTACAATCAGTTTTTATGTTTTTAGTTTAATAATATGATGTTTCTTGTTTTTCTTTAGTTTCGTTGTTATGTGTTTTGCCCAGGAGTGCAAAAGCTTAAGTGTGGGGGAATTTGATCAATTAATTTGAGACACTTATGTTAGCTTTGTATTAGGCATTATTAGATGTTTATTGTGCCCAATATTAGTACTTTAGATGAGTTTAATGTTGTTGGGCTTCATTGGGCTTTAATGCAAATATTGAATAATTTTCGGATTTTGATGCATTTTGACCTTTCTTCCTTGGTTAGGTCATAACTTGGGACTCGGTGATCCAATTGAGGTGATCTTGGTGTCTTTGGAAAGCTAAGACAATGCTCTACAAGTTTCATAAAGAACTCAAGAGCTGGATCGGAATGCTAAGGGTCCAAAATATCCCTGCAATGCAGAGTGGGTTTGCTGTCACGGAACCATCTGGGCAGTATGCACATATTGGACTATATAGTGGGTTATAGGCCACCTCTTGGGCTGAAACTTGGTCACTTGAAAGATAAGACCCATATCTCCAACTTCAATGAAGACCATTTTGTCAATAGATGTCGTTTTAGGCATGCTTCTGAAGCTACAAGTTGGTCTGAATTTGGAAACACGTTCTTCCAACCTAACTTGAGGTAGGTGAAGTGTTTTTGGCATTTCTGGAGTTCTAAAAGTCCAAATGACATGATTCAAATTGGAAATTTTCAAGGAGACAACTGGCTACAACTTTGATGAAGACATCCAAGCCAAAATGCACTGTCTAGGTGATGAATTTGAAGCCAGAAGTCGGATAAGAGTTGTTGACTAAAAGCCACCAACCATACACCAACCCACCTACCATGCACCAACCCACCAACCATGCATCAAGCTTCCATTTTTGACAATTTTCATATTTTTATAGCTTGTATTCAGATTATGTACATGTACAAATTGGCTTCTAGGATTAGTATAAATAGACCCAACCTCTTTGTATTAGATAGCATTCAATTTGGAAGTAAGTTTCAAGAAAGTTTAAGTATTTGTGAGAGTTTTCTTTCTCTTCTTCTCCATTCTCTTTGCAATTTCGTTTTTGTTCTTTAAATTCTGAGTTCTTCCTTCCCATCCATGGAAGGCTAGGCTCTCATAATCAATCCAAGGGATTAGCCATCTTGTTGTTTAATTTGGAGATCTTGTTTTGCTTGTTCATATTGCTTAATTGTTATTCAAGTTTCTCTTCTTCCTCTTTTGATTTTTATCTAGATTAAATTGCTTAATTTGATTTAGATGTTGATGTGGTAATAGCTTTATTATCATGTATTCAAAGAGGATCATAAAGATTAAACAATATATTAAAGCTTTTTGATAGATTGTTTAGCTTGGTTAAATTCTAGATCTTAAGTTAATCTATGTTGGATGGTGCTTACTTTATCTAACCTTGGTTAATCAAATCCTAGATGCTTATCTAGTAAAGAATTCTTGGATCATGTTAAGGCTTCTTGATGTGATCTAAGGCCAAGAACATGGTTAGCAATTAAGTGAATTCCTTGTGATCAATGATGAGTTAAATTCAAGATCGGTAAATTTCCTTGGATTGGTTGTTTCTTTAGATTTGTTTACAACTTTGAATCTCCTACTTTTATTAATCTTGTTAATCAACAACAAAACCCCCCTTTTCTAATTATCTTGATCTAATTAAATCTTTGTTTTTGGATCCTTGAGAGACGATTCGGTTCATTCTCTATACTACAAATTAGTTTGTGAAGCAGTTATTTTATTTGATAGGTCTCGACAACCTCTTGTCAATGCTCCACCTATGGATGAAGATGAAGTGGACTTCATCCTCTCGGAAGACACCAACACCGAAAAGTGTGCTATAAACTTGTCGCTGCAGTCTAGTGGGTAAGCTTTTTGCTGAACGCCCTTTTCACCTAGTAGTTTGATATAAAAAATGGAAGTTAACATTGCTCCTTTTTGGATCTAATTATGTGGAATTTCTGCTTATTGTAGAACTACAAACCTAGGGGGAAAATTAGTAAGAAATTTAGCAATCTGTTAGGTGCTGACCTCCTTGAAATCAGAGGTGGTCCAGGATTAGTAGTGAAAATCAAAGTTGAAATTTCTGTGTCAAAGCCTTTGAAAAAAGGTGTTTTAGCATGGCTAGTTCCATAGAAGATGGTTTTTGGGTGGACTTCAAATATGAAATATATACTTGTTAACTTTTGTTTTGACTGCTGCATGCATGTTGTGTCAACTTCAGTTAAAAGCTAAGCAATAACTGCCAAAGCAAGTTATGAGAAACATGGAGGCCTCTGTCTGTCTAAGAACTGAGGACCCTTTTCGCCCAGAGGCCAAACCAGCCTGAAACTTGACCTGTTTCCTTGGTGGGGTTGGCAGTAGTTTCGGTTCTAGTTCCTCAGGTTGTTCTTGTTGCCTCAGGTACTTCATTCGTAGCAGCGTATGCTTGGTATCTGGGTCCTCTCTCCATGGTGAAGCTGTGTGTAGAGGTAAGAGGGTGGTGTGAATGGGAGTTGTGGTTGAGGATGAGAGAGATGGGGTTAATGGAGTGGAAGAGAGATTGAAGAGTGAGGTTTGGTTGAAGGGTTTGATGCAGAGAGACGTTGGTCTCTGCTAGTGCCATGCACTCAGTCTCAGATAGCTTGCTTGCTTGATTAATAATAATAGCTTTGCTCTCACTTTTCAGTACTTTGGAGTGTAAAATATTTGATTTTGCAACGGTCTAATAAATCTAAGTAGGAGAGAGAGGCAGAGAGAGAGGCAACCCTCTTTTTTGCTGCTTGTGTTTTTTTTCTCTGACCTTTTAGCTTTCTAACGTTCTAAATGGGAAGGGTCCCATAGCATTGAAGAATCTAAGAAGTTTGTAGTGCACATTGGATTCTATAATAAGTTATTAATTGCTTCATTATCTCATTGGCTAAAATAACAAGTAAAGAAAAAAAATAATAGAAATCATGCAGTATTTAAGAGTACATTACATTACATTGGATTTTTCTTCATATTGCAGTATTGCACTACGCATCCCACGGTGCAACACATGGTTCATTTTTTAAGAGTAAGTACATAATTTATTATTTTAAAAAAGTATAAATCATAAAATTAATTATATCCTGTCTATTCATTATTAGAAATAATGGTCACTTCCCCTAAACTTTTAATGTACCAAAAAAAAAATTATTAGAAATAATGGTGTGTAATCATATAAACTATTAATGACCTTTAGCAGTTTGAATAGTTAATACTTTATTCTCCAATTAACAAAATAGACCTTAAAAGATTTTAATGAGATTTTGAGTTAAGATTGAGATAGGATTTTGTTATACCAAATTGAATGCTTGATGCCAGCTGTGATTAAAAAATATATATTGGTAAAGCTGTGAGATAAAACAAATCCTTGTTTTTCTTGTTCAGGTAATTGGGTTCCTAACTTCCCTAAGCTTGAAAAGCTCCAGCAAAAAGCAGTTTCAAAGGTTATTAACACCTAAAGTACTATTAATATGAATTTTTTTCTTGATATAATAGCTCATTTTACATGCCAATCAAGCAATATGTTATAAGAAGTTTTCTATCTGCAGTACACTATCACCCCATCTTTTTCCTTGCCTATACTATGGCTTTTTTACCCCCTTTGTAAGCCAACATTTTCAGCTGACTCAAATTCTCTCTTTCATAGAAACTTTCATTTGGTATACAGAAGAGAAACATCTCCATGGCTACCATGAAAAGGGGTTCCATTGGTGAATCCTTGTTCAATGGAGAGATTTCATGGTATGTAATTTTTATGTTTTTTTTTTTTACCTGGATTTGCCTTGCTTCAATGTAACTTATTTATCTTCCGTACACCATGCCTCCCAACAGAAGTTCACAGGTGCAGTCAAGGAGATGTTATGCGTTAGCTTAAGGTACAGTTCATGGTTCTTTGGGTCTGTTAATTTTCTATGCTGAGTTTTGTGTTGGGTTTCTCATAAAGGTTTTCATAATGTTCCTTCTTGTTGATTGTCTAATATATCATGATCTTGTATTTCATGGATACTGTTGATACCTGAGGAAGCTCTAAGTAATTTGACATTTCATGATCCTAGAATATCTCTAGCATGCTCTCATTAAAATAAAGGCAGGCTTGAGAAGAAGTATATGAAGAGTAGATGAGCAGCCTGGTTGAAATATTCACTAAGTCTTTTTCCTTTGGTTTTATGTTCAGTTTTGCATTTGCGTAAACCATCCATAAATCAAAGATTTTCAATGTGAGTGAGTGAGGCTTACGGTGCTTTGAATGCACCTAACACAATATATATATATATATATATATATATATATATATATATATATATATATATATATTAATTTACTAGTTTTGTGAATTTTTTTAGTCAAGTCAAAATTTTCTTCAACCACTATTCCCTCTCCTCTCTCTTTCTTTTTCTTCTCTCAATTCTATGTGCCTATTTTAAGATTCAAGCCTCTGATTCTTCTTTTATTCTTCATCTTTTCTTTGTTTCTTTTTCTATTTTCATACATTATTTTCTCTTTCTTAGTCCCCTTTTGACCCCACATCTCTTTATCACTTTCATTTTTTATTCCTTTCTGCATTTCTCACAAAGAACACTATCATTATATTTTTCAAAAGCTTCTAACAAAGTCTAAGTCCAATTCAATTCTTCTGACAAACTCCATGTGTTCACAAATATGGCACCCATCAATCAACGTACTTAAAACTACTATGAAATGATGACTTTAATTATTATTATTTAATACTAGATGCAAGGCTTGATCTATGAAGATAATTGGACCCAAAATCTAGTGTGTTTTATGGAAAAGAAAAGAAGTAGAAAGATGAAAAGTGATTCAGAAGTTAGATAATAAAGGCAAGAGTTTTGGATTAATTAGGAGTCTACAAATACTAAAAGATTTTTAAAATTAATAAATTAATGATAAGGAATTTAAATGAAATTAGGAATCACAATAAATAATTAGATTAACTAGAATAGGAATGACAATTGAGACATGAGAGTGTTAATATACGTTCTCTCATTACTGTTTGTTATGGAAACATAAATAGTACTTAACCATATCCCAAAAACAAGTATTGTTATTAGTGGAGGGAGTGCCACTGTCAGGTGACATATGTGGTGGCTGCTAGGTGGGAGCCATGGCATGCATGCCTGATAGATGGTCTGCCATTTTTTATTAGCCTGTAAATGATGGATTTTCTTTTAATTTCAGTCTTGAAACCAATTTACCTTCCATCCAATAACAGTGGTCTGCCATTTTTAATTTAGATTTTCCTCTTGCAATTTTTAATTTAGATTTTCCTCTTGCAATTTTTAATTTAGATTTTCTTTATTGTTGAACAATTGCAATCTCTTACTGCCATTGTTGGGTATTCTAGTTGTTAAAGGGGCAATACACTTGGGTTTGGTGCAATCCGATCCCTTATATCAGTTTATGCTTCTCCTTCAATATGCAACTCCGCCAGCTATGAATATAGGTACCATAACTCTCCTTCAATATGCTCCTCCTTCGAAAGTAGATATGGAAGAAATTAAGAAGCTGTTAGATAAGCTTGTTGTTTTGAAGTTCAATGGTGCCTCGAGAAGAAATATGAGTTTGGAAGGCCCCAAGTAAGCATTCATCCAAATCTTTAAATTTAGTGTCCATCTCAATTAGATTAGTCATGCGTCCATTATTTTATGTTTATATACTTTATATAAAATGTTGACTTCATTTAAGCAATATATTTTTATATTGAATTTCCTAATAGAATGCATGTCTGTTGTCTATGTCAAACCTAAACTGGACCTTCTGTTTTCACCAAAAAAGTTTTCCCCCATTTGTTTCATATGTTTTTCTACCTTTGATTTAAAAGGTGGTCCAACATCCTATGATTTAAAAGATCATATAAACAACAAAGCCAAGAATTGAACTTGGGTTATATATATGTTGGTATGAAAAATAGGTTTCTGAAACCATAGATCCCTGCTGGGGAAGTTCACGCGGTATATAAATTTTTTTTTTAAAAAAAGGTCGTTTAGCCGCGGTTTAAAATAAAAACTGCGGCTAAACGACCATAATTTTTTCCCGGCGTTTCCTCTTCCCGGCGGTTTGATTATAAATTAACCATTAGAGGCGTTTATTCCAGCGGTTGATGAAAACCGCCGCTAATCGTTTTACGACCCTCTTATAGGTGGCGTTCCCGCAACCGCCGCTAAACATGTTTAGTGGCGGTGAAAATCGCCGCTAAGCCTAAATTAAAACCGCCGCCAAAAAAACATTTTTGTTGTTGTGACTAGATGAATAAAAAGGCTTCTCAGTCCTATTGGACTCTCAAAAGTTTGTAAGAAATTTCTTTTTGGACGCAGTTAAGAAGTTCTAAGAATTAACAAAAACTGTTAAAAAAACACAATGTCGATCCCCAGAGGTTAGTAAATAAATAAAACACACAAGGAGGGAAGAGAAGCTTACACCAGATATTTATCCTAGTTCACTCTCACAAACCGATAGCTACTTCCAGTCCCTTCAACCAGAAGGATTTTCCACTAACCTTTTACAAGATTACAAGTATTATTCACCTCTTCATGTACACAAGTATTCTCAAACTCTTCAGGTTCAAACACACCAATATTCTTTTCTACCCAGCCTCTTCAGGCTTACACAACTGAATTGAATAAAAGAATATGTCGAAGATGCTTGAGTTTGAAACTCGCTAGAAATGAGCTCAAGACTTGAACTTTTTACAAATATATGAATTCTTAGAAGATATAAAGCTTTTTAAATTTTTTACACTTAACTATCATCTTCTTCTACAAGCACTGCTTCTCCTTTATATAAGAGAGAGCAAATTGAGTAGTCTTCATATGCTTCGTCGTCCAACGGAAACATTTATTATCGTTCTGAGTAGTATTAAATGCATAGATTGAAATCGTGTTGAGCTTCTTCTGAAATGTGACTTTGATTATCAAGGATTTCCAATCAATTGATAACTGAGTCCTGATTTATCTAAGACCGCAGAAAGTTCCTTATTTGTTGGTCTTTGTAGTTGTTAGAAGTGTCAGCAAAGGCGGCTCAGTTGACTTCTTCTAATGTCGTAATCTGTCAGAGTTCTTTTTCTAGCATTTAATGATGAACAGTTTCTTCACATTTGAATTTTAACTTTGGACGAAAGCTTGAACCTGAGCTTGATAAGGAAAACATTGAACGATCCAATATAATAAAACTTGTAAAACAGTTTAATGGTATTGGACGCATACTTAGTTTCCTTTAGCTCAAACAAGAAAGGACGCACATAAGTAACTGTTTGTTAATACATTATTTTCTTTTTGAAATAGTACAAGAACAAGTTACGTGAGTCTATTATTCAATCTAAATTAAAACTTTCGTTATCTTCAAAACTTTATGGGGTAATAATTCCTTTCTTTTAAAAGATTGGTTCCAAACTTAATTTCATAAGTTCCTTTGGTTCTAACATAATTTATTAAAAGTAGTAAAAATATCTAGGGATATTACACACGTGCTTTGTTATCAAGAGTTATTCTCTTGAATTCAAAATTTCCTATGCTAATGGATTTTTTTTTTAATCTAGCTGTGCTAATGGATATATTATAAAATTTTCCTTTCATTTTAGTTTCTATATAACAAGCTCTATTTGGCCTTAAGCACGTTTATGTATTTATCTTTTTCCATTTTTTGCTTAAGACTTTAAGTGGTAATGACTCCATTGTCTTTCTATTTCCTAAGCACTTCATAACTATTATTTATCTAGATAACTAAAATTAAATTACTTAACTATTTTGATATTTCTTTAATAAGTTATGCAATTTCAATCATGATATCTACCAATAGAATTCACCATTAAAGGTCATACCTAAAGAAATCATGTGAAGAATTCAATTAAACCTCAAAACTATCTTTACAATCACAAGAATGAATTTTAATCACATTCATATTGTCTTCCTTAGCTTGATTTTCCATTGTTATGTGAAAAGATGAACCTAGCTTGTTTTATAGAAAAGAAAAGAAGCAAAGATGAAAAGTTGATCACAAAGAGAACATAGATGGCACAGGCAGAGGATAATTAGGGATCTACAAGCACTAATAACATTTTTTAAAATAAATAATCATTAAATTAATGATAATGAGTTTAAATAAAAATATGTGTAGCAATAGACAATTAGTTTGACAAGGAAAAAGGAAAATTGATATTTTAGAGAAATTAAATAAAAATTAGTTAAATAGAAATGGCAATAGACATGTATGATTGACAGTAGACACTGCTTTTAAATTAGGGTAATACATGTGTGCAAGAGGATAGCCCAATTCTTATTGCACCTCATCCTCAGATAATCTTACTATTCAAGGTATATATAATGTGAAGAATGCGATCACATGCCCATGCTTGAAGAAGTAATAAGCATCTTCCAATCTCAATGGCGTCTTTGGAGGTGGCACGATTCAACCCTCAGTACAAATATGCCTAAACAACAAAGCCCTAACTGTAACATATAGTTATGGAGAAAGCGGAAAGCAAAGGAAGATACATCAAGTGAATATGAGAACATGATGTATATGGCATCAGAATGCCCCCAATGAGCCACAAAATATGTGGTCTTGCATATTTTTAAATAACAATTTGAGATGCATCATGCAGAAGTGCCGCAAATGCATAGGCCAACCAAGTTATAGTTTAATCGTTTTCCCTTGCAAACCCGTCGAGGTGGAAACTCTTCCAATAATTATGCACAGATGGTTTGCCAATTTGTAATAGTATGACAAGTGACAACATCTCCATCAATTGGATTCCCAATATCCTAATGTCACTATGCACTCTACATGTGAAAAAAGAAAAGCGTGTCTCTGGCCTCTATCTTTCCATCATGCAGTAATTAGATGATTATTTATGGGATCTTGATCAATTGTTAAAACATGGCGAAAAGTAGCTTCAATAATTAGTTATCATACAAATGCATCTGGTAGAGGTTTATGGACATAATTATGCATTTGCATGTAATATGTGTTTGTTCTCATTCACATAAGAAGAAGTGCGTTGATGTTGAAGTCTAAGAAAAGATCCATTAATTGGTTTTGTTCTCATTCCAAACATAAGAAGAAGTGTGTTGATGTTGAATTCTGAGAAAAGATCCATTAATTGGTGTGGCGTGTTCCATTTCCATTAGTCGATGAATATGAAATAAGGGCAATTCAAAAGGTTGAAGAACTTAAGCAATTGAAAAGGTTGAAGAGAGGAGCAATATTCCATTTATATTGTTAGTAAACGTGTTTGGGAAATAAAGCTATTAACAAATATAAATTATAAATTAGAGTAATAAAATAAAACGAATCATCATTAATTTATAATATGTTTATCATACTGGAAATTTGTTACTGAAATTGTAAAAACGTATAGTCAAATAAAATGTTCAAGCTTCAAAGATTAGAGTATATAGATGAAAGTCACAAATGACAAATGTCATGAATGAAAAGCTAAGTTATCCAAAATGTATAAGGGTGTGAAGTGACTCACATGTAGCAGCTCGAGTTACTTGCGCTCAACTTCTTCTGTAACTCGTGTTATACACATAAAGTAATTAAATATGTATATATATATATACATATATATATATATGTATATATATATATGTGTGTGTGTGTGTGCGTGTAATCATTGCTTGAACATGTACATGTAAATGGAAACCAGAAATTAAATTGTTTTTACAAACAAGTCGTGCCCAATAGGACTTACACTTCAATTTTACCCTACTATGCATTACATGCAAGTCGCGCCTTCATGCAAACCCTAATTTTACTCTAGTCTTAAGACTTGCTGAAAGTTGTGGTGCATAGCCTCGACTTCTTGGCTGTCACTATTGAATTTGCATGTTTGAGATAAATAATCTCAAGTTGTACTAAAGTGAGAATTTTTTTTTATCACTTACTACTGTAAGGTATAAAACCCAAAAATGAGGAATGCTAAAGCAATCAACCATTTATGAATAGTAAGAAAAATAATATAATTAACAACTGCTTAATATAATAAAATTAAAAATTACAAATAAAATATACTTTGGCCTTGATTAACATTATCGTCAATAAAAAAGTCATTTTGATTCTGTCCCAAAAAAGAATGAGGTTGAATATGAATGAAAGTTGGTTTAACTGTTAGGATCAAAATGAGTCGACTCAAACGTCTTCAATTCTATTACTACTAGTGATCATTCTTTAGTAAGTCATAAAACAGCATTATAAGCTATTACTAAAACTCATGGCATGTCGTAATCTTAAAATGAAAGAGTCTTATTTCTCCCTAAACTTTCATTCATTGATTAATATTAGACGCAAGTCACGCAGCACATTACATTACATGAGGAATTCCGTCATGCCATACCATGAAAGGTTAGCCTTGCTCTGCTTTAATTGGTATTGCCTTACTGATAGAAACGCGATACAAGACTGATACACTAGAACAATAGAATCCTATCTCTATTTATACATGGTCGTATTTACATCTTTACTGAGCTCAATTCCTTCTTCTGTTAGTTCTCATTTTCTCACACGGTTAGATAGTTATTATCGTTCTCCATGTCACGTGCTCAAGTCAGTATCTCAGCCAGCTCAATACCCCAAAGTTTGAAAACAACCTTGCCCTCAAGGTTGAGATCAGGGAATGTAGAGACTAACTCACTCCAGAGTTCCCATGTTACTTCCTCTCCGGGTCTTCCTTGCCACTCAACCAGCACCTGTTGCAATTGTTGAGCTGCTGAATTAACCAACCGCTGATCAATGATGGCGTGAGGTATCAGATTTGGTTTGGTGGTCTTCTCGGCTAGTGGAGGTATGACCGTTGGAGGTGGTCCATGAAAACCCTTGAGTAATGATACATGAAATACAGAATGCACTCGATTGTCTTCTGGTAGCTGTAATTTGTAGGCAACTGAACCAAGCCTTTCAGTGATCTGATAAGGACCAAAATACCTCTTGGCCAGTTTGAAATTGAGTCTTTTTGCTGAAGACTATGGTCAGTATGGGTGCAATTTGAGAGTACCCAATCCCCCACTCGATATTCCTTATCTTTCCTTTTGCCATCTGCCACTTTATTCATGGTCAACTGGGCTTTTTGTATATTGATTTTGAGTAGCTCCTAAATTGTTATCCTCCTCTGCAAGATGGAATCCACTTCCTCAACAGGTGAAGTACCCGAAATGCATCCTGGAAGCTATGATGCACGGATATGGGTTCGGGTATCGGATACGATATTGATATGACATGGTAATACGTCATTTCTTAAAAAATTAAGATACATGTACGGAAAAATCTAACATAACATATATATCAAAGATGGAAAAAATAGTTTGGTCATTCCATGATTAAGAGAGAAAAGTAGAGAAAATACTTTTTATTTCCAGCATTAGTCACTACAAAACACAATAGAAAATTATAATTTATCAAATCCTTATAATATCCACTCCATATTGGCACAAAAATTCAAAAATAAAAAACAAAAATTATAAGAAATAGACTCCAGTAGTGTATTTAGAGTATCTAATATCAGATACTGGTATCTGATACAGGTACATATTTGACACGGATACGACTGATATTTTGAAGTATGAGTGCTTTCCTAGCATAGACGTGATTGAGGGTTGATTGTATAAGGCCTCGTGGGGTCATACCGATAGATGAGTGGAAGGAATTGTTATAGCAAAAATCTGCCCAAACTAAGTAAGCATACCATTGGCTTAGCTGATGAAAGTAAATGCTTGCAAATATTGTTCTAGGCAACGATTGACCACTTCAGTTTGGCAACCACTCGGGGGTGGTAAGCAAAACTGTAATGTGGTGTAGTGCCATTGTTGGTCAGTATATGTTTCCAAAATTTGCTAAGGAAGATTGGATCTCTGTCAGAAACAATAATCCTGAAATTCATGGAGCTTGACCACTGTAGACGTGAATATTGTGGCTATGGTTTTAGCAGAATAACCAGGCTTTAGAGTATTGAAATAAGCTCCCTTAGTTAATCTGTCAACAACCACAAAAATAGCAGTGTGGATGAAGTCCATGCTGATTTCCTCCCTAGGTTTAGTGGGAATAGGTAGTGGCTGTAATAATCCTTGGCCTTTAGTAGTTACATCCTTAGTTTCTTGGCATATATCAGTGAGAAATAAACGTCCGAACATCTTGTCGTAGCCCAGGCCAACGGAATAAGGCTGAGATGTTTTTGAATGTTTCAACGTGCCAGAATGGCGTGCCTAAGGTGAGTTATGAAATTCCTTCAGAATCTGTTGTTTGGCAGTGGATTCGGGATGGACATAAATTTTGTCATTGTAAAACAATAGCCCTTCTCTGATTGTGAAGTGAGCATCCACCGGAATTGGCGAAGTATTGTGTATGGAGATGCTTGCAGGTCAGGGTGTTACTGGTTTTCCTTTCTGTGGTCATCGATTAAGTCACAGTGCACTGCAGAATAAGCACAAACGTTGTTACCTACTGAATCACCGAAGGAATTCAATTGGCCAGATAGGGCATCTGTTACTTCGTTATGTTTTCCCGTTTTATAGAGGATTTCATCATCAAATCCTAACAGTTTTGTCAGTCAAATCAGCGAGTTACCCGTGAATGGTTCGATCTACGATTTGGGTTATATAATTAAAAATTAGGAAGATAATAGATTTAATTTATGCTTAGATGCATGCTTATGTTCAATCCTTTCATTTCCAATCCCACCAACAATATTTTTAACAAAACTGACTGGTGGACTAATTATGTGACATTGAAAATTACAAAAGCTTTTTTCATAAAATTATTATCATGAAATAAAAATGGCTATATTTTTGTAAAGAATTATTATATTTATTCCTTTATTATCTGTTTTGTTAACTAATACTTTTAAAACTTTCTTAAAAAAATTTATCCTTTTGATATAAATTATAGTTATTTAGTTACTTTTAATCAGTGAGGGTTGTTATGGTGCCATTATGGATATGGTACCCGGGTCACCTGATTAACTAAAAATCTGTCAATACATGGCCCCCCAAGTCACCTGTTTTCCAATCTGAATTTTACAACCATGACCAAATTATGTCTCTGAAACAAATGGCAGACAATCCTCACTCTAAAAGGCACTACAAACATGGTTTAAGTAACCTTGGATTGCTTCCTCCATGGAAATTGATGTTTAGGAAGCAGGGTCTATCAATTTTTCATATAAAACTTACATTTAACACTATAAAATCAATTTTAATTAGTGAAACCCAAAAACTTTCTAAGAATATCTTTATATTTACACTTATATTTTATAATACAACAACAACAAAAACCTTTTCCCACTAGGTGAGGTCGGCTCTGTCAAAGACCATACTTTCAGATAGACCATTTATTTCAAGATCTTTTTTTATGATATCCTTTAGTGTTTTTAGTGGTCTACCTCTACCCCTATTTAAAGAACTATCCTCCATTTGATCAATTTTTCTCACCGGGGCTTCTAATGGTCTCCTTCTCACATGACCAAATCATCTTAAGCAAGATTCTGTTATCTTTTCATCAATGAGTGCTACTCCAACTTTCTCCTGAATGCACTCATTCCTAATTCTATCTTTTCTTGTGTGTCCACTCATCCAGTACAACATTCTCATCTCTGCAACCTTTAACTTGTGCTCATGTTGACATTT
Source organism: Styphnolobium japonicum (assembly GCA_023212625.1). NCBI lineage: Eukaryota > Viridiplantae > Streptophyta > Magnoliopsida > Fabales > Fabaceae > Styphnolobium > Styphnolobium japonicum. The sequence goes on from JALBWW010000010.1 coordinate 5,951,993, forward strand.
TACCGTCCAACACTCGGTAATGAGTGTCTTTCCCAACTACAAATTTTAAAGCTATGATCCTATCTCCAACCCTTCTAACATCCACCACATTATTCTTCCAATTCTTATCTACTATAATGCCTACTTCGTTCCTTGCTCGAACTTTGCTAGTGTACCATAATTTAAAGCCCGAAGTATCTAATTCCATTGCCTTTTCTTCAGCCCACTTAGTTAGGCACATAAAATTAATCCTCCTCCTAATCATAGTGTCAACTATTTCTATAGACTTGCCTGTAAGTGTGCCTATATTCCAAGTTCCAAAGCGAATCTTACTCTCATGGACTAGCTTCTTTACCCACACTCGTCCATGAAAATGTGAGAACCCTTGCTTATTTATCACTACATCCGGGCACCGATACAGCGACTACTGCCTGAACACTGTACTCGAGCCATACACGGGTAACGACCTAGCATTAGTACAATCAAATCGTTTGTCCATGTCATAAAGGATTTGACAAAATTTTACACTGGCTGTCAGCCTAACGCAACCCTCCTCATTTTATCCGGGCTTGGGACCGGCTATGCATAAACTGCATAGGCAGAGTTGCACTTATATTTTATAATACTCAAACAAAATCAATTTTTTACAATCTAATTCAAAACAGTCACTAAATCTCGTAAAAGAAATCTACCTTCACGCACCTTCACGCTGTTTTATATAATATAAAGTTGTATTCCACGTAGCAAAAATTTGTCTAAACATGCAGAAAAGCAACAACTTCCATGAAGACAAGAACACATCCACACTCACCTGTAAGCATTCAAAATGTCTAGATTACTTAGTACTTATAAAAGAACTTCTAGAATCAACGGATGCTCGAGAAACTAAAGTTACAAAAACCCAACTTAAGCACTCCGAGCGACGAAACTTAGTATCCTACTATGGGTTACCTACCACCTTGACATAAAAAACATATATATTTTATTTTAAATATATTGGTAAAGAAAAATGTTCAGATGTCTACAGTTCTTTTTGTTCACCTGAAATTAGAGTGCTGGCTTGGGGGAAAGCCAAGGACGTGAATTCATCAATACCATCTGAGTCAGCATTGCATGATTTTTCTTGCTCTGCAACAAGCATAAGCATCTCAAGGCGCTTGTCAAACTGCAATGCACTCTCATCTCTCTGGTCAAGCTCAGCGGCTTCAATTTCAAGCCATTTCTCACGTAAATCATCAAGAAGATTTCCTTGATCAGTATTTAGAACAGATCCAGGCATGCTTGGGACAGTGGTACGAAGAGACGAGTCTCCAGATGGTGGAGGCAATGTCAATAGCATTGCTCGGAATTCTTTAGTATCAGCAAATGTTTCAAAATTACAAGCAATGATGTCAAGACAATATTCCCGAATCTTATAAACACCATACCTGGACAAGCACAAATATTCAATAGAATTATAGGTAAAACCAAAATATGACCCAGCTTAGCATTTGATTATTAGATCTAAATATATTTTCACCACATTATGTGAAATCATGAGAACCAAGATCAATTATCGTGTGGAAAAATAAGGAACATATGTCAGTCACCACTACAGGACCTACAATAATTGGCAGTTAGGAATCATGTAAGAAAAATGATAATAGCCTAATATTACATTATTTCATACAAAAACAGGCTTTTATTACATTATGATATAAGTTAATTCTTCCTATTTTAAGATATTAACGATTATTTGTTGAGAGTGACTAATTATTAAATAACTGTAATAATTACAAGATTTTGGCAAGATTTCATAAAGATATCAATAACCCAGCCGTGAGGTCTCCTATATTGAATCAATTTCTAATTCTTGGAAGACTTACCATCTTATCTCACATAAATTAGGAATATTTGAAGAGGGGAAACAATCTACTTTCCTTGTTACCCAAAAGTTGCACATAAATGAGTTTGTACACAAATAGGAAACCCTAGAGGGAAAAGCCTATTAGAGTTGTTAGCCCAATAAAATTATTATAAGGAGGAGTAACAGCCACAAGAATGGAGGAAAAAAGAGGAGGCTACGCAGAAGCTGCACAAGCTGAGAGAATGAAGCAAGGGGCAATATTGATGCTGTCCCTCAAAATCTGTATGTGTAATTAGATTTTATGTGCTAAGGGGATGATGAAATCCTAGTTGTTTTGGCATTATCTATATTAAATTTTTGTTACCGTGTTGTTTTAGAGATTAAATGTTTATTGTTTCTATTTTTCTATCAGTTAGTTTGAATAAATTTTTAGATGAGTTCAATCATGTTTTTCTCATGCTTTAAGCTTGCTTTTGCTATCTGTGTGTTAGCTATGATCAGATATCAATTGTGATTTCTAAATAGGGATAGATTTGATGATTTGACAAATTACAGTAAATTAGGATATTAAAACAAACCTTTCATAATTTTTATTGGAGCTTCATCGATAGATTTTCTATAAATACATGCTTTGCCGCTATATATTCATGAGATAAATTATCTAGGAATAATAAATTTGACATAGTTGATGTTAAAATTAATCTTGATGAATTCTAAACCTTAGTCAAATTGCATTTGGTTAATTTGATTTATTATTTGTTTTTAATTTTTATTTATTTATTTATTTATTTATTTATTTTTACATCTTAATTATTTTTGTTTAACTAGATTAGGTTAATTTATCAATACCTAAAACTTTAACTCTAACATGCAATTTGTGCACTTGCAAGTATTTTTAAAGCTTACAAAAAAACAACAACAAAAAACATGATTTCTTCTTATAACACAATCCTAAAGTCAATTTGTGCAGTGATGACAGAATGAAGTGTCCAAAAAAAAATTCTATAGAGCTATTCAGTTCTTTCTATAGTCACATTCTTCATAACACTTGTGCAATCATAATTTCCGAATGATATTATTGTCTTTCTTACATTCACTTTGATCCTACCTTTTGAATTTCTTCCAACTCATTGTGTATTTGAATTATAGATTCTACACGTTTCAATATTTTAGATGATCTCATCCAATTCTAGATACTCTCACTTCAATTATTCACCTTGATAGTTTACCACTTAATAGCCCCATCATTTCACAACAGAAAGCCTAGTAGAGCATATGTGACAAGAAACACTGCCGATCTATATAGATTCCCCATAAATGACTTAATATCACTTGGATGATGATGACAATGTACTTTCTAACTCTGTCAAATTTAAAGAAAGTTCATAACTCCAGCTCAAGAACAGTTAGGAAGTACTGAAGTCTGCTTCAGACCGTTTACCACTATACCAGTTGACATTTCACTAAGGAGATGCACCTAGTAAAGCTTAAGTATTGAAACAAGTATATAAATATAATAAGAAAACAAAAGAAAATATGTGAATGAAGGATCCCTTCCCTTCCCCAGTGTATATGTCAAAGAAACAAGAATTATTGCAGCCATCAATGTAAAATGAAGGAGGGAGATTGGCAGAAAAGCACCATACATGTCTGCCAGTATTAACCAATGGCAAAGTTCTTCGGGTGAAACCATTTCCAAGTGTGGCAACAAGACATCAGCTACTGCTCGCTTAAGAGGAAACAATAGGTATCTAGAAGCAGCATCAAACATTTCCTCAGCCTGTTCAAAACATTTCATCAATATTAGACAACAGAAGGACAAACCACGTTTAAGAAATCCACATTGATGTATAAATACCTGATCTGGGTTTATATCCTCCAAACCATCAGTATACCTGAACCAACAAAAAGGGCAGAACAAGATTTTTGAAAATCTGATTTGCGGCAGAAAATTGAAGTACAGATACACTATATTGCCCCAGAAACTTTATCATGCTGAAGGCACTATGACCCTGAACAGGAACATGCTACAGACACTAAAAATGGGCAACAAAAGCAGAAAACAACACATAAATGACCTGCCGCAAAATCAATCATGCATCTAAGGCAATTTAAATAGGTTTCACTCAATCTTGACAAATTGGAATCACTCAACCAGGATACTGCTTAAGAAAAATATCACATTTGAATAAAAATTTACTACCATATAACAATTGATTGTGTTTGTTCAGCTTGTTACATAGTCCAACTGGATACACAATAAATAGGGGAAGCTTTTCTCCCAAATATAAATATATGTATCTGAAATGTAAGAAAAAATATTCAATATTCTTCATTGTGCAGCATTTAGATATAAATCAGGAAAACCATAATTTACAGGATAACACAGATGCTAATTAGCAAATTTCTCAACCAATATCCCTCCAATATTTTCAATTTCAGAATTTGACAGTCAAGGGAAAAGACTTACATATATTCAATCATTTTCTCAAATGCTTCCATGCTCAAATCATGTTCTTCAAGACAAGGAAGGCAGTCAACAGATAACTCATCTTTCCCTTCATGGAAGTCCTTCATACGAGACAATCTTGCTTTGAAATATTCTGACCTCGATGCTAGAATAACTTGATGGCAGCGGAAAATTTTTCTATCAACTCTTACACAAACATCAGCAAGATCATCTCTAGATTTAGCCATCTGCAAGGCATCGATCCCAGATACCAGTTTATCAATTCCATCATGGGTGGAACTTGAAAGAGCAATCAGAAGGATTTGACGCAAGGCTGCAGGAAGTCTGTCTTCTTCAGGAAGGGATAGACCCTGTAAAATATACCGTTTCTGAGAATTATCGACATCTCTCAATGCTTTATACTCTGCATATTTTTGATGAATTAGTTCTTTCTCAAGAATTTTCTGTAGTGATTCGCATTTGCATACTTTGCAGATTCTCACAAGATCTTCCATGTCATCCACAGCAATCTCTAATCTGTCTGAATAAAAGAAGTGTATAAGGCTATAAAGTGCAGGATATGACAACTTTTCCCGTGAGAATCTTACTTCTCTGCGCTCTTTCCAATCAGTCTCAAACTTTTTCTTGAAAAATGGTGACCTTGCACTTAATATGAGTCTGTGAGCTTCGATAGGTCTTCCTTGTACGATAAAAACCACATCTGGAGGAAATTGGCCGCAATTGGATCCCTGAGTGGACGAAATACCTACTCAATTATGATAAATATTGAGTCCCAGACCATGTATACATACAACATTATTATTTGGAAACAAAATGTTGCCATAAACACATTTACTTTAACCATCCAAAGTGGGATTTCTTCTTTGCAACTGCTTTTCAAACATATCTCCAAACACCAATGATGACAACCTATCTCACATAAGAAAGAGTAAAAAAGGGGGGGAAGGGGGGAATAGAGAGACCTATCTATCTTAGCTTGTATTTTTATCATTGTACAAGATAATAGTGTATTCCATGCTCTTTGATAGGAATCCGTAGCAATTGTAGAACAAGATTCACCGAGGTAGTAAAAAGTAGGGTAGAATTGAGTGAATTGATATGAACATACCTCTATATTGGATAGGAAGAATACAAGAAATTGAGAAGCAAGGGGCACTCCCCTTCACACTGAGCGATCTCAATCGAATGAATACAAATGATCAAAGAATGCTATTACAGTTGTAACAGACTTATTTATAGGCTAGGCTAGGCTAGTAACTGACGTATAGTTATTCTAACTAACTGTACTAACCAGATTACAATCAATAGTTTCCCTAGGCTTCCCTAGCTTCTTCCAATAATACACCCTCATAATACGAGGTCTCTCACTTGGCACCTCGGCTTGCCTAACAATGCCACCCCCTTCAGAAACAACCTTGCCCTCAAGGTTGAATGATGGAAATTGGCTCCTAATAGTGGACAAATCTTCCCAAGTGGCTTCCTCGGGTGTCTTGCCTTGCCAATGTACCAGAACCTGGGGAACTTGCTCACCATACTGAGTAATCACCCTCTAGCCCAGAATACCATGAGGCTCGTATGCCTTAGCTTCCCCTTGCAGTTCATCGGGCAGTGCAGCTTCAACTGGTTTGGTACCCACGGCTCTTTTAAGCTGTGAGACATGGAATACTAGATGTATTCGAGCTTGCTCGGGTAGTTGAAGTTTAAAAGCTACAACACCAACTTGCTTGAACACTAGATATGGGCCATAATATCGTGCTGCTAACTTCGGATACAGCTTAGTGGCCATTGAAACCTGCCTATGGGGCTTGATCTTCAAATAAACCCAGTCACCTGGCTGAATGGTACTTGGCTTTCGATGACTATTGGCATATTTGGTCATCTGGTCCTGGGCTCGGTTGAGGTGGAACTTCAGTTGCTTCAATTCCTCATCGCGGTTCATAAGGTCCTGTGCAACTGCTTCAACCAAAGTTTCCCCTGGTATAAAGCGAGCCAAAGAAGGAGGAGCTCAGCCACAAACTACCTCGAATGGAGTGCAATGGGCTACGCTTTGGAAGTTGGTGTTATACCAATATTCTGCCCAGGGTATGAATTCTGCCCAAGCCTTCGGCTGCTCAGAGCTAAAACACCTCAAATATGTTTCCAAGGTGCGATATAACACTTCTGTCTTCCCGTCCGATTCCAGGTGATACGCAGTGCTCATTTTCAGCATAGTTCCCTGCATCCTGAAAATTTCTTGCCAAAAATGACTCAGGAAGGTAGGGTCCTGGTCACTAACAATAGAAGTAGGAATCCCGTGGAGCCTCATCACCTCTTTTACAAAAACTTCAGTAATTGACCTGGCTGAGTAAGGATGTCTGATCAATATGAAATGGCCATACTTGCTCAATCTGTATACTAAAACAAAAATTGCTTCAAAGCCCTTTGATTTGGGGAGACCCACAATGAAATCCATACTAATTTCGTCCCAGATTGCTTGAGGGATAGGCAATGGCTGCAGTAGGCCTGCAGATGAGGAAGCCTGGTATTTACTCCTTTGGCACACATGGCAGCTAGCCACATAGGTAGAGATGATACCCTTCATGCCTATCCAATACAGCCTGCTGGTGAGGAAGCCTGGTATTTACTCCTTTGGCACACATGGCAGCTAGCCACATAGGTAGAAATGATACCCTTCATGCCTATCCAATACAGAGACTGAGCAACTCTTCTGTATGTTCTATAAACCCCCGAGTGACCCCTTGTTGGAGAAGCATGAAACTCATTAAATAGTTTGGGAATCCATCTCGAAGAGGCAGCTAGCACCAACCTCCCTTTAATATAAGTGCTCATCTTCCAGTGTATAGGGGGATGGGAATCTGGATTGTCCTTCAATTCAGCTATGATCTTGGATAAAGCAGGATCCTTCCTAACCTCCTCATCAATCTTAACAATATCCTGCCAATAGGATCTGGAAATCAGCTTTAGTTCCATGTCTTCTACCTTGCGAGATAATGCATCTGCAACCTTATTGGCTGCTCCAACCTTGTAAACAATATCAAACTCATACCCGAGCAGCTTAGCCAACCAATATTGTTGGTTCTGAGTTGTGATCCTCTGTTCTAGCAAATGCCTTAGGCTCTTTTGGTCAGTGTAGACCGTGAGTTTCTGCCCCAAGAGATAAGACCTCCAGTGCCGAATTGCTAAAACCAGAGCCATGAGTTCTTTTTCGCACACCGATTTAGTGAGTGATGAATCAGATAATGCTTTGCTGAAAAAGGCTATGGGTCTTTTGTTTTGTGTCAGGACTGCTCCCAAACCCTTGCCAGAAGCATCACATTCGATGGAAAATGGTTGGGAAAAATCTGGCATAGCCAACACAAGTGCAGTAGTCATCGCTGTTTTTAATTGTTTAAAAGCTTTGGCACTCACTTCATTCCACCTGAAATTCCCTTTCTTTAGTAAATCTATCAACGATCTAGCTACTTTTCCATAGTTCCACACAAACCTCCTATAATAGCCTGTTAACCCCAAAAACCCTATCAAGGATTTAATGGATTTGGGCTCAAGCCATTGTAGAATGGCTTCTATCTTTTGGGGGTCCATTGACACCCCTTCTCGCGATATGATGTGTCCCAAGTATCCAATCTATGTTTGGTTGAAACAACATTTTTTTTGATTGGCCACAAATTGGTGTTGTTGTAAAGTACTTAGGACCAATTTGAGGTGTTCCATATGCTCTGCCCATGTACAGCTATAGATTAGAATATCATCAAAAAATACTAAGACCCACTTCCTGAGAAACTGTTTTTAAGGCCGAGTTCATTGCACATTGAAAGTAGCGGGGGCATTTGTTAGGCCAAATGGCATAACTAGGAACTCATAATGTCCCTAATGTGTTCTAAATGCAGTTTTGGGGATGTCTGCCTCATGCATCCTAATTTGATGATAACCAGCCCTTAAATCGATTTTCGAAAAATAAGCAGCTCCGTTTAATTCATCAAGTAGTTTCTCTATAAATGGGATAGGAAACTTATTTGGTATAGTGGCTTTATTAAGTGCCCTGTAGCCAACATAGAATCTCCAGCTACCATCCTTCTTTTTAACCCAAATAACTAGATTGAAATAGGAACTATTACTGGGTCTGATTATACCAATGGACAGCATCTCGGCTACTAGCCTCTCTATCTCATTCTTCTGCAGGTGAGGATATCTATAGGGCCTCACATTCACTGGATCTATTCCAGCCTTAATGGGAATTCGATGATCCACATCCCGGTTAGGAGGTAACCCTTCTGGGACTGCGAACACCTGCTCAAACTCATTCAACACTTGCTACAGCTGAGCCCGCTGTGATTCCCTTAGAGCCTGCGCATTACCCTACTGCTCATTTTCCTTATTAACTTCCACTACCCACTATAAGGATGTTGACTCCACTTCTGACACCTTCACAGGGATTTGGGAGAGACCAGAGTTTTGGCCAGGCTAGGGTCTCCTCTCACTTCCACAACTGATCCTTGATCTAGAAAAGTCATGGGTAAAGTCCTCCAATTCACCTTCACCTCTCCTAGGGTAGCCAACCATGCAACCCCCAAAATCAAATCCACTCCTCCTAGTTCAAATAGAAAGAACCCTCCAATTAAAGTATAAGTCCCTAGTTGCACTCCCAATTGTCTACAACATCCCTGGGGTTGTTTTCTATGGCCATCTCTTAGTCTCACTTTATACGTCACTGTCTGATCCACCGTGAGTCCCAACCTTTGTACTAGTTTAGTTGAGATGAAATTATGGCTAGCTCCACTATCAATCAAAATTACCATAGTTTGAGGTTGAGTAAGCCCCCCAGCAGAACACAATGATAGGTCTAACCATTGGCAAATTGCCTCTGGTTCAGCCTTTTCTATTTCCTCATCCTCTTCTCGGGGTTCCATAGAAATTATTTCGCCCTCGTCATTCAATTGTTCATCCACAACTAGGATGACCACCCGCAGACTCTTCTCAGGACACCTGTGGCCTGGCCCAAAGGCTAAACCACATTGAAAGCAACGACCTTCATCCCTTCTTTTAACAAATTCAGGATAAGGAAGGTGTCGTGTCCCTTTTCCCCTCGATCCCGATGTACTACTCTCTCCTGGTTTTGCCACCGAGACCATTGAGGTGGCCTTGCTCCCTTCTGATGAATTGCGACTACCTCCACTCGACTGTTGTAGGTTATTTGCCCCATTCAACTTTCCCACTCGAGATACATTCCCGCTTCCCCCTTGGTATCTAAATCTGGTGCTTGGATTTCAGGATTGAAGTCCTCCATAGCTCTAAACCCCTCTCATCGTTCCTCTACATCACGCGCTACCTCCATTGCTCGCAAAACATCTTCAGTATCATGGGGACGCACTTGCCCTTGGATATCTTGGCGTAATCCAGCCAAAAAATACCCTAATATTCGATCCTCTGATGTATTTGCAGCTTGTACAACTAACAACTCGAACTCTTGTACATACTCCTCAACAGTTCCCGTTTGTCGCAAGGATGCCAACTTCTCATACACCATTCCCCGACCTAATCCCCCAAATCTCCGCATCAAGGCCATGGTCAAACTCTCCCACGTAGGATTCTTGGATTTTTGGCGCCAAAATTGAAACCAATGCACCGTCGTACCTTCCATACTGATGAATGCCAATAGTAACTTCTCTAATGGCCTTCTTTTCTGCACTTCGAAGAATTTCTCAGCTCTGGCTATCCATCCCAAAGGATCGCTACCTTCAAACGAAGGTAATTCTACCTTCTTCGTCCATGAGCGATGCAAATCTTCTTCTTCACCCAATCCTCCACCTTCGAAATTTGCTTCCATCCCTTTCTAGCTCCCGATCACCTCCTCGTCAAGTGAATCGATCGAAATTCCCTGTTTCTTCATGAATTTCGCCAACAATTCCCTGATTCCGTCCATTCCACTCACATTCTTCTTAATTTCCTCAATACTAGAGCCTTGTTCGCTGGTCACCTTCTTCAAGAACTCGACTGAGGATTCCAACACAGTGAATCAAGCTTCAATCTTCTCCATCACGTTCATCCCCACGGATCCGGCAAGTCAGACCAAAATTGATAGGAATCCGTAGCAATTGTAGAACAAGATTCACCAAGGTAGTAAAAAGTAGGGTAGAATTGAGTGAACTGGTATGAATATACCTCTGTATTGGATAGAAAGAATACAAGAAATTGAGAAGCAAGGGGCACTCCCCTTCACACTGAGCGATCTCAGTCAAATGAATACAAATGATCAAAGAATGCTATTACAGTTGTAACAGACTTATTTATAGGCTAGGCTAGTAACTGACTTACAGTTATTCTAACTAACTGTACTAACCGGATTACAATCAATAGTTTCCCTAGGCTTCCCTAGCTTCTTCTGATAATACACCCTCATAATACGGGGTCTCTCATCCTTCTTGTTCCAAAAAACATCCCTATAATCATGTGAATACAGAAATCAAACCTTTCAATGATTGGTTTAAGTTGAATACAGATGGTTCATCCAAATTAAAACCTGGACCAATGGGAGATGGTGGCATTGTCAGATATTTGGTGGGGAATTTCACTTGGAAAATTGGTTTGGAACTGTTATGGAAGCTGAATTGTGGGGATTTATTGAACACCTCAAGCTGGCTGCAGCCTGTGGAATATCTCTTCTAATCATTTAACCCTACTCTCATGCCGCAGTGGATTTCTCAAACAATAAATCTAACCTGAATATTGCACATACAGTTCCCCAGGTCCTCCTTTGCAGGCAAATTGGAAAAAGACAATGTCCTCCAAGCAGAAAGGATGATTAAGCATGCCTACTATGAAGGAAAAGGAAATTTGTTTCACAACAGTTTTGCACTTTTTGTCGTGTGTTTTCCAGTTTGACTTTATAGGCAGTGCTCTGTCCAGAATAATTCCTAGTAATGGTCTGTGTAATGCTTAGCAGTAGACATAGGTTGTTTACTCATTTCATGTACATATTGTAAAATTCAGTCTATGGATATGTTGTCACTTGTCACGGATAACAAAAATCAAAATACAAAATACCGCTCATTTAAGTTAAGAAACAATTCCAAGAATGACTGTAATTCAATTTGGCATTTTAACAACTATTAACGCACAGCTCAAATTCTTCATCTCTAAACAAGAACAAAAACAAATGTCAACTATCAAACTAACTACTACCACCACCACCTCACAAATGAGAAAAACAATCATACCCGGAATTCGAAACTGAGGATCAGCGAGCTCGGAGTAGGCCCAATTGGAGGGGCAAGCCAAGAAGGTGTCACGCAAGGCAGCCTGCAAGGGGAAGAGTGGCGGGGGCCGAGCCTCGAAGGCCTTGAGGAGCTTGCGGACCTTCAAATTGAGGGCGGCGTAGTGGCAGCGATCGCCGTCGAAGGTATGTTCAGAGCAGATGGCACCGCTCTCGAGGAGCATGCGGGCGGCGTCGAGATGGCCGGCGAGACAGGCGTAGTAGAGGGCGACGGAGTCCCAATGGTCGCGGGCGTTGACGTTGACGCCGGACTCAAGGAGGTAGCGGAGGCGGTCGACGTCACCGGCGCGGGAGGCCTCGAAGACATCGCCGTTTGGGACCTTCTTAAGAGGGACGGAAGAGGCGAAATCGGAGGGGTCCAGGTCTATGCCGTCGAGGTCGGGGTCGATGCCGTCGCTGGGGATGATGGTCATTGGGTTTTTTATTTGGATGCGTAATTTTCGATTGTTTGAGAAAAGAGAAATAGTGTTTATATATGTATACTTTTTAGTTTCCAATTTAAATTCCTATGGTTAAAATATAATTTTGGTCCTATAGTATACACTCATTTTTAATTTAATCCTTACATTTTTTTCTTCATAAATCGGTCTTCATACTTATAATCGTTAGCAAAATGGTCCCTGCCATTAGACTCAGTTATAACGTCATCAATTTATATTTTGACGTAGAAAACGGAGGCTGAGGTGGCACTGTTTTTGTCCACGTCATCGTCCTTGACATTAGTCTACGGACCAAATTAAAAATAAGACAAAATTATAAGGACTAAATTAAAAGTAAAATAAAACTATAAGGATTTAATGAAAAATAAGATAAAATTATAATAACCAAATGTATTTTAAGAACATTTCAACTTAGCTATTTTTATTTCTCATTCTGCATAATGTGTAACCTTATATTTATGAAGCATTATGTCCCTAAGCACAATCTAACCACTATAACTTTTTATGTTGGCATACAAGCTTCTAAAGAGAGAAACTTGCTCTATCATACTAACAAACAAATAAGTTTGCTTAAAAACTAGCAATATTTTTCATTTTGTTATACGTAAGAGTATCATCAAATTAGTTTTTTGCGTCAATCATGACATAGTCTCTCCTTGACGATTTTAAGTACACATTCAACATTGGCATAGTACATTTAAGATAATTAATTAGTTTAAAGTTCGAATTCGAGTAATTAAGGTAAGAAGCACACTTTGTTATATCTTGTTATGCTCATAGTTATTAATTGTATCTTATATTTATGTTATTAATTACATAAATATAAAAAACTAAAAGTATATTGAAAATTAAATTGAGCAATAGGAACATAAGAGCACTGAATAAGATGCCAACTTGCATTGGTTTGAGTGAAAAAAGTTCAATCATGATAAGCATCTTATATTGGGTTCGATCCTTGTGGCAGTGTATATGAAAAAAAATACAGCTACGAGCGGTCCCCTCTTCTGGCACCTCCTGAGAGGTTAGTCTCTTGCCTTTCAGCCTATAAATACCATAGGAAGCCAAAATAAAAATTTAAAAAAATGGCAAGTTTTGAGTTTTTCTTTTTGTTGCTTATCTATTTTACAATCTTTAAGAATATATAATAACTCTTATCATACTTAAAGTTAAACTGATATCATGGTATATATAGACAGTAAACACAAACTATATATTTGGTCTCTATAGTTTTATCTTGTTTTTAATTTGGTCCTTATAGTTTTCTCTTGTTTTTAATTTGGTCCATATACTAATATCAAGGACGATGTCATCTCAGCCTTCGTTTTCCACGTCAGATTATAAACTAATGGTGTCATAATTGAGTCTAATAGTAGGGACCATTTTACTAACAATTGTAAGTATGAGAACCGATTTACAAAAAAAAAGTATAGGACTAAATTGAAAATGAGTGTATACTATAGGGACCAAAATTGTAAGTATACATGACTTATTTTTTTTTAAAATTAGAATCTTTCTTTCTTTTCATTTTATTTCTATGCAATATAAGTAATGTAAGATTTATTAAAATGAAGAAAATTTGGCAAATAAACTAAAAATTGTAATATAATATTATTTTTATCTTTACATATAATATGTCAATCTACATATCAATTTATAAATAAATGTTCATTGTTACATTTAGAATACATTTAAATAAAACATCATCTGTAGAACCATAAGTCCTTGATACACTAAAGTCTAGCAATACTGGATATTGTACTTGACTTCATTGATTCTCTGAAAATACCACATATAGGAGTGAGAATAATATTCTCATAGAAATTCAAGCAATATTTAAAAACAGTAAATAAAATAGTGGTATTTCCAGCTGCATCAAGCTGCAGAAAACATTTCTATGAATATTTATATATAAATCAATCAAAGTACAATCAAATAATACAACAGAACATTCTCAAGTTTTTGCATTAAAATTCTCATATCTTAGAACATTTAACAACAGAACAATAAAGTCAATATTAGTCTAATTGTCTGTAATATTTATACTCCTCCTTATTCTGTGATCACATGCCCTTTTTCTCAATTCCTCTCAGGATAAACCTGATAACTCTAGTCACATGGTCAATAATACATACAGACTTTCATTCTTCATATACAAGATTTACCACACAAATTCATATAGGATTTTCCACACAGGATTTACCACACAGATCTTCACAGGATTTACCACATAGATCCATACAAGATTTACATGAATATTATCCAAATGGTCAACATCACACAAGATGGCTTCATTTGGTTCTCACACATATGATCCACACATGATTTACATGAATATTAACCAAATGACCAACATCACACAAGATGGCTTCATTTGGTTCTCACACAGATGATCCACACAGGATTTACATGAATATTAACCAAATGGACAACATCTCACATGATGGTTTCATTTGGTCCTCACATAGATATTCATGACTATTAATGGAATGACCAAATTCATCATATGGCTTTCTAGCAAATTTCATCATCTTTCTCACTTCTAATTCTCACTTAACTCTATCAATCTTAAATATAATCTTCACTAACCATAAGTATTTCATACTTCATTAGCCATAAGTATCTCATTATACCAAATTCCTTGACCTTTCTTCTTCATAATTACTCTTAAAAATCTACTTGAATAATATCTAGCCTTAGAAACTATGTTTTGGTTGAAACTCTAACCCTATGGTTTAGGTTTTTTACATTCATCATAAACATCTCATTTTGCTAATACAAGTTAGCCATTAAGAAGTCTAAAAATACTTAACAACTTAGTTAAATTACTATTCATTTGGTAACTTACTATTCATTTGGTTAATTTTCCAAATAATTGAATTTTCATCATCTTTCCATAAATAACATTAGTATTTCATTCTAATCCTCCATTCCATTGTGTCTAAATCAATTCTTGGTTAATTAGCCTTCATTTACTACTAATTAGGATTTCTTAAACTATTTAATACTATAATTCACCATTTTGTTTTATTTTCTCTAATCCATTACCTAATACACATTCTAATCCTTATATTATACTTAAGTTACATGTTAGAATTAACTTAGAGTTTATAATAGTGTAACACCCTTGGTTGGGTGTCACATTTAACGGAATGTCAAGTTAAATTCAAAAACCTTTTGTATTTTCTTTATAAAAATATGAGTTCTAAAATTTCTTTTCGTGGATATAACATAAAACAACCAAAATAGAAATATTGAACTTCAAATCAAGATATGAATAATACATATCCTTTATATTACTTACTGTTATACTCGCCTTTAGTACATAATACAAATCATAACTAATAACAAGAAAATAAACAAACATATTATACAATAATACTATTACCTATATGGCCATAGTAATCTACATACAGAGAATGGTCCTTCTCTAGATCCTCCTTCGGATTCAACTCTGGGTCTATATTTGGTAACGGTGCTCCGAGTATAGGCCCTCCGTAGTAGCTTAATCTATGTGTCAGAGTCCTATAGGCCCTATGCCTAGGAGCCTTATCAGAAAATACTACTAAATCCTCCTGCATATACTATATACTTGGTCTCTAATCGAACATACTAGGCCTCCGGTCCACCATGAAACTGGACTATAATAAATCCCAAAAATTCACGTGGGTCACCTATTATTGTCTTCATAATCAAATCAAGTAACAAATACAACAACACACAAAAGAGGTGAGATTCTTATATCATCAAAAACCAATAAAGTAGTACAGAAAATAGTACAACCAACTTGTACATATTAACAATTAATCAACAAATATAACATGTTATCATACAAATGGATAAACCAACCTTGACATATACCATGATAATGCAGCAGTATGACAACTGACTATGCACATACACAATGATTGACCCCTACTCTATAGAGCTAAACACAACAGTCAAAGAGAGTGGTTTAGGAGTACATGTTCCATTTCTCATTAGCTCAAGTGCTAAGAATATCAAAATACGGCTATATGTGTAACATCCCATGGAACTTATACAAAAAAAAATTGTACATTGTAAAAGAAATTAGTCAAAGCTTCCTAGGTACTTTCCTAGTGTATGCGCTTAAAGAATTATAATTTCTGTTCTAGATGGATTGTTTTGAAAACGTTATCCCATTAACCTTTCTAAGATCTATGCTCAAAAGACTATGATATAATATTCTAATAAAAAATTTAAATTCTATATTAATACTATTAAGGGAATTCACTATAAAGAATATAATCAACTAATGGCATTCTAAGCATGATACTAAGAAGTCATCTATGATTAATTTAAGGAAGCATACCTTGGCTTCAGCTTGAAACAATGGATTGAAATGACTTACTAATTCTTCACCATTTTCATGTCTTTCCTTGATTAATTCTTTTAATTAAACTCTTCTAGGTCCAATGTATTGTTTAATAATTTTACTTAAATGTTTAGATGTAAATTCATAATACATTTACTCAATTAGTCTCATTCTTAAGTATCATTTATTGATTGAAGTCCATCATCAAATATATGTCCGAAGATTGGTGTTGCGGTTGTCTTATATGTCATATAAGTCTCGTTCAATAGTTCTATATCCCATACGCTCAAGATAGGTTTATGAAGTTGTCATAGGTCCATATACAAGTATCGACCAGATTCCTTTACAAGTTTTTGTCTCTCTTCATATTTTAAGTTGATTTAATTAGGGTCTTTAAAGAATTTTAATTTATCAATAACATAATAACAAGAACGTAATTTAAACATTTCATTGATATGGCTTAGAGCCTTCATTGTCGTCCATGGGCTACATGTCTTGTTATATATTACAGAATTTAGACAAGATTACACATAGTAATTTGTCCAACAAAACTTGCAAGACTTCTTATCTTAGGCCCTAGCTCTAGCTACTGCATATGGTCATTAAGTCTCTACCATATGCATCCTTATGTCCTTAATAATCTTAACATGAATTCCATCCTCCATGGAAAAGAGTCATGCCCACTCAATTTCAATTACTATTGTGGTGACTCCCATTCTTCCTTAATTCTGAAAACAGTAGAAAGAGTAAAGATTACACAAATCTTAGTAGGAAATGGTTAGAAATATCGAAGGAAACCATTTGTAACACAATTCTATATTTTAATTACCAGAATCAACTATGATAGGAATGATCAGAATATTTTAACATTATTTAAGAAGAATAAATTGGCATCCACTTATGAAAATTTTGAATGGTAGTCTTATAAACTCAAACACTTTAAAATAATAGGGATTTCAAACCATCTTCTAAATATTTTGCCTTTTGGGACAACATTCACAACATAGGGAATTCCCATCATTTTGACCTTTCAAAATGATATCATAGGTCTCAGCCACGTCTCTATTTAGCCATCAACCATTATCTCATTGTGTTGAGTTTAAGACTAGATCATTTTAAGAATTAAGATTTAAGCAAGGTTCTTCTAAGTGCAAACCATACATGCAAGCTTTGTGAGCAACATCTGTCATATTGAATTTTGATGATAACCAAACAAAGGATTCCGCACCAAGAAGACAAGAACAAGCTCACAAGGAGTACTCAAGACTTATAGGCTTTTACTTATCATTGTAAGAGTTATAAATTGTTTAAATCACCTAGCAAGCATTTTGTTTCATTCTTTCAAAACTATTCCTAAAATAAGGTTTGATAAAAAGATAGTTATCTTTAAAAATGCTTTGGAAAGAAAGATTTTTTAACATTCAAAAATGAGTTTTTAAGTCACTTGTAGTCGACTACAAGATTGATGTAGTCGACTACACAGCTGGAAAATGTTAAATTTACAACGTTTTCCAAAAGTCGAACAAGCGTGTAGTCGACTACACAAGTATTGTAGTCGACTACCAATAGGCAAAATCTTGAATTGCCTGGGTCTTTTTGAAATGTCCCGAGGATGCTTGTAGTCGACTACAATTATGAGGTAGTCGACTACAATGCTGATAAAAATACTTTTGCTAAATACATGTTAACCCGAGGACATTTGTAGTCGACTACCAAAGCTATTGTAGTCGACTACATCGTTTTAAAATTGTTCCTTTTTTTAAAAATGCATAAACCAGAGGAGACATGTAATCGACTACATAAGCTATGTAGTCGACTACATATTATTTTTGATAATATATCTCAGTTGCCTTGCTTTTAAAAGAGAATCCGAGAGCTACTGTAGTCGACTACGTTGTAAGTGTAGTCGACTACATGCATTCTGTTAATAATAAACTCTCATGTTTTTAAAAGTCAGAAAGGCTTCGTAGTCGACTACAACAGTCGTGTAGTCGACTACACACGCTCCAGAAACTTTTCCAACGGCTAGTTTGAATATTGTTTTAATACTTACCTACTACCCAACGGATCAAAAACTTGTAAGAGCTATTTATAGCTCATCTAAATTAAGTTTCAGAGAGACCCAAGATCATAAATTCATTTTGAAAGAGCTTTTTCTAATCTTCAGTTCATCATACTCTGTTTTCTATTTGAAAAAGCTTGCTTAGTGATTTGATCATATACTCATCTGTTCTTCAAGTTGTATATCTACTCTTGTGAGAGTTACAATCTACCAAAAACCATTAGATTATCTTGTGTAAGTTGAAGGAGAGAAAATCCTTGTTGTATTGAGGGAGACTCTTGCACATAGAGGGTGGAGGATCCCATACTAAGTGAAGAGTGCTCTTTATTGTAAGGGTTTTTATCAAGCACCCAAGTTAGAAGCTTGAAGTATAGTTGAAATCTCGGGTGGACGATCTCGAGGACTGGACGTAGATCACAAGAAGTGATTGAACCAGTATAAATCTTGTTTGCATTCTCTCAACCCTTATCTTTTACTTATAAGTTATATTCTATCAACTTATCTAAACTTGATGTGTTTAATGTTGTGAATTCTTGTCTTATACTTTCTGTATTAAAAAGCTCATTATTTTAGTCATTATCCTTTGCAAGTCCATTGTTTTTAAATAATTAACATCATTAAAATAAACCTTGTGAAAGTTTTTGAAAACTCAATTCACCCCCCCTCTTGAGTTATTGAAGCCACTTGGTAACAAGTGGTATCAGAGCTTGACTCTTGTGTAAAGAGCTTAACAGCTTCAAGAGATGGCTTCTTTTCAATTTGCTTTACCCGAAGGAGCTTCTATTAATAGACCTCCAGCTTTCAATGGTAATGGTTATAATTATTGTAAATAAATAATGAGAATTTTCATGTAATCTATTGATATTGATATTTGGTATGCCGGTGAGAATGCTTCTTTTGTTCCAAAGAAGGTGGTTGATAACCATGAGGTTCTTAAACCAAGAGCTGAATGGACTGATGATGATAAAAAGAAAGTTCAACATAATGCTAAGGCCAAAAACATCATTACTAGTGCCTTAGGTTATGATGAATATTTTCGCATCTCCAACTGCAAAACTGCAAAAGAAATGTGGGATGCACTTCAAGTAACCCATGAAGGAACCAGTGAGGTAAAGAGGTCTAGAATTAACACTCTCATACATGAGTATGAACTCTTTAGAATGAATCAAGGTGAAAGCATACAAGATATGCAAAAGAGATTCACTCATATAGTTAATCATCTATCTTCATTGGGAAAAACATTTCCAGATGAAGATTTAATTAACAAAGTTTTGAGATGTTTAAACAGGGAATGGCAACCCAAAGTGACAGCAATTTCAGAATCAAGAAACTTAGCAACAATGACTCTTCCAACACTTTTTGGAAAACTCCAAGAACATGAAATGGAGTTAATAAGACTGAGTGAACATGAAGGAGTTGACAAGAAGAAGAAAGGAATAGCTCTAAAGGCAACCTCATCTCACTATGATAATGAAGATGATGAT
Source organism: Styphnolobium japonicum (assembly GCA_023212625.1). Lineage (NCBI taxonomy): Eukaryota > Viridiplantae > Streptophyta > Magnoliopsida > Fabales > Fabaceae > Styphnolobium > Styphnolobium japonicum. The sequence continues at coordinate 5,971,877 of JALBWW010000010.1, forward strand.
GAAGGCTCTATAGAGGATCTTGAAATAAATGAAGAAAACCTTAGTCTTCTTGTGAGAAAATTTGGAAAATTTCTCAAAAGAAAAACAATGGAAGAAGGCCACCCTTTCCTCCAAAGAAAAACTTCAAAGGAGAAGGTTCAACACCTACTCCACCTACTTGCTTTGAATGTGGCAAACCAGGTCACATGAAGATGGACTGTCCGCTATACCAAAAGAAGATGGAAAGATTTGATAGAAAACCAAAGCAAGAAAAGAAAGGAAGAAGAGCATACATTGCATGGGAGGACAATGACTTGAGCTTATCGGATGACTCCGACAATGAGGAAGCCAATCTTTGTCTCATGGCAAATGATGATTTAGAGGTAACATCTCAATCCCTTGATATACAACCTTCTTATGATGAATTACAAGAAGCATTTGAAGAATTGCATGAAGAATCTATGAGATTAGCAAAGTTAGTCTCAACCTCAAAAAAAATCTATCATGTCTTTAGAAAATCAAATTGCTTGTTTAAATAAGGAGATTGAGGAACTAAAATTAGAAAATGAAACCCTTGGATTGATTGATGCTAACTCTTCCTGCTCTACTTGTATATCTCATAAAAATGTTCCCTCATCATCCTCTTCATGTTACTCCTGCTTAAATTCTGAAAAAGAAATTGAGGACTTGAAAAACACTCTTGCAAAGTTTACTTTTGGAAGAGACAATCTCAACACATTGCTTGGAAAACAAAGATGTGTATTTGATAAAGCAGGTTGGGATACAAACCCAAGACTCAACAAAAATCCTATAAAAGTTTCTTTGTTTCCACAACAATGTCAAGTAGCCCATTTATAACTTGTTTTTATTGTGGCAAGAAAGGACATAGTGCATCTACATGTAGAGTTAGAAAGAATTTACATGTTGGACAAAAAGAAGATATGGGTTCCTAAGGGCACCTTGCCCAAAACTCGACATCAAAGGACCCAAGAAAGTTTGGGTACCTAAAACCAAAACTTAAATTTGCTTGTAGGTGTGCTTGAAGGCCAAGAGTTCAAAATGGTATCTTGATAGTGGTTGCTCCAAGCACATGACAGGAGATGAGTCAAAGTTTTCCTTCCTTATACCCAAAGAGCATGGACATGTCACCTTTGGAGATAACAATAAAGGAAAAATCCTTGGCACTGGAAAAGTTGGTAAAACTCCCTCAACATCTATTGAAAATGTGTTGTTAGTTGATGGACTCAAACATAACTTACTTAGCATTAGTCAATTGTGTGACAAGAATAATAGAGTTATTTTTGATTCAAATTGTTGCATAGTTGAGGATAAAAATGATAAACAAGTCAAGTTTGTTGGTCATAGAGTGGATAACATTTATATGATTAGTCTAGATGAAATATCCTCAAATGATGCAAAATGCCTAGTGAGTAAGGAAAATGATTCATGGTTATGGCATAGAAGAGTTGCACACATTCACATGGATCATTTAAATAAACTAATTTCCAAAGACTTAGTAATTGGACTCCCAAAGCTTCATTTTACAAAAGACAAACTTTGTGATGCTTGTCAAAAAGGAAAACAAGTGAAGGTCTCTTTCAAAAGCAAAAATATTGTTTCAACCTCTAGACCTTTACAACTTTTACACATGGACCTTTTTGGACCATCAAGAACAATGAGCTTTGGTGGGAATTACTATGCACTTGTGATTGTGGATGATTATTCTAGATTTACGTGGACATTATTTCTTGCCCATAAGAATGAAGCTTTTAAAGCTTTTAGAAGACTTGCAAAGTTAATCCAAAATGAGAAAAACTCTAGTATTGTATCCATAAGAAGTGATCATGGTGGGGAATTTGAAAATCAAGATTTTGAAAACTTTTGTAATGAAAGTGGCATTGAACACAATTTTTCAGCCCCTAGAACTCCACAACAAAATGGAGTTGTAGAAAGAAAAATCGAAGCTTAGAAGAAATGGCTAGAACCATGCTCAATGAGACTAATCTTCCTAAATATTTTTGGGCCGATGCGGTAAGCACCGCTTGTTATGTAATGAATAGGGCACTAATAAGGCCCATTTTGAAGAAAACTCCTTATGAACTTTACAAAGGAAGAAAACCAAATATTTCCCACCTTCATGTCTTTGGATGCAAATGCTTTGTTTTAAATAATGGAAAGGATAACTTAGGCAAGTTTGATGCAAAATCGATGAAGGAATATTTCTTGGATATTCATTAACTAGCAAAGCATTTAGAGTCTATAATAAAAGAACAATGACAATTGAGGAATCAATACATATTGCTTTTGATGAAACAAACTCCCTAGAGCCAAAAGAAGATGTTGTTGATGATATTGTGGAAAATTTGACTGATATTCACTTAAATGACAAAGTGGAGAACCTTAAGAAAGAAGAACAAGGAGAGATTGCTTCCCCACAACAAGGTCAATCTCAAATCAATGACTTACCAAGAGAATGGAGAACGATAGGAACCATCCACTTGACTTGGTAATTGGTGATGTCTCTCAAAAGGTAATTACTCGAAACTCCATTAAAAATGTATGCAATCATTTAGCTTTTGTTTCTCAAGTTGAACCAAAAACATAGATGAGGCCATAAATGATGAAAATTGGATCTTGGCAATGCAAGAAGAATTAAATCAATTTGAGAGGAACCAAGTTTGGGAACTTGTTCCAAGACCCAATGATCATCCCATTATTGGCACCAAATGGGTTTTTAGGAACAAACTTGATGAAACCGGAATAATTACAAGAAATAAAGCTAGGCTAGTAGCTAAAGGTTATAATCAAGAAGAAGGAATAGATTATGAAGAAACCTATGCTCCTGTTGCTAGATTAGAAGCTATTCGAATGTTACTTGCATATGCCTGCATCATGAACTTTAAACTTTATCAAATGGACGTAAAAAGTGCCTTCCTAAATGGTTTTATTCAAGAAGAAGTGTATGTTGACCAACCTCCTGGTTTTGAAAATTATAAACTGCCCAATCATGTTTTTAAACTTAAAAAGGCTTTGTATGGCTTAAAACAAGCTCCTAGAGCTTGGTATGAAAGACTGAGCAAGTTTCTTTTAGAAAAAGGTTTTACTAGAGGAAAAGTTGACACAACACTTTTCATTAAAAATAGAAAACATGACATTCTCCTTGTACAAATCTACGTAGATGATATTATTTTTGGTGCTACTAATGAATCTCTATGTAAGGAATTTGCCAACATCATGCAAAGTGAATTTGAAATGTCTATGATGGGAGAGCTCACCTTCTTTCTTGGATTGCAAATCAAGCAAACAAGTGAAGGAATCTTCATTAACCAATCCAAATACTGCAAGGAATTGCTCAAAAGATTTGAAATGGAAAATTCAAAGATTTTTGACACTCCCATGAGCACCTCTTGCCGGTTGGACAAAGATGAAGGTGGTAAGCCCATAGAAATTACAAAATATAGAGGTATGATTGGCTCACTACTATATCTTACTGCTAGTAGACCAGATATCATGTTTAGTGTGTGCATGTGTGCTAGATTTCAAGCAAATCCTAAGGAATCACACTTAAGTGCTGTTAAAAGAATTATGAGGTATCTAGTTGGCACTCAACAAATGGGTTTGTGGTACCCCAAGGGTGCCTCAAGTAGTCTAGTTGGTTATTCCGATTCTGATTTTGCTGGATGCAAAATGGATAGGAAAAGTACTAGTGGAACTTGTCACTTTCTAGGATGCTCTCTTGTCTCTTGGCATAGCAAGAAGCAAAATAGTGTGGCATTGTCTACTGCTGAAGCTGAATATGTTGCGGCTGGAAGTTGTTGTGCTCAAATCCTTTGGATGAAGCAACAACTTATAGACTATGGACTTAAGCTTGATCACATCCCTATAAGATGTGATAACACTAGTGCAATTAGCTTGACTAAAAATCCCATAATGCACTCTAGAACCAAGCACATTGAAATTAGGCACCATTTTATAAGAGATCATGTACAAAATGGAGATTGTGTAGTTGAATTTGTAGAAACAACAAAACAACTTGCTGATATCTTTACCAAACCACTTGCAAAAGAAAATTTCTTTTTTATAAGAAGAGAACTTGGAATGATTGATCACAGTTGCATTTAAAGACCTTGTTTCTATTTCATTGTTATACATTTTTTTTTATTTCAATTACTGACTTAGGCATCGGAGGTTTCCCTAAATTTGTTTTGCAGGTAATCCTAATATAGCCTAAGTCCCCCAATTTAGATTGATGAAGTTTTGGACAAATTGATTAAGCTAAAAAGTGTTTTCAGAAGCAAGGTAGTCGACTACACAGATCTTGTAGTCGACTACACACAGGTAATGAAGCTTCTCTCGTGCAATTTTATTTTTCCAGAAAGCATTGGTAGTCGACTACACAGATATTGTAATCGACTACAATTACAGTTTTTTTTAAAAACTGAAAATAAAAATCTCAGAAGCTCATTGTAGTCGACTACCATATACTTGTAGTCGACTACACAGTGCAACAAGTTGCAACAGAAGCAACTTGTAGTCGACTACAAGTTGGGCGTAGTCGACTACAATCGCGGGTTTTAAATACCCCACGGCAGCCATTCATCTCATTTCTCCTTCTTCTCTCCTGCGACCCACTCCTCTCTCTCTCTCTCAAATCTCTTCCCAAACCCTAGCCGCCCAATCCCTTCACCAAAACCCTCCTCTCACTTCATCGTTTCATCATCATCATGGCAAGCTCCTCCTCTGCTCCCAAACGAAAGAAAACCACCCATAGCCATGTCTCAATTCCTCCAACCCTCAACCTGCGACGGTATTTCACCAAGGAAGAGCAGATGATCAAGTTCACCAATGACTTTCAATCTCGCCCTATAGTGGCACCCCGCTATCTAGATGAGATCTTTCTACGGATCGAAGGTTTCGCTCTTCCGCATTTGCTCAGAGATTTGCAAATCGATGCCTTCACTAGGATTCTCTGTCCGATTTACCCACAATTGGTGAAGGTATTCTTTTGCAACTTCAAGTATCATAATAAACGTATTTTCTCTGAAGTCAAGAAGATTAAGATAGATCTAGGCTTTTCTGAACTCGCTGAACTCACCGACATTCCCCTTATCCCCGGCCGTAGTGAAGAGAGTTTAGAAGATTTTGAGAAAACTGCAGCAACTTGGAGTGTGCTTAGAGAAGGTGGACCATTTCCAACCTCTAGGTTTAAAGTAGGATATTTATCTGTTGAGAATCGGCTACTTCATTATATTCTGTGCCGAGTTTTGCTTCCGAGAAATGGGAACTATGCCACCGTTTCTGAAGAAGATTTGCTATACATGTGGGCACTAAACAAAAGAGTGAAACTCAACTGGGCTTATCGCATCATGAAGCATATGGAACGTGTCTCTGAGAAACCTGGACCTGCACTTCCATACGCCATGCTGATAACCAAAATTCTAGAAAAGTTTAATGTGCCCTTGGAAGGTGAAAACTCAATTACGGTCACCGATGCTAACCGGATCCGTGAACAAAACCTTAGGAAAATGGGCTTGAAGAAGGTTGACATGCATTGGGTACGAGACGCTGAAGATGAGGAGTTTGATGATCAGTCCACTCACCACCACATGGAGGAAGATCAGCCACCATCTAACGCTTATCCTTCAGGACCAATGCCGGACTACTCTCACGGCATAGCTGAGATTATGACTGGGCTCCACAGTCTGACCTCCTTTGTGAAAGAAGACTTATTTGGGAGGGTAGTTGCTATGGAGACTCATCTTCACTCCATGGATGCGCGGCTTGAACGTCTTGAAACCTCAGTTGGAGACTTGACTTCCCAAATGACCGATGTCACTTTCCAGCTAAACCAACTGACCATTCCAGCAGATGATCCTACTCAACATGAATTGGCTGGCTCAGATGACGAGGATGAGGATGAAGACGAGGACGATGATGGGGCTTAGACTTTTCTTAGGATTTTCTTTATTTTATCTTATTATGTTTTGAACAAATCCAAAGTTTATGCAATTTAGTTATTTAATGTTGAACAAGTTAAATGTTTGATCTTTACTTGATTTAATGCTGGATTGTTATTTATCTTCTCTCAAAGTTTATCATGACTATTTTTGTTACCCTTATTTGATAATGACAAAAGGGGGAGAAATATGTTAAATGAAATGGAATGAATATGAATGAAATGGAATGAATATGCTTATATGACTAAATAACATTGCTAATATATATTTCATAATGAAGGTACAATGTTATAAATAAAAAATTGAAATGCTCCTATTGTAAAACTAAGGGGGAGTCAATACAAGATGAAATCGCTCCTGCTGCGACATTTCCTAAAACTCTGATTATCAAAGGGGGAGATTTTGTCTATCTATTTCTTTTTATTACTGACATTTCTCACTCCACAGTTATATTGTTTGTCATCATCAAAAAGGGGGAGAATGTGAGCAACATCTGTCATATTGAATTTTGATGATAACCAAACAAAGGATTCCGCACCAAGAAGACAAGAACAAGCTCACAAGGAGTACTCAAGACTTATAGGCTTTTACTTATCATTGTAAGAGTTATAAATTGTTTAAATCACCTAGCAAGCATTTTGTTTCATTCTTTCAAAACTATTCCTAAAATAAGGTTTGATAAAAAGATAGTTATCTTTAAAAATGCTTTGGAAAGAAAGATTTTTTAACATTCAAAAATGAGTTTTTAAGTCACTTGTAGTCGACTACAAGATTGATGTAGTCGACTACACAGCTGGAAAATGTTAAATTTACAACGTTTTCCAAAAGTCAGAACAAACGTGTAGTCGACTACACAAGTATTGTAGTCGACTACCAATAGGCAAAATCTTGAATTGCCGGTCTTTTTGAAATGTCCCGAGGATGCTTGTAGTCGACTACAATTATGAGGTAGTCGACTACAATGCTGATAAAAATACTTTTGCTAAATACATGTTAACCCGAGGACATTTGTAGTCGACTACCAAAGCTATTGTAGTCGACTACATCGTTTTTAAAATTGTTCCTTTTTTTAAAAATGCATAAACCAGAGGAGACATGTAATCGACTACATAAGCTATGTAGTCGACTACATATTATTTTTGATAATATATCTCAGTTGCCTTGCTTTTAAAAGAGAATCCGAGAGCTACTGTAGTCGACTACGTTGTAAGTGTAGTCGACTACATGCATTCTGTTAATAATAAACTCTCATGTTTTTAAAAGTCAGAAAGGCTTCGTAGTCGACTACAACAGTCGTGTAGTCGACTACACACGCTCCAGAAACTTTTCCAACGGCTAGTTTGAATATTGTTTTAATACTTACCTACTACCCAACGGATCAAAAACTTGTAAGAGCTATTTATAGCTCATCTAAATTAAGTTTCAGAGAGACCCAAGATCAGAAATTCATTTTGAAAGAGCTTTTTCTAATCTTCAGTTCATCATACTCTGTTTTCTATTTGAAAAAGCTTGCTTAGTGATTTGATCATATACTCATCTGTTCTTCAAGTTGTATATCTACTCTTGTGAGAGTTACAATCTACCAAAAACCATTAGATTATCTTGTGTAAGTTGAAGGAGAGAAAATCCTTGTTGTATTGAGGGAGACTCTTGCACATAGAGGGTGGAGGATCCCATACTAAGTGAAGAGTGCTCTTTATTGTAAGGGTTTTTATCAAGCACCCAAGTTAGAAGCTTGAAGTATAGTTGAAATCTCGGGTGGACGATCTCGAGGACTGGACGTAGATCACAAGAAGTGATTGAACCAGTATAAATCTTGTTTGCATTCTCTCAACCCTTATCTTTTACTTATAAGTTATATTCTATCAACTTATCTAAACTTGATGTGTTTAATGTTGTGAATTCTTGTCTTATACTTTCTGTATTAAAAAGCTCATTATTTTAGTCATTATCCTTTGCAAGTCCATTGTTTTTAAATAATTAACATCATTAAAATAAACCTTGTGAAAGTTTTTGAAAACTCAATTCACCCCCCCCTCTTGAGTTATTGAAGCCACTTGGTAACAAGCTTTTGAAAGTCTGATTTCTTTTCACAAGGGTTAAAACCATTCATGAACTTAAAGGAAAGTATTAAAAATAGAAACATATAACCGTACAGAATAGTTAAAGATTGAAATGAAGTTCCACTTAGAACAAGAAAATAGTAAGTTAAACATAAAACAGAATTGTAAACAAGATTACTTTGCTAAAGAACTAGATTAGTAAAAAATTAAATAGCAAGGAAAATATTAGGATAGAACCCAAAAATTAAAGATGGAACGACAATGAAAATACTGGAATGAAAACTGTAAAACAGCAGAGAATTATTTAAGTATAAACCAGAAAACAAGAATGAAATAGCTTGTTTCCTACCCTTTGAATTGAAGACTTCTTCTCTTCTTGCTCCTACGTTCTCTTTCTCTCACACAGCCTCAACTCTTAGCTTAATACAATGGTGCTGGTGTGTGTGTGGTGTGAACCTTTGTTAAACTATTGGCAAGTGTACCAAGTCGTGCAAGTAATAAAGTGATAAGAGAGTTATCGTCCCACAGAGATTGTATTCGTCAATTACCAATTCACTCAATCAATACTATTTAAGCTAATTGAATACTTTGGTGTTGAAACCAAATTCTTATAAAAAGGTTTAAGTACTAAATTCTTAAAAGCTGTAGCTTTCCCTGTTTAAGTTTTGAGGATAACAAAAATATTTATTTAGTTTGAACAAGTAAGTGTTTCGACAATAGTATTAACAAATCGCTACTTGTATGTGCGTCCATTCTGCTCTATGCTTAAAGATAACTCTTCGTGCGTCCAATATGCTATAACTCTTTGTGGGTCCATTAAATGTATTATATACTTTTACTATTGGTGCGTCCAATATTTGTATGCATATACTGTTACTTTTTATTAGTTCGTCCAATACGATCTTATTGCCAAAACTCGGACTCAATTCACTCTTTCAAAGTTCAAGCTCAAGCTCTCGTCCAAGTGAAAATTCAAAAATGAAGAACTATTCCTCATTAAATGCTAGAAAAGAACTCTGACAGCTCACGGCGACAGAAGAAGTCAACTAAGCCACTTTTGCTGACATTGTCTAACAACTACAAAGATCTGCAAATAAGAAACCGTCTGCAATCTTAGACAAATCAGGACTTTGTTTACACTGATTGGAAATCTCAGAGAATAAAAGTCACCGTCAGAAGAAGTTCAGCACTTTTCCAGTAGATGCATTTAATGCTACTCAGAACGGTAATAAATGTTCCCGTTGGACGATCTAGCCCATGAAGTCTGCTCAATTTGTTCTTACTTATAAAGAGAAGAAGCAGCACTTAAAAAACAAGTGAGAGATCTTTGCCGAAGCATCCTACAAAGTCTAAAAAGCTTTATTTCTTCTTGGATTTCCATATAACGTGTAAAAAGAAAAAGCCTTGAGATTTCTATTGTCTATTCTCATTTGTCAGTGAGTTTCAAACTCAAGCTTTCATCTACTTTCACTTATTCATCTTAAGCATTGTAAGCCTGAAGAGGCTGTGTGTAAAAGAATACTTGTGAGATTGAACCTGAAGAGGTTGAAAATACTTGTTACCTGAAGAGGTGCATAATACTTGTAATCGCGAAAAAGATTAGTTGGAAAATCCTTCTGGTTGAAGGGACTGGACGTAGCTCTTGGTTGATAAGAGTGAACCAGGATAAATCTCGTGTGTAAGCTTCTCTTCTCTTCTAGTGTGCTTTATTATATTCACTAACCTCTGGGGTTTACTATTGTGTTTATTAACAAAGATCTTTTATTTGGTTTTAGAACGTGTTAACCGTTTTATTAAAAGTCTTTTCAAAATCCTTAGAGTCCAATAGGACTAAGCGGTGTTGGTTCTAAGCTCTTTGCTTGTCAAACTTTATCCTTCGCTGTGTTCTATTTTCTGTTGAAAAGGAAAATCTTTTATTAATTATCAAAAAGGGTTAAGAAACACAATTCAACCCCCCTTCTTGTGTTTCACTTGGTTATTTCATTTGGATCAAAGGGAGTTCACAAGGGAACATCCAAAAAGACTAACAACTAATCAACAGAAAGTAATAAGCTAAACAAACGCTAATAAAATAAGATGGAGGAGAATCAATATGAGATGAGTTAGGGATTCGATTTCGGTTATCTCTTCACATGCAATTGAGAATCCTTAAATTAATCCAATTTCCTTTCTTGAATTGATGGTGAGAACTACTAAAATAATCAATGCCCAATCCCTTGGTGTACCAATTCTCTTAAACGCATAAGATAAAAGTAATTCCTTAATCAAATCTCAAACATTCAAGGCATAAAAAGATAAAAGTTCCCTTAAGGATCACACAAATTGATAGTTCTATTCCTAGACTCAATCAGTTCATGGTATTTATCAAATAGCTCAACCATACATTGGTTTTCCAACATAATGCATGGATGCTCAATCAATTCGTGAGTGGCCAATTCACAAAAGCATTAGGAACAATGATAAAAACTCAATTCAATGAAAAGAAACTTAGATTAATCAAAGATATTCAACTACATGGTCCAAAACAACCTACATCTTCACCCTAACTAAAGAGAATTTAGCTACTCATAGAGAAAAGGAACAACAAAGATGAAAAGAGAGAAGAAATCCCCATAGAAGTTGGATAAGAATCTTCAGGTCCTTCAATCCTTGTTATCTTTCTTTTTCTTAGGTTAGCTGTCGTCTCTCTCTCAAAAAAGTTCAGAACCCCCTTCAAAAACCCATTAGTTTCCCTTTTATATTGCTGAGAATGCGTATCAGTAAGTGAGCCAGCGCTCAAACGCTGGCTGTTGGGCGCTCAAGCGCGCGGGTGGCTGAAAAAAAAAAATGCATTAGATGCTGACTCTGGGAGCTCAAGTGTTGGATAGTGGGCGCTCCGGGCACTTGAGTGCTGGGAATTGGGCGCTCAAGCACGCGGGTGGCAGCAAAGAATTTCTTTAGTGCCGCGCACACTCGAGTGCTGGTAAGTTTGTGCTTGAGTGCCCAGGTACCCGAGAAAACTCCAGCGATGCTGACTTGTGCACGCTTGAGCACTGAGAATTTTGCGCTTGAGCGCCCAGGTACCTGAGAAAAATCCTTCAATGCTAATTTTCAACCAAAATGATGCTCTTCTCCTCTACTTTCTGTTCCCAATTGTATCTAATCCTAACTTGAACTTCACCTAAAACCAATCAAAGCAATTTTAATGAGAAAAAATGAACTTAAAAGTGCAATAACTACTAAACTTGACTAAACAAACAAGTCAACTAAATTATATGAAAATCCTAAGCAAAAATACTAAAAGGAAGCATAATCCTAGTTAATTGAGAGAGATTAAACTAGAAAAACATTATATATATTGCAAATATCAACCTTCTCTATTTATAAGTACGTTTTGAAACAATTAGCTAAATGTAGTTAATGAAGGAAATGGTGTGTTTCATTTAACTACAGCAACATGATGATGGACAACATAATTTTTCCTTGGCTGCCGAGTCCATCATCTTGTCTTTCACTCAAGGTTCATAAGATTCTTCCTATAGCCTAGCTTATTGACGTGCCAAGCTGCATGTCTTCCTTTGCTATTTTATTGCATGCACCATTTCATTTGTTTAATTGCTTTGAAGTCCTCCTTATTTTGTGTCTTTGCTTGTTAGTCCTTTATCTCTTGGAATGTCTTTTATTTTACTGACTTGGTGTTCTAGGTTCAATCACGTTGCTGTCTTTTTATTATATTCTGTTTAAATTGATTTTTAATTTAAATTAACTTAAGTTACTTACTAGAATAATAATTTATAGATATTTTAACTTATGAAAAAAATTCTCTTTTTATTTATTTGTGCTACAGCCACACCTAGCTTCACATATCTTATCTTTATAAAATAAGGTTTTATCTAATTAATTTGGGTACTTAATTTTAATTATTTCCTTTAATCCCCTAAGCTATCTCAAGGCTTCCTACACATTTCTACATTTTGTTCTGTCATTCTTGAAAAATATTCTACACCCTAAGTAATGTGATATTAAAACTAAGGTGTTACAATATGCGAACACTCTCCTGTTGGAACCAAAGAACCTTTGTGAAATTAGGTTTGGAACCAAATTGTTTAAAGAATTAATATCCCATAAAGTTTTGAAGATAACAAAAGTTTTAATTTAGAATGAATAAGTGAAAGACTCACGTAACTTGTTTCTAAACTGTTTTGTTAATTTCTTAACAAGAAAACAAAATGTTAACAAACAGTTACTAGTACGTGCGTCCATTCTTTATTGAGCTAAAGGAAACTAACTATTCGTCAAATACCTTTTTAATTATTTTTTTAAAGTTATTATATTTGATCGTCCAAAGTTTTCCTTACTAAGCTCAGGTTCAAAGCGTTCGTCCAAAAGCCAAAATTCAAATGTGAAGAAACTGTTCATCATTAAATGCTGAGAAGGACTCTGACAAAGTACACTACAAAAGAAGTCAACTGATCCGCTTAGCTGACATTGCTAACAACTACAAAGACCTGCAAATAAGGAACTTTCTGCGTGCTCAGATAAGTCAGGACTAAGCTATCATATTCTTGGACATTCCTGATAATCAAAGTGTCTTTTTAGAAGAAGTTCTACACGATATCAGCTTATGCATTTAATACTACTCAAAACGGTAATAAATGTTTATGTTGGACGAAGAAGCTTATGAAGACTATTCCAAATGCTCTCACCTACATATATACAGATGTCTTCGAAAAAAAAAGCAAGAGAATAACAATCTGTGTAATCAAAAGTGTAAAAGAATCAAAGTTTTCATTCTTCCTAGTACTCTTACTCTTGTAAAGAGTTCAAGCCTTGAGATTTATTTTCTATCCTCACCTGTAGTGAGTTAAAAACTCTAGCACTTCTACATCTTCTTTTATTCAACTTGGTTGTTTAAGCCTGAAGAGGCTGTGTATAAAAGAATACTTGGATATTAGAACCTGAAGAGGTTGAGAATACTTGTATACCTGAAGAGGTGGACAATACTTGTAATCTTTGTATAAGATTAGTGGAAAATCCTTCTAGTTGAAGGGACTGGACGTAGCTCTCGGTGTGTGAGAGTGAACCAGGATAAACATCTGGTGTAAGCTTCTCTTCCATCCTCTTGTGTTTTATTTATTCACTAACATCTGGGGATTGCCATTGTTTTCTTAACAAAGGTTATAAGATAAAACTTAGAACTTTTTTACTGCGTTTAAAGTGATTTATTACAAAATCTTTTTAGCGTCCAATTGGATTGAGAAGTTTTATTCGTCTATTGCATTTTATTGATTCAACATTTGTCTTAACTAATTTGCTATTTAACGAAAAGTTTTCAAAAAAGATTAAGAAACACAATTCAACCCTCCTTCTTGTGTTTCACTTGTTTACTTCATCTCCACCAAACCGGGAATAGGAATAGTGTTCTAGTCAAGATCGTCAGTGTGTTGCATTCATATTACTATAACATAGGCCCAACTGGCCCCTGTGGAATTTCCGCACCTTGACGACTCCAAGATCAACTCCATGATCTTCACTATGCAATTTGCACCTACACTAAGGTGTAACTCATCTCTCGGCTTAAAGCCCTAACCACAAGTCTCATTAGACTTCACAATGCAATACAAAATGCAACTTATTCACAAACAAAATAAAATAATCTCCTTGAGATTCAAGCCACCATTTTAAGAATAATGTCAACTCACCTATTTAGGGTTCGGTCTACGTTGGTCTGATAGTAGTACTACTTTTTCTTAACCGTATGACGCTTTTAAACATTTTCCTGCTCACATAACGCTACGGTTACAGTTTTTAAATCGCGTAACACCTCTTTTACGTTTTATAAATCATGTAAAACCATTTTCAAGTCGGGTAAAGCTTTTGCTGTAAAATTTCAATCGGGTAAGGTATAAAAATTATTTTTCAATCGTATAAAGCATTTTCTATAATTTTTCAATCGCGTAAAGCGATTTTCACAAAAACTAAGTTATTTTGAATTAAATAAACTATTTCTAAGTCTATTTTCACTTTTTGTGATAGAAACTAAATTAAATATTAGATTTTGACTTTAACACTATCTTTCCAAAATTCTTTCCTTTTTGAAAACATTTATCTAAAATTCAAAGTATCACTAAAAACGTTTTCTCCTTAAATTCTTGAAAATCAAAGTTTCTCCAAATAAAATAAATTCTATTAAAAACAATTTCGTTTTTCAAAGTATGGTGGCTGAACCACCCTAAATTCCTTGGATCAAAATCCAATCATTTTCTCATATGCTTCCATAAATCAAACCAAATATATGCATGTCCTAAACATGTTTATTCATATTCACATGAATCATTCCATCTATATCCAAATTATATCATGTCTTTAATATCACAAGTGAAATAACCAAGTGAAACTCAAGAATGGGGGGTTGAATTGTGTTTCTTAACCCTTTTGAAAAACTTTTCTTTTAACAATAGATTGAACACAACGAAGGTTAAAGGTTAACAAGCAAAGAACGTAAAAACAAGACTTCTCAGTCCTATTGGACTCTAAGGATTTTGGAGAGATTTTTAAGGAAGCGGTTAAGAACTTCGAAGAACCAATTTAAAAACTTTGTTAATAAACACAATGGTAAACCCCAGAAGTTAGTGGAAATAATAAAACACACAAGAAGAGAAGAGAAGCTTACACCAGAGATTTATCCTGGTTCACTCTCACCAACCAAGAGCTACGTCCAGTCCCTTCAACCAGAAGGATTTTCAACTAATCTTTTTCAGATTACAAGTATTATTCACCTCTTCAGGTTACAAGTATTTTCAACCTCTTCAGGTTCAATCACACCAGTATTCTTTTATACCCAGCCTCTTCAGGCTTACAACACTAAGATGAATAAGTAGAAGATGATGAAAGCTTGAGTTTGAAACTCACTAGAAAATGAGAATAGACAATTGATCTCAAGACTTTAACCTTTTTACAAGTGAAAAGAATTCCAAGAAGAGATAAAGCTTTTTAGTCTTTGTAAGTTGCTTGGGCAAAAAATCTCTCTCTTCTTCTAGTGCTGCTTCTCCTTTTTATAAGTGAGAATAATTTGAGCAGACTTCATAAGCTTCGTCGTCCAACGGAAACATTTATTACCGTTCTGAGCAGCATTAAAAGCATCGACTGATATCGTGTTGAGCTTCTTCTGAAATGTGACTTTGATTATCAGAGATTTCCAATCATATGATAACTGAGTCCTGATTTGTCTGAGATCGCAGAAAGTTCCTTATTTGCTGGTCTTTGTAGTTGTTAGACAATGTCAGCAAAAAGCGGCTTAATTGACTTCTTCTGTTGTCATGAGCTGTCAGAGTTCTTTTCTAGCATTTAATGAGGAACAGTTCTTCACTTTTAAATTTTAACTTTGGACGAGAGCTTGAGCTTGAACTTTGTAAGAGTGTTTTGAGTCTGAGCTTTGGTAAAAGGATAGTATTGGATGAACCAATAAAATAGTACCAGTATATGCATACAAACATTGGACGCACCAATAGTAATGGTATATGTAGAATGGATGCAAATCAAAGATTTCGCAGAAAACAGATTGGACGCAGACTATCAAATAGTTTATTTTAAGAAACTAGTTTGCTCTTAAAAAAAACTCATTAAAGAATTCCTCAATTAACAGTAACAGAGTCAATATATAAAGGAATTTCAGTTTTAATGAAACACTCTGTCTAACCACTTACTTGTTCAAACTTAATAAATATTTTTGTTATCCTCAAAACTTAAACAGGGAAAGCTACAGCTTTTTGACATTAGTGCTAAACCTTTTTTTAAAAGATTTTGGTTTCAACAACAAGTTCATGTCATATTCTAAAGCCATAAAAAACACATAGGCTAAATAAAGCATAAAACATGAAAACATAAAACACAAACCACAAAACACCAACCATAGATAATCTCATGAAATTCAAGAGAATAAAAATCCTATTTTCCTACCACAATATTAGTTGATAGAGGAACTCCCCCTTACCTTGGTTTAAGAATCCTCTCAAGTGAACTTTGTGTAAGTTCTTTGTTTTTCACCAATACAAATGCTTAAAGAAACCAAATTTATAATATTTAAGCTCTAAAACATATAACAAGATAATCATGGACCAATCCAATGATCTAAAACTTTGAAAACTTCCAAATGTGTTCCCGGAATCGAATTCCGTAAACTTCCTCGGCCCCAATAAATAGGCAAAGAATTTTTGGGCCAAAAATAAAAATTATTTTAATTTTCCAAAGCAGCCCCGAATCAACGTATAAAATCAATGCAAAATAAATGTTAGTTTAATAAAGCTCACAAAATTTCCCAAAAATCACCATAAATCACAAAAATTGGGAAAATCAATATTTTAAATTACAAATGGAAATTTTGGCGTTAATTAGCCTTCATTTGGATGAAATCCCTAATTAGGGTTTCTTAAACTATTTACTACTATAATTCACCATTTTGTTCTATTTTCTCTAATCCATTACCTAATACACATTCTAATCCTTATATTATACTTAAGTTACATGTTAGAATTAACTTAGAGTTTATGTCTTGGTTGAAATCTACTAGTTAGGTTGCTATGCATTTTCTTAAACTTTAAATCATGAATTTTGCCTAAACTTTACTTAAATCACCTAATCAAACCCTAATCTATCTTGTAGGTCCTTAATCCCACAAATTATTCAATGCTAACTCTTTAACCTATAGATGGTCAAAACCTAACCATGGGAACAACTTAGGTTTTTATTGTCTATTTCACCAAACCTTAATCTATCAAATACCCAATTCGAAACCTTAGTTCATGTCATAACTGAAAATGAAGAAGTCATAGTTCTTAGGGTTTTGAGCCAAACAAGCATTATAACTATCATTTCAAGCATAATGTCATGGCCTTGGACACACTCCAATGCAATTGTGACGGCACTTGACACTTTCTTAACCTTTTGAGCAAAGACCAAGTCATCCTCACTCACACCAAGTAGGAATTTGTGACTAGAGAAGCAAAATTGTACAAGAAGTACTTGAAAGAGAACTTGTATTGATAAGAAATGCTTTGTACAAGAGTTTCTTACAATCACTCACTCTATGTCTCCATCACTCTATGCCTAGCACTAGGAATGCTTCTCCTATTTATAGTAGTTCTACCTCCTCAATGGACGGTAGAGATTAAGCCAAATGTACAGTGGGGATGAGGTTCTAGAACCTTCTCACTTCCTTACTCTAAGATATTTACATAGAACCTGCTAAATGTTTCTGGAGAGCCTAGGAGTTTTTTCCAAAAGTCTAGAGACTTCTTGGTCCCTCTTGTTGGAACCAAAGACGTTTTTAAGAAACTAATATTGGAACCAATTGTCTGTTCAAAGCTATTAGACCCCTAAAAATGTTTTGAAGATAACAAAAGAATATTAAATTTAAAGAGAAAAAAATAAGTTTTGAATAAACTTATATCTTTTCGATCAAATAAGAAAAGGTCAAAAACACATTCTTTGATTAAAGTCTACGTAAATCATTTTGGACCAAAGATAAGCTTTGCTGAAGACAAAA
Organism: Styphnolobium japonicum; assembly: GCA_023212625.1. Classification (NCBI taxonomy): domain Eukaryota; kingdom Viridiplantae; phylum Streptophyta; class Magnoliopsida; order Fabales; family Fabaceae; genus Styphnolobium; species Styphnolobium japonicum. The sequence continues at coordinate 5,989,399 of JALBWW010000010.1, forward strand.
TCTCTTTTAAACAAACGTGCGTCCAATACAACTTTTATATATTATTATATTGGATTGTCCACTATATTTTTGTTTCTGTTGTTTATTCTTAAACAGCTTCATCCAAAGCATTTCAAAGACAAGCAAAATAAGTGCATTAATTGCTGATGGGATCCTTAACAAAAGAGACTTTTGAGAAATCAACTATGAACGCTGGAAATGACACTCCTAACTACTACAAAGACTAGCAAATGAGGAACTTTTTTGCCTATTCAGAAGAGTCAGAACTAAGATATCTTATTCATCGCTATTCTTGATTACCAAAGCCACTTTTCACAAGAAGATCAACACGTTATCTGTTTTATCGATTTATTACTACTCAAAATGGTAATAAATATTTCCGTTGGACAAAGAAGCTGTTGAAGAAAATTTCAAATGCTCCTACTTATAATACTGACAAGAGGTTGTCGAGACCCGTCAAATAAATACAATTTACCGGTTCACAAACTAATTTGTAGTATAGAGCAAGAACCGAATCATCTCTCAAGGATCAAAAACAAAGATTTAATGAGATCAAGATAATTATAAAGGGGGATTTTGTTGTTGATTAACAAGATTGACAAAAGTACGAGACCTAAAGTTGTAAACAAATCTAAAGAAGCAACCAATCTAAGGAAATTTACCCATCTTGAGTTTAATCCATCATTGATCATAAGGAATCCACTTAATTGCTAACCATGTTCTTCGCCTTAGATCACATCAAGAAGCCTCAGCATGATCCAAGAATCCTCTACTAGATAAGCATCTAGAATTTGATTAACCAAGGTTAGATAAAGTAAGCACCATCCAAATATAGATTAACTTAAGATCCAGAATTTAACCAAGCTAAACAATCCATCAAAAAGCTTTGATATATTGTTTAGTCTATGTGATCCTCTTTGAATACATGATAATAAAGCTATTATCACATCAACATTTAAATCAAATTAAGCAATTCAATCTAGATAAAAATCAAAAGAGGAAAAAGAGAAACTTGAATAACAATTAAGCAATATGAACAAGCGAAACAAGACCTACAAATTAAACATCAATATGAAAATTGGAGGTTGTTAGCCACAATGAACACCAATTTTGGTGGCTTCACTACTTCTGCAGATTGAATTGCTGCATAGTCTGCTGAAAAAGATTCATCATGACTCAAAAAGACAGCAATCTCAGCACATGCATTACACAACATATCACCATCACAACAAACAGAATCATCAAAATCAATAAAACTAGCAAATTCAACACACAAATCATTAATTGGTTTTTTTACATCAATGATCTCATGTTCCACATAATCAGAATTCTGCATCTGTTGCTTGTTCAACTGACTCGATGAACATGTAAGTTGACCAACTTGGGTCTCCAAATTATGTATTATAGCTTCTGTGCTCCGCTGAAATTGGAAGTTGTTGTGAGCCAATTGTTTCACCAAATCCTCTAATGTAGGCTCAAATTCCATGCCTATTAGGCCTTGTTGCTGCATAGGCTGCTGATATAAACAAATTGGTTCAACATAAGGTTTGAATCAGGGATGATCTCCCTGGTCATGGTTATATGTGGTAGAATAAGGATCATATCTTGGCTGTCTGTACTGTGCTTCACCAGGAAATATACCTACTGCAGCAACAGAATAGTCTTGAAACACAAAACCATCATCTTGCAATGTGGGGCATGCATATGTGGGATGAAAAGAACTACTACAAAATCTTGCAGGTTCTTGCATATGTACTTGATGCTATTCCACTGGCTGCCTCACCAGATAAGCCAGCTCATCAAGTTTATGCCCCATCAGATTAGTGATCAAACACAAAAACACAAAATCACAAAAACAAGTGTAAAAATATACATAAAACAATTACAGAAAAAATATCTAGAGATTTTTGAAAAATTATGGGGTCACACATGGTGAAATCTACACAAAAATTCTATCTAACAAAATAATAAAAAATCTTAAAAAATTGAAAAAGTAGTCTAATCGATGGAATTTGGCTAAAATAAGGGTGACCTTAGTGTAAATAGTGAGCATTTCTCAAAATAATGTTTACAATTAGTCTACCAAAATTCAACTCGATTAGAGATACTTTACTAAACCAAAATCTTGACACGATGCCTTTTACGTAATTTCTGCCAAATTCCACTTAAAAAAGATTCAAGAACAAAACAAACACAATTGTTAGAATTAGATGGGGTCTTGCAATGATCAAATAGTTGTCTTGGATTCCCAGCAACAGAGTCCAATTTTGACAAGAGGTTGTCGAGACCCGTCAAATAAATAAAATTCACCGGTTTACAAACTAATTTGTAGTATAGAGCATGAACTGAATTGTCTCTCAATGATCAAAAAACAAAGATTTAATGAGATCAATATAATTATAAAGGGGGGTTTTGTTGTTGATTAACAAGATTGACAAAAGTACGAGACTTAAAGTTGTAAACAAATCTAAAGAAGCAACCAATCTAAGGAAATTTACCGATCTTGAGTTTAATCCATCATTGATCACAAGGAATCTACTTAATTGCTAACCATGTTCTTCGCCTTAGATCACATCAAGAAGCCTCAACATGATCCAAGAATCCTCTACAAGATAAGCATCTAGAATTTGATTAACCAAGGTTAGATAAAGTAAGCATCATCCAAACATAGATTAACTTAAGTTCCAGAATTTAAACAAGCTAAACAATCCATCAAAAAGCTTTTATATATTGTTTAGTCTATGTGATCCTCTTTGAATACATGATAATAAAGCTATTATCACATCAACATCTAAATCAAATTAAGCAATTCAATCTAGATAAAAATCAAAAGAGGAAGAAGAGAAACTTGAATAACAATTAAGCAATATGAACAAGCGAAACAAGACCTCCAAATTAAACATCAAGATGGTTAATCCCTTGGATTGATTATGAGAGCCTACCCTTCCATGGATGGGAAGGAAGAACTCAGAAATAAAAGAACAAAAACAAAATTCTAAAGAGAATGGAGAAGAAGAGAAAGAAAACTCTCACAAATACTCACACTTTCTTCAACAAATACTCAAACTTACTTCAAATTGAATCATCTCTAATACAAAAGAGATTGGCTCTATTTATACTAATCCTAGAAGCCAATTTGTAATTGAAAATAATCTGAATGCAAGCTGTAAAAACATGGAAATTGTCAAATATGGAAGCTTGATGCATGGTTGGTGGGGTGGTGCATGGTAGATGGGTTGGTGTATGGTTGGTGGCTTCAAGTCAGCAGCAACTTTACTCCGACTTCCAGCCTGCTTTTCATATCCTAAACGATGTATTTTGGCTTGAAGGTCTTCATGACAGTTCTAGACCCTCCTTGAAATTTTGGCATTGGTTTCATGCCATTTGGACTTTTACAACTTTAGATATGCCAAAAACATTGTACCTACGTCAAGTTAGGTTGGCATAGCGTGTTTCCAAATTCAAACCAACTTGTAGCTTCATAATCATGCCTAAAACGACATCTATTAACTAAATGGTCTTCAGTGAAGTTGGAGAGATGGTCTTATCTTTCCAATGGCTGAGTTTTAGCTCAAAAGGAGGCCTATAGCCCACTATATGGACCAATATGTGCACACTGGTCAGATTCCAGTAACAGCAGAACCACTCTGAATTGTAGGGTTATTTTGGACCCTTATAAGTCCGATCCAACTCTTGAGTTCTTCATGAAAGTTGTAGAGCCTTGTCTTAGCTTTCAAAAGACACCAAGATCACCTCAAATGGATCACCGAGCCCCAAGTTATGGCCTAACCAGGGAGGAAAGGTCAAAATGCATCAAAATCCAAGAATTATTCACAATTTGCATTAAAGCCCAATGAGGCCCAACAACATTAAACTCATCTAAAATACTAATATTGGGCACAATAAACATCTAATAAAGCCTAGTACAAAGCTAACATAAATGTCTCAAATTGATTGATCAAATACAAGAGTCTTCAAAGAAGAAAGTAGAAATCAAGAACATCAATAGATGAAGAGAAATTTTTTCAAAGCTTCACTCTGTTTTATTACTTCTCCTTCTTACTCTTGTAATAGAGTTTTACTAGTGCACATTTATTTATTCTCACCTACTGTGAGTTAAACTCAAGTGTTTTATAAACATCTTTATCTATCGTTGTTATTAAGGGTATAAAAGAATACTTGGTGATTAGAACCTGAAGAGGTTTCAGAATACTTGTTGTAGCTTGAAGAGGCATTGAGAAGAATACTTCTAAATTTGAGAAGTTTAGTGGAAAATTCTTCAAGTAGAAGGGATTGGACGTAGCTCTCGGGTTGTGAGAGTGAACCAATATACATATCTGGTGTAAGCTTTTATTCCCTCTCTGTGTTATATCTTTCATCTACTAACATCTGGGGATCTGACAAGAGGTTGTCGAGACCCGTCAAATAAATAAAATTACCGGTTCACAAAATAATTTGTAGTATAGAGCATGAACCGAATCGTCTCTCAAGGATCCAAAATGAATAAAGATTTAATCAGATCAAGATAATAAAAGAGGGGTTTTGATGATTTGAAAAGATAATACACTAGTTGAATTAAAAGAAAGTAATTAACAAATTAACCAATCCAAGGAAATTTACCGATCTTGAGTTTAATCCATCATTGATCACAAGGAATTCACTTAATTGCTAACCATGTTCTTGGCCTTAGATCATATCAAGACGCCTCAACATGATCCAAGAATCCTCTAATAAATAAGCATCTAGGATTTAATTAACCAAGGTTAGATAAAGTAAGCACCATCCAAACATAGATTAACTTAAGATCAAGAATTTAACCAAGCTAAACAATCCATCAAAAAGCTTTAATAAATTGTTTATTCTATGTGATCCTCTTGAATACATGATAATAAAGCTATTATCACATAAACATCCAAATCAAATAAAGCAATTCAATCTAGATCAAAATTAAAAGAGGAAGAAGAGAAACTTGAATAACAATGAAGCAATATGAACAAGTAAAACAAGATCTCCAAATTAAACATCAAGATGGCTAATCCCTTGGATTGATTATGAGAGCCTAGCCTTCCATGGATGGGAAGGAAGAACTCAGAAATAAAAGAACAAAAACGAAATTGTAAAGAGAATGGAGAAGAAGAGAAAGAAAACTCTCACAAATACTCAAACTTACTTAAAATTTGAATTCATAATAATACAAAGAGATTGGCTCCATTTATACTAATCCTAGAAGCCAATTTGTACATGTACATAATCTGAATACAAGCTATAAAAATATGAAAATTGTCAAATACGGAAGCTTGATGCATGGTAGGTGGGTGGGTGCATGGTAGGTGGGTTGGTGTATGGTTGGTGGCTTTTAGTCAGCAACTCTTATCTGACTTCTGGCTTGATTTTCATCACCTAGACGGTGCATTTTGGCTTGGAGGTCTTCATGAAAGTTGTAGCCAGTTGTCTCCTTGAAATGTTTCAATAGGAATCATGCCATTTGGACTTTTAGAACTCCAGATATGCTAAAAACACTGCACCTACCTCAAGTTAGGTTGGCAGAACGTGTTTCCAAATTCAAACCAACTTGTAGCTTCATAATCATGCCTAAAATGACATCTATTGACTAAATGGTCTTCAATGAAGTTGGAGATATGGGTCTTATCTTTCCAATGGCCATGTTTCAGCCCAAGAGGAGGCCTATAGCTCACTATGTAGTCCAATATGTGCACACTGCCCAGATTTTCGTGATAGCAAACCCACTCTGCATTGCAGGGATATTTTGGACCCTTAGAAGTCTGATCCAGCTCTTGAGTTCTTCTTGAAACTTGTAGATCATTGTCTTAGCTTTCCAAAGACACCAAGATCACCTCAAATTGATCACCGAGTCCCAAGTTATGGCCTATCCAAGGAAGAAAGGTCAAAATGCATCAAAATCAAAAAATTATTCAATATTTGCATTAAAGCCGAATGAAGCCCAACAACATTAAACTCATCTAAAATACTAATATTGGGCACAATAAACATCTAATAAAGTCTAATACAAAGCTAACATAAGTGTCTCAAATTGATTGATCAAATTCCCCCACACTTAAGCTTTTGCACTCCTGGGTAAAACACATAAGAACAAAACTAAAGAAAAACAAGAAACATGAGGGTTTACCAGGATGATACCCACAAACATGTAATACTTTATTTAATCAATTCAACTAATTTTTAAATACAAGCATTGTATCAAATATAAACCATAATTAATAAGTTAAGTATGCTTAACAAAGAATAGTTGAATCAAACCAATTGAGAATAAAGTATAGCATAATCATGCTTTAATCAGAAATCGGCATGTTCAGATTGAGTAAAATTCCTCACAAGTGACACTCAAATCACACAAGGTGTTTAGGTTAACTGTTTACGCTCAACTCAGTCAAATTATGAAAGTATTTTACCATAGGCTTGCATATACATCAATTCTCCACTACTTAGATCAAATAAATTGCAAAAATCATGAGGTTTTTCAAAAAGGTTGTAATGGAACTTATAAGGTGAAGGAAGGGAACAATATGGATAATAGCAGGTTAAAACCAAAGAGAATAAAAGAGCATTAAGGAGTAACTCAAGTAGAAAGCATAAATTTTTTTACCCAAAACCATAAAATGCTCATTCTCTTTACACATTCCTTCCTTTTTCTATTTTTTTCTATTTTTTTGTTTTTTTTTGTACCAAGCATTTCGTATCAGCACACCAATTCCCCTACACTAAAATCATTGCAAGCAAAAGAACTCCTCCAATAAGAAAATCAATGCTATCCCATTCCCTAAGGTAAGGTAAAACATGGTTTTTCACTCAAAGCTTGTAATGAGCTAAGAACAAAGAATGGGCAAATAGGCTCATAGGGGGTTAACAATGGGATAAATGCAAGGTAGGTTTATTTGGCCAAAGCAGCTAAGTCAAGAAAAATGCCTCTGTCATTTTCATGCAACATACAGACCAATGTAATCTCAAATTGATTCAATACAAGTTCTAGAAAATAAATTCATAATTGACATCACTCATGAAAGAAAATAAACCAAGTGTAAGTATCAAACTTGGAAAAGCCCAAAACTCACAAAGGTATGGAACATTCACTCAATTCAACCATGCCTTCTTCCTAATATCCACAATCATATACACATGTATATCATGAAAATGATTCAACTGTAAACTGTTTTGCATACTTTTATTATCAATTAAGCTCAGATTCAGCACATGCTTGCATCAAAATTAATTGAAAAGATCAAAATGAATTTTTTTTTAATAATTTTTTTAATATGCAAGAACAAAATAATTTAAGACATACTATGAAATGCAAGTTAAGATGCGTCTCAAGAGCAAAACTACTCATTACTCTACCATCATACATCTAATAAGCTAGTAACAATAAAGATTAGCCGGTTAGTTTTTTTTTTTTAACTAAACTATGTACATGGTATTGTCAACTATACCTCCCCCCAACTAATTTAAGACATTGTCCCCAATGTCAAAATAAAGATAGGTAGAGTGTGGAAGATCTTACCAGAATACTGCAAATCAAGCCTGAAATAAAAAAAAATTACAAAAAACTAAAACCATAACAGAAAACAAAAATTCACAAAGACAAAGTCAAATCAAGTTTTTGCTTTTTGCTGCTGCTACCTTGTTCCCAATTCAGTGGAGCCATTGCTGGATCACGTTGTGGTACAAATTCGTTTAGTTGATCTATCAATTGTTCAGGAGTTGCAGTAGTTACAAGACTTTGACGTGTCGCTTGTGAGATGAACCTTTTTTCTATAGCATGATCAAGAAAACAAAACAAACTGTCATAAAAATCATTAACATTTAATATACCTATGGGTTTTTGGTGAAGGTTCTGCTGTGACCAGGATGTAATTTGGAAGAGCTCTTCCAAAGTTCCAAAACCACCAGGTAGGGCAATAAAGGCATCAGCATTTGCTATCATAATGTTCATGCGTTGATGCATGTAAAATACGATTACTTCATCCCCTAATGTTTTTCCAATGGGCTTGCTGATAGATAAAGGACTAAGAATGACACTAAGGACTTTGCCACCTCCTAAATGTGCAGCAGTTGCTACACAACCCATTAACCCAAGACTACCTTCTCCGTAAACTAAATGGATTTCTCTCTCAGCTAGCACTCGACCAAGATGGTTTGCAATATTTACAAACTCTTTATCTTTCCCAGGATTAGATCCACAAAAGACACAAACACTTTTGATCCGATGAACTGAAGTGACTTCCATTTTTTTTTCTCTTTGTTTTTTTTTTGTACTCTCACCTTATCAATGATCTGAAGAGAGCAAAATGCATTATTTAAAGGAATCAAAACTCAAATGTAATAATTACACCTATAAATGAGAGGTAGATCCGTGTGTCAGACAAGTTTGAAAATAAACACAGCAATGATAATAGCTATATGACAAGGATAAAAGACTAATCTATATGTGTCAGAAGAACTTTGAAAATACGCAACGCAAATTTCAAAAAAATACGGCTAAAATTTTTTTTTTGAATTTTTTTTAATAAACAAGATGAAAAAAGAAAAATAAAAAATAAAAAATAAAAAATAAAAAATAATACTTACAGGAGGTGTGATTGTGGCTCACATTTTCCTCTGGTTTTACGTCCAGTAACGGCTTGAAGCTCTCTATGGGCCGATGGTCGGCTTCCCATCCAATTTTCTTAAAAATTGGCAAACAGGGTCTTTTTGAGTCAGATTCCCGAGACTATAATGCTCATGTTCATCTTGGAATATTGGCCATAAATCGAGAAGTTCCCTTTGCACATCTCCACTAGGATGCGTCTCAAGAGTCAATAAAATGTTATCCAAAGACTCCTTACTCATGCCATCTTTAATGAAGTTAATTTTATCATCTCGGTTTATAGACGTTATTCTAATTGATTTGCATTTTGTGTTCCAGGTCCATCTTGCACATTTATAGCAGACCCGAAACCTTTTTGCTCTTCTTTTCTTAGCATATAAACTTTTACCTAGCCCTAGCATATATGAAACAAGAGCGACAGAAAATTCACCTCTGAGTCAGACCTTTGCTTCGATCAACCAGCGTATATCCGCAGGGATGCCTTTGTGCATAAGCATCCTTAATCTCTCAAACCTTGCACAATAAATGTTAGTTAAAGCATTTTGAGGGAGAGAAGGGAATTGCTTGCGGAGGTTAAAAAGCTGATTATCCATTTCGAAAGAAAGAAGAAAGAGAGAAAAAAATTGAGTAAAATTATATACAGATTTCAGTGTTTGTGGGTAACTGAAGGGACCGAAAAAGATTTTCACGGAGTACCGTTATCCGCCATTTAACCGGTGAAAAATCATCTGTCAAAGAAAAACAAACAAAATAAAGACTAAAAAATCAAACTTCGATAGATTTTCTCACTTAGCACCGTTTTTTCTGTCTCGATTCTTGTGATAGCAAATAAGTCAAAGTTTGAAAAAAAGGAAAGAGTTAGAAAACTTTGGGTTGCCTCTCAAGAAGCGCTACTTTTAATGTCATTAGCCAGCGTGATTGAAGATTTTGCATGATTGATGGGTCTTCCCTAGTAATGGTTCAATTTCTGGCCATTAACCTTAAACGTGGCTTTTTTTTTTCAACAAAGATTTATATAGAAAACAGAAAATAAAAAAAGTAGACAAAACAAAAATTAAAAACAGAAACAGAGAAAAGAAAAAAAAAAGTAATAAAAGACAAACATCAGCAGTACAGCAAAATAGAAGCAGAAATAGAAACAGACAACACAAACAGCAGAAACAACAACAATAGAAAAAAGTAAATTGTAACAGTCAAATAAAAACAGAAACAATATTAAAAACAATAGCAAAACAGTAAAAACAAAAAGAAAACAACAACTAGAAAAATGAAATAAAAGTGTGGAAAGAAAACTCCCTATGGATAGCAAAAGAATTAACGTTTCAGCAACCACACCATAGCCAGTGTAATGGATCACCACATCCAAAATCAGAGAGTTTAGTCTCCTCGGGGGCTGCTTTATTGGCTTAACTCTATCTTCAAGTAAAATCCTACGCATGCATATGGAAGGGCTAACGCTAGGAATGTCTGCAAGTATGATGGCTCTTTGATTCTCCTTTAAAATTTGCAGCAACTTCTTCTCCTCATCAGTAAGGAGGTTCTTAGCCACAATAAACTCCAATTTTGGTTGCTTCACTACTTCTGCAGATTGAGTTGCTGCATAATCTGTTGAAAAAGATTCATCATGTCTCAAAAAGGCAGCAATCTCAGCACATGCATTATACAACATATCACCATCACAACCAGTACAACAAACAGAATCATCAAAATCAGTAAAACTAGCAAATTCATCACACAAATTATCAATTGGTTTTTTCTCATCAATGATCTCATGTTTTGCAGAATCAGATTTCTGCATCTGTTGCTTGTTCAACTGACTCAATGAAGATGTAAGTTGACCAACTTTGGTCTCCAAGTTCTGTACTATAGCTTCTGTTCTCTGCTGGAATTGGATGTTGTTATGAGCCAATTGTTTCATCAAATCCTCTAATGTAGGCTCGGATTCCATGCCTATTGGGGCTTGCTGCTGTTGCTGCATAGGCTGCTGGTATAGACTGATTGGTTCAACATAAGGTTCGAACCAAGGATGATCTCCCCAATCATGGTTATATGTGGTAGAATAAGGATCATATCTAGGTTGTTGATATTGTGGTTCACCAAGAAATACACCTGTTGCATCAACAGAATGGTCATGAAATACAGAACCATCATCTTGCAATGTGGGGCATGCATATGTGGGATGAAAAGAACTACAACATATACTACAAAATCTTGCAGGTTCTTGCACAGATAACTGATGCTGTTCCACTGTCAGTTGCCTCACCAGATAAGCCAACTCATCAAGTCTATGCTCCATCAGATTAGTAATCAAACACAAAAACACATACAAATGTAAAAAATAGATCAAACAATTACAGAAAACATATCTAAAGATTTTTACAAAATACAAAACCACCACAGGGTGAAATCTATACAAAAATGATATCTAACAGAATAATAAAAATGATTAAAAAATTGAAAATGTGGTCTAAACGATGGAATTTAGCTAAAATAGGGGTGACCTCACTAAAAATAGTGAGCCTTTCTCAAAATAACGATTTACATTAGCCCACCAAAATTCAGATCGATCAGAGATATGTTACCAAACCAAAATCTTGACAGGATGCCCTTTACTCAATTTCAGCCGAATTCCACTTGAAAAAAACTTCAAAAACCAATACAAACACAATTGTTAGAGTTAGATGAGATCTTAAAATAATCAAATAGTTGCTTTGGATCCCCGGCAACGACGCCAAATTTGACAAGAGGTTGTTGAGACCCATCAAATAAATAAAATTACAGGTTCACAAAATAATTTGTAGTATAGAGCATGAACCGAACCGTCTCTCAAGGATCCAAAAAGAACAAAGATTTAATCAGATCAAGATAATAAAAGAGGGGTTTTGATGATTTGAAAAGATAATATACTAGTTGAATTAATGGAAAGTAATTAACAAATTAACCAATCCAAGGAAATTTACTGATCTTGAGTTTAATCCATCATTGATCACAAGGAATTCACTACTAGATAAGCATATAGGATTTTAATTAACCAAGGTTAGATAAAGTAAGCACCATCCAAACCTAAATTAACTTAAGATCAAGAATTTAACTAAGCTAAACAATCCATCAAAAAGCTTTAACAAATTGTTTATTCTATGTGATCCTCTTGAATACATGATAATAAAGCTATTATCACATAAACATCCAAATCAAATTAAGCAATTCAATCTAGATCAAAATTAAAAGAGGAAGAAGAGAAACTTGAATAACAATTAAGCAATATGAACAAGTAAAACAAGATCTCCAAATTAAACATCAAGATGGCTAATTCCTTGGATTGATTATGAGAGCCTAGCCTTCCATGGATGGGAAGGAAGAACTCAGAAATAAAAGAACAAAAACGAAATTGTAAAGAGAATGGAGAAGAAGAGAAAGAAAACTCACACAAATACTCAAACTTTCTTCAAACTTACTTAAAATTGAATTTTTGATAATACAAAGAGATTGGTTCTATTTATACTAATCCTAGAAGCCAATTTGCACATGTACATAATCTGAATACAAGCTATAAAAATATGGAAATTGTCAAAAATGGAAGCTTGATGCATGGTTGGTGGGTTGGTGCATGGTAGGTGGGTTGGTGTATGGTTGGTGGCTTTTAGTCAGCAACCCTTATCCGACTTCTGGCTTAATTTTCATAATCTAGACGTTGCATTTTGGCTTGGAGGTCTTCATGAAAGTTGTAGCCAGTTGTCTCCTCGAAATGTTTCAATTGGAATCATGCCATTTGGATGTTTAAAACTCCAGATATGCCAAAAACACTGAACCTACCTCAAGTTAGGTTGGCAGAAAGTGTTTCCAAATTTAAACCAACTTGTAGCTTCATTATCATGCCTAAAACAACATCTATTGACTAAATAGTCTTCAGTGAAGTTGGAGATATGAGTCTTATCTTTCCAATGACCAAGTTTCAGCCCAAGAAGAGGCCTATAGCTCACTATGTAGTCCAATATGTGCACACTGCCCAGATTTTCGTGACAGCAAACCCACTCTGCATTACAGGGATGTTTTAGACCCTTAGAAGTCTGATCCAGCTCTTGAGTTCTGTATGAAACTTGTAGAGCATTGTCTTAGCTTTCGAAAGACACCAAGATCACCTCAAATGGATCACCGAGTCCCAAGTTATGGCCTATCCAAGGAAGAAAGGTCAAAATGCATCAAAATCTGAAAATTATTCAATATTTGCATTAAAGCCCAATGAAGCCCAACAACATTAAACTCATTTAAAATACTAATATTGGGCACAATAAACATCTAATAAAGTCTAATACAAAGCTAACATAAGTGTCTCCAATTGGTTGATGAGGATTAATATTGTTTTTCGTAATCAATCTTTTCCAAAAGAATAAGGTTTTCAACTTGCGTCCAATTGTTTTAGAAAAACTATCTTTGCATCCAACGGACTGTAAAGAGTCTACATTTTGTCCATTCTCATAAACTTTACAAGGTTTTCTTTCAAAAGATTGATTTAGTAAAAGTTTTTCAAAAAGGTTAAGAAACACATTTCAACTCCCTTCTTGTGTTTCACTTGGTTATTTCAATTGGTATCAGAGCTCAGCCTCTTAGGTTGAGTATCTAACAGTGCGAAGGAAAAGATCTAGCACAACCACAGATGGAAAACAAAGGACAAGGTGTGAATAAACCACCTCTATTCAATGGAAACGACTATGACTATTGGAAGAAAAGAATGATTGTATTCTTTGATACACAGAATATGGACATTTGGGACTTAGTCCAAAATGGCTATCAAATGCCCACAAATGCAGAAGGACAGAATATTGTTTTGTATGTTTTGTGTTGTTTTTCTTTTGTCTTATGTGGACGACGAGGTAGCTAGTTTCTTTCTGTATTATGAAGACGACGAAGGCATCAAGGAAAGATCTATTTAGTTTGATTAAACTCCGTGGTGATTCTGATGTATGGAGCGTCCACTCGGATACGGGATAATTAAATATTTAGGACTTTGGTCAATATGATACCGAGTTTGTAGACATTCTACTGCATATCTTTTATGTATTTTGTTAAATAGTAGAATTAAACAGTAGAATCGGATATAAATACTTATCATGTGTATTATGGAAATCGTTTTGAGTAATTTCTGTTCTGGTTATTTTATGTTATATCCACGGAAAGAAATTTTAGAACTCATATTTTCATAAAGATAATACAAAAGGTTTTTGAAATTAACTTGAGATTCCGTTAAATGTGACATCCAAAGGAGGTGTTACAAGAACAGAAACAAAATTCTAAAGAGAATGGAGAAGAAGAGAAAGAAAACTCTCACAAACACTCAAACTTTCTTCAAACAAATACTCAAACTTCCTTCAAATTGAATGATGTATAATACAAAAAGATTGGCTCTATTTATACTAATCCTAGAAGCCAATTTGTAATTGAAAATAATATGAATGCAAGCTGTAAAAACATGAAAATTGTCAAATATGGTAGCTTGATGCATGGTTGGTGGGTTGGTGTATGGTTAGTGGCTTCTAGTCAGCAACTCTTCTCCGACTTCCAGCTTGATTTTCATGCCCTAAACGATGTATTTTGGCTTGGAGGTCTTCATGACAGTTGTAGACAATTGTCTCCTTGAAATTTTGGCATTAGTTTCATGCCATTTAGTCTTTTACAACTCCAGATATTCCAAAAACACTGGACCTACCTCAAGTCAGGTTGGCAGAATGTGTTTCCAAATTCAAACCAGCTTGTAGCTTCATAATCAAGCCTAAAACAACATCTATTGACTAAATGGTCTTCAGTGAAGTTAGAGATATGGATCTTATCTTTGTAATGGCTTAGTTTCAGCTCAAAAGGAGGTCTATAGCCCACAATATGGTCCAATATGTGCACATTACTCAGATTCCAGTGACAGCAAACCCACTCTAAATTGCAGGGCTATTTTGGATCCTTAGAAGTCCGATCTTGCTCTTGAGTTCTCATGAAACTTGTAGAACCATGTCTTAACTTTCCAAAGACACCAAGATCACCTCAAATGGATCACCGAGTCCCAAGTTATGGCTTAACCAAGGAGGAAAGGTCAAAATGCATCAAAATCCAAGAATTATTCACAATTTGCATTAAAGCCCAATGAGGCCTAACAACATTAAACTCAACTATAATACTAATATTGGGCACAATAAACATCTAATAAAGCCTAATACAAAGCTAACATAAGTGTTTCAAATTGATTGATCAAAAGCCCTTGCTAGGTTGTTACTTATATATCCAAGAATGGCACAAGAATGAAATGTTATGATGGGGATCCCTAAGACAAAGAGAAAACTTTCAAACCATGGCCAAAAAGACATATAAGGCTAACACGTAATCACTAAATAAAAAGACTTAATGTAAAGCTTACTAACCAAAATCTTATTGTTTTCATGTTTTATTACTTGAATCCTAGCTATATTTTGATAAACTATTTTTCTGTAATTTCTACAACTGAATTCACCAAGAATTTTACTTAAATGTTATTATTTTTATTAAGAAGTTATTTCGCACCCTTTAACTTGGTGTTTTCAGAGGAAGATGAGCCGCCTCAGTATATTGATTAAGATAGATTATGTTTGAGTGGAATTTCCATTACATGGGGAGTTTGTTAGGCTGATTACAGACATTTGACTCTATTATTATCATGATGCTTTTGGATTAGATCCTATTAAGTTGTAGCAGTACTTAGATTTTTGTTAATTTTGTTTTATGTAAAGCACAGGGCTTAGTCCTTTGTAAGGGTCCTATTTGATGTAAAAGCAACTTTTAAGAAGTGAAGCTTTCAAGTATTTAGTTTTTTTTTATCCACATATATTTATGACACAAATTAGTAAATTTTAATCATTCTTAATTAGAAGGTTAGTGTATATCCATACTTAGGTGAGATGCTACACCCAAAAGCTCCCCTGAGACGCAGTCATCCAGCAGCCATCGAACCACTACCTTTTTTGGTGAGCTGTTGCCTTCCTCGACACTTTTCAGTACCCTACGCCCTTATACCACCACTGCTTCCACTACAAAAAAAGTGTATATTACGGTCGTTTGGAACTGCCATTATTTGCATTAATGGCGGTTTGGTAAACGGTTGTAATTGCGTTTGCCATTCAGTATATTATGGCGATTTTAAGCAAACCACCGTAATGTACAATGTATAATACGACAATCTTTTTCGTGTATATTAGGGATTCAAAGTATTAAGATATAAATTATAGCAGTCATAAAATGTCGCTTTCCTAAACAAAATGTCATTTTATTAATGAAAAATACGGCAGTTCCAAACCACTGTAATATGGTGTATAATAGGGTAGTTATTATGAACCACCCTAATAAAATTGCCGTAGAAAACATGTTTTTTTGTAGTGTTCCCACAAAACCCAAACGCATTACCATTGCGGCACAGATCCAAAGATCCACAAAGCTTACCACTTGCTCTACCACCTTCCACCATTGCTCCATTGCTCAAGCCATACAGCCATGAAGAACGGCACGCCAACTCTTTTAAGCCTCCAAGCACACCAACTTGTTGAATTGAACCATGCTCCAAAAGACCTTAGAGTACCATCCACAATTTACAGTCGTTAAATGATAAGCTAATCTCGGTATTCTAAGCTGGTCATCGTGTGGTATCTCTCACAGGTTATGACATTACCTAACATTTTACTTGAGGTTTTCTCTACTATGTCTCTGCATATTTGGTGGCTTATGCTTCGGCAATTGTATGTTTCACCACGCATGAGTCTTTACTTATTTTTGGGTGACCACATTTGCTAATATCGCTCATTAAGTCTTGGATAACTCTCTAATTATTGTGGTACTAAACTGATAGTGGCATTACCTCCCACAATTTATTTTGATTGATTCTTTGGATTATGGTTGGTTATTTATATTCCTGTTGTGATAACCCACCGATATTCAGGTGATTCAAGGTGTTAGTCTCTGTCTCACCGTGTGGACCTCTCTTGCTCATACAATTGGTAGTCAATGGTTCCCCAAGTGGGTCTCTCAATCTTATGGCTTTGAACATTATCTGGTTTCGCTATGATTATCATTGTTTGCTTGATTATTGGCATAAGAACTTTCAAGAAAGGTGTGAAACCCCTCCAAGAATGAGAAGAATTCAAAATTACACTCTCTGACCAATGCTTTATCTAGTGTTGATGCATACTTGCCAAACCAGCAAGGTTTGACCCACTCAATGTGCCAACGATCGTCCAACTATCAAATCGACATACTACTGACTTTGATAAGCTTATTACAAATGGTCTAAATCTTCATTTCTAGTTAATTATTATCAATTGATTCTCATCATTGAGCATGGTCTGACCACTCAGCAACTTAGTTAAGGTCCACCCTACTTTATCCACTTAAAGCCTGAGCATGGTTCGACCACTCAGCAACTAAGTCAGGGTCTGCCATAGTTAATCCTCTTGAAGCCAGAGCATGGTCCGACCACTCAACAACTAAGTCAGGGTCTGCCATACTTAGTCCTCCCAAAAGCCCAAGTATGGTCTGTTGGAACCAAAGTTGTTTAAAGAATTAAACCCTTCAAAGTTTTGAAGATAACAAAGGTTTAAATTAAGAATGAACCAGTAAAAGACTCACATAATTCGTGTGTAATTTTGTTCTGTTAACGTTTTTCAGCTTAAAGATATGTTGGAAATTCTATAACATACAACACGGTGTGAACAAATTGTTATCAGTACGTGCGTCCAATTTTGTCTTCTAAACTAAAGGAAACTAAGTATTCGTCCAATGAACTATAAGTTGTTTTTCGAATATATTATATTGGATCGTCCAAATGTTTCCTTACTTAGCTCAGATCAAAGCTTTCGTCCATAGCTCAAATTCAAATATAAAGAATTGTTCATCATTAAATGCTGAGAAGAACTCTTACAAAGTACACAACAAAAGAAGTCAACTGAGCCGCTTAGTTGACACTACTAACAACTACAAAGACCAGCAAATAAGGAACTTTC
This sequence comes from Styphnolobium japonicum, assembly GCA_023212625.1. Taxonomy (NCBI): domain Eukaryota; kingdom Viridiplantae; phylum Streptophyta; class Magnoliopsida; order Fabales; family Fabaceae; genus Styphnolobium; species Styphnolobium japonicum. The sequence goes on from JALBWW010000010.1 coordinate 6,007,030, forward strand.
TGCGCGCTCAGATAAGTCAGGACTCAGCTATCACATTCTTGGATATTCCTGATAATCAAAGTGACTTTTCAGAAGAAGTTCAACACGATATCAGCTTATGCATTTAATGTTGCTCAGAACGGTAATAAATGTTTCCGTTGGACGAAGAAGCTTATGAAGACTGCTCCAAGTGCTCTCACCTATAAATTCAAATTTCTTCGAAGAAGAAAAAAATAGAGAAAAAAAATACAGCAATTGGGTGATTAAAGAAAAAAGAATCAAAGCTCTCATTCTTCCAAATTTTCATACTCTTATATAGAGTTCAAGTCTTGAGATTTATTTTCTATCCTCACCTGTTGTGGGTTAAAAACTCAAGCACCTTTCAGATCTTTTTCAACCTAGTTATTTAAGCCTGAAGAGGCTGGGTATAAAAGAATACTTCAGTGTTAGAACCTAAAGAGGTTGAGAATACTTGTGTACCTGAAGATGTCTTGTAATCTGTGTAAAAGATTAGTATTAAATCCTTCTAGTTGAAGGGACTGGACGTAGCTCTCGGCTTGTAAGAGTGAACCAGGATAAACATCTGGTATAAGCTTCTCCTCCCTCCTCGTGTGTCTTATTTATTTGCTAACATCTGGGGATTGCCATTGTTTTCTTAACAAAGGTTGTTTAGTTAAAACTTAGAGCTTTTTAACTACTTTCAAAGAGAAATCTTACAAAATCTTTTTATCGTCGAATTGAATTGAGAAGTTTTTATTCGTCCATTGTGTATTATTATTTCTACCTTTGTCTTTATTAATTTGTTAATTAAGGAAAAGAGTTACAAAAGGTTAAGAAACACAATTCAACCCCCCTTCTTGTGTTTCACTTGTTTACTTCAATTGGTATCAGAACTTAGTCTCTTGGGTTGAGCATCTAACAGTGCAGAGGAAAAGATCCAGTACAACCTTAAATGGAGAACGAAGGACAAGCCGTGAACAAACCACCTCTATTCAATGGAAACGACTATGATTACTAGAAGAGGGACAGGAACTTCCTAGACCACAATGGACAGAAGGACAACGAACCAGGCACCAGTTAAACTCAAAAGCCAAACACTACCTTATGTGCGCCATCACCAGATCAGAACATGACAAAGTTCATAGCTGTGAAACAGCTAAAGAGATATGAGATACTCTGGCTTTAGCACATAAAGGATCCTCTCAGGTCAAGGAATCAAAGATAAGCATGCTGGTTCATTAGTATGAGCTCTGCAAAATGGGAGAGCATGAAAATATTGATCAAATGTTTGGACGATTTCAAACAATAATCAATAGCTTGAGATCTCTGGGAAAGACATATGATAATCAAGATCATGTCAAAAAAATTCTTAGAACTCTTTCCAGACAGTGGAGGCCTAAGGTTACTGCCATACAAGAAGCAAAGAACTTAGCTTCTCTTACCATGGAGGAACTCCTAGGGTCCCTTAAAGTTCACGAGCTTGAACTCCAAGAAGAGGAAAGCTCAAGAAAAAGGAAATCAATTGCCCTTAAAGCTCACAAAGGAAGTGATTCCAAAGCACTTAAGGCTGAAGACTTTTTAGATGAGATTGAGTCATCTGGAGAAGATGCCTCAAACAACGACGAGCTATCCTTCATCTCCAGAAAGATACAAGCAATGTAGAAAAAGAAAGGAGGCATGCAGAGAAAACACTTTGGACGAAGATCTCCAAAAGACAGGACTGAGACAAAAGACAGGAGTCCAATCATATGTTATAAGTGCAAGAAGCTTGGACACATTAAAGCTGAATGCCCTTCTCTAAACAAGGAGAAAGAGAAAAAGAGATTCTTTTCAAAGAAGAAAAGAGGATTAATGGCCACATGGGAAGATTTTGACCTCTCATCTACTGATAATGAAGAGGAAGCAGAAGAAGAAGCCAACCTATGCTTCATGGCAAGCACATCCTCTGAAGAGGAAGAAGATGAGGTAACAAACTCTGACCTCAATCATCAAGAAACTTTTGATGAACTGTTAAACAACTCATCTATCTTAGCTGTTGAATACAAATCTCTCAAAAGAAAATTTTCAAAATTATTTAAGGATTATGAAAAAGTGTTTTCAGAAAAACAAGAGCTTGAAACCTTTTGTGAAAAACTAAAAACTGAAAACATTCTTTTGAAAACATCCTCTGAGTCCAATATGTCTGATGAAGTTAATAATCTTCAATCTGAGATAAAGGAATTAACTGAGGATCTCTGTAAGTTTATGGGCAACACCAAAAAGCTAAACACTCTTTTCAATTACTTCAGAGACCCTTGTGATAAATCTGGATTGGGGAACCAAAACACTAAAAAAATATTTTTCCAAAAAATGCCTACTCCTGCGAAATCAAAATCCGTTGGAAATCTTCATAAAATGGATAATCATTTCACTTCAAAATATTTTTACAATAAAAGATCAAGACATTATGGATCTCCAAAAACTAACCAGAAAGGACCCAAAAAGATATGGGTACCTAAGGACATGATAATTCCTCTTGTAGATGTGCTTAGCAACAAGAAAAAGACACTTGTCATGGTACCTGGACAGTGGTTGCTCATGGCACATGACAGGAGAAAAGTCTATGTTCCAAGACCTCAAACTTAAAGCTGGCGGCTTCGTCACTTTTGGTGGAAACCATAAGGGTTAAATAGTTGGAATAGGTAAGATTGGTAAGCATCATTTTCCCTCTATTGATAATGTACTTCTAGTTAAAAGGCTAAAACATAATCTGCTTAGTATAAGTCAATTATGTGATAGTGGATCCAATGTTTCTTTCAGCCAAGGAGAATGTACAGTTAAAAACTCTAACGGATCCATACTCTTCACTGCCAAAAGGCAAAACAATCTTTACAAGATTGATTTAGAAGATCTCTCATATTAAAATGTATCATATCTAGTATCCATAAAAGGAGAACAATGGATATGGCACAAGAAGCTTGGTCATGCAAACTTGAGGTTAATCTCAAAGCTACATAAGCATAACCTCGTGAGAGGACTACCAAAACTGGTGTACAAATCGAATGTTCTATGCAAAGCATGTCAAAAGGGGAAACAAATCAAAAACTCTTTTGAGTCCAAAAATGTTGTTTCCACCTCTAGATCACTAGAACTGTTACATCTTGATCTATTTGGTCCAACGAGAACTGCCTCTTTAAATGGGAAGAAATATGGACTAGTCATAGTTGATGACTATACTAGATGGACTTGGGTTATGTTCCTAACGCACAAAGATGAGTCTTTTAAAGTCTTTTCTATATTCTATAAAAGAATTCAAAATGAAAAAGACATGTGTATCAACTCGATCCGAAGTGATCATGGAGGAGAATTTGAGAATGAGGGCTTTCAATTGTTCTGTGAAGAAAGTGGTATGCTTCACAACTTTTCTACCCCAAGAACACCACAGCAAAATGGAAAGGTAGAAAGAAAAAATAGATCTCTCCAAGAGATGGCTAGAACAATGCTCAATGACAACTCAACCTCCAAACACTTTTGGGCTGAAGCTGTTAACACTGCATGTTATATTCAAAACAAAATATATATTAGACCCTTATTAAATAAGACTCCTTATGAATTGTGGAAAGGACGAAAACCCAACATTTCTGATTTTCACTCTTTTGGATGTCAATACTTTATTTTAAATACCAAGGATTCTTTAGGAAAGTTTGATGCTAAAGTTGATTGTGGTATTTTCTTAGGATACTCTGAAACTTTAAAAGCATATAGAGTGTATAATTTCACTCTTTGATTGTTGAAGAATCTATCCATGTTAAATTTAATGACAAAAAGGCTGATAAAAATTTATCAGAGCTAGATGAGTATTTTGCAGAATTAAACCTTAATGATAAAGAAGAAAAAACATCGTCAACAAACAAAGAAGCATTGGACGATGAAAGAAGAGAAGAAAACACAACAAGAAATGAAGTTCAAAGAAATTGGCACTTTAAAATGTATCATCCAGAAGACCAAATCATTGGTAATCTAGAGGATAAAGTACGTACTAGATCTACCTTCGGAGAATACTCAGATGTAGCTTTCATCTCAGAAATGGAACAAAAGAAAATTGAAGAAGCTCCGTTGCACGAAGGGTGGATATTAGCTATACAAGAAGAGTTAAATCAATTTACAAGAAACAACGTTTGGACGCTAGTTCAAAAGCCCAAAGACAAGACTATCATCAGCACAAAATGGGTATACAGAAACAAATTGGACGAAGATGGCAAAGTTATAAGAAACAAAGCAAGGTTAGTTGCCCAAGGTTACTTGCAACAAGAAGGTATTGATTTTACTGAAACCTTTGCTCCTGTAGCTAGATTAGAAGCCATATGCATCTTACTTTCATTTGCTCTCATCATAAAATGAGGCTTTATCAAATGGATGTAAAGAGTGCTTTTTTAAATGGTATAATCAATGAAGAAGTTTTTGTTAAACAACCACATGGTTTCGAGGATCAAAACCACCTAAAGCATGTCTTCAAACTGAAAAAGGCTCTGTATGGACTAAACCAAGCTCCTTGAGCATGGTATGAAAGATTAAGCACTTTTCTAATGGAAAATGGATTTTCTAGAGGAAAGGTTGACACTACTCTTTTTCGTAAAGACAATAACTCACATTTTATTATAGTTAAAATTTATGTAGATGATATTATTTTTGGAGCTACTGATGAATCCCTGTGCAAGGAGTTTTCCAAATTGATGAAGAAGGAGTTTGAAATGAGCTTAATGGGAGAATTAAAATTATTTCTGGGTTTGCAAGTAAAGCAAACATTAGACGGAATTTATATTCATCAGACTAAATACACAAATGAACTCCTGAAGAAGTTCAAATTGGACAATTGCAAAACTATGAGCACACCAATGCATCCATCGTCCACACTAAGATTGGACAATAAAGATCAAAAGGTGGACGAAAAGGTATGATTGGGTCACTCTTATATCTCACTGCGTCCAGACCAGATATAATGTTTAGTGTATGTCTCTGTGCACGTTTTCAATCTGATCCTAGAGAGTCCCATCTAATCGCTGTTAAAAGAATATTTAGATACTTGAAAGGAACTACTAATCTGGGTTTGCTATTTAAGAAATTTCATGAGTACAGATTAGTTGGTTTTTGTGATGCTGACTATGCTGGAGATAGAATTGAAAGAAAAAGTACCAGTGGAGGATGTCACTTCATTGGAGAAAATCTAGTATCATGATCCAGCAAAAGACAAAGTACAATTGCTCTTTCAATGGCTGAAACTGAATATATTTTTGCTTCTAGTTGCTGCTCTCAACTTCTTTGGATCAAACATCAATTGGAAGATTACAACATCTTTGAAAGTAAGAATCCTTTACTCTATGATAATACTGCTGCAATTAACTTATCAAAAATCCCATTTTACATTCGAGAGCAAAACACATTGAAATTAAACATCACTTTATAAGAGATTATATCCAAAAAGGTGTGTTTGATATTCAATTTGTGGATACAGATCATCAATGGGCTGATATTTTTACAAAACCCCTCTCTGAGGAAAGATTCAATTTTATTATAAAGCACTTAAGTATACATTTTGTAAAGAATTAATATCTATGCGTCCATTAATAATCTGCCTCCAATATGGTTTGTACTTGTTAAAATATGTGGTGAATTTTCTGATAAGTAAATTTGTATCATGAGCATTTAATTTGCATTCTTTTTGTCTCATATGAATCTTTTCAAATTTCCCACGCTGAGTCAGTTTACGAAAAGTCACAGAAATTACTTTTTACTGCGGACGTGACAGTTATTTGAAAAAAAACGATTCACTTTCTCTTTCCAGAAACCTTTCAGTATAAGCTTTGCTCTCTTATAAATATCTGATTTCTTTTCAAGATCAAATTTTTACGCTACCAAGTGCTTGAAAAACCCTTTGCTAAAACAAAAAAAAAATTCAACAAATCCCTTCTTCTCAAAATCTCTAATCCTTTTCACTAAACTCTAAGAAATGGCTGGAGGAAAGACTCTGAATGTTGAAAAAGCTGAGGTATGTGTAGAGTATTGGTTTCAAGCCTCTGCTTTAGCAGAATGTGGAATTGACATCAAGGACAGTCTTCAAGGTGCTGGCTGGGATAACTACTTCAGAGAACCAGTGGAAGTTCATCCGGAATAGGTAAAGATGTTTTGGAAAAATGCCTCTGTGTCTGCAAATGAAGTCAGAGGAGAAGTGCTGGGGAAACAAGTTATTGTCTCAGAAGTAACCATCTCTAATGCTACACAGTGTTGGTTGGAAGGAGCCACCATCTCCACTGACTGGGATAAAGCTTTTGGGGGAATGGATGTTGTTCTTGACACCTTGCAGAAGGATTCATCCACTGGGAAAATAACTGCATCAAAGATGCATGATAAGGCAAGGGTATTGCATCAGCTGCTGAACAAGACTATACTTCACAAGGTAGGGTCCAAAGACTCTGTTTCTACTATTCATGCCTTCTGTTGGTGTCATCTGATGCTCTATCAACAGATCAACCTCCCCTCCCTGCTGTTCAAAAACTTCAAGAGAAGTGTTTAAGGGAAAGGGAAGAAGACCACCATCTCCTATGGTGTCCTCCTAACCAAGATCTTCAAGGATCAAGGTATCTTTAGTCCCCATGAGACTAAAGATTTAGAAGAGAGGAAGAGGATCTTTGGATGGATCCAATTGCAACAAGTGTTTGGACGAAGCAATCTGATGAGGATGAAGCTTCAGAGCGTCCAAGACTTCCTTGAGCGAAAAGTGGATGAGAGTCCGTTAAAGCCTACTGTTACTGCTGAGAGTCCAAAGCAGAGGTTACCGCCCACTCATGCTCTTCCAAAGAGAAGACTAATAATGGATGATGACTCTAATGATGATCAACCCATCGCGAAAAGGGTGAAGGTTGCGTCTGAAGTGACAATTCCCAAAGGAACAAGGATGAAGTTACCCATCAAGAGAAAACCTAGTATCAAACTTGCGTCCATTCCTGAGATACCCATTCCGACCCCCCATTCCTTCACCACCTTCACCTTCTTCTCAACCTGAACCTTCATTTTCTTCACCAAACTCTCTAATACCTCCCTCTCCATTAAATTCTAAACCCTCACAAACACAAATCATACCATACAAACCTCCCTCACCCTCACCATCACCGTCACAACAATTCACCGCAGCTTTACCAAGCCTAAAACCTTTCTCTGTGGGAGTTACCCCCCATATAATTCCTCGCTGGGAATCAAAGGACTCTTCTTTCTCTCACTGCAAGAAGATCCAGATGCTGTGATGGCATCACTACAAGTGTCCATCTCTTCCCAAGCCAACTCTCCTTCAGACTAGTAACCTTGGAAGAAATGGATCACTTTGCAAATCCTTATGACACGATTTTTGCTAGTGTCATCAAAAGGAGTCTTCTGTTGAAGAATCTGTGATACGTACCCCCATCCATACATATCACTCCTGCCACTGCTATCAAGATTCAACCAGATAGAATTTGTCCAAGACTGCCAATGGCGGATTTGAACAAGAATAAGGATTTAAAGAAGTACATAAGCCAATCGACCTTGCCTAAACCCTTTTACTTCAAACCTCTTTTTGGAATTCAAAAATCACCTGAAGTAGACTTGGAATTCTTATGGCAAATCTCGAAGAATGGAGAAGCAGAAGAAAATGATGCAAAGACTTTCTGGGAGAAGCATATTTGGGATTGTGAACAATAGGCTTCATCTTCGGGACTAAGCAATGAAGAGAAGGAAGAGATTATCACTGTTCCAGGTCAAAGTTTCAAATGCTTTCGTCCAATTTACATGGTGGATGATATTCTTGGCTTACCGCTAAAGACGCCTGTGCCCACAATCTTTTCTTCTCCAAGCTATGTCTCAGGGTCTCCTTCTGACAACCTAGGTAGACCATATCCTTGGGATCAATTGTTCGAATGTCAAAGAGATCCAATCGTTTGGAAATTTTCCTTACCATGGTCTGAAGATGAAGTAGACTCAACTGAAATGCCTATGGCAGCAGAAGATCCAGCACCCATTGTCTCTGATATTGCACCAATCTCGGTTGCTCCTCCTGCACCCATGACAAGAGGTTGTCGAGACCCGTCAAATAATAATAATTACCGGTTCGCAAACTAATTTGTAGTATAGAGCATGAACCGAATCGTCTCTCAAGGATCCAAAAAGAACAAAGATTTAATCAGATCAAGATAATTAAAAGGGGGGTTTTGATGATTTGAAAAGATAATACACTAATTGAATTAAAGGAAAGTAATTAACAAATTAACCAATCCAAGGAAATTTTACCGATCTTGAGTTTAATCCATCATTGATCACAAGGAATTCACTTAATTGCTAACCATGTTCTTGGCCTTAGATCATATCAAGACGCCTTAACATGATCCAAGAATCCTCTACTAGATAAGCATCTAGGATTTAATTAACCAAGGTTAGATAAAGTAAGCACCATCTGACAGGAGGTTGTCGAGACCTCGTCAAATAATAAAAATTACCAGTTCACAAACTAATTTGTAGTATAGAGCATGAACAGAATCGTCTCTCAATGATCCAAAAAGAACAAAGATTTAATCAGATCAAGATAATTAGAAAATGGGGGGTTTTGTTGTTGATTAACAATATTGATAAAAGAACAAGACTTAAAGTTGAAAACAAATCTTAAGAAACAACCAATCCAAGGAAATTTACCGATCTTGAGTTTAACTCATCATTGATCACAAGGAATTCACTTAATTGCTAATCATGTTCTTGGCCTTAGATCACATCAAGAAGCCTTAACATGATCCAAGAATTCTCTACTAGATAAGCATCTAGGATTTGATTAACCAAGGTTAGAGAAAGTAAGCACCATCCAACATAGATTAACTTAAGATCTAGAATTTATCCAAGCTAAACAATCTATCAAAAAGCTTTAATATATTGTGTAATCTTTATGATCCTCTTTGAATACATGATAATAAAGCTATTATCACATCAACATCTAAATCAAATTAAGCAATTTAATCTAGATAAAAATCAAAAAAGGAAGAAGAGAAACTTGAATAAAAATTAAGCAATATGAACAAGCAAAACAAGATCTCCAAATTAAACATCAAGATGGCTAATCCCTTGGATTGATTATGAGAGCCTAGCCTTCCATGGATGGGAAGGAAGAACTCATAAATTAAAGAACAAAAATGAAATTGTGAAGAGAATGGAGAAGAAGAGAAAGAAAACTCTCACAAATACTCAAACTTTCTTCAAACTTACTTAAAATTGAATCCTCTAATACAAAGAGGTTGGCTCTATTTATACTAATCCTAGAAGCCAATTTGTACATGTACATAATCTGAATACAAGCTATAAAAATATGAAAATTGTCAAAAATGGAAGCTTGATGCATGGTTGGTGGGTTGGGGCATGGTTGGTGGGTTGGTGGGTTGGTGTATGGTTGGTGGGTTTTAGTCAAAAACTCTTATCTGACTTCTGGCTTCATTTTCATCACCTAGACGGTGCATTTTGGCTTTGAGGTCAGTTGTAGCCAGTTGTCTCCTTGAAATTTGGCAATTTGAATCATGCCATTTGGACGTTTAGAACTCCAGATATGCCAAAAACACTGAACCTACCTCATGTTAGGTTGGCAGAACGTGTTTCCAAATTCAAACCAACTTGTAGCTTCATTATCATGCCTAAAACGACATCTATTGACTAAATGGTCTTCATTGAAGTTGGAGATATGGGTCTTATCTTTCCAATGACCAAGTGTCAGCCCAAGAAGAGGCCTATAACTCACTATGTAGTCCAATATGTACACACTGCCCAGATTTTCCTGACAGCAAACCCACTCTGCATTGCAGGGATGTTGTGGACCCTTAGAAGTCCGATCCAGCTCTTGAGTTCTTCATGAAACTTGTAGAGCATTGTCTTAGCTTTTCAAAGACTCCAAGATCACCTCAATTGGATCACCAAGTCCCAAGTTATGGCCTAACCAAGGAAGAAAGGTCAAAATGCATCAAAATCCGAAAATTATCCAATATTTACATTAAAACCCAATGAAGCCCAACAACATTAAAATCATCTAAAATGCAAATATTGGGCACAATAAACATCTAATAAAGCCTAATGCAAAGCTAACATAACTGTCTCAAATTGATTGATCACCATCCAAACATAGATTAACTTAAGATCAAGAATTTAACCAAGCTAAACAATCCATCAAAAAGCTTTAATAAATTGTTTAGTCTTTGTGATCCTCTTTGAATACATGATAATAAAGCTATTATCACATCAACATCTAAATCAAATTAATCAATTTAATCTAGATAAAAATCAATAGAGGAAGAAGAGAAACTTGAATAACAATTAAGCAATATGAACAAGCGAAACAAGATCTCCAAATTAAACATCAAGATGGCTAATCCATTGGATTGATTATAGGAGCCTAGCCTTCCATGGATGGGAAGGAAGAACTCAGAAATAAAAGAACAAAAACGAAATTGTAAAGAAAATGGAGAAGAAGAGAAAGAAAACTCTCACAAATACTCAAACTTACTTAAAATTTGAATTCATAATAATACAAAGAGATTGGCTCTATTTATACTAATCCTAGAAGCCAATTTGTACATGTACATAATCTGAATACAAGCTATAAAAATATGGAAATTGTCAAAAATGGAAGCTTGATGCATGGTAGGTGGGTTGGTGCATGGTAGGTGGGTTGGTGTATGGTTGGTGGCTTTTAGTCAACAACTCTTATCCGACTTCTGGCTTGATTTTCATCACCTAGACGGTGCATTTTGGCTTGGAGGTCTTCATGAAAGTTGTAGCCAGTTGACTCCTTGAAATTTTACAATTGGAATCATACCATTTGGACTTTTAGAACTCCTGATATGCTAAAAACACTGCACCTACCTCAAGTTAGGTTGGCAGAACGTGTTTCCAAATTCAAACCAATTTGTAGTTTCATAATCATGCCTAAAACGACATCTATTGACTAAATAGTCTTCAGTGAAGTTGGCGATATGGGTCTTATCTTTCCAATGGCCAAGTTTCAGTCCAAGAACAGGCCTATAACTCACTATGTAGTCCAATATGTGCACACTGCCCAGATTTTCGTGACAGCAAACCCACTCAGCATTGTAGGGATATTTTGGACGGTTAGAATTCCGATCCAGCTCTTGAGTTCTTCATGAAACTTGTAGAGCCTTGTCTTAGCTTTCCAAAGGCACCAAGATCACCTCAAATGGATCACCGAGTCCCAAGTTATGGCCTAACCAAGGAAGAAAGGTCAAAATGCATCAAAATCCGAAAATTATTCAATATTTGCATTAAAGCCCAATGAAGCCCAACAACATTAAACTCATCTAAAATACTAATATTGGGCACAATAAACATATAATAAAGCCTAATACAAAGCTAACATAAGTGTCTCAAATTGATTGATCAAATTCCCCCACACTTAAGCTTTTGCACTCCTGGGCAAAACACATAAGAACAAAACTAAAGAAAAACAAGAAACATCATATTATTAAACTAAAAACATAAAAACCGATTATACCTAATCTAATCCACTTTCGTAGGAAAACACGATGGCACTTAGCATGTGCCACAAGCCTTTAAACCCCTAGGTGTCCCTAGTGGACGAGTTATAGTCTCGTGAGGGTTTACCAGGATGATACCCACAAACATGTAATACTTTATTTAATCAATTCGACTAATTTTTAAATACAAGAGGATTATGAGTAACCACAATTTCAAGGATTCCAAACATTCATGAAGTGATATGTCTTTACATCCCAAATTAACAAGCAAGGTGAATTCAAGTAGAATCATGGATCAAGCATGATAGAATCTCACAAGATACACTCTCAATCTCTCAAGTGTTTAGGTTTGTGTTTACACTCAAATCGACTCATGAAAAATTGCACTACCATAAGCTTGCTTATCTTCTACTTCTCCACTACTCAAAACACATGCACACACAAATCAAGAGGACTTTATTCAAGGTTGTAATGGGGCCAAGGTAAGGGAAGGGAACAATATGGATATACACAAGTTAAAACGAAAGAGAATAAAAGAGCAAGGGGGAGGAACTCAAGTAACAACCATAGAAGTTTACCCCAAACCATAAAATGCATATTCTCTTAACACATTCCTTCATTTTCTATTCTTTTCTTTTACAACCTTTTGGCTTTATTCTTTTTTTCTTCTTTTTTTTTCACTTGTTCTTTCTTTTGCACCAAACATTTTGCATAAACATCCCCCACACTTAAACCATAGCTTGTCCTCAAGCAAAAAGAGTTCCTCTAATAAGAAAACCAATGCTCTCCTATTCCCATCCTTTAAAAATTTGCTCATATTCTCACGAAAATGGATCTGTGTTCAATCAAATTTAAACAGTTTTGTCATCAGCAAAAAGAGAGAGATTGTTGGAACCAAAGTTGTTTAAAGAATTAAACCCCTCAAAGTTTTGAAGATAACAAAGGTTTAAATTAAGAATGAACCAGTAAAAGACTCACGTAATTCGTGTGTAATTTTGTTCTATTAACGTTTTTCAGCTTAAAGATATGTTGGAAATTCTATAACATACAACACAGTGTGAACAAATTGTTATCAGTACGTGCGTCCAATTTTGTCTTCTAAAATAAAGGAAACTAAGTATTCATCCAATAAACTATAAGTTGTTTTTCGAATATATTATATCGGATTGTCCAAATGTTTCCTTACTTAGCTCAGATCAAAGCTTTCGTCCATAGCTCAAATTCAAATATGAAGAACTGTTTATCATTAAATGCTGAGAAGAATTATGACAAAGTACACAACAAAAGAAGTAAACTGAGCCGCTTAGTTGACATTACTAACAACTACAAAGACTAGCAAATAAGGAACTTTCTGTGCGCTCAGATAAGTCAAGACTCAGCTATCACATTCTTGGATATTCTTGATAATCAAAGTGACTTTTCAGAAGAAGTTCAACTCGATATTAGCTTATGCATTTAATGTTGTTCAGAACAGTAATAAATGTTTCCATTGGACGAAGAAGCTTATGAAGACTGCTCCAAGTGCTCTCACTTATAAATTCAAATGTCTTCAAAGAAGAACAAAATAGAGAAAAAAAATACAGCAATTGAGTGATTAAAGAAAAAAGAATCAAAGCTCTCATTCTTCCAAATTTTCATACTCTTGTATAGAGTTCAAGTCTTGTGATTTATTTTCTATCCTTACCTGTAGTGAGTTAAAAACTCAAGCACCTTTTACATCTTCTTTTTCGACCTAGTTGTTTAAGCCTGAAGAGGCTAGATATAAAAGAATACTTTAGTGTTAGAACCTGAAGAGGTTGAGAATACTTGTGTACCTGAAGAAGTGGGTAATACTTGTAATCTGTGTAAAAGATTAGTATTAAATCCTTCTGGTTGAAGGGACTGGACGTAGCTCTTGGTTTGTGAGAGTGAACCAGGATAAACATCTGGTGTAAGCTTATCTTCCCTCCTCGTATGTCTTATTTATTTACTAACATCTGGGGATTGCCATTGTTTTCTTAACAAAGGTTGTTTAGTTAAAACTTAGAACTTTTTAACTGCGTTTAAAGAAAAATCTTACAAAACCTTTTTATTGTCCAATTGAACTGAGAAGTTTTTATTTGTCCATTGTGTATTATTATTTCTACCTTTGTCTTGATTAATTTGTTAATTAAGGAAAAGAGTTACAAAAGGTTAAGAAACACAATTCAACCCCCTTCTTGTGTTTCACTTGTTTACTTCATGGTCTGACCACTCGACAACTAAGTTAGGGTCCACCCTAGTTAATCCTCTTGAAGCCAGAGCATGGTCGGGCGACTTGACAACTAAGTTAGGGTCTGCCATACTTAGTTCTCCTAAAAGACCGAGCATGGTCCAACCACTTGGCATACGAAGACCCAAGGATGTCTTAACCGCTCGGTACCTTATGTCTGGATCCATTCAACTTAGCCCAAAGCTTGAACATGGTTCAACCACTCGACACCTTAAGTCAGAATCAAGAAGAACACCATTTATTCACAGGCTTAGTCAAGAAACTACATTATTGCTCCAATAAAGCGTCACCATCATCCAACTCGGATTAGCAGACTCTGACCACAGTGGACCCCTCACGATTAATCATCATCCATCAATCTGATCTTATTGATCTTAGATATTGCAACAATGAAATCAGCTTATACATCTCAGCACTTGACTCACCTAGTACCTTGGCTCGCCGATTACTGAGCTGAGGGGCAATGTACTATACTAATTTTTTTGGGCTTTGGTCTAGTCTTAAAGTCCAGCTCAGGTGGGCTAGTCCAATTCATAATGTAATATCCTCCTATAAAATAAGCAGAAAATTATTAACTATCTATTTATTAGTATGTTTATTTATATTATTAATTATTTTTACACTATTTATGTTTGAAATATGTAATTTCTATTATCTATATAAAGAAAACACAAAAAATCACCAAGGTTATATTTTATCTATTTATACTTGAGTATTTACAAGTATTCTTGATTAGTGAATATGTTTTATTTAATTATATCCTTATTATAATTGTTATTATGTTTCTTAGTAATTTTAAGAAAACTTATCCCTGAAAATTATCTAGATGAGAAGATAAAGTGCTAAAATACTAGGTGTAAGTTAGTAGAATGTACAGTAACATTTTTGTAAATATAGGGTTATGATACTAGGGACCCATTGGTCATTATGAAAATTGTGTTAGTATAATAAGATAAAAATCATATAAAGACGAAATTAATGTAACTAAATAGAATCTAATTAGCATAAAATTAGAATTTAGTTAGATTTAAACTAAATAGTTAGAAATTAACTAGATATTTATATAACTTGATATTTTTATATATCAACCAATGAGGAAAAGACAACTTAGGAACAAATGGTGAAATTCTATTGGTTAAGGCTTAGTCTAATCATTAGGTTAGTATAAGTGTTAAAATTCTACTGGTTAGTAATTAATGAGTTTGTTAAGTGTTAGCTTCCTATTGGCTAGTCAAGTTCTAAGTACTGAGTTGGTTAGGGTTAAGTGTTAAATTTCTATTGGCTAGCAATTAGTAAGCCTCTTGAAGTGTTAGTTTTCTATTGGTTGATTATTTAAGTAATTATTAAGTCATATAAATGGAAGAATTCTATTGGCTAATGGAATCTACCAATAAGAGGTTGGCACAACTAGGAACAAATGGTGGAAGATGATTGGTTAAGAATGGATAACAATGATTAGGTAATCATAACAAAGGAAAAATGTTGGAATGTGATTGGTTGGTAGGATAAATGAAGTAATTTTGTTGGTTAAGGAAATCAACAAATGAGAAAAAGCCACATCTAGGGGTAAATGTTGAGATATTATTGGCTAAGCAAACCAACCAATAGGAAGAAGACATCTTGAGAGGTGTTGTTGCAATTTGATTGGTTAAGATTAGATAATAACCATTAAGCAATTATTACAAATGAAAAATGTTAAAACATGATTGGTTAAGGTGTTAAGTAATGATTAAGTCTTCAAGATGAAGAGTTTCTATTGGTCTATGGTATTACCAATGAGAGGGCAACATTCTAGGGGTCAAATGGTGGATGATGATTGGTTAAGAATAGATAGCAATGATTTGATAATAATTAGAGTTAATACTCAAATTGGTCCTTCAAAGATACGCGAGACATCAATTTGGTCTTTCAATTATTTTTGATATCAAAATAGTCCTACAAATATACACTAGACATCAATTTGGTCCTCTAATGTCATTTTTTGACATGAAATTGGTCATCCAAAGCCATTTTTGACATCAAATTGGTCCCTAAATATTGACCTAAAAAGATCAATTTGATATAAAAAATAATTAGAGGACCAAACTGATGTCTAGTGTATCTTTGGAGGACCAAATTGGGTATTTACTCTAATAATTACAAAGGAAAAATGTTAAGTTTTGATTGGTTAGTTAAATAAATTGAAAACTAAAATGAAAACTTGGCTTCTTCAAGCCTTAAGCCACAAAATTGTAGAGAGGAAGAAGGTGAAGTCGGTGGAGAGAAAAGAAAAGAGAAATGAGAGAAAAGAAGAAAAATTAGGAAAATTTGTCAAAAGCTTGGATTTGGAATCAAGAAGCTATTTTCTACGAAAATCAAGAAGGGAATCCATCCTATAGCCTTCAAGCTTCAAGGAAAAAGAAGCCAAAGAGGTAGGAGTTCAAGTGTGCTAACTTTCTTGCATATTCAAGAATGGTGTTTTCATGGATGTTTAAGGGTTTTCCATTGTATTTTAGTAATTTCTTGTCATTTCTTTCAAGATTACAATCAAATAACGGCTTGATATCATGGATTGATGATATAGGTTTTGTGGTGATGATGCTATGAAAATTTTGAATTGTCAAGAGTTTATGGTGGAAATGATGATTATAATGCTTGTTTGGCTCAAAAACCCTATGAACCAAGACTTCTCATTTTTTACCATGCTATGTTATAGGGTTTCAATTTGGGGCTTTGATGGTTTAGGTTGAATTTAAGGTGTTTAAGATCAAAATAAACCTAGATTTGGTTAAAGAATCAAATAAAACCTAGGTAACCTCTAAGGCGAGGTTTCAACCACTTGTGAAGAATTAGCATTGAGTAACTTGTGAGAATAGTAACTTATAAGGTGGATTATGGGATAATTAAGTGACTTAAATGAAATTTATGTTGAAATTAATGGTTTAAAGTTTAAGAAAATACCTGGAAACCCCAGCTAGGAGGTTTTCTGCTAAGACAAATATAAACCCTAGGATCATTCCAACATGCAACCTAAATGTTGTATAAGGATTAGTGTTGGGTTTCGAGATTAGAAAACGAAGCGGAAAACAAAAACAAAAATCCCAAACCCAGTCGAGGATCCATGCAAAAATCATAAACATGTTAGGGAGTCACCTCTATGAAGGGACAACTATCTCTACAGTCAGTCAATCATGAGCATAGCAAGGATGCGGTGCACGAACAAACCAGAATCAAGCTCTCCTCCACTCTGCGGTACTAGTTGCGAGGGGGATGCTCCTTTGCACTCTCACTGTTTAGGAATGACAGCTAGGGTTTTTGAAACGGTTTCAGATCTCTCTAGTGTGTGTTCTCTCACCTGCGGCTGCTGCATGTATATATATATATATAGCTAGGGCAGCCGTCATCAGTGAGACTGAGGAGCATTTATGTGTCTACTTATAATTTGACCTAGGTCCGAATTATGTGCATGCTCATCCATTCAGTTGGTCCATTTAGTCTAACTAAATGTTCAACTAGTTATCTAAGAGCCCAAGTCATAATTGGATTCCTAATTAAATTCATCTCATGAATATTAAATCCCAATTTCGATCCATTCAAAGTGTGTGACCATGTAGGTTTCCATTACGTTGACAGTAACACTAAAATCCAATTTTAACAATATAAACAGTGAGCGTTATCTATCAATACATCATTGCCACTCAAGTAATAAGAATGTTAGTGATTTGACATAACCTTTCCGTGAATGTAACACCCTTCGTTGGGTGTCACATTGAAGAGACTTTAAATTTCCTTTTAAAACATCTTCGTAAATTCTTTATATCAGAAATACGAGTTTAAAAATTTCTTTTCGTAGACAACATAGAATAACCAGAAAAGAAATAACCCAATATCCAAAGATATCAAGAATATACATCATATGTGCTTATATTCAACTCTACTGTTTAACAACGTACATAAAAAGAAATACTCAGTAGAATGTCTACAGACTCTGTACACCACCTTACTGGCCAAAGTCCTAAATATCTAATTACTCAGTCTCCAAATGGACGCGCCATGCATCTGGATTACCATGGAACTATACTCTAACAAAACTGAACAGATCCTTCCTTGATGTCTTCGTCGTCTTCATTAGAGAGAAAGAAAAACAGCACAAAACATACAGAATAATACAACAAAGAGGTGAGATCCTCATCACCATCAATACCAATAAAGCAGTGAAGAAACAATATAACAAATCATACAGTTACATACTAAACCAACAGATATAATCATGTTATCAAACAGTGGGTAAATCAAAATCAATATGCATTATAATGATGTGATAGTATGACAACTGACTACACAAATACCAAATGATTGACCCCTACTCCATGGAGCTAAAACACAAGTCGGAGAGAATGATTGGAAGTACATGTTCTGTTTCACATTAGCCTCAAAAGTGCAATAAAATCTCATTTGCGCAACCTGACTCACGAGAACACTCTCCACTAATCGGGAATAGGATAGTGTCTGGTCACAATCGTTTGATGTGTCGCAATCATATTACCACGACACAATGGTGCTTCCCAATTGGCCTCCTATGGAGTTTCTGCACCATAGTGTCCTCAAGATCATTCATAGATCTTCACTACACAATTCACACCCGTATTAAGGTGTAAGCTCAATCTCCTATGCTCAAAGCCTTAACAACAAGTCTCAATAGACTCTCACAATGTCATGGTCAACTAACCCATGCAAAGTGCAATCATTCATGATCAACATAATAATTCATGGTCAACTAACCCATGCAAAGTGTAATCACTCATGATTAACATAATAATTCATGGTCAACTAACCCATAATTATTTAAATCAGTCATGATTAACACAATAATTCATGGTCAACTAACCCATAATTATTGGTTCTTCAAAACACAATCCCCTCGTAATTTAAGCCACCATTCCAAGAATAGCATCTACTGTCCTATCCAGTGTCCAGCTACGTCGGCCCGATAGTAGTACAATTGTTTCTTAACCGAATGGTGCTTCTAAACAATTTCCAAATCACTCTACAGTTACGGTTTCTAAATCGCGTAACACCTCAGTTACATTTTATAAATCGCGTAACATTTCTATTAAGTTTTTCAATCGGGTAAAACTGTTTTCAAAATCTTGTAAAACTTTTTCTGTAAAATTTCAATCGGGTAAGGTATAAAAATCATTTTTAATGGCATAAAGCA
The DNA here is from genome assembly GCA_023212625.1 of Styphnolobium japonicum. Taxonomy (NCBI): domain Eukaryota; kingdom Viridiplantae; phylum Streptophyta; class Magnoliopsida; order Fabales; family Fabaceae; genus Styphnolobium; species Styphnolobium japonicum. The sequence continues at coordinate 6,025,982 of JALBWW010000010.1, forward strand.
TTTTTCACAAAAACTAAGCTATTTTAAACTAAATAAAATATTTCCAAGTCTATTCTCACTTTTTAAGCTAAAAGTAATTTTAAATATGAATAGTGACTTTTCAACAAATCTTTCAAAAAAATCATTTCTAGTTAAAAACGTTTATTTCTACCTCAAATCATCACCAAAATGTTTTTCTCAAATTTTCTGTAAATAAAAGTATTTAATAAAAGTAAGCATTAATTCCAAATAGTTTGATACTAACCTTTAATAAATATTTCAAGGTCCAAACAAATTTTCAAAAAGTGTTTCTACTCGAAAATATTTGTTTTCAATTTTAAATCTTCACAACAATATTTTCTCTCATATTTTTGAAAACATTTTAAACCATTTACCATATTTTTGAAAATAAAAACAAAAACCTTTGATAAAGGAAATATCACTTATATAATAGTTTCTTTTCAAATCTTTTTCATTTTTATCATGATTCATTGGTTTCCAACCAAACATATGTGTAACACCCTATGTTGGATGTCACATTTAACGGAATCTCAAGATAATTTCAAAAATCTTTTGTATTATCTTTATGAAAATATGAGTTCTAAAATTTCTTTCCGCGGATATAACATAAAATAACCAGAAAAGAAATAACTCAATATCAAAAGATTTCAAGAATATACGTCATAAATATTTATATCCAATTTTACTGTTTAACAAAATACATAAAAGATACGCAGTAGAATGTCTACAAACTCGGTATAACATCCTATTGACCAAAGTCCTAAATACTTAATTATTCCGTATCCGAGTGGACGCTCCATACGTCAGAATTACCATGGAATTTAATCAAACTAAACAGATCCTTCCTTGATGCCTTTGTCAACTTCATAATACAGAAAGAAACCAGCTACCTCATTGTCTTCATAAGTCAAAAGAAAAACAACACAAAACAATACAACAAAGAGGTGAGATCCTCGTCACGTATTGTAACACCCTTGGTTGGGTGTCACATTTTAAAATAACTAGTTTCCTAACAATCTTTCTTAACCATTAATCATAAAATTTTCTGTGTTTCTAGTGATGTAACATAAATAGACTAAGAATATATATGAGTTTAACTAATATTCACATAGATTTTATTTCTTATTAAGTTTCTATTTCACACGCACTATTTTATCTTACATAGATATCTACATATTTTACAACTATTTCATACATATATACATAACCCAAAAAGCCTCCCTCCATCTACATGGGAGGGTCATCATCCTCAATGAACCCATTGTGATGAGAGGGTCTTGGAGCAAAGGTCCGGTGTGCTTGACGCCATCTAGGGGTTCGTGTCAAAGAGACTGTGGATCTCTCCTGTGGTGTACGGGAGACAGTGGTATTCCAAATATCGCTGAAAGACATATGTAACTCAACTAAAGCAAAAATGATAAAAAATGTCACAAGGTTCCCATCATAGGTTCTACGGAGAGTAATGGTGAGTTCCCCTACATAGGTAACCCTCTCCTCTGCTAACTGAACGTGCCAGATGTCGGGTCCCTCATGGAAATGAACAATGATAAATCCGAAGAATTCATGCTCAGCTATCTTTGAATGAACAACCAAATCACAAATTTCAGAAAAGGGGGTGAGATTCTCACATCATCATAAATACCAATAGGACAGTATAAAAATAGCATACAACAGTTACATAATTTAATTCAAATCAATAGGCACTTAATCCACATAAAAAGTTATATTGAATCAATAAAATGACATACCAACCTTAGTGCACAGTTTGATAATGCAAGTATGACAACTGACCATGTAGATGCACATAATGACTCCTACTTCATTAAGCTAAACACAACAAGTTGGAGAGAGTGATTAGGATTACATGTTCCGTATCAGTTAGCCAACAAGTGCTAATAATTTCATTTGCGCAATACGGCTCACGCGAACACTCTCCACCAATCGTGAATGGACCAGTGCATAATCGAGATCGTTGGTGTTTTGTAATCATAATACCACGACACAGTCTCAGCCTGCCACTTGTGGAATTTCCGGACCCCTAACGACTCCAAGATCATTGAAGATATTCACTCGGCCATTCGCACCAGCATTAAGGTGTAAGCTCGATCTCCTAGGCTCCAAGCCTTACAATATCAAGTCTCATACAAACTAAATATATACATATATATATATACAATTCCCTTGGGATTCAAGCTACCATTTCTTCAAGAATAACGTCAACTGTCCTATCCAGGATCCAGTCTACATCAGCCCAATATTAGTTTACTGTTTCTCAATTATATGGTGCTACAAAATTATTTACAAATCACGTAACATATCTGTTACGGTTTTCAAATCGCGTAAAGTTTTTTCTATAAAAATTTAATCGGGTAAGGTATACAAATTGTTTTTCAGTCGCATAAAACGTTTTCTATAAATTTTTAGTCGCGTAAGTCATTTTCACATAAACTAATTTATTTTATGCTAAATAAAATATTTTCAAGTTTAATTTCACTTTCTCTCAATAAAAATAAGTAAAAATAAATATTTAACATTAAAATAAATTCTCTAAATTTATTTCCATATTCAAAATATTAATTAAAATGATAAATATTAATAAAACTATTTATACTCATATTTTTGAAAATTCAAGAATTCTTCTAAATAAAATAAATTCCATTAAAGTAATTCTTTTCTATAATCAAAATATTTAATTAAAGTTCTAAATATCTCTAAAATAATTCTTCGTAAATTTTGAAAATAATAATAATATAAATTCTAATAAATTCACATATCAAGCCAAATATATGCATGTCCAAATATAAATCAATTCATTTATATCAAAATTTCACCATACTTCTTCCATCACAACTTCATACTATTTTCAAGGAAATTATAAAACTCATAATTTAAACAAGGTAGGAACTCAAAAATATAATATGGACATAATCTCAACCATAAAAGATCAAATCAAACAATATAAACCACAAAACTAGTCACGGTTCATCTTCATGAAATCAACATATCAGAAATTCTATTTTATACCATACTATTGGTTGATAGAGAAAACTCTCCCTTACCTTAGTTCTCAAATCAAGGTCTTTAACAAGCACTTAGCTTCTTGGTCTTCTACCAATACAAAGCCACAAAGAAAAATACACACATATCATTTCAAGTTCTAAAACATATGTAGGATGATCATGGATTAATCCAATAATCTAAAACTTTGAAATAGAAATTTTAAAAGTGAAAGAAAAGAATTTTCACCTTAAGGATTCTTCAACTTCCAAGCTTTTTCTCAAGAAACTTTCAACTAGAAAGTCACTCAAAATCTCACTAATATACTAGAAGTAGGCTTGGAAACTTAACAAAAGTTTGGAAAGGAAAATAAAAGGGCTTGGCCGTGGAGTTTAGAGAGCTTGAGCATGACTTTGAGAGACAACGAAGAAAGGATTTTTGTGTGAGTTAAATGATTGAATGGTACTTGCTATTTATAGATGAAAATTAGGATGAAATGGTAATTGAAATAAAACAAAAAATTAAAGGAATTTACCTCTAGCTTGGTCGACCTCTCCATGCAAGGTGGTGGTGATCATCTTTGCTTCTTTGATCCAATTAATGCCATGGTGATTCACTTAGGTGATTCACCATGGTAATAAATTCTTACCATGACTCACCCCTTTGAGTCATCATGACCATAAATGTTACCATTTATTACATAGGATATTTTCCTCAAGATTTTTCTCAGTAAATATTATCCAATGGACAAAGATCACCTAGAGATTTTATTAGCTCATAAAATCCCTAAATATGGATAATGATCAAATCTGTTGACGGATTTGAAATCTGAACTTTTGTTTATTTGAAAAAATTCCCCAAAGGAAATTCTGGACCAAAAATAAAATTATTTATTTTATTTTCCATAATGGTCTAAAATCAACTTATAAGGTTAAGTTCAGTTAAACTTTGATTTAATTGAACTCACAAAAATTCCTAAAAATCATTTATCACAAAAATCTAAGAAAACAACATAAATAATATAAGTCAAAATTTTGGGGTGTTACACATATCAATACCAATAAAGCAGTGTAGAAAATGTAATAATTTATATAATTCCATAGTAAATCAATAGATACAATCATGTTATCAAACAATGGGTAAATCAATAACAAATAGTACAGTTCCATACTGAATCAACATATATAATTATGTTATTAAACAATGAGCAAATCAAAATCAATATGCATCATAATAATGTGATAGTGGAACAATTGACTATGCAAATACCACATGATACCCCTACTTCATGGAGCTAAAACACAAGTCGGAGAGAGTGATTGGGAGTACATGTTTCGTATCTCATTAGCCTCAAATATGCTCAAAAGTGCTATAGAATTTCATTTGGCAATACGGCTCACGAGAACACTCTCCACCAACCGGGAATAGGATAGTGTCTGGTCGGGATCGTTTGGTGTGTTGCAATCATATCACCACGGCACAGTCCAACTGGCTTCCTGTGAAGTTTCCACACCCTAACGTCCCCAAGATCATTCATGGATCTTCACTACACAATTCGCACCCACACTAAGGTGTAAGCTCAAACTCCTAGGCTCAAAGCCTTGACAACAAGTCTCATACAAACTATCACTATGCCATGGTCAACTAACCCATGCAAAGTGCAATCACTCATAATTAATATAATAATTCATGGTCAACTAACCCATAATTATTATATTAATCATGATCAACCCAATAATTCATGGTCAACGAACTCATAATTATTGGTTTATTAGCTAACAATCCCCTCGGGATTCAAGCCACCATTTTAAGAATAATGTTAACTGTCCTATCTACGATCCAGTCTACGTCGGCCCGATAGTAGTACCGTTGTTTCTTAACCTATGACGCTTTTAAAACATTTTTCTAAATCATGTAACCCTACAGTTACAGTTTTCAAATCGTATAAAACTATTTCTCTGTTTTTCAAATCATGTAACTCAAAAATTAATATTCTTAAATCGCATAACAGTTTAAAAATCACTTTTCAATCGTGTAAAGCATTTTCTGTAAAATTTAAATTGTGTAAAGCATTTTTCACAAATACTGAGCATTAAAATATTTCCAAGTCTATTCTTACTATGTGAGCTAAAAATAAGTTTCAAAACAAATAAGGATTTTTCAACAAATCTTTCAAAAATCATTTCTATTTAAAAATATTTATTTCTACTTCAAATCATCACCAAAATGTTTTTTTCAAAATTTCTGAAAAATAAAGTCTTTAATAAAAATAAGCATTAATTCAAAATAGTTTGATACTAGTAAATACTTTAAGGTTTGGACTAATTTTTAGAAAACATTTCAAGATCCAAACAAATTTTCAAAAGTGCTTCTACTTGAAAAATATTTGTTTTCATCTTTAAATCATAACTAAATATTTTCTCTCAAATTTTTGAAAATCCTTTAAACCATTTACTAATTTTCGAAAATAATAACAAAATCTTTAATATATGCATGTTCGTAACCATGTTTTTCATCCACACATACATCATCTTATTCACACATAAGTTATATCACGCTTCAATTATAATAAGTTCATGCCATATATCTCAAAACATAAAAACACATAGGATAATTAAAACATAAATCATAAAGCACAAACTACAAACGTGAAAGCATAAAATATAAACAATAAATTTATTCCTCACCACCATATTGGTTGATGAGAGAAATCTCCCCTTTACCTTGGTTCAAAAATCCTCTCTAGTGAAAGTTTCTTGTCTTCCACCAACAAAATCCCTTAAAGAACTAAGTTCATAACTTTTAAACTCTAAAACATGGAATAAGATGATCCTAGATCAATCCAATGATCTAAAACTTTGCAATAGAAATTTAAAAGTGAAGAGAAAGAATTTTCACCTTAGGTTCCTTCAAATCTTAGCAAGCTTGAAAGAAGTGAAAGGAGTTTGTATTTCAAGAAACTCACAACATCAAAGTTTGTCAAATCACTACTAGGATACTAGAAACTAACTTAGAATTTTGGCAAGAGTTTGGGAAGGTGAAGAAGAGCTCTAGGCCGTGAGCTTTAAAGAGAGAAAGTGAAGGTTTTTGGTGTGTTTTAAATGAATGGTGAGCTTGGCTATTTATAGAAGAAAAGTAAGGACTAATAAGTAATTAAATAAAAAGAAAAAAATCAAGATAATTGCCTTCTCTTGGCCGGCCACACCTTGGCTTGGATGGAAGTGGTGGTTTCCAATTTGAAGACTATTACCTTGCCATTAAGACTAGGTGACTCACCTTAGGTGAATCATCACACCATTAAATACATAGATGATTCATCTATGTGACTCACCCATGCACATAAATGCTTGAGATATTTTCCTCTAGATATTTTTCAATAACTATTATCCAATGAACAAAGATCAGTATCTATTGTCCAATAGACAATAGGATGTACCCAAAATGACTCAAAGTTTTTAATTGATCATTAAATCCCTAAAAATGGAAATGTTCAAAATCTGTTCCCAGATTTGAGTTTTGTAAACTTTCCTGTTCCTAATAAATAGTCAAAGTATTTTCGAGTCAAAATTTTAAAATTATTATTTTATTATTCAAAATAACCTCAGTTTAACACATAAAGTCAATAAAAAATAAAAATTTCCAAAAATGAAAAACTTAAGAATTTGGTCTTAGATTCGAGTTCCATGACTTTTCCTGGTCCTAATAAATACTAAGGGTATTTACGGGGCCGAAAATATAAATTATTTATTTTTATTTTCTGAAACTGCCCCGAATCGACACATAACGTTTATGAAAAATAACCTATTTTTAATGAAGCTCATAAAAATTCACAAAAAATAATCATAAATCACAAAAATTGGGAAAATCAATATTGAAATTAAAAACTGAAATTTCGGGGTGTTATAATATGCATTTTTATAACCATATTTTTCATTCACACATACATAATCTTATTCACACATAAGCTATATCACACTTTAATCATAACAAGTTCATACCATATCTTAAAAGACATAAAAGCACATAGAATAATCAAAGCATAAATCATAAAACATAAATCACAAAACACCAACCATAAAACATGAAAACATAAAACATAAAAATCTATTCCTCACCACCATATTGGTTGGTGAGAGAAATCTCCCCCTTACCTGAGTTCAAAAATCCTCTCTAGTGAATTTGTAAAAGTTCATTGTCTTTCCACCAACAAAAATCCTTAAAGAAACCAAGTTCATAAGATTTAAGCTCTAAAACATAAAACAAGATGATCATGGACCAATCCAATGATCTAAAACTTTGAAATAGAAAATAAAACGTGAAGATAAAGAATTTTCACCTTTTGTTCTTCAAACTTGGATTCTCAAGAAAGTGGTTGAAGATAATCTCTTCACAAGAAAGTTTCAACACAAAAGCTTCTTAGAATGGTATTTGGATACAAGAAACAAGGTTGGATCTTTGGTTACAAGCTTGGAATGAATTTCTTTGTGTTTGTCTGTGAGCTATGTAGAGAGAAAGGATGGAGTTTTTTATGAATAAAAATGAATGGCGAAGTTGGCTATTTATAAAAAAGTAAGGATTAAATGTAATTAAATAAAAGATAGAAGTAAGATATTTTCCTCCAAAATCAATCACCAAGGCCATCCACTTTGAGAGGCTTTTGGAGGAGTTTGTGTTCAATTTGAACACTTACTCTTCCAATCCATAAATGCTAGGTAATTCACCCTCCACCAATGTTTAAATAACTCACCTAGGTGATTCATCATACACATAAATGCTACCAATAATTGCATTAGATATTTACCTCTAGTTCTTTTTCAGTAACTATTATCTAATGGACAAAGATCAGTATATATTGTTCAATGGACAATAGGATGTACCCAAAATTTTTATTTGCTAATCAAATCACTAAAAATGAAAAACTTCTGAATCTGTTCATAGATTTGGAGTTTGTAAACTTCTCTGTCTTCAATAATTATTCAAAGGTATTCTGGACCAAAAATAAAAAATTTTATTTTTATTTTCTGGAACAGCTCAAAATCAACATATAAGGTTAAGCCCAATTTAAATTTTAATTTGCTCACAGAAATTCCCAAAAATCATAAACCACTAAAATTTGGGAAAATCAACATATAAATTAGAAACAGAAATTTTAGGGTGTTACAGTGAACAATGTTACCATGTAGTCTAGTCACTTTGTCCAGATATCTAAATTGAACACAAGGCATGGAATGTGTCACCCTTGTATAGTTTAATCTTTGGTTTCTTGATCTACGAGTACACATAATAAGAAAAATGAGATCAATATCTCATATTGACTCATCGAGCATGACCATGCATTTTGTAGTCTCACTCTATCAAAAGGCCCGGAGATATCGCTCTTGTTATATAGGAGGGACAAATCCTATCTATGCCACTTATATGTCTCTGCATGATTTGTAGTATGTCCAATAGTCGTCTTTTTAATCACCTTTTTACAGGGGACGATTGACGGTATCAAGACGTACAGCTCCTCATGTAAGGAACTGTAATGCCTTCAAGTCGAAGGATCACATACACCATTGTCACTATGAGAATCGCTCATGACACTCACACAATGATCCATGCAGCGCTCTTATGATGGATCAATCCAGTACATCATTACTCTAACATGTACCCATGTAAAGACTTGATATCTCATATTCATGACCCGTGAGATATGGTTATCAGTCTACCCACTTGTTAGTCTCAATGTATTATTGTTATCCTAATTCACAATAATACTTGACTAGGGACATTTAAGGATAGTGTTCTGATAGTAACCAATAGGATCTCATAACCAAGTCATGCATTTGATATCTCATGGCATGTACTTACTATTCTAAGGACTTTTATCATGCATATTTAAATAAAACAAATAACATAATTAAAGAAATGCCTCATAGAAATAAACGACAAGATACAATGTAAACCAAGAAGTTTAGTATACAACTGGCCTCTAGGGCATACACTAACAATTAGAATGTGTATTAGGTGATAGATTATTGAAAGTGAAACCAAGTGGTGAGTTATAAGCATGAAGAGTTTAAGAAACCCTAATTATGGATTTCGGCCAAGTAAGAGTAAATTGACTAAGAATTGATTTAAATATCATAGAATGGAGGATTAGAATGAATATGGAATATATTTGTAGAAAGATAATGAAAGTTCAATTATTTGAAAAATTGACCAAATGAATAGTGAAAATGATCAAATAAATAATAACTTGTCTAAGTTATGAAGTTTACTAGACCTATCATATGGTTAATGTATTCTAGCAAAAGATCATGGTTATTATGCATGTAAGAAACGTAGACCATAGGGTTAGGGTTTCAAAATCCTACTTTCTACGGCTAGGTATTATGTAATTGATTTCTAGGGTTTATTATGCAATGAAAATGTCCCAAAAGTTGACATCATATGAAAAATGTTAAATTACTCTAGAAACTCAAGATTTTTCATTGCATGCTCATTTCATGGTTAAAAGGAAAGGAAACAATCATTTACAGAATAAGGTGGTCTTATATTCATGTTATGTTGGAAATGACCCTTTACAGAATAAGGTGATCCTATATTCATGTTATACAAGATATGATCTTCCACAAAATAAGTTGATTCAGATGATCATTTTTAGTCCATGGATCCCAAAGGAACTTACATGTGTCATAGATATTTCAATATTTAATGATAGTCATGTTGATGGAATATTCTTTTCATGAACCAAATGGAATTTACCCCTAGAAAAATTTGGAATGGTCATTTGGCATAAGATTCTAGAGGACGCTCCATGCCAAGGTAGAGCTCTAGTTACCATTTTTGGTAATTTCATGGATCGTGTAAGCATAGGTTTATGGACTATGATAAAGATGATGAGCGTGTAATTGTCTAGGAAAGAAAAAGTTAAAGAATTAATAGCTTATTTGCTACTAAATGTTCTAAGCTATTATAATTGTTCAAATATGAAAGGTTAGTTATTAATATCATACTTTAGTGATAAATGTCTTAAGTTATAAGAAAGATAGAGTAGAATTCAGAAAGTGTTATGTTAGCATTATTTGATTTTACTCCAATTGATTTATATACAAATATCTATGGAAATGTTTTCTGTAGCTTGATGCAGCTAGAAGTACCACAATTTTATTTACTATTTTAAATAATGCTTGAATTCCTAATGAGAATATTAGTCTCACTCCTATATGTGGTATTTCCAAAGAATCAATGAAGTCAAGTCCATTATCTAGTACTGCTAGACCTTGATGTATCAGTGGTTAATGATTTTACAGAATATGTTTTATTTGGATTTATCCTAGGTGTAATGATGATCATTTTTTTTAAATGATATATGAATTGGCATATGATATGGAAAGTTTGAAATAATATGATATTATAATTTTTAGCTTGCTGCCTAATTTATTTACTTTGTAAATTTTATATTACTTATAGTGAGAGTAATTAGGAAAATAAAGAATGATTATTACTTAAGAGAAAAATATTCGAGTCACGTAATCAATCAATTTAATGTAAATACATAAAAAAAACTAGAATTTCAATTCAACGTAATTCTAAAAGGAAACTAAAGTAACAGAGAAAACATGTGACATTTTACTAATAAAGAGAATAAATAGTAGGGTGTTATATATAATACGTGGTCTCATCCACCATGGATGACCTAGAATCTCATTTATTCCCTTTGAGTTATCTGTACTCACTCATCTTTACTGACTTGAGCTTCAGAGTGCCTTTGCAGGTACTTCTCCCACCATTGTTAGACCAGTGAAGCTATTCAGAGCTCAAGTTTTGTTCACTCATGCCACCCTGAAGTAGCAACCATTAACATAATTGTTTGTTGGTCTATTTTAATTAAGAATTATGAAAGATGATCTTTAATATTATTATCAATTTATTAAAAAGGATTAAAAAGGTTAATTAATATTATTGAATCAAATCCACTTTGCAAGGAATTCAAGACGGCACAAGGTCATACAATAAATTCCTATGGTCCTGGGCAATGTCGAAGATGGCACAAGGCCATACAATGCACCTTACCTGCCATTGTGTAGATAATTATTGGATTATTAATTTATTTAATTAACAAAATTGTTTACAATTAAGAATTCACAAAAAATCTTGAAAATAAATTAAATAGGACCAAATAGTAAACAACAAGGAAATTGTTATTATTAGAGATTAGATATTAGGTGATATCAGGCTGGGTCTATCTTTCTTGTATTAACTCTTATTTAACAGTATAAACATAGACAAGGAGACTAACAATAATCAATCTTCTCTCCAAAAGCGTTAATCTTCCTTTTTCCTCTACAGCTGAGGGTATTTTTAAGCTATCTGGGGTTGATTCTTCACACCAAATGTTGTGATTTGTGGCCAAGGTACTATGGGTGGTGTTGCCAGTGACCAGCGGTGCCGGCACCTGCCAGAAAAGTGCGACCAGGGGAGTTACAACTCTGGGAGTGAGGGTGTGCCAGATTGATGCGTTTATAGTTGGCCAGTGTGTGATTTTGGCACATTTTGGGATATTTTCTTTGAGCCTAGCGACATTTTCACCTTCTATGAGATGGGTTGAAGCCAGAGAGGTGCACCTTGGTGGTTTCGAACAACTTTGACAATATTTTGTTGTGTTCGATGTATTTCTCTACCTTTTTTTGGCGTTTCAATGGTACAATTTTTTTGTGCTATTTATTCTGAGATTTTTTGAGATGGTGGATCGTGGTTCAACTTCGAGTTCTAGCAGTTCTGATGAGTCTGAGATCTCTAAGAAACCTATTATTCTGCTTGAGGTATTTTTGCTTCAATTTGAAATATCGATGAGAAGTTTGATGGAAAACACTATGCTGAGTGACGTAAGACTATTAGGATGTTTCTTACTAGGATTAACAAAGAAGATCACTTGACAGATGACCCTCCAAAGTCATGGGCTACATGAGATAAGCTGTTACAAGAGGACAACTAATTGTTTGGTATAATTCATAAAACCTTAGATACATTTGCTAAATATGTGGTTTCTCATTATGATATTGTGAAAGAATTGTGGGTGTACATGGAGTTTATTTATTCTTGGAAAGCAAACATGTCTCGTAATTATGAAGTAACACAAGAATTTGATAGATCAATACAGAAAGAAAACTCTCTACAGGCATACTTTACTAAGTTTACACTACAAGAATTTATTAAATTAACTACGAAATTTATCTAGGGAAAATTTCCCTCGCTAATCTGTAGAGCTCTAGTTGTAAACATTGTAAACATTAGAGCAAAAGTAAACTGCTTCCCAATTATGATATAAATGGATCACTTGCACCATCGTTTTATCTCGTTGCTCTTGTTTTACATATTACGTTGTTCTTAAGAATTTATATTTTATTAGGACTAAGCATATATCATTAGCATATTTGCTATGATTCAGTATTAAGGCTCAATGGAATCGATCGATGTAGATATGCTCCCCATAAAAAGAGAAGGGGAGAGTTGGCTGTGGTTTCTCGATTTCATTATTCACTATCCTAAGGCACATTGCCTGTTCTATCCCTTAAGTCTCATTAGTGAAACAATTTGATTGAGTCATAGAGTCTGATGTAATGTGTCTTAACAAAGCTAGCATACACAATGGAATTGTAGTCATCCTTGGCCAAAATTATGAATAGATGTGCATATTGTATATGATTTTCTATTCATGATCATAGTATTTAGTTATGTGTATCAGAAACTGAGAAAAATATTTGTCGTTTTTTTTCACAACTGATCATCCTTCGACTCGATTTTATTTTCTATGACTATTTATAGCACAATGGAATCTGAAAATGGGGTTGGTGTGGAGGAAGAGAAACATGTTATTGGGATAACAATAACGACTAAAATTGGTGTTCTTTGGATTTGTGATGTGGTTCGTATCGCAAGTGCACGATTTCGTCAAGTAGTAAAATTATCGATCCACAGGGACTTGGATTATGATTAACAATTACCCTTAATTGTGATTAACTAGGTGAAACCAATGTTATAAAATTGTGGTGATAGAACAAGAACATAGAAACTAAAATCTGGAAATAAATAAGGATATCAATTTTAGAATGAATGCAGAAAAACAGTGTAGATAAATCTGGTTTTTAAGAGATCTAGGATATGGGTTCACCACGATGGTAATTAACAAGTCTGTAATCTTATCACCTCTTCTCAACTAAGTTACACTTGAAGACGAATCATCCTAAAGAATTATTGTTTCCTTTCAGAATACAACAACGTATTCAATCTAACTCAACTTCTATTTTCATGATAATCAAATTAGAAAGAATCCATTAAGAGCAGATGATTCATAGAAAGCCTCAAGAGTTTTAATCTACTTTCGTGATTTAAAAGCTCAAGTTCAGTTTATGGAGTTCCATTATCAAGAGTCACCTTTCAGTTTTTCCCTTAATGACTAAGATTATGCAAACAATGTGGCCAGCATTTTCACAAACACTTGGTGTGCCAAAAACTGAATCAAGATAACTTAGCATTGAAGAGATAGCAAATTCATACATCAAGCATTGTTAATACACCATCGGGTTACTACCAATTCCTAGAACAAAAGAACTACTCAAACATGTTTATCAAAATACAATCCATAAGAATGAAGAACAACATTCAGAAAATGAAATAGAAAAGTAAGAAGAGAGGAGAAGAAAAACTCTGCAGAAATCTTGTGGCTGCTCTTGTGAAGTTCCTCCAAGACCAAGCTCCTCCCTCAACCCTAATGACTTGCCTTTTATACACTACCCACTCTCCCCTCTCTACCCTAATTGTTTTCAGGCAAGAAGGAAAGGAAATGGGTTGCCTCCAGGGCTTTTTTTTCGCACTTACTGATGTAGCAGGCTGCCAACCACGGCCGTGGTGGCCACCACGGCCTGGCCGTGGTTGATTCTGACTTAGAAATTTCGTGCACTGATGGCCAACCACGGCCTGGCCGTGGTTGGCTCTGCCATCAAGCATCCTTAGGGAATTTGCCAAAGTGTCCAACATCAAACTTGTAGCCTTGTGTCTTAGCTTTCCATAGCAACTTGAATCACCTCAAAAGGACCTCTGTAGCTCAAGTTATGCTCAAATTACTCCTCAGGGGTCCAGCTGATTTTTGAGATCTCAGTATCTCTTCATGGTAGTTCTGTTTTGGCTCCTCCAAGCTTCAATGTTGCACCATTCCTGCAATTGAACATAAACACACCGCATTTATCTGAACTAAAACTAAAACGGAGGATTAAGTGAATAAATGTACTAAAAAGATAATGAAATGTATGCAAACTAAACTCAAAATGACATGAAGAATCACACATATCAATTTGCAGGTTAACATGATAGATCGCATTGAAGGCCATTCTTCTTATCTGTGGGCTACACAACAGATCTTAGACCATTTGGTTTTTTTGGATGTTGGTTTTTCTGGAACCACCAAAGGGAAGACACATTTGGTACAAGATATTTTAGGGCACCAAAGTAAAGATTGAAGCCAATGAAGGAACTTTTACAAAAATGTCATTTGTACCAACAAAACACTATAAGCCATCCTGAGTTACTTTGGTTTTACATAGTGAATTCACCCAAATCCAAATGCAAACCAAATTAACATTGCTTTTTTTAAATTTAATTTGCATTGCTTTGCTTGTAATGGAAATCGTTAGGGTCACACATAACCCTCTTGTTTATATGTAAAAGTTACAATTATAAGTTGTTGGATTTTATGTTTTGAATGAGTTTTATGCTGGTTTAATTTGGTAAACCATAAGAAATAAAACCAACTTTTTAGTCCTATTAGATTAATCAGGGATTAGTTACAAAATGGTAAATTAGCTACAAATTAGCAATCGATTTTCTAAGGATTCGCTAGGGATTAGCTATGAATTGAGTAGTATTAGCTACTGATTAGCTCTGTATTAATTAGAGTTTAGTTATAAATTAGCTAGGCATTGACTATGATTAACTTGGGAATGTAAAAATTAGCTAGGGATTAGTTACGAAAATGTCTTAGCTAATTTGCTATGAAAATGGACACATTTTTTTTATAAAAAAAACTTAGCTAGGGATTAGCTACGAAAATTCTATAGTTATTTTATTTTAGCTACAGAACAATTTTTGTAGCAAATTAGCTCTACAGAAAATTTCGTAGCAAATCTGTAGCTAAAATTTCTAACTATGGATTTGCTACGAAATTTATCGTAGCTAATACCTAAAATTCTTGTAGTGTTAAGTGAACATATGAAGAGTTGAATGTCTTTCATCTTATTTCTTATGATGCTAAATATATGCGTCTATAACAGGAAAAAATTAGCAGTTGTGAGTTTCTTATCTGGATTGTGCCCTGAGCTTAGTGCTGCTCGTGATCAGATTCTGACTAGTTTTGAGCATGTTGAAGTAAACAAGTGAAACACAAGAAGGGGGTTGAATTGTGTTTCTTAATCTTTTTGGTAAACTTTTCATTAAATAGCAAACCATTAAGATAAAGGTTGAATCAATAAAAAGCAATGGATGAAGAAAACTTCTTAGTCCAATTGGACGCTAAAAAGATTTTGTAATAAATTACTTTAAACGTAGTAAAAGAGTTCTAATTTTATCTTATAACCTTTGTTAAGAAAACAATGGCAATCCCCAAATGTTAGTGAATAAATAAAACACAAGAGGAGGGAAGAGAAGCTTACACCAGATATTTATCCTGGTTCACTCTCACAAACCGAGAGCTACGTCCAGTCCCTTCAACTAGAAGGATTTTCCACTAATCTTTTACAAAGATTACAAGTATTGTCCACCTTTTCAGGTATACAAGTATTCTCAACCTCTTCAGGTTCTACGATCCAAGTATTCTTTTATTCTCAGCCTCTTCAGGCTTAATCAACCAAGTTGAATAAAAGAAGATGTAGAAGTGCCTGAGTTTTTAACTCACTACAGCTGAGGATAGAAAATAAATCTCAAGACTTGAACTCTTTAAAAGAGTAAGAGTACTAGGAAGAATGAAAGCTTTGATTATTTTACCCTTTTGATCACACAGATTGTTATTTTCTTGCTTTCTTCTTCGAAGACATTAGTATATATATAGGTGAGAACATTTGGAGCAGTCTTCATAAGCTTCTTCGTCCAATGGAAACATTTATTACCATTTTGAGCAGTATTAAATGCATAAGTTGATATTGTGTTGAGCTTCTTCTGAAAAGATACTTTGATTATTATGAATGTCCAAGAATATGATAGCTTAGTCCTGTCCTATATGAGCGTACAGAAAGTTCCTTATTTGCAGGTCTTTGTAGTTGTTAGCGATGTCAGCTAAGTGGCTTAGTTGACTTCTTTTGTAGTGTATGTTGTCAGAGTCCTTCTCAGCATTTAATGATGAACAATTTCTTCACATTTGAATTTTGGCTTTTGGACGAATGCTTTGAACTTGAGCTTAGTAAGGAAAACATTGGACGATCCAATATAATAATCTTTTAAATACAATTCAAACGATATTGGATGAATACTCAGTTTCCTTCAGGTCAATAAAGAGTGGACGCATGTACTAGTAACTGTTTGTTAACACTTTGTTTTCTTGTTAAAACAGTTTAGAGACAAGTTATGTGAGTCTTTCACTTATTCATTCTAAATTAAAACTTTTATTATCTTTAAAACTTTATGAGGTATTAATTTTTTAAACAAATTGGTTCCAAACCTAATTTCACAAAGGTTCTTTGGTTCCAACACATGTGACACTTTCATATGTGTATTGTCATCTCCTACGTAATCATCGTGAGATGCTTTTTGAACCTTCTCCTAAAGCCTCTATTGCTTTGGTTAGTAAAGGGGGTGGTAGGGCAAGAAGAGGTGAAGGCCGTAGTGGTCAAGGCAGAGGTGGTGGTCGTGATGGTGGCCATGATGGTGGACGTGATGCTGATCTAGATAGGACACCATATTTTTGTTATTTCTGTCGTGAGAAGTACACTCGTTGGCAACTTCAAAGGAAAAAGATGAGAAGCATTGAAGTTTAGGAAGGTAGATGAGAAGATTTAATTTTAACTGCTTCGTGATAAGTTCATCTAAATGACCCTTCTCATCCTCGCAAAAAGTCAAAGCCTGAACTGTAAGACCTATTATTTATTACATCATTTACCAACTCATAAGTCTTATGTGGAATATTTTTTTTTCTTTTATTACATATAATATTTGGCAGTGTTTCCTTTATTTTCTCGTATGTTCCCAAACATCATAAAATAAAGAGCGGATTACAATTAATCATTTCGAACCAACCAGAGTACATATATATATATATATATATATATATATCAACAAGAGATCTCCGATCTCATTCAAAATATTATCAGAGTAAGCACATCATACAAGTGTATACTAGACACTATCCTGACTGAGCACACTTAAACACAACAGAGCTGAGAACAACAATGCTAGTTCATCAGTTTCCCTGTCCTGTCTACATCAGAGTAATATATAATACACATCATATTATAACTACATAATGAAGCTCAACTCCTCCAAAATACAAGTATCATAATACAATAGAATCTTCCGTACTTAACCCGTAGAGGGTCCGGGGTGTACCTGCGAATCTGAAAAAGAAGGGGTGAGAACAACTTCCCATTGAATGTGAATAAAACTTGTATATAAAGTATGCATGTAATTAGAATGCAAGCATACACACAATTCAATATATCAAGTAATATCAAACCAACATATGCAATGAGTTTATGAATGCACATGATGTTCACACCTTTTCTTCACACTTTTTCTTTCTCCACTCCTCTTGTTGTGCACTAACCCCTTCCAGTTAAGCCCTCGCAATATGCAGTATGCAATGTTTTATGTCATTCCATTTTCATCTAACCCCATAGGTTAGGCACCCCTCAAGTATTGTACACTAACCCCTTCCGGTTAGGCCATCTCACTATGTGTAACATCCCTAAATTTTGATTTCAATCTTATTTCTAGCTTAACAAAATCATATAGAAGTCCTAGTGTAATTTTCTAGAATTGGGATAAATTGGGAATTTTTAGAAATCACCAAGGGTATTTTGGTCATTTTACACCCTCAGTGGCAATTTTGTGAATTCTCATTCAAGTGGAGGGCAAAGTTGACAATTCAACTTCACCCCCCTTTCTTCATGTTGGAGCCGTGCATGTTAGATGAGCATATGGTCATCTTCTTAAAAATATCAAAGTCTCCATAGCCAAGGTTTTCCAAGCTTTCAAGGTCCAAAGTAAGTGTTTTTACTCATCTTTTGGCTTAGGTTATTTGATGGTTATTGATCACCTTCATCTCTTCTTCAATCCTATGGTTTTAGTTTAATGGAGAACTCATGTTCATCTTTGAGAATCAAGAACACAAATTCTAAAGTTCTTGTATGATTTGGTTGTTTTGAAGGAAGTTGAAGAAGAAATCTTTATAAGGATTTTGGTTGGTTTGATATCACCTCAAACCTAGTTCTTGTCCCAAATCATTGCTAGGTGAGTGTGGGTTGATTTGTGTTATGGTATGGTGTTATTTAGGGTGTAAGTTTAAGTCTTGAAGATAAGAACTTCTATGTGTTAAGGTTGTTTTTGAATGTTTGGATTGTTACTTGTATTCAATGGTATGGATGTATGAGAATGATTGGATTTGCTACTTGTTATTCAATGAAATGAATGAATGGATGGATGGATGAATGGATGAATGAATAGAGTTTAAGATAAGAGGTGCATGATCAAATGTTGATTTTTTTATGTGTGTGAATAGATTCACAATAGTGTGTGAATAGATTCACAAGACCTGTGAATAGCATTGTGAACGCGTGAATAACACTGTGAATCGATTCACAACATTTTGTGAATAGATTCACAGACCTGTGAATAGCATTTTGAACGCGTGAATAGCACTGTGAATCGATTCACAACATTTTGTGAATAGATTCACAGATCTGTGAATAGCATTTTGAACGCGTGAATAGCACTGTGAATCGATTCACAACATTTTGTGAATAGATTCACAGACCTGTGAATAGCATTGTGAACTCGTGAATAGTACTGTGAATCGATTCACAACATTTTGTGAATAGATTCACAGACCCAAGAATAGCATTGTGAATAGATTCACAATAGTGTGTGAATAGATTCACAAGACCCATGAATAGCATGGTGAATGGATTCACAATAATGTGTGAATAGATTCACAATAATGTGTGAATAGATTCACAATAGTGTATGAATAGATTCATTAAGAGATTCATTGAATAGATTCACATAGGCTTGAAATGATAACTTAGCACAATGAAGGGATGTGTAACTAAGTGGAAGTGGTTGAGAGGATTAAGCATAATACTTGTGTGGTTTAATCATAAATTGAGAGGATTGAGTACAATGTTTGTGTAGTTTAAATCTTGTATTGATTAAATGTGATGCTATTATGATATTATGATTGAGCATGATATGAATATGAAAGCATTGCATTGCATGGTGAGATGGCCTAACCGGAAGGGGTTAGTGTACAATATGTGAGAGATTACCTAACCGGAAGGGGTTAGATGAAAGAATAAGCGGTGCATAATTACTTGCATTGCATAGTGAGATGGCCTAACCGGAAGGGGTTAGTGCACAATACTTGAGGGGTGCCTAACCTACGGGGTTAGATGGAAACGGAATGACATAAAACATTGCATATTGCATATTGCGAGGGCCTAACCGAAAGGGGTTAGTGCACAACAAGAGGAGTGGAGAAAGAAAAAGTGTGAAGAAAAGGTGTGAACATCATGTGCATTCATAAACTCATTGCATATGTTGGTTTGATATTACTTGATATATTGAATTGTGTGTGTATGCTTGCATTCTAATTACATGCATACTTTATATACAAGTTTTATTCACATTCACTGGGAAGTTATTTCTCACCCCTCTTTCTCGTATTCGCAGATCACCCGGACCCTCTACGGGTTAAGTATGGAGGATTCTATGATACTTGTATTTTGGTGGAGTGAGCTCCATTATGTATTTATAATATGTTAATATTTTAGTGTGCTCAGTCAGGATAGTGTCTAGTATACACTTGTATAAAGTACGTACTCTGATAATATTTTGAATGAGATAATGTTTTCACTGAGATCGGAGATCTCTTGTTGATATATATATATATATATATATATGTACTCTGGTTGGTTTGAGATGATTGTTTGGAATCCGCTGTTAATTTATGATGCTTGGGAACATACGAGAAACAAAGGAAACGTTGCCGAATTTTATATGTAATAAAGAAAAAAAATTCCACATAAGACTTATCAGTAGTAAATAATAGGTTTTACACTATGCAATGCAAGTAATTACGCACCGCTTATTCTTTCATCTAACCCCTTCTGGTTAGGTAATCTCTTACATATTGTACACTAACCCCTTCCGGTTAGGCCATCTCACTATACAATGCAAAGCTTTCATATTCATATCATGCTCAATCATAATATCATAATAACATCACATTTAATCAATACAAGATTTAAACTACACAAGCATTATACTCAATCCTCTTAATTTATGATTGAACCACACAAGTATTATGCTCAATCCTCTCAACCACGTTCACTTAGTTACACATCCCTTCATTATACTAAGTTATCATTTTAAGCCTCTGTGAATCTATTCAATGAATCTCTTAGTGAATCTATTCACACAATATTGTGAATCTATTCACACATTATTAAGATTCTATTCACAATGCTATTCATGGGTATGTGAATCTATTCACAAAATGTTGTGAATCTATTCACAGTGCTATTCACGGGTTCACAGTGCTATTCACAAGTCTATTCACAAAATGTTGTGAATCGATTCACAGTGAACGAGTTCACAGTCATCCATTCACAAGTCTGTGAATCTATTCATAATGCTATTCACGAGTCTGTGAATCTATTCACACATCTTGTGAATCAATTCACATTCATAAAAGTTAAGTTTTGATCATATACCTCTTATCTTAAACTTCATTCATTCATCCATTTATTCATTCATTCATTCATTCATGTCATTGAATGACAAGTAGCAAATCCAATCATTCTCATACATCCATACCATTGAATACAAGTAACAATCCAAACATTCAAAAACAACCTTAACACATAGAAGTTCTTATCTTCAAGACTTAAACTCACTCCCTAAATAACACCACACCATATCACAAATCAACCCATACTCAGGTACCTAGCAATGATTTAGGACAAGAACTAGGCTTGAGGTGATATCAAACCAACCAAAAAGCCTTATGAAAACTTCCTCTTCAACTTCCTTCAAAACAACCAAATCATACAAGAACTTTAGAATTTGTGTTCTTGATTCTCAAAGATGAACATAAGTTCTCCATTAAACTAAAACCATAGGATTGAAGAAGAGATGAAGGTGATCAATAACCATCAATAACCTAAGCCAAAAGATGAGTAAAAATACTTACTTTGGACTTTGAAAGCTTGGAAAACCTTGGCTATGGAGAAAGCTAGAGTTTTTAGAGAAGATGACCATTTGATAATCCAACATGCACGGCTCCAACTTAAAAATGGGAAGGTGAAGTTGAATTGTCAACTTTGCCCTCCACTTGGATGAGAAATCACAAAATTACCACTGAGGGTGTAAAATGACCAAAATATCCTTGGTGATTTCTAAAAATTCCTAATTTATCCCAATTCCAGAAAATTACACTAGGACTTCCATATGATTTAGCTAAGCTAGAATTAAGAATAGAATCAAAATTTAGGGATGTTACATTCTCCCCTCCTTTAAAGAATTTTGCCCACAAAATTTACTTAGAGATATACCTGATAAAAATAGATCGGGATGTTGCTTGCGCAAATCTTCCTCCAACTCCCACGTAGCCTCTTCAGGTGACAGTCCATCCCAGAACACCTTCACCAGGGGAATAGTCTTGTTCCTCAGGGTCTTCACACTGCGGTCAATGATCTTAGCTAGCTTAGCCTGAAATGTAAGGTCAGCTCTCAATTGTACCGACTCAACTTCTATGATGTGTGAAGGATCTGGAACATAATTTCTTAACTGAGATACATGAAACACAGGATGCAGATTTGACAGATGTGGATGAAGGGCTATGTGGTAAGCTACATGTCCAACACATTTTAGAATTTGAAATGGACCAATGAAACGAGGATTTAGCTTCTTTACCCAAATGGCTCTACCAATACTGTCATGGGAGAGACTCTAAGAAATACATGATCACCCTCTTCAAACTCTAGAGGACGCCTTCTTTTGTCAGCATAACTCTTTTGCCGACTCGGAGCAACTCTTATTTTCTCCTGTATAACCCTAATCTTCTTAGTGGTCTCTTGCACTAAATTTGGGCCTAACAGGTTCCGCTCACCTACCTCATACCAGCACAGAAGCGACCTACACTTCCTACCATAGAGTGCCTCATATGGTGCCATCCTAATGCTGGAATGGTAACTGTTGTTGTATGCAAACTCTACCAATGGTAAATACCTATCCCAACTACCCTTATCTTCGAGGACACAAGCTCTCAACATATCTTCCAACGTCTGGATAATCCTCTCGGATTGACCATATGTCTATGGGTGATAGGTAGTACTAAAACTGAGCTTAGTCCCAAAAGACTGATGTAACGCATTCCAAAATCTAGAGGTAAATCTAGGATCTCTATCTAATACTATGCTCAGTGGCACTCCGTGTAATTGGACAATCACTCCAACAAATAATTCAGCAAGCTTATCTAGGGAATAGGAAATCCTAATGGGAAGAAAATGAGCAGACTTAATGAGTCTGTCCACAATGACCCATATAGCATCATAACCCTTCTGTACCTTAGGCAAACAGGTCACAAAATCCATGGTAATTTTGTCCCACTTCCATTCGGGTATCTCTAAAGGTTGGAGCATTCCGGCTGGTTTCTGGTGTTCGATCTTGACCTTCTGACAAGTCAAATACTTGGCCACATACTCGGCCACTTCCCATTTCATACCTGGCCACCAAAACCTCTCTTTCAAATCTTGATACATCTTAGTCGCACTAGGATGTATCGAGAACTTACTCTTGTGAGCCTCCTCAAGAATCCGTTCTTTAAGGTTTCCCTCTTTAGGAATACAAATCCTCTGCCTAAACTTATCAATCCATCATCCTCCAAGGAAAAAGCTATTGAGACCCTGCGATCCTGGAGTTCCTTATCTAAACTTTGTTCATGTCTAATCTGATCCTTAAGGTCTCATGGGATTTCCAACAAAGCCAATCTCAACGTCACACTACTCAGATCTACTTGTAAACTAAGGTCTCGAAATTACTCTACCAAGTCCAGCTCATGCACCATCATCTGAGATACGTGCAGAGATTTCCAACTAAGGGCATTAGCCACAACGTTGGCCTTGCCTGGATGATACTTAAGCTCAAAGTCATAATCCTTTAAGTATTCCATCCATCTCCTTTGTCTCATGTTCAGCTCCTTCTGATCAAACAGATACTTCAAACTCTTATGGTCACTGAACACGTCGAACTTCACACCATACAAGTAATGTCTCCAGATCATAAGTGCAAAAACTATAGCTGCTAGTTCTAGGTCATGGGTCGGATAATTCTCCTTATGAGGTCTAAGCTGTCTAGAGGCGTAAGCCACTACCTTCTTATCCTGCATTAATACACATCCTAAGCCCATCTTAGAGGCATCACAATACACCTCTAAATCTCTGGATAGGTCAGCAATAACCAATACTGGGGCTGTGGTCAATCTATGCTTGAGTTCCTGAAAACTCTTCTCACACTTTCATTCCACACCATGGCTTGTCCCTTCCGAGTCAGTTCTGTTAGAGGACAAGCCAACTGAGAAAAACCCCGAATAAATTTTTGGTAATATCCTGCTAATCCTAGAAAACTCCTGATCTCAGTAACCGACTTTGGTCGCTCCCACTGTACGACCGCCTCAACCTTACTAGAGTCCACTGCTACCCCTTCTTGGGATATAGTGTGCCCTAGAAATTTCACCTCATTCAACCAAAACTCACACTTCTCAGGTTTAGCATATAGTTTCCTCTCTCTGAGTATCTGTAGTACTATCCTAAGATGTTCCTCATGTTCTTCCACAGTCTGGGAATAAATGAGAATATCGTCTATGAACACTACCACAAACTTATTTAGGTACGGTCTGAAAATTCTATTCATGTAATCCATAAACACCGCTTGAGCATTGGTTAGACCATAATACGGGTCGTAAGAATGTTATCCTTAGGAGGAGTATTCACTGACAACGTATAAGGTAAGGAAGTAGTGGTCAGACTCAAGGACTTCACACATGCATAAAAAATGAATGAATGGGTTGCCCCAGAGTCAAACAGTACAATTAAGTTCTGACCATTCAGTAAGCACATACCTTGGATCAAATTATCCGCATGTGCCTCTGCCCCATTGAGAGTATACACTCGCCCCTGGGTTAGTGGTCTAGGGGTAGGAACTGGTGCCTTAAAAGTCTGTGGGCAATCTCAGGAACTGTGCCCCTTTTGCTGGCACTTGAAGCAAATCACTATCCGCTGTGGGCAGTATTTTGCAATGTGTCCTTTCTGGCCACAAACAAAACACACACTAGTAATTGTCCGACAAGTACCCTGATGTTGTTTTCCACATGTCTTACATGGTTCCGCCTTAGCCTTCTTAGTACTCTGTATAGGCTTGATAACTTCCACCTTTCTCTTCCCAATTCCCTGACTGCTTTCAGCAATAGGAGTCATGCACTCTTCCATTGTCAAACATTTCTCAACCAGAGAAGCAAAATCCCTAATCTCAAAGCCAGCAACAGCCTTTCTCAGTTCAAACT
Source organism: Styphnolobium japonicum (assembly GCA_023212625.1). Taxonomy (NCBI): domain Eukaryota; kingdom Viridiplantae; phylum Streptophyta; class Magnoliopsida; order Fabales; family Fabaceae; genus Styphnolobium; species Styphnolobium japonicum. The sequence goes on from JALBWW010000010.1 coordinate 6,050,787, forward strand.
CAAGTCCCCTCTCGAACTGAATGGACTTCCAAATCTCTTTCGGTCCATTCTGCAGGTAACTAGAGTATTTAGACAATTCATTAAATTTGGCCGTATACTGACCAGCTGTGAGATCTCCCTGTCTCAAATGCATAAATTCTTGTTCCTTCTGGATTCTAACATTAGCGGGGAAGTACTTATGCAGAAATGCCATCTTGAACGTCTCTCAAGTTATAGGATCCTCCCTAACAAGTAGTCCAGGATGAGTAGCCTCCCACCAGTGTTCGGCCTCATCCTCCAATTTATAAGCAGCAAAGATAACTTTATGCTCTTCAGTACACTGTATAGCCTTAAAAATATTTTCAAGGTGTTTCACCCACCTTTCAGCAGCCATAGGATCATAGTTCCCATGGAAAGATGGGGGATCCCTCTTGCAGAACTCCGTCAGTCTCATCTGCTGAGGAACGACAAGTCCTGTAACAGGAGTACCATCATGCTGGGGTCTGGGCATACGGTCTATGGCTTGGGCCAGATGTACAACACAGCCACCAGACCCTCGCCCTCGCCAACAATAGCAGTGGGTTGACCTCAACCTCTGCCTCTGCCTCGACCTCCGCTCATAACTCTATATACAGCACAGAAAACATCGGGTTGATCAGTCCCAATTCCCCACATGCAATATATCAGAAGTATATGAAAAGCTATAGGCATACATCCTAAGTGCTCAGTATAACTCTAGACCCATATTTCACAGTCCTAAAGAAAAGAATTGCTCTGATACCGAAAATGTAAGACCTATTATTTACTACATCATTTACCAACTCATAAGTCTTACGTGGATTTTTTTTTCTTTTATTACATATAAAATTCGGCAGTGTTTCCTTTGTTTTCTCGTATGTTCCCAAACGTCATAAAATAAACAGCGGATTACAATCAATCATTTCAAACCAACCAGAGTATATATATATATATATATATCAACAAGAAATCTCCGATCTCATTCAAAATATTATCAGAGTAAGCACATCATATAAGTGTATACTAGACACTATCATGACTGAGCACACTTAAGCACAACAGAGCTGAGAACAACAATGCTAGTTCATCAGTTTCCCTGTCCTGTCTACATCAGAGTAATATATAATACACATCATATTATAACTACATAATGGAGCTCAACTTCACCAAAATACAAGTATCATAATACAACAGAATCCTCCGTACTTAACCCGTAGAGGGTCCAGGGTGTTCCTGCAAATATGAGAAATAGGGGGTGAGAACAACTTCCCAGTGAATGTGAATAAAACTTGTATATAAAGTATGCATGTAATTAGAATGCAAGCATACACACAATTCAATATATCAAGTAATATCAAACAAACATATGCAATGAGTTTATGAATGCACATGATGTTCACACATTTTCTTCACATTTTTTCTTTCTCCACTCCTCTTGTTGTGCACTAACCCCTTCCAGTTTGGCCCTCACAATATGCAGTATGCAATGTTTTATGTCATTCTGTTTTCATCTAACCCCGTAGGTTAGGCACCCCTCAAGTATTGTACACTAACCCCTTCCGGTTAGGCCATCTCACTATGCAATGCAAGTAATTATGCACCGTTTATTCTTTCATCTAAACCCTTCCGGTTAGGTAATCTCTCACATATTGTACACTAACCCCTTCCGGTTAGGCCATCTCACTATGCAATGCAATGCTTTCATATTCATATCATGCTCAATCATAATATCATAATAACATCACATTTAATCAATATAAGATTTAAACTACACAAGCATTATACTCAATCCTCTCAATTTATGATTGAACCACACAAGTATTATGCCCAATCCTCTCAACCACATTCACTTAGTTACACATCCCTTCATTATACTAAGTTATCATTTTAAGCTTCTGTGAATCTATTCAATGAATCTCTTAGTGAATCTATTCACATAATATTGTGAATCTATTCACACATTATGATGAATCTATTCACAATGCTATTCATGGGTTCATAGTGCTATTCACAAGCCTGTGAATCGATTCACAATGCTATTCACGAGTTCACAATGCTATTCACAAGTCTGTGAATCTATTCACAAAATGTTGTGAATCGATTCACAGTGTTATTCACGAGTTCACAGTGCTATTCACAAGTCTGTGAATCTATTCACACATCTTGTGAATCGATTCACAGTCATAAAAATTAAGTTTTGATCATATACCTCTTATCTTAAACTTCATTCATCCATTTATTCATTCATTCATGTCATTGAATAACAAGTAGCAAATCCAATCATTCTCATACATCCATACCATTAAATACAAGTAACAATCCAAACATTCAAAAACAACCTTAACACATAGAAGTTCTTATCTTCAAGACTTAAACTCACACGTAAATAACACCATACCATTTCACAAATCAACCCACACACACCTAGCAATGACTTAGGACAAGAACTAGGCTTGAGGTGATATCAAACCAACCAAAAAGCCTTATGAAAACTTCCTCTTCAACTTCCTTCAAAACAACCAAATCATACAAGAACTTTAGAATTTGTGTTCATGATTCTCAAAGATGAACATAAGTTCTCAATTAAACTAAAACCATAGGATTGAAGAAGTGATGAAGGGGATCAATAACCATCAAATAACCTAAGCCAAAAGATGAGTAAAAATACTTACTTTTGACCTTGAAAGCTTGGAAAACCTTGGCTACGGAGAAAACTAGAGTTTTTAGAGAAAATGACCATTTGATCATCCAACATGCATGGCTCCAACTTAAAAATGGGAAGGTGAAGTTGAATTGTCAACTTTGCCCTCCACTTGGATGAGAAATCACAAAATTGCCACTAAGGGTGTAAAATGACCAAAATACCCTTGGTGGTTTCTAAAAATTCCCAATTTATCCCAATTCCAGAAAATTACACTAGGACTTCCATATGATTTAGTTAAGCTAGAATTAAGATTAGAATCAAAATTTAGGGATGTTACATGAACTTTAGCTGACACACCAAAAAAGGACAAGGCCATTAATTACTTGTCTCTGCATGCATCATGAGAGCTTTTTTTATGTTAACAATTATTTCTAGCCTTTATACAAGGTTTCCAACTTCAAAAGATAAGAGGGAGAGTGAGACACACTACCTCAATGAAATTTCAATATAATAGTGCTCTAACTCTTCTCATGTCATATTTTTTGTGTTTTAGCTAAGTGTTACTTAATTATTGATGAGTCTTATTTAGTACTTATATTTCATATATTTATCATATGATTTTGTGGGATATTATCTCCTAATTGATTTTTATTTGCTATTTATTTTAGGAAAGTTGACCTTTGAACAAATATATTGTAATTATGGTAATTTGTGGAAAGAATCTTTTAGGGATGAAAATATAAGAATTAGTCAAAGGCTAATCAAGGAAACTCAATCAAAGGCTAATCAAGGAAACTCAATCAAAGGTTATTCAAGGAAACAAGAAAACTTAATTAAAGGCAAATCAAGGACACTTTTGCTGTCAAACATATTGTAATAAATTGGGCATAACTTTCGCTCCATGAGTGCAAATGACATGATTATGGTGGCTTTGGAAAGATAAGGTTCTGCTCCTTGCTTTGAGGAAGGGACAGACAATCGTGACTTTATTTCTTGCCTCTTTATGTTTATTTTATTGCCTAAGCTCAGGCTTCAAATTCAAAGCCTTCCCTGCTTCACCCATTCATTGCCATCAACTGGTTGTTTGAGCTCATTAATCAAGATGGCGAGAACTTAGATGATTCATCTGAGTATGCTGGGTATGTCTTTGCCCAAGGTTTCGTTTCCTCGTTAACTCAATAAACCCAGCTCAGGAAAGTGATTTTTCTACTACTTGGCATGAAGAGAAGCTGGGTTGCTCCATAATCTGTCAAGGAGGTGGCTTTGGCCTATTAGGACAGTTGGAGTTGATGGTCCTCGTTCTGTTACAGTAAGAGTTGTTGCTGGAATAACTGGTGTTGATGGAATAGAAGCTCTTCCTGCTTTCATATCCGATGAAGAATAGGCCTAAGGGTCATCCATGGACATCCGCCACACATGCGGTTTAGCTAATTCAATAGCCTTCGAAGAAAAGCGACAAGTACCACTGGACAAGCAAATCACTTTGGAATCACCTTTTAGGTGATTGCATGTCATATGCACTAGCGAGGAACCATGGTATTGCAAGTCAACAAAGGAAGAAACTGAAACCTGATTGGACAGATGAAAGAATAGTTGACTAAGAGACTAAAATGCAATAGATGCAAATGGTAGAGGGCTTCTAAAGGGAAGTAAAAAAGAGAGATCCAAATGGCAAATTAGTTTTGGTGCAGATGTCAAAACAGAGTTCTAAATGACAGAATTTTTTGTACACATGTCAAGTTTGAACCAGTTAGTTCCTTTTATATGTAGTATTATATTAGATTCAATTGCAAAAATTGTGTGGATTGCGATTGTGTGCTCTACGCTTTTCTAGCCAACTCAGACTTGCCTATTTTATCTTTATCATATGCCTATGCTCACTTTTTTAACATTTCTTCAATTTATCCTTAAGCTTTATAGCAACCTTATAGATGTATTAAAACCCTCACCCCCATGAATAATGTCCATGATGAATGTAAAGATTAATTAATATTATCAAAGCAATCATTGTCTTGGTAAAAAAATTATATCATGAATAATAAAGTGTTAATAAAGGTGTAACATGATAAAAAGATGAATAAGAAATTCATCTTCTTTTAAAAAACTATCCATGAAAGATGAAAAATTAGTAAACAATGTCATTTTTAGCACAAATCTAGGCATATTAAAAAAACTTCATCTCCATTCTATAAACTCCATTTTGTAACATACACTCATTGTTCCTAAACCTTAAGAACCCTTGCTACTTTATTATGATATAATTAAGTAGCTCTTCGTATTGTTGCTAAACTCTCTTTCATCAATGGACCAAATATTTTTTTCTTTTTTCTTTCTTGTTACTTGCCTGGGTATCTTCATATCCTTTAGATGTGAGACTAATCTTGTTCGAAGTTCTAAAGTTGTCTCTCCCCATAAGTACAATGCGCCAAACATTTAAATTGACTATCATTTGCTGCATGAAAGGATTCAATATTTTTTTTGTCAATGCTGGTTTTAATGATGAATTCAATGAGCAATAGTCTTTTCTTTTTAAATAATTAAATAAAAATTTGAATACATTTTATTATTAAAAATAAATTTTCATACATTATAAATTTAGTGCTTAAAATTTATCATTAAAAAAATTAATACCAATTCTTATAATTTTATAAAACACATTCTCAAGCATGAAAACTATAAATCATGGAATTACAAATAAGGCACAATAACCAATAATATCAAACTATTAGCTGGTATCTCCCATAGTCTTTGACATTAAGGGACGTTGATTATGTGGTAGGATGTTGTTTCTCACATTTTAATTTTTCATTCTCCTTTGGACCAATGTTGGCTTCTTTGAAACAAAAAGAAATTAAACTAGCCAAATTAATCATCCAATATTTATGAGATGCAAAAAGAATTTGTTGGAATCAAAGAACTTTTTGAGAAATTAGTTTCGGAACCAAAGTTGTTTAAAGAATTCAACCCCTCAAAGTTTTGAAGATAGCAAAAGGTTTAAATTAGAATGAACCAGTAAAAGACTCACGTAATTCGTGTATAATTTGTTTTGTTAATGTTTTTCAGCTTAAAGATATGTTGGTAATTCTATAACATACAACACAGTGTAAACAAATTGTTATTTGTACGTGCGTCCAAATTTTGTCTTCTAAACTAAAGAAAACTAAGTATTAGTCCAATAAACTCTAAGTTGTTTTTCGAATATATTATATTGGATTGTCCAAATGTTTCCTTACTTAGCTCAGATCAAAGCTTTCGTCCATAGCTCAAATTCAAATAAAAAGAATTGTTCATCATTAAATACTAAGAAGAACTCTTACAAAGTACACAACAAAAGAAGTTAACTGAGCCGCTTAGCTGACACTACTAACAACTATAAAGACCAGCAAATAAGGAACTTTCTGTGTGCTTAGATAAGTCAGGACTCAGCTATCACATCGTTGGATATTCCTGATAATCAAAGTGACTTTTCAGAAGAAATTCAACTCGATATCAGCTTATGCATTTAATGTTGCTCAGAACGATAATAAATGTTTCTGTTGGACGAAGAAGCTTATGAAGACTGCTCCAAGTGCTCTAACCTATATATACAAATGCCTTCGAAGAAGAAAGAAGAATGCAGGAATTGAGTGATCAAAAGTAAAAAAGAATCAAAGCTCTCATTCTTCTAAATATTCATACTCTTATATAGAGTTCTAGTCTTGAGATTTATTCTCTATCCTCACATGTAGTAAGTTAAAAAAACTCAAGCACCATTTACATCTTCTTTTTCAACCTAGTTGTTTGAGCCTGAAGAGGCTGGGTATAAAAGAATACTTGAGTGTTAGAACCTGAAGAGGTTGAGAATACTTATGTACCTAAAGAGGTGGATAATACTTGTAATCTATGTAAAATATTAGTAATAAATCCTTCTGGTTGATGGGACTGGACGTAGCTCTTGGTTTGTGAGAGTGAACCAGGATAAACATCTGGTGTAAGCTTCTCTTCCTTCCTCGTGTGTTTTATTTATTCACTAACATCTGGGGATTGCCATTGTTTTCTTAACAAAAGTTTTTAAGTTAAAACTTAGAACTTTTTAACTGCGTGTAAAGAGAAATCTTACAAAACCTTTTTAGAGTCCAATTAGACTAAGAAGTTTTTATTTGTCCAATGCATGTTATTGTTTCAACCATTGTTTTGATTAATTTGTTAATTAATGAAAAGATTTTCAAAAAGGTTAAGAAACACAATTCAACCCCCCTTCTTGGGAGAATTGATATTCAATTTGTGGATACAGATCATCAATGGGTTGATATTTTTACAAAACCCCTATTTGAGGAAAGATTCAATTTTATTTGAAAGCATTTAAGTATGCATTTTGTAAAAAATTAATATCTATGCGTCCATTGTTAATCTGCGTCCAATATGATTTGTACTTGTTAAAGTATGTTGTGAATTTTCTGATAAGTAAATAAATATATATCATTTGCATTCTTTTTGTCTCATTTGAATCTTTTCAAATTTCCCACGCTGATTCAGTTTACGAAAAGTCACAGAAGTTACTTTTTACTGCAGACGTGACAGTTACTTTTAATACACATTTATTTTGTTATGTGAAAAGTGATTCACTTTCTCTTTCCAAAAACCTTTCCGTATAAGCTTTGCTCTCTTATAAATATCTCATTTCTTTTCAAGATCAAATTTTTAAGCTACCAAGTACTTGAAAAACCTTTTGCTGAAAAACCTTTAACAAATCCCTTCTTCTCAAAATCTCTAAATCCTTTTCACAAAACTCTAAGAAATGGCCAGAGGAAAGACTCTTAATGTTGAAAAAACTGAGGTATCTGTAGAGTATTTGTTTCAAGCCTCTGTTCTAGCAGAATGTGGAATTGACATCAAGGACAGTCTTCAAGGTGCTGGTTGGGATAACTACTTCAGAGAACCAGTGGAAGTTCATCCGGAACTGGTAAAGATGTTTTGGAAAAATGCCTCTGTGTCTGCAAATAAAGTTAGAGGAGAAGTGCTGGGGAAACAAGTTATTATCTCAGAAGTAACCATCTCCAATGCTACACAGTTTTGGTTGGAATGAGCCACCATCACCATTGATTGGGATAAAGCTTTTGGAGGAATGGATGTTGTTCTTGACACCTTGCTAAAGGATTCATCCACTGGGAAAATAATTGCATCAAACATGCATGATAAAGCAATGGGTACTGCATCAGCTGTTGAACAAGGCTATACTTCACAAGGCAAGGTCCAAAGACTCTATTTGTACTGTTCATGCCTTCTGTTTGTGTCATCTGATGCTCTGTCAACAGATCAACCTCCCCTCCTTGCTATTAAAAAACGTCAAGAGAAGTCCAAGAGAAAGGGAAGAAGACCACCATCTCCTATGGTGTCCTCCTAACCAAGATCTTCAAGGATCAAGGTATCTTCAGTCCCCATGAGACTAAAGATTTAGAGGAGAGGAAGAGGATCTTTAGACGGATCCAATTGCAGCAAGTGTTTGGACGAAGCAATCTGATGAGGATGAAGTTTCAGAGCGTCCAAGACTTCCTTGAGCAAAAAGACTCAATAAAGGATGCAGAGGATGAGAGTCCATTAAAGCCTACTACTAGGGCTGAGAGACCAAAGCAGAGGTTACCATCCACTCAAGCTCCACCAAAAAGAAAGCTGATAATGGACGATGACTCTGACGATGACCAACCCATCGCGAAAAGGATGAAGGTTGCATCTGAAGTGACATTTCCCAAGGGAATAAGGACGAAGTTACCCATCAAGAGAAAACCAAGTACCAAACTTGCGTCCATTCGTAAGGTACCCATTCCTACCCCCATTCCTTCACCTTCTTCTCAACCTGAACCTTCAATTTCATCACCAAACTCTCCAATACCTCCCTCTCCATTAAACACTGAACCCTCCTCACAAACACAAATCATACCATACAAGCGTCCTTCACCTTCACCTTCAAAACACTTCACATCAACCTCCCTTATCCCAAACTTTTTCTCTGTGGGAGTCACGCCCCATATAATTCCCCACTGGGAATCAAAGAACTCTTCTCTCTCTCTCACTGTAAGAAAATCCAGATGCTGTGATGGCATCACTACAAGGGTCCATATCTTCCCAAGCCAACTCTCCTTCAGACCAATGACCTTGGAAGAAATGGATCACTTTACAAGTCGTTATGACACAATTTTTATTAGTGTCATCAAAGGGAGTTTTATGTTGAAGAATCTGCGATATGTACCCCCATCTATACGTATCACACCTGCCACTGCTATCAAGATTCAGCCTGATAGAATTTGTCCAAGACTGCCAATGGTAGATTTGAACAAGAATAAGGATTTGAAGAAGTACAGAAGCCAATCTACCTTGCCTAAACCCTTCTACTTCAAACCTCTTTTTGGGATTCAAAAATCACTTGAGGTAGACTTGGAATTTTTATGGCAAGTCTCAAAGAACAGAGAAGCAGAAGAAAATAATGCAAAGACATTCTGGGAGAAGCACATCTGGGATTGTAAACAAACAGGCTTCATCTTTGGGACTAAGCAATGAAGAGAAGGAAGAGATTGTTACTGTGCAGGTCAAAGTTTCAAATGCTTTCGTCCAATCTACATGGTGGACGATATTCTTGGCTTACCGCTAAAGACGCTTGTGCCCATAATCTTTTTTTCTCCAAGCTATGTCTCAAGGTCTTCTTCTGACAACCTACGTAGACCATATCCTTGGGATCAAATGTTCGAATGTCAAATAGATCCAATCCCTTGGAATTTTTCCTTACCATGGTCTGAAGATGAAGTAAACTCAGTTGAAAGGCATAGGGCAGTAGAAGATCCAGCACCCGTTGTCTCTGATATTGCTCCAATCTCGGTTGCTCCTCCTACACCCACAACTGAGTTAACACTTATGGAAGCTGATTTAGAGACATCTGCTGAGAGCCTTCCCCCTGTTGACACACAACCTCAAGTGCCCCCAGAAATTGAAACTTATGTTACCACTCAGATATATTATCTTTTTAAGAGAGTTGAAGACCTCCTCAAATCCCTCTTTCAACAAGCGCCTCCTCCTCCTCTTCCATCTTCCTAGAAAATTTTTTTCTCTTTTTTTTACAATGACGTTTTTTTTTCTTTCCTTTTTGTCTGATGACAAAGGGGGAGAAATGGGAAATTTGATTGATTCATTTGATTCAAATTGTTTATATCAATGATTCAATAAGATGAGCAAATCTGAACAACTTTTATGTTGATCTAAACTTTGTTTATTATGCTATTACTTCAACAACTTTATTGCTCTGATACAATTTTACTGCTATGATATTCTCTTTTATCTAAATAAAAGTTCTTGCTATGTTACTTATTGCCCTAAGTTGATCTAAACTTTGCTTATATTCGTGCTCTAATACTTGTTTTGCTCTAATACGTATTGCTTCAACACTTTCCTTACTGTGTTAGTTGAATTTGCATTTTGTTAAGGATGTGCATACTCTGTTCTAAAATCAGCATTTTCCCATCCTTTAAAGGTTATAGATTTGTTTAAATTACGTTTTCAAGACTTAAATCCTTTTACAGTAATATAGAATTTGCGTCCAATTCTTTTCTATGCATGTTCTTAGGGAGAGTTTGTATTCTCACTAAAAAGGATCTGTGTTCAATCAAATTAAAATAGTTTTGTCATCATCAAAAAGGGAAAAATTGTTGGAACCAAAGAACTTTTTGAGAAATTAGTTTCAGAACCAAATTTGTTTAAAGAATTAAACCCCTCAAAGTTTTGAAGATAACAAAAGGTTTAAATTAGAATGAACCAGTAAAAGACTCACGTAATTCGTGTATAATTTGTTCTGTTAATGTTTTTCAGCTTAAAGATATGTTGGTAATTCTATAACATACAACACGGTGTAAACAAATTGTTATTTGTACGTGCGTCCAAATTTTGTCTTCTAAACTAAAGGAAACTAAGTATTCGTCCAATAAACTCTAAGTTGTTTTTCGAATATATTATATTGGATCGTCCAAATGTTTCCTTACTTAACTCAGATCAAAGCTTTCGTCCAAAGCTCAAATTCAAATATGAAGAACTGTTCATCATTAAATGCTGAGAAGAACTCTGACAAAGTACACGACAAAAGAAGTCAACTGAGCCGCTTAGCTAGTACTGCTAACAACTACAAAGTCCAGCAAATAAGGAACTTTTTGCGCGCTCAAATAAGTCAGGACTCAGCTATCATATTCTTGGATATTCCTGATAATCAAAGTGACTTTTCAGAAGAAGTTCAACACGATATCAGCTTATGCATTTAATGCTGCTCATAACGGTAATAAATGTTTTCATTGGACGAAGAAGCTTATGAAAACTGCTCAAAGTGCTCTCACCTATAAATACAAATGTCTACGAATAAGAAAGAAGAATGCAACAATTGAGTGATCAAAAGTAAAAAAGAATCAAAGCTCTCATTCTTCTAAATATTCATACTCTTGTATAGAGTTCTAGTCTTGAGATTTATTTTCTATCCTCACCTGTAGGGAGTTAAAAAACTCAAGCACCATTTACATCTTTTTCATCCTAGTTGTTTGAGCTTGAAGAGATTGAGTATAAAAGAATACTTGAGTGTTAGAACCTGAAAAGGTTGAGAATACTTGTGTACCTGAAGAGGTGGATAATACTTGTAATATGTGTAAATGATTAGTAATAAATCCTTCTTGTTGAAGGGACTGGACGTAATTCTCGGTTTGAGAGAGTGAACCAGGATAAACATCTGGTGTGAGCTTCTCTTCCCTCCTCGTGTGTTTTATTTATTCACTAACATCTGAAGATTGCTATTGTCTTCTTAACAAAGGTTTTTATGTTAAAACTTACAACTTTTTAACTGCGTTCAAAGAGAATCTTACAAAACCTTTTTAGCGTCCAATTGGACTGAGAAGTTTTTATCGGTCCATTACGTGTTACTGTTTCAACCATTGTCTTGATTAATTTGTTAATTAACGAAAAGATTTACAAAAAGGTTAAGAAACACAATTCAACCCATCTTCTTGTGTTTCACTTGTTTACTTCAGAATAACTTTTTCTTTTTAACGCATAATTCTTTTTTTTCGATAACAACTCTAATTAGCCCATTTGGACCAAGTGGCGCTTAAGGTATGTCTACAAGTTAGGCTTTTTGGGCCCCGTATGAGACTAATACACGATTGACAGCTCACAACACAAGGTTTTTTTGTTGTCTCCCAACTAGAGCGACTCCTACTTGGATTTGAACTTGTATTATGTCCCACAGAGGCAAGCCTACGTACTAGCTCAACCAACTCTCAATTGATTTTTACGCATAATTCTAATGATTAGGAGTATGTTTGGATTTGATTATTTTAAAAAAAATAATAAATTTTTTTCAATTAAAAGCTATTTTATTTAAAATTTATTTTGTTTGTTTAAAGTGTGTAAAATTGATTATTAGTTAACATTATATTTTCATTAACTAAAACTAATTTTTTTAAAAAGATTTTATTTTGAGCTTTTAATTATTTAATTTTAGTTTATTTCAAAAGCTTTGAGAGAGAAATACCTGTTTTGTAACACCCCAAAACTTCAAATTTATGTTATATATGCTATCTTCTGTGATTTCTATGATAAATGATTTTTAGGAATTTTTGTAAGTTTAATTAAATCAAAATTTAACTGGACTTAACCTTATAAGTCAATTCCAGACCATTTTAAAAAAAAAAATAAAATATTTTTATTTTTGGTCCCAAATACATTTGAGGAATTTTTATAAATAAATGGAAGTTCAGTTGTCAAATCCGTTAACAGATTTGATCATTTTCCATTTTTAGGGATTTTATGAGCTAATAAAATCTCTGGTGATTTTGGGTACATCCTATTGTCCATTGGACAATGGATACTGATATTTACCCATTAGGTAAAACTTACTGATAAAAATCTTGAGAAAAAATCTCTAATGCATTAATGTCACTTGGTGACTCAAGGGGTGACTCATGGTAAACATTAATGACCAAGATGAATCACCATGGTGAATCACCAAGGTAATTCACCATGCCATTAATGCCTTAAGGTGGCAAAATTGAAGACCAACTCTTCTTGCAAGCTTATGAAGGGCTGGCCACCCTAGGGGGATTTTCTCCAAAATTTAATCCCTCATGTATCCTATCTTTTCCCCATAAATAGCAAGTGATTCAAGCATAAGTCTTCACACCAAAATTCTCACTTCTTCCTCTCCATAAGCTCACAGTTTTCTCTCCCAAAGGCCACGACCTTGCCTCCTAAAAACCCTTCCCAAACCCTTGCTAAAGCTCTAGCCCTTGTCTTAGTATCTTAGTGTTATTTTAAGAATATCTCTAGTTAAGACTTTCTCAAAAAGAGGCCAAGAAGTTAGAGAAATCCTAAGGTGAAATTCTTTTTCTTTCACTTTTTAAGTTATGATTTCAAGGTTGCAGATCATTGGGTTAGTCCATGATCAATCTTAAAAATGGTTATGATGTTTGAAATAATGTGGTTATGTTTCTTTGTGATACTATATTGATAGAAGTCAAGAAGCCTTGTTGGAAGAGCTAGATTAAAAACCAAGGTAAGGGGGAGTTATCTTTATCAACCAATATTATGGTATAAAATAACTTGTTGTATGTGATGACTTGTTTTTATATGTTAAAAACCGTGACTAGTGTCAAGTGTCATCTTGCTTGATTTGATTAAAGATTCATGATCATATTATGTTTGATACTTAGCTTTATACCTTGTTTAAATTATGTGTTTTATAATTCATTTGGAAATAGACGGGACTTTGTGATAAATAATTATGTCTAGGATGTGCATATATTTTAGTTGGATACATAGATTTATTTTAAAGTTATATTATTATGATTAGTATTCTCAAAAACTTAGAGGAATTATTTAAGAAAGATTTATAGCTTTAAATTAAATATGATGATTATGGAAAATAATTATTTTGATGAATTTAGTAATTATTTAGAATAAATCTTGAATTTTCGAAAATATGAGAATATAGGACTTTATCAAATTTATAGTTTAAAAAAATATTCTTGTTCATGGAAAGAAATTTTGAGAATTTATTTTAAAGGTTTAAATAATTATTTTTATTTATTTGGTAATAAGAAAATAAAAATAAACTTGAAAATAATTTATTTATTATTAAATAAATTAGTTTTTGTGAAAAATACCCTACGCGATTGAAAACTTACAAAAAATGGGTTATGCGATTGAAAACTTACAGAAAACACTTTATGCGACGGAAAAACGATTTTTGTAGCTTACCCGATTGAATTTTTACGGAAAAAGCTTTACGCGATTTGAAAACCATAACAGATGTGTTACGTGATTTTTGACACCATATAATTGAGAAACAGTAGTACTATTATCAGGCCGACATAGACTGGATCTTAGATAGGACAATTGATGTTATTCTTAAAGAAATGATAGCTTGGATCCCAAAGGGATTATGTATATATATTCTAGGAATGTTCATACTATATATATATATACGTTAGTCTGCATGAGACATTATTGTTATAAGGCTTGGAGCCTAGGAGATTGAGCTTACACCTTAGTGCGGGTGCGAATGGCCGAGTGAAGATCTTCAATGATCTTGGAGTCGTCGGGGGTCCAGAAACTCCACAAGTGGCCGGCTGGGATTGTGCCGTAGTATTATGATTGTAAAACACCGACGATCTCGACTATACACTGGTCCATTCACGATTGGTGGAGAGTGTTCACGTGAGCCGTATGCGCAAATGATTTGTTAGCACTTGTTGGCTAACTGATACGGAACATGTACTCCTAATCACTCTCTTCGACTTGTTGTGCTTAGCTCAATGGAGTAGGAGTCATTTGTGTGCATCTGCATGGTTGGTGGTCATACTTGCATTACCTATGTGGACTATGAGGTTGGTATGTCATTATATTTGATTAAATATAATTTTACACGTGGATATTGACTTTAATTGATGTGTTATTTTTATACAGTTTTATTGGTATTTATGATGATATTAAGAATCTCACCCCTTTTGTGTGAATATTGTATTTTTCTGTATGTTTTAAAGATGTCGATCAATAATTTCTTCGGATTCATTATCATCAACTTTCAAGAAGGGCCAAATGCTTGGCACGTTGAATTGCTAGAGGAACGGGTTACATATGTGGGTGGACTTACTATTTCCTTGAAGAGAACTTATGATGGAAACCCCATAACCATGTTTTCTCTTTCTATTTATGTTGAGTTGCTATGCCCTTTGCTGACATCTAGAGTGCCACAACCCGCCAAGTACCTCGCGAGAGATCCACCGTCTCTTCAGCACAAACCCTAAGGTGGCGCCGTGTTCACAGGACATCGGTTCCAGGACCCTCACATCATATTGGGTTCATTGATGATAACCCACCGATGTAGAAGAAGGAAGATGTCTGTTTTATATATATGTTTATAACTAGTGTTAAAAAGGATATAGTTGTAGAACAAAGTGTGTAAAAGTGTGTATGTGTAAGATTATATAGGTAACCTTGTAAAAAGAACTTAAGTAAATAAAACTCATGTAATATTAGTTATATATTTTATCTGTGCATGTTACATCACTAGATTAAGAATGAACTTTATAATAAAAGATCAAAGAAACTATTTAGAACTATAAATGTAATACTCAACTGAGGGTGTTACATATTTCATTAAATCAAATAACTTTTTAATCAATTCATATATCTTTTAGTAATTGAATACATAAAAGTATTTTTTTAATATAATTCAAACAAAATTTTTTATTTTAAAATTAATTATAAATTAATATATCCAAACATAAATTAATTTTCTCATAATTAATTTTTTTAAAAATTAATTATCACATAATCAACTTTTAACATAATTTTTCTTTCACGACTAATTTAAAAACACTAAATTCTTGTATCATGTATTTTGGAATTCTTATTAGCTAGGACTCACTTGCATGAGTGGTACATGATTTAACAGAATCAATACACATTCAATTCAGGAATCTGTTAGAGCGCATGCAAATACAATACAAGCTTCTATAAAATATAAACGAAAGTAAAAAATGAACCGAAGGTGTGTGTTACTTGAAGACATAAAATTACGATTATGCCCTTCCCAGAAAGCACTAGAAAACAAAAATGAACTGATGTTGAAAGGCCGTCGTGCAGTGCAAGTTTCCTCTAAAATCACTCACACAGTGTTCATGCTCAGATGCTCACAGAGGATACGAAACCCAGTGCCATCAATGCTCTTACTTCTTTAGTGTCTGGATTCACATGATCAAGTTTCAGAAGAAATAGCAGAGAAAAACGAGGCTCCTCCATTTCAAGCTTTTGCTGTTCTTTATGTAAGTTCTCATTATATTTTGATCTTTTTTTCTTCTTCTCTTTTTCATTTTTTTTATGGTAGAATTCTCTTTTTCATTTTAACACTGTGGTTTCTCGCATGCAGAAAGAAATCAGAGGAAGGAAAATAACATGAGGTGGGGTCTTAGTTTATTTATTTTTAAGGGAAATGAAATGTGTGTGGGTTTTAAGTTTGCTTTGTTTGGATGCCGGGGAAGTGCTGGAAAAAACAAGAGAAATTTTTTGGGAGGAGACAAAAATGAAGTGGAGGGTGTGGGGGAGTATGAGTAGTGGTAGTTTGTGGCTTGTTGTTATATCTCACGTTGCCTAGAAAATGCAACTCTATGTGGTACTTAAGTCACGAGGCTCTCCCAACTAATAGGCTAGTTTTTTGGGTTGGGCTTTCCTCATGGACTTGAGTCGTAACAATTAGTGCTCTTGTTGAGAGTCGGCTGATGCGGAAGGGGCGACTTAGAAAGGAGCGATTAGGAAAATGGTTACCTGTATCAGAAAAGTAAGAGTGAAAGCCACCCTAAGTGGGTAGTCACAGTAGGCCGTCGCGGACCCCTTCTTTCGAAGGGTTATGCAATATTATGTCCCACATTACTTAGAAAAAGCAACTCAATGAGCACTTAAGCCATGAGGCTCTCTCACCTAATAGGCTAATCTTTTGGGTTGGGCTCTCCTCATGGACTTGGGTCATAACACTTGTGCAAACCCATATGCTTTGCATGATGATGGTGAGAGGCTGTGGAAAGTAAAAGGTGGTACTTGGTTGGGAGTGTTGGGTTTGTTTGTTACGTTGTTTTTTGTTTTTCTCTTTTTGTTGATTACCGGGTTTTCTTGGAATGAAATGAGAAAACAGGGACTGACTCAGGTTTTCTCAATGAGCCTTAAATACAAAGCAATTTTAGTGTTTTTTCCCCCTCATTGTCTATAAGTTAAATGGCAATGGATGGAAATTTTTATCTTTTTTTCTTGACATCCCAACAGTACCTCGTTTTTGTGGTTAGTTAAATGTTGATTCTTTAGCTAAGTTGTGGTCACTTCTATCTATCTAACTTAATATTATAAAAAGGAAGGCAGCCGAATCCTGTTTCATTTTGTACTCCTTTTGTCCATCTATTTCTTTCTTTGACTTTTAATATTTTGGGGTTGGGGGTAAATATATTAACTCACATTTGTACAGGATTAGAATTGTACAGGACCTTTTGTTTCATCCATGTCTTGGTATACTACTCTAGCGTTTATGTACAGAATCCATGCCATGTTTACTTGTTGGTAAATTGATAATGAATAATACATGATTGAAAGTTTCTGGTCATTTGTGTAGTCTAAGATAGAACCCTTTGATTGCCTATTATGCAAAAACACAAATATGTGGTGCAAAACAACACAATATGACATGGACACAATTGGACGGAGGAATTTTTTTTTATCTAGGACATGACACAATAGTATCAGGACAATATACAAGTGGAGTAATAATTTTACCTTCTTTTTCCCCTTTCCCATTTTCCTTTTATGAATGTCACCTTTCTAAAATCATATTAAATACAATTATCCAACTAGTATCACATTTACAATAACATATCAACATAGATTAATTGTGTTTACAATGTCAAAAACTAGAAAATTGAATATTTTATACTGAATGGTATATGCAAAGTTTTTAGGGATTTATTGTAAGTGTTGTGTCTGATTATATCTCATATGTTTACACATGTCTCTAGAGTTGTGTACTTGCAACATAATGGACTACTGAAACTTATATGTTTCTTGTTATACAGATTATTTCTGTACATCCAATGGCATCATCTGATGAAGAGGGTGAGATTGTCCCAGGTTTTGTTAATAATTATTGGTTTGAAAATGATAAGGAGGAATTTGTTTCACTTTCTGGTATGACATTGCTGTGGAGCATGACTGAGATCAAATGTGACTTGGAAACAAAAGTATTTTTGCGTGGCACCGCTGATGATGGCCTCCAGAGAATTCACAAACAGATAATAGGATGGAAATTTGAGCTTTCCTATGGGCAGCCTGAGATTTCAGTGCTTTTGAAGGACAAAAACTGGATAACTCTCCAAAGACCAAGAAAGTGTTTCGAAAGTACAATTAGGACAGTCTTGGTCACAGTATGTTGGCTGCATTTTGTGAAATGGAATCCAGAGGAATCTAGAATATCTATTTGGAACAAAATACTGAAAGCCTTTAGGTATACATTTTCTTTTTCCATTGCAAATTTCTGATATCCCATATTCCAATTTGATTCATTAATGACATGTCTGTTTTGCAGTATTCCAATTTGATTCATTAATGACATGTCTGTTTTGCAGCTTCTTTGATGATAAACCCTCTGAGAATGATATTCTAAATTATGTGTCATTGATCGAAGAGGCTGCTGAAAGGGATAAAGATTTAGCAAAATCCAAGGTTCATACTCTTGTATTATTTTTATTAGAATACATTAAATGGAATATGGTTATATGATCTATGTGTGCTAGATGTCTTTAAAAACTAAGCAGTAGATAGAAACAATTCCTTTTTATTTCCCCTTCATTCTTGTTTTTTAAATTTTTGTTCAAGTGCTTGCGATTTTATGTTTTATTATTGGAAAATCTAATTCTTATGCTAAGAGACTGTTGAAAGGGATAAAGATTTAGCAAAATCCAAGGTTCATACTCTGGTATTATTTTTATTAGAATACATTAAATGGAATATAGCTATATGATCTATGTGTGCTAGATGTCTGTAAAAACTAAGCAGTAGGTAGAAACAATTCCTTTTTATTTCCTCTTCATTCTTGTTTTTTAAATTATTGTTCAAGTGTTTGTGATTTTTTATGTTTTATTATTGGAAAATCTAATTCTTATGCTAATTGTCATTGCTGGTAACAATTCAAGCACCAGATGGCTTGTAGTTTCTAAAACATATAATAGATGGACAGTGAGTTTGATGATACCAACAAAAATTCCAAACCCATCCCATAAAATGACAGACTTGTGATTAAGTAGTAGATTAATCAACATAGTTTTTTGGTTGCCATTGGCCCTTGTGTAAAGCGTTTACCAAGTTGCTTAGAAGGTGCAAAATAAAGTTGTTTGAGGTCTAGCGCAGCTAGATTTTAAGTAGTAGATTGATCAACATATTTTTTTGGTTGCCATTGGCCTTTGTGTAAAGCGTTTACCAAGTTGTTTAGAAGGCGCAAAATAAAGTTGTTTGAGGCCTAACGCAGCTAGATTTGCTCCTTTGACTTTATACAATCCAAGGTTTGGTTGTAAGCTTGACCTTCTCTCCACATAAATATGAATAATTTTCCATCTATTTCACGTATTTGCTAAACTACTGCTTTGAATTCTGTCTTCCATTACTTGCTCGTTGAGCTATAACCATTATGAAGTACTTTAATTTTATGTTTAACCTGAGCCAAGTATTGAATTCACTGTAACTATAACCCTTTTCACTTTTTTTTTTTTACTTTAATGGACAGTATCTGCTTAACTTCATAGAAAAGGCATGGTCAAATGAAGTCTCCCATGAGGTCAGTGTAAAATTTTACTTGTTTTCTGTATACAATCATGCAAGTTCTTTCTTGTTCAAGGTTGTTTTGGTTAATTAGCAGGATGTTCATACAACAAAGAAATCAAAATTTGTAGTGGACCCAGAGGAGGAGGAGAAGCATGACTCTGATGGTGAACTAAATGCAGATGAAGGGAATAATATTGGATATGATACTGTTTGTGCAATTTGTGATAATGGTGGTGAAATACTTCCGTATGTCTTTATATTACAAGTCTATGACCATAAAGACTTACTTTCCTTTGTTGTTAAGCTTAAGTAATTAAACCTTTTTCATCTTTTAATTAGCAATGTATTTTTGTTTTAATGATACAGTTGTGAAGGGAGATGTCTGAGATCCTTCCATGCAACCAAAGATGCTGGTAGAGATTCATTGTGTGAATCTCTTGGCTACACTTATACTCAAGTTAATGTAAGCACTGCTTCTCCAATCTTCAGTTACTATGTTTGGATTATGGGGATTGATGGGAAAGAAAAGAGGAGGAAGGGAAGGAACATTTAATACTTGTTTAGAGGAATTTTTTAATTAGGAGGGGAAGGGGAATGATGGGGAAGTGAGTATTTTTTATTAGCACATTCAAACAAGATGAAGTTAAATATATTTCTTTACCTTCCCTTTCTTCCCTTCTCTTTCCCCTTCTTTTTCCTTCCCATTTCTTAATAAACTTCAAACACAGTGTTAGCATTATTTTTCTTTAATTCCAATTGTCGCCTGATAAAAGCAAATCTTAACTTTGCAGGCCTTTCCAAACTTCTACTGTGAAAATTGTAAATATAAGCAGCATCAGTGCTTTGCTTGTGGCAAATTAGGTTCATCTGATGTATCATCTAATGCAGAGGTATATTTCAGATATAGCGTAGCAGCTGTAGCTTTCATATACAATGTATCTTGTCTTTCTCAACCTTGGGGAAAATTTCATATTAAGAACATCCAAGGATACATGTCATTAGTTTTTTCTTTTCCACAAGTATTCTTTTTCTTAGTAGTAAGTGTCCAGAAGAAATTCATTATTATTTTGTCCACTTATAGGGTATTAAAAATGTTTGGAACCTTTATTTTCGGGCCTTTTGATATTGGATCTGTAATCCAATACTTTCTCAGTTCATTTATCATACTCTTATTCCAAATGACTAACTAAATACTAATGGATCCAAGTGGCAATAAATAAAGTACTTCTGTGAGAGCAGAGATGGATGCTGCGGTAAGGAACACACGGGAAGTTATTATGGATGTTGAAAGGGTCATGGTGTTTAGTGTTGGATTTATCATACTTGATTTTATTAGGTATACGTTGGCCAAAGTCATGTATCTCATGCATTGAATGCTGTGTATTCGCTCCATATTCCAAATGGTTAGTTTCCCACTTAATCATATGGAGCAATGAACCACTTGGATTCATAAATGAAGGAGGAAGACTGAAGAGCCATGAAACTTGATGATATATATATATATATATATATCTTATCACTTACTAGATATGCTCATGTGAATTTTTTAGGCCCTCATCACCCAATACAAACATTATAGTCAGTGAGGAGATAGAATGTAAAGTGTTGTATTTTTGACTTTTTGTTGTAGTCTACTTGCTAAGTTGCTCTTATAGATTATTGTTCATATATTGGCTTGCAAATCGATGTTGTTGAATTCCCATGGCCCAAGGTATTTATACTCTAATCAAAACAATGTTTAGTTTAAACTGGTGGTATCAAGGTATCTTATATCTTGCTTCTGCATATTTATATTATTGATTATTTCATTTATTGATATATGGAAATTTAAACATTGCCGAAGATAAATTATTTTTCTAACATGAACCTGTTATAACTTATAAGCACTTGCATATTTAATCGTTTTCTCCCCAACTTACACATATCACCCAGCTTGGACTTGTTCATATTCTTTTTGGTTCTTTTTTCCTTTGTAGTCTGGAGTGTAAATTTGTTTTTAATGTTGAAATTAAATTTACTTGTTTTTTGCTTTATAGATTTGTAACATTGACAAAAAATTTCATTATTTGTTTCTTCTTAGGTATTTCCTTGTATTACTCCAAATTGTGGCCAGTACTACCATCCTGAATGTGTTGCAAGGCTACTCTCCCCTGGTATTGACACTGAACAAGAGGAAATGAGAAAGAGAGTTGCCGCTAGGAAAGCATTTATCTGTCCTCTTCATATATGTTCTTTATGTAGAAAAAGTGAAAATATAAATGTTCATGACTTGCAGTTTGCAATGTGTAGACGCTGCCCTAAGGCTTACCACAGGAAATGCTTACCCAAGTAGGTTGTTCTTGTTTTCATTTCGTTTTCCTTTTTATCAATTATTTTTGTTTATAGGTATTCATGTCAACAGTATTATGTGCCGATTGTTGAAAAGAAGAATAGAAGAATATGCTATATAATGCTTTTTTGTGCATGCTTCTATGTGTCTCATTGTCTCTAATACTTTCTTCAGGGAAATTTCCTTCACGTTTGATTATGATAAGGGCATTGAGCAAAGGGCTTGGGATGGTCTACTTGACCATCGAATTTTGATGTATTGCATGTAAGTTGTTAGTATGTCAATAATTGGATATTACGAATTTATGTTTGGATTGTAGATGTCTCCTTATGCTATATTATTTTCAACCCATACCCATTGTTGTTCAGGGATCATGAGATAGTTAGGGGACTTGGGACCCCTGCTAGACACCATCTGATATTTCCTGATATGGAAATGAAAAGGAATAAACACAATTACAAATTTTTAGGCAAAGAGAAGGTTGCTATAACATCAAGGCAAAGTTTTGAGGATCTTACTGCTAAGAGGATGTTGGTACCAAACCAGGTTACCAAGGAAAGTGTTAGCATCCGAAGTGGTGGTTCTGCCAAAGTTATGGAGAAAATATGTTTCAGGAAAGATACAAGTTTCTCAACTGGATCAGTCAAGTTTGACATGGCTAGAAAATATTTGAAGGATGAAAAAATGTCTCCGTCCAATAGGTCCTTACCAACTACTGAAAATAAGTTGTCTTTGAGAAATGATAACTCTTCCTGTAGTTCCAGATTACATCAAGCTCAAGCTAGACCGCAGCAGCAAAAATTGGTTAGTGGAAGAACTGAGAAAACAAGTTTAGAGAAGCCTTTGGTGAAAAAAGTCAAAACTTCATCCCACTTTGCTGATGCTGATATGGAAAAACGGTATTTTATGTGCATTGGCATATGATTGTGCTTTTTCTTGGATTTATTAAACAAAAAAGAGATTTATTTTCAAGTTCATCTGTTTACATTTGGGCATTACTGTTATGCAGAATTTTGTCTTTGATGAAAGAATACACGCTTGCATTAAATGAGGAAGAATTCAAAAAGAGCCATCAAGTCTTCTGTACAAATTCATGTTTCACAGAAACTGCATTTGATAAGAACCTTACTCAAGGAAAAGTAGAGGGCTCTGTTAAGGTTTGTCATATTTTTACCACTTGAATGCATCTACCGGCATTGATGTCAAATAGAATCTGAGCATATTAAGTTAAAATGGTTAATTTGCTATTATTCTTCTAGTTATGGGATGTTTAGCTTTCTTGCAGGCTATTCAAACAGCTTTACAGAGGTTAGATGAAGGATATAGTATTGAGGACGCAAAAGCTATTTGTGATCCAGGGGTCCTCCGTCAGATTTTTACTTGGCAGGTTGACACAAGTTCTCCCAAATACATTTTCATAATTCTGAAGCATGACTTTTAATTCTGTGTTTACTGGGCTCGACTGTGTTATCTTTTATAAATGTTCATTGGAAGATTAATTATGTCGCCGATAAAATTCCTTGAGTTAAACGTGGTACATG
The DNA here is from genome assembly GCA_023212625.1 of Styphnolobium japonicum. Taxonomy (NCBI): domain Eukaryota; kingdom Viridiplantae; phylum Streptophyta; class Magnoliopsida; order Fabales; family Fabaceae; genus Styphnolobium; species Styphnolobium japonicum. Next base: position 6,074,152 of record JALBWW010000010.1, read on the forward strand.
GGCAGCTTTCCATCATCTGGAACTTATTCTTATATAAATGACAGCATTCTGTTTTTTTTGCAAGGGTCTGTTATTTTTTCATTGACATAATTTCTTACTATTCAGTTACTTTTGACAATGCAAAAAATGTATATTATAAATTGAACCTTTGGATACTCAAACAGGCAGCTGTTAGAGAGGTCATGATCATTGATTTGTGGAGTGATAATTGCCCAAATTTTAGTGTCCTTTATTAACATGCTTAATAGTTTACTAAGAATTCACTTACCATCACTAGCAAAATATTCTAATGTAATATGGCATTAGAACTGTCCTTTATCTCATTATTCCCATGAGCTGGAATGTAAAATTGTTATTTTATCAATTAAAATGATAAGGAAAATTAAGTTATTTCTTGGAAGGGAGAGAGAGGGAGGAAAGTAATATTTTATTGTGTCCCCATTTTTGTTGAATTTCAATAAAACCTTTTAAGATCAATTTCTTGGTAATTAGATTTTTGGAAGCACAATTACCTTCAATCATATAAAGTTTGTGAGTAAAATTAAATTTTGAATCCAACTTCTGTGATGTATCCTTTTGAGATGACCCATTTACTTTCACTATTTTCTTTTCCCCCCTGAATTCTATTTAGTTGTATTTGTGCTTTATTTTTCATTTCTCATATATACAATCTTTCTGAACTTAACCTTGTTAACCATCAAGTTGTGCTCATTCTATTGCTTAGCATCTTAAAAATTTCATATTTATAAGCATTTTGTTTAAGAAATTTATATTGCTGCAAAAAATCTATTTTATGGCAATGCAAGATCAATCATACCTTATTGATTCCGCACGCATGTTTTATAATAATTTTGAACACCATGAAATATCTTAGCTGTTAGTATTAGAGACATGAATGACCATATATTTGAGGAAAACATTAAAGACCTTTTGGGTAGATAATACTGATTATTGATTCACTTGCAGAAGCAGCTCAAGGTCTATCTTGCACCTTTTCTTCATGGCATGCGATATACTTCCTTTGGTCGCCATTTCACTAAAATAGACAAGCTGAAGGAGGTAAAGACTTGCTTTCTGATTTTTTTACAAGCATTGATTGTCAAGAAGCCGAGTCATAGTTGTTATCCACATTTATTACATTTCTCAGGTCCTTTTGCTTGAGCTATGCAGTATACATAGACACCAAAATTTATGCTTTTGTGTGTATGTGTGCATGTCAACCTAATCCTTGTCTTGTTTTGGGATTTTTATCATTTTGCTCATCATTTTTATGCAAAATGATGAGAGTTACATAGGTCAAGACTATTGTATAGTTGTTATATAAGAATGATCTCGTTCATATTTACCAAAACAACATGGAAGGCTTCATTGTAACAAAATAACTCGTATCACTAAATTAGGTGCCTAAATTTCGCCCTGGGCTGTTGCCCCTTGCTCTTAGTCTTTAGGGATAACTGACTGCAAATAATGATTTTAGGAATTAAAATGCTACAAATAACTTTAAAGGATAAACTTAGCTTTCCTATGTTTTTGTTTTCTCTCGTTCTTGCTTATTAGTAAAGCTAAAATAAGAGCTTTCTAATGCAGATTGTTGATAGGCTCCATTGGTATGTGCAAAATGGTGATACGGTATGTAGTTGTCCTATATGCTTCTCCTTTTTGGTTATATGTACGTTTTATTTGTTTTGTTTTCTTTTATCAGTATGCAGTTGATATTATTTTATGGGAAAAGTGCATAGACACCCCTTGAACTTCATCTCATTTTGAAATAGCCACCATGAACTTCCAAATTTAGATGAGAGGTCCTTAAACTTTCTCAATCTTGCAAATAGACCCTTCCTTTCATTAATTAAGCCAAAATTATTCACTTATACTTATTAATTTATAAATATGAAAATATTTAATTTGTTTATATTACTTTTAAAAAAATAAAAAAAAATCTACTTTTTAATTAATTTCTGTCTAAAAATAGAAAAATATCAAATAATTTGAAAGAAATTAAATTAAAAGGAGAAAAATATTTTAAATATTTTTAAAAAATTATATGGATAAATTAGAGATTATCTTGTGTGTCAATAAACACTTACAAGTCACGTGATGAATGATTTTTGTTTAACTTATGTATTAAAAGCTAGAATTTGAACATTTTGCTTATAATATATTGTGATTATTTCATAGCTATGGGAGATAAATACTGTTTTACCCTAACTAAATAACTTTTTTAATAATTTCATATATCTTTTAGTAATTTAATACATAAAAACGATTCTTTTTATGCAATGTAAAGGAATTTGTGTCTTAAAATCGTTTATAAATTAACATATCCAAACATAAATTAATTTTCTCATAATTGATTTACACATAATCGATTTTTAACATAATATTTTTACCACAGTTAATCTAAACACACTTAGTTCAATAAGATTTATGTTTTCCTACTACTACTATTGGGCCATTGATTTTTGGTGCTTGAGCAATTTGTACTTTTGAGAGGAAATTGAATGCTAGGTGACAACTAGCAAGCTATTACTTTACTGGGAGTTGCTATGGTACCCTCATGGGTTTGGTATCCAAAGTGAGTTGTCAATCATTTATTAACTGTTAGTTTTATAATAAAAATGTTTGAAAGTCTATTAAATATAAATAACAATTAATGAATGCTTGACAATTCACCTTAGGTACTGATACTTTGAAAAAAAAGATGGGTACCGGAGTAATTCCCTACTATACCACCTTGTCTCGGAAAGATATTGAATATATCCACACCTAATACATGCATATCCATGCTGTTCGTGGTGCATAGCTGGCAGTAGTTTCTAATTAATTTCTAGAGCTGAAGGTTGCCTGCTTTGTGACTAACTACTGCAATTCATTTTCAATATTTGAATTTTGAGATGTCTTTGGTAGACAGTTTGTGGAGGGTGGACTCTGCTGTTCTTTAGACTGGGTAATTTCAGATTTTGAGATACATAATTAGTTCTCATGTTTCTAGTACATTAGTCATAAAACAAAACAAAGTTCAGAAATATAGTGAGTCTTGACAAACACATACAATAGTCATAGTCAGGCTTTTGCTGAGGAAACCTGAAGATAACTTTCCTGGTCCACATCATTTGAGGAAATCATGATAATGTTTAATTTTAAGAATGTTAGTATATCATGATTTTCACTGACTTCATTGAGTACCCTAGACGTAATTATTTTTCGTTTTCTGAGGATTGAAGACATTTTCTATATGTAGATGGATAATTGCTAGGTTATGGGTCATGTTGCCTGAAGAAGCACATACATTAATTGGATCCTGTACAGTTGATAATATGAATATCACAACTGTGGAACCATGTCAATTCTTATAGCTTACTGGAAAAAGATATGGGAATCAAAATATTTTAATATTACAGTTGTGGAAGTTCTCAAGTTTATAACGATTTGTTCTGAAGGATGACAAATTCTTCTTATATGAATGATTGTTGCTGGCAATTTCAGTTTGGCTATTATCATTGTTTCAACTTACTTGCATCATCCATACTTTTGTGGTGTCATTGCCAGGTTTTAGACTTCTGTTGTGGTTCTAATGACTTCAGTTGTCTAATGAAATCAAAGCTTGAACAGATGGGGAAGGTCTGCTCATTTAAAAACTATGATTTATTCCAAGCTAAGGTACTACAGCTTCTGTTCTATTGGTTCTTTGCAGTTAGATGAGTGCTAATTTGCCGAGGACAGTTTGTTTTGTAAATGTTATGGATATGGCTGTCATTTAGAAACTCATACTTTTGAGGTCACAATGCAATGAAGTTTCTGTGAAGTCGGAATGCTCCAGGTGAAAGTGGACTGCATAAGTTTGTGGCTTTTGTGCATATTTTGTGGAGATAATTTCTCATGGATTAACATATCAGTATCTTGGACATGGGTGAAAAGTTTCCACTGTTTACATTATGTCTTTGCTGTGTTGGGTTAACCGTGACAAACAAATAGGTGTTATCGGGGGATTCTAATTTATCACTAAGCTGTAGCCGTACACCAAGTCAATTCCCAATTAAAAAAACATTTTTTATATTATTCTTTTAATACAAAAAGTGACTTTTTGCTTGGGGGTTAGGGCAACCCCTTAGGGGTAGCATAGATCAACCCCTATCTATCTACTGATTTCTGACAGAAATTTAAATTTCTTTATTATTAACAATGGGGAGTTGTTTCTCATCTTTTGTGCCTCTGTTGGATGAACCTCTTGCCAATAAGTTTTAGAAATATTGTAGCTTTAGTTATAATCTTAATGGCAAAGGGTTATGTTGCCTAGTCTAAGAGGCAGATTCGTTGGCTTTCTTTAGTTCAGCTTAGCAGTTACTTTGCCATCAGGTATCAAAGAACAAGTATTGATTTTATTACTATTATTATTATTATTCTTTTTTCCATTGAAAATGTTCTATGCTCACAGCATATATTTTTGAGATTTTGGAAATTGGATAGATGAATATGTGAATATATATATATATAGACACACTCATGTTGGGTCTTGAATGTTTGAACTTGGACATAGCTGGGTTGAAATATTCCTAACCCTGTATGTCTTGGCCATATAATTGGTACGCGTGCACTGTCAAAGGCTAAATATAATGACATTCGTTAAGGAATTTATTTGGTGTCTGTTGACCTGTGTATTAAAGGTATACATGGCATAATTATTGCTTTTATTTGCGGCTACTTCCCGCTTCAAATTTAAAACTTCAAGATGCTTATAGTATTAATTTATTCCTACAGTAGATTTGTAATTTTCCTTTCTTCATGCTCCCTTTCCCTGCTGAAAACTTGGTTTTTAATGCTGAGGGAATCTTTCTGCTTGTAGAATGATTTCAATTTTGAAAAGAGAGATTGGATGAGCGTCAATGCGGAAGAATTACCCAATGGTTCTCAACTTGTAAGACCCTAAAGCTTTTGCTTCGTAGTTAATATAGACATATGGATACCTTATGTATACTATGTTAATTTCTTTTACCTCTCTGTTTATACTTGACTAGATAATAGGGTTGAATCCTCCTTTTGGGGTTAAGGGTTATCTTGCTAACAAATTTATTGACAAGGCGCTGACGTTTAAACCAAAACTCCTTATACTTATTGTGCCAAAAGTAACTAAACGGTTAGTATTGTTTCATTTTACTTTTTAGTGTTTCAGATATAATGAGAAAAAACTCATGTCTATTACTTATTTCTACTTCACCAGACTTGACAGAAAGAAAGGTGGATATGATTTAATTTGGGAGGATGATGAGGTGCTTTCAGGAAAGGTGCGTTAGCTAAAATTCCATGATTTCAATCCCAAGATTGTGTGATTAGGTTAAGGGACATGAGTAGTAGCTTTATCTTTTGCATTTTCTTCCTTCAGTCATTTTATCTTCCTGGATCTGTTGATACACGTGACAAGCAATTGGAAGACTGGAACCTGAAGCCCCCACCTCTATACCTTTGGAGTCGCCCTGACTGGACTGCCCGGCACAGGGAAATAGCTCAGAAGCATTGCCACATCAAGGAGAAATATGAAGTGCATGTGAAAGAAAAAGATGTAGAGAATTATCTTATGGAGGAGAATCATGACTGTTTTCAGGATTATACTGGCTTGCATGCACCTGATGATTTTTTAAGCATATTTGATGGTGTTCCAGATGATAATGGTGACATTGCACTCGAGGAGGGTGCAACTACTACTCTGGACCAGTTGAAGGAGACAATCTTTCCAGATTGTAGAAGAGAAATGACTGAGCTTTTTCCACCGAGAAATTGGGAGGATGGGTTAAAGAAGAGGTAATGCATATTGATATGGAATTATCATCTCCCTAGGTTGACCGCATAGTGCTCCAAGGGTTATTGGATATACAAACAATCTCATGAAAAATATTTAACTCACTAGTGAATTCGAATATCAAGTTATTTGTTTAACATGATGTATCAAATTGTTTGGTAACTAATGTTTTGTGTAAATAGACTAACTTGTAAATAATGCGTTTCACTTCTAATATATACTGGTAATTCTATGACTTACCTAATTGTAAAGTATATCTACCCTGTATGTTAGAAATTAGGTATCTATTCGTTTAAGAAGAAAAAAAAAATCACTGGAATAAAGAAAAAAAGTAAGGGTAGAATGAAAAAATAAAAATAAATCTCTTTAGGTTGTGTTCGATTTATATCATGATAAGTTTTTAAAATGGTCAAAAGACTTGCTCATTTTTTAATAAATGTGCAAAAAATTCTTCCGTAATTTGATTAACGAATGTATACCCCTCTTAATTACCATCCCTATAACTTTGAAAATAAGATTATATATATAATAAACTTTTATGTTTAAATTTTGACAATTCATGTAATATATAATTGTTAAAAAATTTTCTTTTTCACTCTTGTAATACATAACTCTTCTAACATGATATATATAATGTTAAAAGAGTCATGTATTATAAGAGTGAAAAGAAGAAATTGTTATATATATATATATATATATATATATTAACTTTAAGACATAATTATTTTTATACCAATTAATAACTTTGTGAGAGTAATTAAATTTTATGCAAATGTAAATTGATCTATTCATATATATATATATATTATACAATGTTGTAGTTCAAAAGTAGAGACCGTGTCTTTTCTAGTCCAAAACAAGATCGAGATAGTAGCTGCAAAAGACACCGTAATACTTAATATAAAAATTCCAGGTAAATTTTCTTAAGCCTTTGTTTGGTAGGAGAGAAATAGAGAAGAGAGGAGAGAAATAGAAGAGAAATAAAGAAGTTCTCTTATTTGATTAGAGGAGAAATAGAGAAGAAAGAAAAAAAAATGATGAATTTCATAAATTTTTTATTTCTCTTCTAAAATGAGAAGAAATAGAGAAAAAATGGGTAGGGATGAAAATTTGATTAATATATTCTTTTTTTGTTGTTTTATAAATAATTAAATAAGGGTAAATATGTATTTATAATAAAATTTAATTTTTTTTTTATTTTTTTTATAATTCTCTTAATTCAAATAACTTAAAAATTTACTTATTTTTTATTTTATTTTATTTTTTTATTTCTTTTTATTCTATTTTTCCTAAGAAATGTAAAAGAAGTACCTTTTTTATCTGTTCTTTCTCCTTTATTCCTTTTCTCTCACATGCCAGATGGTTTTTCCATTTAATGTTTAGCCATGATGGCTTTTCTGTCAATGGCCTCGTAGTTCTGACAAAGGCTACTTGGTAGGCCTGGGTTGTCAAATGTCAAGTAGCTAGGGCTCCTATGTTAGCCTTTAGTGTTTGTTTGGTATGGGATTGGCTTTTCGTTATGTGGAGAGTTGATCGGCCGTGAAAAGTTTTGGGCTAGCCAGATATACGATCTCAGTACAAGCCCCGTAAGCCTCATTGCCTAGGCTTCAAGGAATTTTGGGCTTTTAGTAAGGTTCCTACCATTTTGTCGTGTTTGAAAAGCTAGTTCTGCACATAGAGTGGTTGTGTTGGTTGGTGTCCCTTGTAATGTTTAGTGACTGTTCGCGCCTATGGGAGACACGTGTTGAGCCAGGAGGCGTCCATTACGTGAGGGACGTGCGTTGCTGTTTTGTGGGTTCTTAGTAGAGACATCAATTCAGGTCGGCCCAACTCATTTGGGTTAACTCGCATTGGGCTAAGCATATTTTGAGTCGAAACAGGCCGGCTTATAATAGATGCGAGTTAGTAAATAGTCAGCCCAGCCCAGCTTATGCAGGTTGTGGGATGGGCTAGTCTCGTTCATGGGCTGAATTTTTTTTTTCTTTTACTTTTTTGTATCTATAATAATAAGTTATTAATAAATTAAACTTATACATCAATTAAAGCCCACAAAAAAATATACGCAAATTAAATACAAGTATAACATATTATATTAAGTGTCATCAACATAAACAGTGAAGATTTACTACATTATTTTCGACATAAATGATTTATGATATATCTATGAAGCATTGCTTTGAACCATAAATTAATCAATTCAAGGAACTAACACAAATTAACATCATATTTCAATTAGAAAAAAAAGAAAGGCTTAGATGTACTCACTAAATTTGATTCTTTTTTTTAAATCCAAATAAAACTAGTCATATGAATAAAAAATAACAAAATTAAATATATAATAAAAATAATAATATTTTACATAGTTGGATCATTGGGCTGGCCCGCATCGAGCCAGCTTAAATTCGGGCTGGGCTGGGCTGGCCCAAAGTTAGTTCGGGCTGAGATTTTCTCAGCCCAGCCCACACTTTTTGTCGGGCTATTCGGGCCGGCCCATGAGCTTTGCCCCATTTTGATACCTCTAGTTCTGAGGAGGGGTTAATGATGTGGGTGGCTTAGGGCGTCTTTGAGCTATTGATGGGGTGTGTCGCGATGTATGGTTGTGAGTGTAGGACGCTTTACTTCCAAGTGAGCGATACTCCTTATCTTCACTCTATTGTTTTGCATCTCCTTTTCTTTTTCATGCATTTCCTCTCCCTAGTCGTCCTTGGCACTCTTCAAGGTCTTCCTTCCTCCTCCTCAGTTGGCGCATTTTAGGTAATGTTCTCCTAAGTGGTTTTGGTGTAGAATCAGGAAATGCGCTTTTGCGAAAATTTTAAAGTGCTTTTGGGAATGTCCACCTTTTGCAACTTCAACACTTTCTTTGTAGATTTGGGACTTGAATGAATTATTGGAACCAGAGATAAAATTTAGTTTCTTAAGTATCTAATAAAATTGAACCACTCAAAGTTTTGAAGATAACAATATTAAGTTGAAACTAATAAGCTTTGAAAATAACTTATACTTTTGAAGTTGTATTTATTTGGGTGAAAGAACAACTTTGTTTAAAGTTAAAACCGTGCGTCCAATAAGTTTTATTATATTTTATTAGATCATTCATTGTTTGCTTCTGTTGCTTTTGTCCCTGTTGTTTCTTTCTTAAACAGCTTCGTCCAAAACAATCTAAAGAGACAAGCAAAACAAAGTGCAACTGATGAGCTCTCTGACATAAAAGTGAATTAACTGTGCTGTTGAACAAACACTTCTAACAACTACAAGGACCAACAAATAATGAACTTTCTGCGCACTCAGAATGGTCAGAACTAAGATCATATTCTTAGTAATCACTGATAATCAAAGCCACTTTTCAAAATAACCTCAACACGATTTTAGCTTATGCATTTAATGCTACTCAGAATGGTAATAAATATTTCTATTGGACAAAGAAGCTTCTGAAGACCATTTCAAGTGCAAGTCACATATAAATACAAGAGTCTTCGAACATAGAAACAAAGAAGTCGTTAAGTGAACGAAAAAGAAAAAAGATTCAAAGCTCCTACTCTTTCTATTCTGTCTACTCTTGTATAGAGTTTTCAACTAGAGAATTATTCTTATATCCTCACCTGTTGTGAGTTAAATTCAAGTATTGTTTTAACACCTTTTATCAATTTGTTCGTTAAGCCTGAAGAGACTGTGTATAAAAGAATACTTGTTCGTTAGAACCTGAAGAGGTTTGAGAATACTTGTTGTAGCTTGAAGAGGCGTCGAGAATAATACTTGTAAACTTGTGAAGTTTAGTGGAAAATCTTTCAAGTCGAAAGGACTGGACATAGCTCTCGGGTTGTGAGAGTGAACCAGTATAAATCTCTAGTGTAAGCTTTTCTACCCTCTTTGTGTTGTTTCTTTTATTTACTAACATTTGAGGATTAATATTGTTTTTCATAACTAAACTTTTCTTAAAAGTTAAAGTTTTAATCTATTGTCCAATACCTTTAGAAAAACTCTCTTTGCATCCAACGGACTGTGAAAAGTTTGCATTTCATCAATTCTTACTTACTTTACAGCAAAAATTTTCTTTCAAAAGATTGTTTTAGAAGAAGTTTTCGAAAATATGGTTTAGAAACACAATTCAACCCCCTTCTTGTATTTCAACTTGTTATTTCATGAATTGCCTTCGAGTTTTTAAGTCTAGTTTATTGTAAGTATTTAATTGTCTTATGTTCATGATGTAGTTTCTAGATCAAGTTCATTACTGAGTTTTGTTTTTGCTTTCTTCCTAGGATGTAGTGCCCGGACCCGACTTGTCACCGGGATTTGTTTGTCTTCTTTAGGATCTTTTAAGGCAGAAAAAAGGCATAGTGAAAATGAAAGCATGGTCTTTAAGCGATTGTACAACATGGTACTTTTTAGCTGTAGTAGACTCAAATGTTTGATGCGTTCCAAGTTTTGGGGATGGTATTCCCAACTAAAGTTTCTAGCTTGTACAATCCTTGGCCTAGGCTGGCAGTTACTTAGTATGGTTGTTCCCAACTTGGTGCTAGCTTTCCTTCTTCATGGTTCCTTCCTCTGATGGTTTCCTTTCTTAGGACTAAATCTCTTGCTTTGAAGCTTCGAGGAATTATTTTCACATTGTACCTCTTTGTCATATTCTATTTAGCTACTTTTTCTTGAATGTGGGCCATTTCTCGCTCTTATTCTAATAAGTCCAGATTAATGTGGAGCCTTTCCTTGATGGATTGTTTTCGGTTTGTCATTTGCACCAACTTGATTATCTGATTTCAACCGAGATAATGCCATCTGAGTCGTAGATGAGCCAAAAATGGGTTTCCGAAGTCAAAGAATGGCGGGGGGTAGTTCGGTAAGACCAAAGTACACTCAGGAGTTATTTTGCCCAGTTCCCCTTGCCTGATTCGAGCCTATTCTTTAGGTCATTTAGGATTACATTATTTGTTGCTTCTAAGGTGAAGCACAAAGTGATTTTCAATTCTTTGCAGAAATTTTGGAAGGTTGTGTTTGTGAATTGGGTACCATTGTCGCAAATGATGGCTTGGGGTATGCTAAAGCGGTAGATGATAGGTTTCCAAAAGAATTTTCTGACTTTTTCGGAGGTGATTGAGGCCAGGAGCTTAGCCTTTTTGCACTTGTTGAAGTTGTTTGCCACTTCAATCAAGAATTTCAATTGTCCTAGGGCAATCGGAAAACGGTCCTAGGTGGTCCATTCCCCACTAAAAGAAAGGCCAGGTTAGGTTGGAGGAAGAGAGTCCTTCTAGTAGGGCCTGGTGTATGTTTGCAAACTTTTGGCACTTGAAGCACTTTTGTACATAGTTCAATGTATCCCTTATTAGAGTCGGTCAGAAATATTCGGCTCTAAGGTCTGTGGTGGAGAGGGAATGACTCCTTGCATGGTGTCAGCAAACTCCTTTATGGACTTCCTGGATGATGCAGCCAACTTGTGAGGGTGGGAGTGAGAATCCTCTTTACTTTCTTTAAGTGTTTAAAGAAAGGTAGTAATTTTTTTGCTGATTAGGCCATGAACCGGGATAGGGTGACCAACCTTCCAGTTAGGCGTTGGACCTCTTTCACTGTGTCTAAGCTTTGCATTTTGAGGATGGCTGTGTATTTGTCAGGGTTGGCTTCAATGCCTTTGTTAGTTAGCATAAAACCAAGGAAATTCCATACCTCAACTCCAAAAGTGCATTTTTTTCTTATTCAATATCATGTTGTGCTTCCTGATGTTGGCGAAAGTTTCTTCCAGAGCTGTCCAATGGTTCTCTCGAGGTATGGTTTTGACCAACATGTCATCCACGTAAACTTCGAGATTCCTTCTTATCTACCTTGGAAGACTTTGTTCATTAGTCTTTGGTAGGTTGCTTCAGCATTCTTAAGTCTGAAAGGCATGACCTAGCAGCATTAACTTCCTATTTATTTGAGGAAGGTGATCTTCTCTTCATCTTTCGAATGCATCCAGATTTGGTAGTCCCCTAAAAAGGCGTCCATGAAGCTGAGGCGATAATAGCCAGATGCTATATTAACCAACTTGTCAATACTAGGTAGTGGGTCATTGTCTTTTTGGAAGGCCTTGTTCAAGTTGGTGTAGTCTACGCACATCCTCCATTTCTCATTGGCTTTCTTGACCAGGACAGTGTTAGCTAACCAGGTGGTGTACTTGACTTCTCTTACAAAAGTTGGCCTTGAGAAGTCTTGTTACCTTGTCGTCCATAACTTTTTGTCTGTCCGACGCCATAGGTATTTTCTTTTGGGATATGGGTTTGAAACCTGGTAGAATGTCACCAATGGCACATGAAGTTAGGATCGATCCCAAGCATTTCTTAGGCAGTTACGACAAGTAGGTCGTCATTCACTTCCAGAAGTGCCACGAGCTATTCCTTTTCTCCTTCTGTTAAGGTTGCTTCGAATCGGACTGTCTTAGCGTTTATAACTATGTCTTAGCATTTATAACTATGGCCAATTAGATCTAGATGAACTCTCCTTTCGGGTGTGGCATCATCTCTTCAAAGTCGGCTCTCACGTCCAAGGTGATGGTGCATATTTGGTGGCTTGTGGCAGTGGCCAACTTTTTTTGCTGCACCTTCTTGGTGTTGAGGCTGTTGACGTAACATTGCCTTGCCATGACTTAATCCCCATGAATGGTGTTTACCGAACCATTTGGTGTCGGGAACTTGAGGGCTCAGTGCAACGTGGACTCCATAACGCTCAGTCGGTTGAGGGGTGGTCTACCAAGGATAATGTTGCAGACTGACTTTGCGCCTAGCAGAAGGTGTTAGTTTTAGAAAGGATGATTAATTATATGAGTTTAGTTTGTAAGGAGCAATAGTTGTAGAAAAGGAAATTTTATTGATGGAATGAGATACAAGGCTATTAGTATGTATAGTCTTGATGGCTTTGGCTTTGGTTTTGGCTTTGACTTGCACCAAATGTGCAAGTGCCTTGCCTATTTATAGTAATTCTACCTCCTTAATGGACGGTAGAGATTAAGCCAAGTGTACGGTGGTGATGAGGTTCTAGAACCTTCCCACCTCCTTACTCTAAGATATTTACATACAACCTTCTAGAGGTTTATAGAGAATCTTGGAGTCTTCTCCAAGAGTCTAGAGACTTCTTAGTGCCTAGAGTTTTCTAGAACCTTCCATAAGATTCTAGATTATTCCAAAGTGTTATAGAATATTCTATAAGGTTCTAGAATGTTCTAGAGTGCTCTAGAATGTTCTTCAAGGTTCTAGAATATTCTGGAGACTTCTAGATTCTTCTAGCTTTCTCTCCAAGCACCAAACATTGTGACTTGACTTTAGCTTGCTGCTACTCTTGAAGATTCTAGAATGTGCATCATTTTCTAACACTCCTCCTTGATGCACATTTGTGTAACTCCAAGGATTTCTCGTAGTAGTTCAAACCTTTGTCTTGGTAATGCTTTAGTGAAGATGTCTGCAGCTTGCTCCTTTGTATTGCAGTATTTGAGTTCAATATCTCCTTTGCCTGTTGCTTCTCTGACAAAGTGGTACTTAATTTCAATATGTTTTGTTCTGCTATGGTGTACTGGGTTCTTAGTCATTGCAATTGCAGACTTGTTGTCGCAGAAGATCTCGCTGGATCATTTTGTCGTTATCCCATATCTTCAAGTATTCTTCTTAGCCATATCGCTTGATTTGTTGTCATTGTTGCCGCTATATACTCGCCTCACGATGATTGTGCAACGATGTCTTGTTTCTTGGATGCCCATGAGAAATATCCCGAACCTAGTGTAAACCCGTAGCCGTAAGTGCTCTTCATGTCATCCACAGATCCGGCCACCGTCCGTGAACCCGATTAACCTCGAATATGGAGTAGGTTTATACCATATTCCATAGTCGACTGTGCCTTGCAAGTATCGTAGTATTCTCTTTGCAGTTCCATAGTGTACTTGAGTTGGGCTTTGCATATATCTTGATAGTAGGCTTGTCGCATACATTATGTCTGGTCTAGTAGCTGTGAGGTAGAGTAGGCTACCAATGAGACTTCTGTACTTGGAGGCATCTGCTTGTCCTGAACCGTCTTCTCTCCTTAGTTTTTCATTTGTTACTAGTGGAGTTGCCACAGTTTTGCAGCCGTACATCTTGAACTTCTTCAAGAGGTTTTGTGTATATTTCTTTTGGAAAATGAATATTCCATCTTTCTCTTGCTTTATCTCTATGCCGAGGAAATAGTGCATCAATCCCAAGTCACTCATCTCGAACGTCTTCATCATATCTTTCTTGAACTCTTGAATCATCTTCTCATTATTTCCTGTACAGATGAGATCATCCACGTACAGAGAAACAATGATCCTGTCTTCATGTCCTTGGGTCTTGATGTATAATGTTGGCTCACTCAGGCTCCTCCTGAATCCTTGATTTGTGAAGTACCCATCAATGCGACTATACCATGCTCTAGGGGCTTGCTTGAGTCCATATAATGCTTTCTTTAATCGTAGTACCTTGCTTTCTTTTCCTTCGATCACAAACCCTTGTGGTTGCTCAACATAGTGATGTGGTAATTCAGAACGCAAGTATACGTTATCGCAAATCAAGTAATATAATAGTAAGAAAGTGTCGAACCCACAGGGATTAATTCTAAATTTAACTATCTATTAAAAGTTTACAAAACTCAATCTTATTTAAACAACTTAATAAGAGGAAGTGTTAAGAAAGATTAAAAATTAAAGTATACAAGAAGAAGAATTTAATGATCAAATTAACCAAGCCTAGGATTGCAATTATCCCTCACACTTTACTTGATTCTTTTACTTCTATCTAAGATCAATTAATTATCTGAATTGTTAACTAGAAATCCTTAATTTATCTATAAGCCTCTTTCGATGGTCAAACAGAAATATCCTTAATTAATGATAAACTATATGTCTATGTCTATCAAATAATCAAGAATTCATTAAGTTCCGATTTCATTAATGGTTACATATGTCATATAGGTATATGTCTATCCTATATGAACTCAAGGCTTTCGCACAAAGATCATATGTCATCTTACCTAGATCTAAAACCAAAATCCCTTTGTCAAGTTGCTTAAGGTTTATCAATTCAATTTAATTAATGGCCAATTAATTAAAAGCATTAAGAACAAGTAAGATAAACAATTCAAGATAATCAACCTATTCTTGGATATGATAAACGAATCAAATTATGTGTGAGTTCAAATTGCAATCCTAGTATAGAAATTTAGCTACTCATTATATTAAAGGAAACAAAAGAATAAGTGAAAAGCATGATAGAAATGAAAGTGGTTGTTTGGTATTGACAAGAACACAACGGGCTAGAGTTTCGGGATTTACTTTAAACAAATTGGAAGATCTAACCTTGAAATCAAAGTATAAATCTCGCAATTTATGAAAGCTTCACCCCTAACTGTAGGAAGAACCTTAACTAGATATCAAGATGAAGAAACTTGAATAAGATGAAGATTATATTATACAAACTACAAGAGCTTTGGGATTTACTTTAAACAAATTGGAAGATCTAACCTTGAAATCAAAGTATAAATCTCACAATTTATCAAAGTTTCACCCCTAAATCAAACTACAATGAGAGAATTCAGAAATGGGATGCCCTTAAGTGTGGCAAATGCCTTCCTTTTATAGGCAAAGGCTAGAACTATTCAATTACAATTTTCTCAAATCTCTTTGCACATGGGTTGAAATTTCAGCTCCGAAGATTATCAAATTCGTCATTGCTCCTGTCATAATTTGGAAATCTTCTCTTCATGAAAGTTGTAGCACATGCAGTCGTGAAGAACATGTCAAAAATTCAGCCAGATCTAACGGTTGGATCTTGAGATCTGACCATTTTTCCGAAACTACTCAAATTATATCAAAAATGACAGCCACCAACTTGTTGCCTAATTTTGACTCACTTCCAGTGCTAATCTGGAAATCTTCATTTCTAGGAAAGTCATAGAGAATTATGTCATGCATGACATATCAAAATTTTAGCTACATCCAACGGTTAGATCTTGAGAAATCACCAAATAACCGAGTATAGGTTTGAGCAGAAATTTTCTGATTTGTCCTGAATTTGATGTAACACAAAATTCACTGAGTTTAGGTCTTCATTTCTCTTCTGTTTGAGCTATACTGATATCAACATCCAAGTTCATGATATTTTGGTTCAACAACTGCTTTGAATAGTCCTTCGGGTGTTCTGCTCAATTTGTAACAACATAACCAATATATGAGGAATTATGCAATTTTCACTTCATATATGCAATAATTTCATAAAAATAGACCAATGAGAGGTGCTAAATTATGCATATAAAATATGTTTATCAAATCCCCCCACACTTGACTTGTTGTTTGTCCTCAAACAAGAAACAACCTAATATTAAACTAAAAGAATAAAAACTGATTATACCGAATCTAATCCACTTTCGTAGGAAAACACGATGGCACTTAGCATGTGCCACAAGCCTTTAAACCCCTAGGTGTCCCTAGTGGACGAGTTATAGTCTCGTGAGGGTTTACCAGGATGATACCCACAAACATGTAATATTTCATTTAATCAATTCAATTAATTTTTTAAATACAAGCATTGTATCAAATTCAAATATGCATAACAACGTATAGTTGAATCAAAGCAATTGAGAGTAAAATATACATAACATAATCATGCTTTAATTAGAAATAGGCATATTCAAATCGAGTAAAATTCCTCACAAGTGACACTCAAATCACACAAAGTGTTTAGGTTAACTGTTTGCACTCAACTTGGTCAAATTATGAAAGTATTTTACCATATGCTTGCACATACATCAATTCTCCACTACTTAGATCAAATAAATTTCACAAATCAAGAGGTCTTTCAAAAAGGTTGTAATGAGGTTATAAGGTGAAGGAAAGGAACAATATGGATAATAACAAGTTAAAAACTAAAGAGAATAAAAAGCATTGCGGAGTAACTCAAGTAGAAATCATACACTTTTACCACAAACCCTAAAATGCACATTCTCTTCACACATTCCTTCCATTTTTTTTTTAACAACCTTTTATTTTCTCTTTTTCTTCTTCTTCTTTTTTTTTTTTAATTTAGCTCCCCTTTTTTTTTCTTTTGTTTTTTTGTTTTTACCAAACATTTCGCATCAGCATACCAATTCCCCCACACTTAAATCATTGCAACCAAAAGAACTCCTCAAATTAGGAAAATCAATGCTCTCTTATTCCCTAAGGTGAAGTAAAACATGGTTTTTTTCACTGAAGGCTTGTAAAAGCTATGAACAACAAAAAGGGCAAGTAGGCTCAAAGGGGGTTAACAATGGGATAAATGTAAGGTAGGCTTATTTGGCCAAAGTAACTAAGTCAAGAAAATTGCCTCTATCATTTTTATGTAACATACAGACCAATGTAATCTCAAATTGATTCAGTGCAAGTTCTAGAAAATACATCCATAATTGACATCACTCATGAAAGATAATAAACCAAGTATAAGTATCAAACTTGGACAAGCCCAAAACTCACAAAGGTATGAAACATTTACTCAATTCAAACATGCCTTCTTCCTAATATCCACAGTCATATATACATGTATATCACGAATTTTGAAAAATAATTCAACTATAAACTGTTTTGCATACTTTTATCATCAACTAAGCTACAATTTAGCACATGCTTGCATCAAAATTAATCGAAAAGATCAAAATGAATCTTTTTTTTTTATATATATATCTATATACAAGAACAAACTGTTTTTAGACCTACTATGAAATGCAAGTTAAGATGCGTCTCAAGAGTAAAATTACTCCTTACTCTGCCATCATACATCTAATAAGTTAGTATCGATAAAAATTAGCTTGTTAGTGTTTTTTTTTTTTTACAAACTATGTACATGGCATGACAATGTTAACTATCACTCCCCCCAACTAATTTAAGGCATTGTCCCCAATGTCAAAATAAAGATAAGTGGAGTGTAGAAGATCTTACCAGACAACTGCAAATCGAGCCTGAAATAAGAAAATTTACAAAAAAAACTAAAACAATAACAGAGAACAAAAATTCATAAGGACAAAGTCAAATTAAGTTTTCTCTTTTTGTTGTTGCTGCCTTGTTCCCAATTCAGTAGAGCCATTGCTGGATCACGTTGTGGGACAAATTCGTGTAGTTGATCGAGCAATTGCTCCGGGGTCGCAGCAGTTACCAGAATTTGACGTGTCGCTTGTGAGATGAACTTTTGTTCCATGGCATGATCAAGAAAACAAAACAAACTGTCATAAAAACCATTAACATTTAATATACCAATGGGTTTTTGGTGAAAGTTCAGCTGTAACCAGGATGCAATTTGGAAGATCTCTTCCAAAGTTCCAAAACCACCAGGTAGGGCAATAAAGGCATCAGCATTTGCTATCATAATGTTCATGCGTTGGTGCATGCATGATACCATTACTTCATCCCCTACAGTTTTTCCAGCGGGATTGCCTATGGCTAAAGGACTGGGAATGACACCAAGGACTTTGCCACCTCCTAAATGTGCAGCAGTTGCTACACAACCCATTAACCCAAGACTACCTCCTCCGTAGACTAAATGGATTTCTCTCTCAGCTAGCACTCGACCAAGATGGTTTGCCATATTTACAAAATCTTTATCCTTTCCAGGATTAGATCCACAAAAGACACAAACATTTTTGATTCGACGAACTGAAGTTACTTCCATCTCTTTTTTTTTTTTTTGTACTCTCACCTTATCAATGATCTGAAGAGAGCAAAGTGCAATATTTAAAGGAATCAAAACTCAAATCTAATAATTACACCTATAAAGGAGGGATAGATTTAGTGTCAGGAAAGTTTGAAAATAAACATAGAAATGACACTAGCTATACAAGAGGATGAAGTACCTGTTGTTGCTAAGAGATGGAGTCCTCATAGGGCCACAAATGTCAGTGTGTACTAATTCCAACAACTCCTTGGCTCGCCATGCTTTCCCAGAGGGAAATGATTGACGATGTTGTTTGCCAAGTAGACAACCTTCACAGGCTTGGTTGATCTCTTTTATGTTTGGAAAATCTCTCATTAGTTGTTTCTGGTGTAGTATCTTTAACCCGTGATAGTGGAAGTGGCCAAACCTTCGATGCCAGAGCCATGATTCGTCTTCTTGTGCTTTTAAGGCAGTTTCCGTAGCATAGCTCCATTTGATTGGAAAATTTCTATTTCTCATTCTCACTTTTGCTATTTGAAGATTTTTAATTTTGTTGTCATATATTGTGCAAGAATCTCCTTCAAAGTGTAGGGCATAACCTTTCTCCATCATCTGGCCAATACTTAATAGATTCTGGGCAAGTTTAGGAACTAGTAGAACATCATGGATGAGCCTCGTACCTTTCTTGGTGTTGATGGCAATTGTGCCTTTGCCACTTGCCTCCACCAACGTACCATCTCCAAGTTGAATTTCAGATCTTATAGATCTATCTATATTGCGGAATACGCTTTTGTCGCCAGTCATGTGATTGCTACAGCCACTATCGAGATACCATGTTTCATCTTTTATCTTTCTGTCAGCTTGGGATGCATAGAAGAGATTATCTTCCTTTTCTTTTTCTTCAGAGAAATTGGCACGGTGGTTGATCTTTAATCTGCAGTCTTTCTCTATGTGACCAAATCTTTTACAGTTGCGGCACTGTGGCTTTCCTCGATGCCAACAATCCTTTTCCAAGTGGTTATTTCTTTTGCATATACCACATGGAGGATATTGTTTGATTTTTCCCTTTTTATTTTCCAAGCTTCTAGAATTTTCTACCCTTCTTGAATTTTCTTGTTCTTTTCCTCCTCCTCTATTTAGACTCTGAGACCTTATGTTGAGCTTAGAAAAGCATTTTCCATAGAATCTTCATCACGACTAGCCGCCTTTTGCTCAAAAGCATGTAGTGAGCTGATTAATTCTGTTATTGTTAATGTCGATAGATCTTTTGTGTCTTCAATTGTAGACACTTTGGGATCAAATTTAGCAGGCAAGCTAATTAGTATTTTTTCTACAACTTTTTGATCTGACAGATCTTCCCCATAAGCTTTCATCTCACTTACTAAGCTCATAATTCTTGTATAGTAATTTTTTATTGTCTCAGAATCTTTCATTTTCATATTTACATATTGTTTCCTTAGAGATTGGAGGAGCACAGTGCGTACCTTTTTATCGCCACGAAAGTCTTGCTCCAATTTCTGCCATACTTCTTGTGATGAAGACACGTCTCTAATTCTTGAAAAAATTGACTTGGTCACCGCTTGTTGTAGGAAGCAAAGGGCTATAGAATTTTTTTGTTGATCTTCCTTTAATTTTTTTCGCTCCGCAATGGAAAGAGTAGATTGATTTCCAGATCGACAAAACCATCTTGAACAATTTCCCACAAGTCTTGAGCTTGGAGAAATGTCTTCATTTGACTATACCAATCCTCATAATTGTCCTCAGACAAAATGGGGACTGGAATATTGATGGTTGAGATAGTCATGGTTATGGGTAGAACAATTGTTAGATGAGGTTTAGTTGAAGGCTAAGAATGCCACGCCCAGTATATGACCGAACGTAGCTCTGATACCACTGTTAGTTTTAGAAAGGATGATTAATTATATGAGTTTAGTTTGTAAGGAGCAATAGTTGTAGAAAAGGAAATTTTATTGATGGAATGAGATACAAGGCTATTAGTATGTATAGTCTTGATGGCTTTGGCTTTGGTTTTGGCTTTGACTTGCACCAAATGTGCAAGTGCCTTGCCTATTTATAGTAATTCTACCTCCTTAATGGACGGTAGAGATTAAGCCAAGTGTACGGTGGTGATGAGGTTCTAGAACCTTCCCACCTCCTTACTCTAAGATATTTACATACAACCTTCTAGAGGTTTATAGAGAATCTTGGAGTCTTCTCCAAGAGTCTAGAGACTTCTTAGTGCCTAGAGTTTTCTAGAACCTTCCATAAGATTCTAGATTATTCCAAAGTGTTATAGAATATTCTATAAGGTTCTAGAATGTTCTAGAGTGCTCTAGAATGTTCTTCAAGGTTCTAGAATATTCTGGAGACTTCTAGATTCTTCTAACTTTCTCTCCAAGCACCAAACATTGTGACTTGACTTTAGCTTGTTGCTACTCTTGAAGATTCTAGAATGTGCATCATTTTCTAACAGAAGGTACTTAACGCTGATACTTGTGGAGGTTTGGTTTCTCCCAAATGTTGTCCTGAGCTCAACATATCCTTTAATTGACACTGAGCTCCCGCAAAAACCTACAAGAGAGTTGTTAAAGGGTTTCACGTCAGACAAAGGAATTTGTAATTGCCGGAAAGTCTCCTATAAGAGAATATCAACAACGCTTCCTTGATATACGAGGACACATTTGACCAAGAAGTTAGCTACTAAGAGAGAAATAAGCATAGGGTCATCATATTCCCAGTCTATCTCGAGGTAGTCCTCATTTGAGAATGAGATCACTGGGCCTCCCGCGTCTGTTTTCGGCTTCTTGCATGGCTTGTTGGTTAATATCTTCATGACTGTTTGGAGGTGTTTTTTTTCAAGTCGATGAGGATTCACCCCCACTGGAAAAATCGTCAGTGATGGTATTGATGATGTTGTATGGTTGCACGTTGTCTTCCCTTCGAGATCTTTGTTCTTGGCGACCTTTGTTATGCAGAGAGGTATGAGTTTTCGCAGGGCTCTCCTATCTTCTAGCTTCATAAATTTTGGTTCTCCTTTCCTTGTTAGGATAATCTTGTGGTGCTCTCCCTTTTAGTGTAGAGGAGTATTTCCACTCCCGAGAATGGGTGCACTCAAATATTTTTTTGCGGCGGATTAAGGCCTCGATTTCGTCTTGGAGGTTTATATACTTGTCGGCAGCGTGCTCGATGGTCTGGTGGTATTCGCAATACTTGGTTGGGTTTACACTTTTCTTTGGTGTCCTAGCAAATGGGAGCGAGATGACGTTGAAGTTGTATATTGCTTCGAGTATCTTACCCCGGGGGGTGTTTAAGGGAGTGTATGTGTTGAATTTTCCTTTGCAGTTTGCCTCTCTCCCACGGGAATATGCTTTTTCCTTGTTTTTCTGCCTGCGTTTTTGTTCAACTTCTCTCTCTACCGCTTTCTTGGCTTGAAACACTTCCTCCAGGTTGATGTATTTTGTAGCTTAGGTTCTCAGCTCCTCCATGTCCATGGGAGGTTCCAGCTAGTTCGAGAAGGGTCCCTACTTCAAGGCTGCTAGGACATGTAATGCCACCACAGGACCAATGTTTTTTATTTGTAGGGAATCTTTGTTAAAATGGGCCATGAAGTCTCTCAGGGATTCACCCTTTTGTTGTTTGAGGGGGCTTGTGGATGGTTTTTTGCATGAGCTGCTAGTGGAGAAATGTGTAGTGAAATGCTAGGCCAAGAGGGGTGGAACGATCAAGGTAGCAAGGAGGGGAATTGTAAGATCCTCCCTTAATTTGTAATATTAATTATTAATTAATATTTAATTATGTATTATTTATTTATTCATCATTCTATTTCTTCACTATTATGTACTATAATTCTATTTTTCTATTAACTGGAAATTAGAGAACAGAGAAAATTATTTAGATTATATTTTTATTTATTTATTTATGGTCATTGACTATTTTTAATAGATCAATAAAAATAGTTAGTCGAAATAAATTACTGTCAATATTATTTCCTATTTCTCTGTGATTGTATGTTCATAACACTCTGAGAAGTATTTATGTGTACAAAGTAGCTATTAAAATAGCCAGTATAACTTCTTTAATTGAACATTGATATTTTTGTAGACTAATGCTTTTGACTAGGGACATGTGTGTCATTAAAAGTTTATAATGTATTAAATTAAAGACAAAATCATCATTTAAATTAGTACTAGAATAAGACAGAATAAGCCTAACTAGATGGAATCTAGTTGGCATCTAGTTAGAATATAATTAGAATTTAGTTAAAAATTAACTAAATCAAATAAAATCTAACTAGTTTGGTTATAATTTAACCAATTTAGTTGGAATCTAACCAAATAGTTAGAACCTAACTAGATTAAGAAGCCATTGACTAAAATAATATTATTTTATGGCTTCTTCAAGAAGCCATTAATATAAAATTAATTTTTTAAGGCTTCTTCAAGAAAACCATCTTAATGAAAATAACAAAAATAAAATAAGAATTCATATAGGAAGGTCGACCAACAAGAGGAAGAAGAGAGAGAGAGAGAGAATAGGAAGAGAGAAAAAAATAGGAGAAAATAGAAAAAAAATTTCAAAAAAATAGAAAATTGATAGAATTTGGATCTAAGATCAAGAATCTATCAAGAACCAAGAAGAAAGCTAGGGATTTCATCTTGTTTCAAGACCAATTTTTTGTTGGGAGAAGGAGAAGTGATAGGAGTTCAAGTGTTCTTCACTTCTTTAATTTTCAAGTTTGAAGTTTAATGAGCTTTTCCATGAATTTTGATTCTTTTATAGATTTTTATCAAAGAATACAATCAAATAATGCTTGGTTGTGATTGAATATGGATGAATATTGGAAGCTTAGGTTCCATAATAATTTTGAATTTCATGAGTTTGGTGGTTGTTGGATAATGGTTTAATGAGTTATCAAGTAGATTATGTTGTATTATGGTGCTATTTGGTTGTTTGGATTGAAAAACTCTAGGAGCTATGACCTTGTATGTTTTGGCCAAGCTATAAGGTTAGGGTTTTAATTTGTTTAATCATGGGATTAATGGTTAATTAAGTGGATTAATGATTAATTAGGAAATTCAAAGTTAACTAAGAAAATTTTGATGAATTTTGTTGGATTAAGATGAAAACACTAAGAACCCTAGCTTGGAGTGTCTTTCGGTCAAGTCTAGGAACCTAGGTCTTAGATATGTTAATTGTTAAATTGCTAGGTAATAGAATGAATTAGTGATTAATTAAGTTATGTGACAAAATCGAAGTATAACTAGGTATTGAAAGTTTGAAAAATCAATTCGAAAACAAGCATATGGGTTCTGTCCAAGAGGCCTAAATAACCTAGGTTGAAAATTTTCTATGATATCATTATAACAATGTGATTAAAAGATGATCTTGGTAGAAAATTGAAAGAAAATGAGAGAAATTGATAAGTTCAAATGATGAACTAGTTAAAGAAACCCTAGACTAGGATTCGGCCATATTAAGGTTTCTTAACCTAAGATTTGATTTAGATTCAATAAAATGAGTATTAAAATGAATAAGGATGGTTAAGTGTTAACGAATAATGAAAATTTAAATATTTATAAAAATGATCAAATGAATAGTAATTTTGCTAAGTTGTGAAGTACTTTTAGACTTCTTGGTGGCTAATTTAAATTAGCAAAATGAGATGTTCATGATGAGTGTAAGAAACCTAAACCATAGGGTTAGGGTGATGGTATCATTTACACATATATTTTGTGCTTGTTTTGTATTGAGTTAAAGTCAAGTTAGAGTAATTTTATTTCATTTTAAGTGTTTTAATAATAAGCTCCCTATTTTTAAGTGTTTTAATTGAAATATTTAATGTTTCCTAATTGAATTTAATGTTTATTTGAATTTGAAATCAAGAAAAGAAATCAATGGAAGATTCTAGAAATCCAATCTTATCATTTTTAGGAAAGAATCTCAAAAGATATCTAGACCCTGGAGCAGTAAATTGGACATAACTTGAGCTATAGAGATTGGATTGAGGCAATTTGGTGGATATAAGAAGCTAAGACATATAGGGTTACAACTTTCATGTTGGGAACTTTGATCAATTCAATAAGTTGCACACATACAGAAGATAACACGATCTTTTCGTGTTCACAGCACATGAAAGTCAAGTTTGGAAACCCAATTGGGCTTGGGCCTATTCGAGAAGTCTGAGGGGTCAAACTTAAACCCAAAACTAACAACTAACAATTATTTGGACAAAATTGAGCAGCTGCCAAGGAGCAAAGAACATATTAGGCTAGTTTTCCTATTTGGTTAAGGGCGAACTCAAAGCCTTAGACATGATTTTGTAATTAGATTCAAGAAGTTATTCCTTTAGTTTTAATTAAAATTGCTAATGATTCTTCTACTTGAACTGTGTATGTTTGTTGCCTTGATTCGTTTAGGAGGCATACTAAATAGAACTTGGTAATAATCTAATGCTAGCTTAGGGATTACTAATGCTAGCTTAGGGATCGTGGTCTATAATTTTTATGCTTTCTTAACCCTAAGTAGCATTCACAATTAATCATTGTAGTAAAAAAAAAATTAATTGTGAAGAATAACATAACCTAGGCTAGATAACCCAAGCAAAGCGAAGCTGTCGCCTAAATCAACCTATCTTTCTCAACATAAGGTTGTTATTAGATTAAATATAGATAACAGACATCTTGGTTGCTTAATGGTTAGGGGTTAATTAGAGAACAAACTTCTAATTAACGACAAACTAACTAAGGAAAGACCGAGGTAATAGAGTGGACTTGTTATCTGCGGTTGGTGGTTTTATTAAGAATAAGGAATAACATCATAAATATAATTGCAATTGTCTTAAGTCTAGTGGTAGAGAAAATCTCTTAACCAAGTTTTACCCATATTTGAATCATTTTGCTTGTTATGTTTGCCAATTTCATCTTTTCTTATTTGCATCTTCATAGTTCAGTCTAGTTTATTTTACTTTTATTTTATTACTCACAACATCCCTCATTCAATTATTGTTCTTTTAGTTTTAGTTAGTGACATATTTACATATCAATTAGCACAATCTCATGCGGGAATGACCCTTACTTACCACTTACTACTTATTATCTACAAGGTTTAATTTGGTAATTGCTTCAAAATAGCTCAACTCTTGGCTTAGTTGCCGGGATACATTTAGCTCACGCCATAGGGTTTTGGCTAAAACCTTGCTTCTAAGGCTAGGTATTATTCAAGTAGGTTTTTAAGAGTTATTAGGCGATTGAATGATCAAGAAAGTTGACTTTATGAGATAAATGTTTAATTATTCTAGAAGCTCAAAAATGGCATTACATGCTTATTTAACTATATGAAAGATGAGATAAAAAGATAATGATATGATCCTCGATAAGGGAGGTGATCCTAGAAAATAATATGTGGTAAGAGAGGTGATCCATGAAAATGATTCTATGCTTTGCTTTTAATGCTGTGGAGAGTTGATTGGGACTTTAGTGATGGATTGTTTCGGAGGAGGATTGAGAAGGGGTTTGGACCTTTAGTGAAAAGCTTTGGGCTAACTGGAGATACGATCCTAGCACACACCATAAATTATTTAAGGAAATCTATGGCCAACTTTTGTAACTCTAAAATCGATCAATGTCTAATTATTTAGGATATAATTTTGGAGCTTGAAGTCTAATTTAATTACGTAAATTTAAAATCGAATGTTTAATTATCTAAGATATATTTCCTGAGCTTGAAGTCTAATTCAATTCACCCTTGGTAGCTCTTGTTATGCGAAAATAGTTATACCATCTTCTAAACAAATTGTCTCAGATACTAGCAGCTGGAAGTCTCTAAATTTGATATAAAAATGTTTTAATGAGATTTGTGGAAAAATTAATAGAAACCAACTTATAAATACTAAAACAGACATCCTAATTGCTATACAAGAAAATGTGGTTTTAGCTAAAGGGAAATGTTTAAGTGGTCTGCAAAAATATATGCTTCTTTTGGCGAAATCATTTCAGACTTCTGACTGAAGATTTCTTAATAAATTTCTTAGCTTTAATAAGTAATCTTTTAAATATAAGTTTTTTTTTGAAGACTGACAAATTACAATCTTTCTACTAAAGGAAAATTATATCCTTATTTTACTCAATTCATTTTATTTAAGTAAATATATTTTAGACATGGAAAATAATATTTTGCTATATAATATGCTTTGGTGGTATTTTAGTCCATTCCCCAGACTCTCTGAGCTTTTTCACTATAAATGAATAGTTTTTTGTCCACATTAGCCTCTCCAGGTAAATAAAACAAATAGTTTTGATCCACTCTAGCCTCTCCAAGATTAAAAAAAAAAAGAATACTTTTAATCAATCCTAGCCTCCCCAAGCTAAATTTTCTAAATTTCAACACACCTTCACCAGACTTTACTAAATAACAGAGAAGTTGGATATACCATAAGCTCTACACAAATTTACAAGATGATAATTAGAGAAATGCACAAATGATTCAATATATTTTCTTGTTGTTCATTGTTGTTTCCTCTAGGAATGATGGCTAAAAGTAGGCAATAGGGAAATTTGAACGTAGCAATATTGGCCTTGCTTTTTAAAAAAAGTTTATTGTTTGTATTTGGACATGAACATAATTTCTTCATAGTTGCAAAACGAGCCACTGCTTTTGCGGTGCATGCTAGTATTCTTTTGACTGTCACATAGGATATGTAAAACCATTATCATTGTTCTAGAATCATCCATAAGTCATTTCAAAATTTGAAATACGAAACATAGTGTTTTGTGTTCTTGTCATGAGCAAACTCATCTTCGTTCATGAGACTGCTCATCTTTGGTTTTTCTTGTGCTTCTCCATAATGTGACTTTGAATAAAGCATCTATATAATGAGGTTACTCATATTCTTTCATGAAATAGCTTCATGTAGTGCTTCTAATGCTTTCAATATTCTAGCATTCTAGCTTCGTATAAGTCATCTTATCTCCCAGTATAAGTTGGCTCATTGTGCAATACATGGAGACTTTGTAGGTTGAGATATTTGAAATACTTAACTTATTTCATGTTTTCTTTGAAAAATATGCTACACTACTTTTTAGCTTTAATCAAGTGTGTGACATCCTTGATTTTTAATTCTGAGATTTTATTTGAAATGTGGTTGACTAAGTGTATGACCCTGGGAAATTGGGGTGAGAATCAAGATTTAAGAATTTATAAAAATATTTTAATAACTTCGACCAACCCAGGGGAATTAGGACGGAAAAAGAAAGAGAATACGAAATTTTAAATTTTTGTGGTACTGGCCAGGCTGCGAGGGCATTTCTGAAAAAGGCCACACCCGGTGGCAAATTAAAAAAAATATCAGTGAAAGAGGACATTTTATGAATCAGTGTGAAACTACTAAGGACACTTTAGTCCATTGCACTCATTAATGGCAGTTTTGATAATATCACTTAGTTGGGGGGCAAGTTGGTCCTAGTTAGGAATTGTTATGGGGAAAAATTTGAAGAACAATTTTTCCCTTCTCTCTATGTGACTGACGGTTTGGAGGGGAAGGAAAAGACCCATTTCATCTTCTTCCTCCATTTCTCCCTTCCATTAAAGTCCATCTTCAAGCTAACAACACACCCTCTTCCTCACCTCCTTTAACCTTGCTTCCTTCACAAAAATTACTCCACTTACCTTCCTCTACACTCCTATGGTTTCAAAATCTTGAAACCTCCATTTTCCTTCCAAAACTTGAAAATACCCATTGGGTAAAGTTGATTGGATGGCTTGGGTCCTTTGCGAAGAAGTGTTGAGAAGTGCCTCTTGAGCCTACCACCAAAATTTTAAGGCATTTGGAGCACGAAATTCGAGGAGCAAGAGTTGCAACTTGGGGGGCCGTTGGTGTGTTCTTGGAAGGCTCAAAGGTAATGGCTTGGGTGCCCCAAATCACCTTAGGTGAGTGTGGGTTTGCTTGTGATTTTGGTATGGTGGAAGTTAGGATTTTTAGGGATAATGCGAGAAATCCAAAATGCTAGGTTTTGCATGAGTTTTGATGCTTGGTTTGGCCTTATTAATGATGCAAAAATGTGGTTAGGATTGTTAAATTGAATAGATTGAAAGCATGTATCAAAATGGGAGAATTGGCTTAATCTTGAGAATTAATGCAAGGCTTGTTTGGGGGTTTGATGCATGTTGGGTCCTTAAGTGTTGCATATGTATATGAATGAGGTTGATAGACTTGGTGGATGGGGGACATGATCCACAAAGTGAGAGTTTTTCTGATTTTCTTGGGCGTGGGAGCACTCTTACTGCCCAGATCACAAACCACGGCTATGGCCACCACCAGGGCCTAGCCGTGGTAGCCTCTAGCAAAGGGATTTCGTGTGTTGATGCCATACCATGGTCGTGGTGTCCACCAGGGCCTAGTCGTGGTTGCCTTTGGCAAAGGAATTTGAGGTACTGATGCCAGACCACAGCCGGTTTGGCCACCAGGGCCTAGCGTGGTTGCATCTGTCCTTCTTTTTCTTCAATTTCCTGATTCCCTTGAACCATGGCCATGGTGGCCATTACACCCAAGAGGTTGTTGAGTCTTTTTGCCCCTTTTTAGTGCATTTAACTACTAATTCAATACCGCATGATGTGTATTTATGGATGTTAGGTTGTAGGTGGAAAAATTATTTATTTCATAAAGTACCAATGTTATCGTGATGAATGTGATGATGTTGAGAAAATGATGATTTGTGCATTGTTGATTAATTGTGATTTTCAAACGAATGGTGTGGATGTGTAAATGTTGAATGCACAAATGAGGAAAAACTAGACCGAGAGGTAGTCCTTGGCAAAAATGAGGAAAAGCTAAGGTAGTCCTTGGAAAAATGAGGAAAAGCCGGACCTTAAGTTAGTCCTTGGCATGAATGACGGAAAGTCTAACCGTGAGGTAGTTCTGGCCAAAAATGAGGAAAAGCCTGACAATGATTTAGTCCTTGGCAAACATGAGGAAAAGCCGGACCTTGAGAGTCATTGGGCATTGGGCTGTTTGTTGATGGGGATTGACACTTGGTTATGTATTGCATTGTAATGTGTATGTTGAGGGAGGGTGAAACCTAATTATGAGGTTACATTGTCGTATGTGAGTTGATGGAGGGTGAACCCTAGTCATGTTTTTGCATTGTGATGTGTATGATGATGGAGGGTAAGCCCTAGTTATGTTATTGCTAATATGTTTTCCCCCTAACAAATTTCATTAGTTACCATGTAATTTTCTAGGCTATTCCATATATTCACATTTGAAGTAGATATAGTGATGACCTTATGCTCTCATGCATATTTTAATTACGAGTATATTCATATTCACTGGGATTATATCTCACTCCCCTCACCTTCAGAATCGCATGTTGAGCTGGGCCCTCTACGGAGTGAGGATGGGATGGCTGGTAGCTATTGTGATATTTGTAGTATTTAATTTCATGTATCATTTTGGTTGGAGCTGATCTCCCTTTATGTATCTGCTGGAACTACATTGTATGTTTATCTATTGAGGCATGGTAGGGGAACTGGTGAACTATTGTTGATGTTGGCAGTTCTACTAGTATTTTGTTCATGCCACCGTAGGAAATCGAGCTAATATTGCTGTAATTGTGCTTAGTTAAGGTCGTTGACATTGACATTTATGTTTTGTGCATAGATCATAATGTTGTATAATTCTGTAAAGGTCAGAGAACTTTTTATGATATCTATTCTATTAATTGATATTGATAATGCATATGTTTGAACTGGCTAGTACTTCTGGTTGTGTTTGTAGTATTTGGGAATGATGGAGAAACAGAGGAAACTTTTCTGATTCTCGTAAGTAGAAAAAAAAATATTTTGTAAACGCGTGCGAATCGGTAATTTATGTTGTTAAAGGCTAGGTGTTACAAAGTGCAAGTATATGACAAGAGGTTGTTGAGACCCGTCAAATAATAAAAATAACCGGTTTGCAAACTAATTTGTAGTATAGAGAATGAACCGAATCGTCTCTCAAGGATCCAAAATCAAAGATTTAATTAGATCAAGATAATTAGAAAAGGGGGGTTTTGTTGTTGATTAACAAGATTAATAAAAGTATGAGATTTAAAGTTGTAAACAAATCTAAAGAAACAACCAATCGAAAGAAATTTACCGATCTTGAGTTTAACTCATCATTGATCACAAGGAATTCACTTAATTGCTAACCATGTTCTTGGCCTTTAGATCACATCAAGAAGCCTTAACATGATCCAAGAATTCTCTACTAGATAAGCATCTAGGATTTGATTAACCAAGGTTAGATAAAGTAAGCACCATCCAACATAGATTAACTTAAGATCTAGAATTTAACCAAGCTAAACAATCTATCAAAAAGTTTTAATATATTGTTTAGTCTTTGTGATTGTCTTTGAATACATGATAATAAAGCTATTATCACATCAACATCTAAATCAAATTAAGCAATTCAATCTACATAAAATTCAAAAGAGGAAGAAGAGAAACTTGAATAACAATTAGGCAATATGAACAAGTGAAACAAGATCTCCAAATTAAACATCAAGATGGTTAATCCCTTGGATTGATTATGAGAGCCTAGCCTTCCACGGATGGGAAGGAAGAACTCAGAAATAAAAGAACAAAAATGAAATTCTAAAGAGAATGGAGAAGAAGAGAAAGAAAACTCTCACATATACTCAAACTTTCTTCAAACTTACTTAAAATTGAATCATTATAATACAAAGAGATTGGCTCTATTTATACTAATCCTAGAAGCCAATTTGTACATGTACATAATCTGAATACAAGTTGTAAAAACATGGAAATTGTCAGATATGGAAGCTTAATGCATGGTTGGTGGGTTGGTGCATGGTAGGTGGGTTGGTGTATGGTTGGTGGCTTTTAGTCAACAACTCTTATCCGACTTCTGGCTTCATTTTCATCACCTAGACGGTGCATTTTGGCTTGGAAGTCTCATCAAAGTTGTAGCCAGTTGTCTCCTTGAAATTTTACAATTGGAATCATGCCATTTGGATTTTTAGAACTCCAAATATGCCAAAAACACTGTACCTACCTCAAGTTAGGTTGGCAGAACGTGTTTCCAAATTCAAACCAACTTGTAGCTTTATAATGATGCCTAAAACGACTTCTATTGACTAAATGGTTTTCAGTGAAGTTGGAGATATAGGTCTTATCTTTCCAATGGCCAAGTTTCAGCCCAAGAGGATGCCTATAGCTCACTATGTAGTCCAATATGTGCACACTGCCTAGATTTCCGTGACAGCAAACCTACTCTGCATTGTAGGGATATTTTGGACCCTTAGAAGTCCGACCCAGCTCTTGAGTTCTTCATGAAACTTGTATTTCCTTGTCTTAGCTTTCTAAAGACACCAAGATCACCTCAAATGGATCACCGAGTCCCAAGTTATGGCTTAACCAAGGAAGAAAGATCAAAATGCATCAAAATCCGAAAATTATTTACAATTTGCATTAAAACCTAATGAAACCCAACAACATTAAACTCATCTAAAATACTAATATTGGGCACAATAAACATCTAATAAAGCCTAATATAAAGCTAACATAAGTGTCTCAAATTGATTGATCAAATTCCCCCACACTTAAGCTTTTGCACTCCTGGGCAAAACACATAAGAACAAAACTAAAGAAAAACAAGAAACATCATATTATTAAACTAAAAGCATAAAAACTGATTATACCTAATCTAATCCACTTTCATAGGAAAACACGATGGCACTTAGCATGTGCCACAAGCCTTTAAACCCCTAGGTGTCCCTAGTGGACGAGTTATAGTCTCGTGAGGGTTTACCAGGATGATACCCACAATCATGTAATACTTTATTTAATCAATTCAACTAATTTTTAAATACAAGCATTGTATCAAATATAAACCATAATTAATAAGTTAATTATGCTTAACAAAGAATAGTTGAATTAAACTAATTGAGAATAAAGTATAGCATAATCATGCTTTCATCAGAAATAGGCATATTCAAATTGAGTAAAATTCCTCACAAGTGACACTCAAATCACACAAGGTATTTAGGTTAACTGTTTACGCTCAACTCAGTCAAACTATGAAAGTATTTTACCATAGGCTTGCATATACATCAATTCTCCACTACTTAGATCAAATAAATTGCAAAAATCATGAGGTCTTTCAAAAAGGTTGTAGTGGAACTTATAAGGTGAAGGAAGGAAACAATATGGATAATAGTAGGTTAAAACCAAAGAGAATAAAAGAGCATTGAGGAGTAACTCAAGTAGAAAGCATAAAGTTTTTACCAAAAACCATAAAATGTTCATTCTCTTCACACATTCCTTCCTTTTTCTATTCTTTTCTTTTTCTTTCTTTTTTTTCTCTTTTTTTTGTTTGGTACCAAGCATTTCGTATTAGCACACCAATTCCCCCATACTTAAATCATTGCAAGCAAAAGAACTCCTCAAATAAGAAAATCAATGCTCTCTTATTCCCTAAGGTAAGGTAAAACATGGTTTTTCACTCAAAGCTTGTAATGAGCTAAGAACAAAGAATGGGCAAATAGGCTCAGAGGGAGTTAATAATTGGATAAATGCAAGGTAGGTTTATTTGGCCAAAGCAGCTAAGTCAAGAAAAAATGCTTCTGTCATTTTCATGCAACATACAGACCAATGTATTCTCAAATCGATTCAATGCAAGTTCT
This sequence comes from Styphnolobium japonicum, assembly GCA_023212625.1. Taxonomy (NCBI): domain Eukaryota; kingdom Viridiplantae; phylum Streptophyta; class Magnoliopsida; order Fabales; family Fabaceae; genus Styphnolobium; species Styphnolobium japonicum. Next base: position 6,107,268 of record JALBWW010000010.1, read on the forward strand.
AGAAAATAAATTCATAATTGACATCACTCATGAAAGAAAATAAACCAAGTGTAAGTATTAAACATGGAAAAGCCCAAAACTCACAAAGGTATGGAACATTCACTCAATTCAACCATGTTTTCTTCCTAATATCCACAGTCATATAGACATGTATATCATGAAAATGATTCAACTATAAATTGTTTTGCATACTTTTATTATCAATTAAGCTCACATTCAACACATGCTTGCATCAAAATTAATTGAAAAGATCAAAATGAATTTTTTTTATATGCAAGATCAAAATAATTTAAGACATACTATGAAATGCAAGTTAAGATGCGTCTCAAGAGCAAAATTACTCCTTACTCTGCCATCATACATCAAATAAGCTAGTAACAATAAATATTAGCTAGTTAGTTTTTTTTTTTAAACTAAACTATGTACATGGTGTTGTCAACTATCCCTCCCCCCAACTAATTTAAGACATTGTCCCCAATGTCAAAATAAAGATAAGTAGAGTGTAGAAGGTCTTACCAGAAAACTGCAAATCGTGCCTGAAATAAGAAAAATTACAAAAAAAATACTAAAACCATAAGAGAAAACAAAAATTCACAAGGACAAAGTCAAATCAAGTTTTTGCTTTTTGCTGCTGCTGCCTTGTTCCCAATTCAGTGGAGTCATTGCTGGATGATGTTGGGGGACAAATTCATGTAGTTGATCAAGCAATTGTTCAGGGGTTGCAGCGGTTACAAGAATTTGACATGTCACTTGTGAGATGAACCTTTGTTCTACAGCATGATCAAGAAAACAAAACAAACTGTCATAACAACCATTAATATTTAATATACCTATGGGTTTTTGGTGAAAGTTCAGTTGTGTCTAGGATGTAATTAGGAAGAGCTCTTCCAAAGTTCCAAAACCACCAAGTAGGGCAATAAAGGCATCAGCATTTGCTATCATAATGTTCATGTGTTGGTGCATGCAAGATACCATTACTTCATGACCTACTGTTTTTCCAGTGGGATTGCTGTAACACCCCAAAATTTCAAACCTATGTTATATATGTTATCTTCTGTGATTTCTATGATAAATGATTTTTAGGAATTTCTGTGAGTTCAATTAAAATGAAATTTGACTGGACTAAACCTTATAAGTGAATTTCAGACCGTTCTGAAAAATAAAATAAAATAATTTTGTTTTTGATACAAAATACCTTTGAAGAATTTTTTGTAATTAAATGGAAGTTCAGTTTTCAAATCCGTCAGCAGATTTGATCATTTTCCATTTTTAGGGATTTTATGAGCTAATAAAATCTCTGGGTAATTTTTCGGTACATCCTACTGTCCATTGGACAATAGACACTAATCTTTGTCCATTAGGTAAAACTTACTGATAAAAATCTTGAGAAAATATCTCTAAGTCATTAATGTCACTTGGTGACTCAAGTGGTGACTCATGGTAAACATTAATGACCAAGATGAATCACCACCATGCCATTAATGCTTTAAAGTGGCAAAATTGAAGACTAACTCCTTTTGCAAGCTCATGAAGGGCCGGCCACCCTAGGGGGGGAGTTTCCCAAATTTTTAATGCCTTATGTATCCTAGCTTTTGCCTATAAATAGCAAGTAACCCAAGCATAAGTCTTCACACCAAAATTCTCTCTTCTTCCTCTCATAAGCTCACGGTTTTCTCTCCCAAGAGGCCACGGCCTTGCTCTTTGTTTTCCTTCCTAAAACCTTTGCCAAAGTTCTAAACCTTGCCTTAATATCTTAGTGTTATTCTAAGAAGATCTCTAGTTAAGACTTTCCCAAAAAGAGGCCAAGAAGCTAGAGAAATCCTAAGGTGAAATTCTATTTCTTTCACTTTTCAATTGTTTGTTCAAAAGAATAGATCATTGGGTTAGTCCATGATCAAGTTTAAATTATGTTATGATGCTTGAAATAATGTGTGGTTATGTTTCTTTGTGTTATTATGTGAAGTCAAGAAGCCTTGATTGGAAAAAGCTAGAAAACCAAGGTAAGGGGGAGTTTTCTTTATCAACCAATATTATGGTATAAAATAACTTGTTATATGTGATGACTTGTTTTTATGTGTTAAAAATCATGACTAGTGTCAAGTGTCATCTTGCTTGATTTGATTAAGGATTCATGATCATATTATGTTTGATACTTAGCTTTATACCTTGTTGAAATTATGTGTTTGAAATTATGTGTTTTATAATTAAATTAGAAATAGATATGACTTTGTTATAAATAAATTATGTCTAGAAGGCACATATATTTTAAGGTTATAATGTTATAATAGTATTCTCAAAAAGCATAAAGAAATTATTTAAGAAAGATTTATAACTTTAAATTAAGTATGATGATTAGGAAAAATAATTATTTTGATGAATTTAGTAATAATTTAAAATAAATCTTGAATTTTCAAAAATATGAGAATATAGGACTTTGTCAAATTTATAGTTTTTAAAGATATTATTGTTCATAAAAAGAAAGTTTGAGAATTTATTTTAAAGGTTTAAATAATTATTTTTATTTATTTGGTAATAAGAAAATAAAAATAAACTTGAAAATAATTTATTTATTATGAAATAAATTAGTTTTTGAGAAAAATACCCTACGCGATTGAAAACTTACAGAAAATGGGTTACGCGATTGAAAAAATTACAGAAAATACTTTACGCGACGGAAAAATGATTTTTATAGCTTACCCGATTGAATGTTTACGGAAAAAGCTTTACGCGATTTAAAAACCGTAACATATGTGTTACGTGATTTTTGGCACCATATAATTGAGAAACAGCGGTACTACTATGGGCCGACATAGACAGGACCCTAGATAGGATAGTTGACGTTATTCTAAAAAAAATGGTAGGTTGAATCCCGAAAGGATTATATATATATATTCTGATAATATCTATATTGTGTATATTAGTCTGTATGAGACATTGTTGTTGTAAGGCTTGAAGCCTAGGAGATTCAGCTTACACCTTAATGCGGGTACGAATGGCCGAGTGAAGATCTTCAATGATCTTGGAGTCATCGGGGGTCCGGAAACTCCACAAGTGGCCGGCTGGGATTGTGCCGTAGTATTATGATTGCAAAACACCGACAATCTCGACTATACACTGGTCCATTCACGATTGGTGGAGAGTGTTCACGTGAGTTGTATGCGCAAATGATTTGTTAGCACTTGTTGGCTAACTGATACGGAACATGTACTCCCAATCACTCTCTCCGACTTGTTGTGGTTAGCTCCATGGAGTAGGAGTCATTTGTGTGCATCTGCATGGTCAGTTGTCATATTTGCATTATCTATGTGAATTATGAAGTTGGTACGTCATTCTATTTGATTAAATATGATTTTATATTGATTTAAATTGATGTGTTATTTTTATACAGTTTTATTGGTATTTATGATGATATTAAGAATCTCACCCCTTTGTGTGAATATTGTCTTTTCTGCATGTTTTTAAAAGATGTCAACTAATGATTTCTTCGGGTTCATTACTATCGACTTTCACGAAGGGCCAGATGCTTGGCACGTTGAATTGTTAGAGGAACGGGTTACATATGTGGGTGGACTTACCATTTCCTTGAGAAGAACTTATGATGGAAACCCCTTAACCATGTTTTCTCTTTCTATTTATGTGGAGTTATATATGCCTTTTGCTGATATCTGGAGTGCCACAACTCACCAGGTACCTCGTGAGAGATCCACCGTCTCTTCAGCACGAACCCCGAGGTGGCGCCGTGCTCACAGGACATCAGCTCCAGGACCCTCGCATCATAATGGGTTCATTGATGATGACCCGCCGATGTAGAGGAAAGGAAATATCTGTTTTGTATATATGTTTATAACTAGTGTGAAAAAGGGATGTAGTTGTAAAATAAAGTGTGTGAAAATATGTATGTGTAAAATTATATGGGTAGTCTTGTAAAAAGAACTTAAGTAAATAAAACTCATGTAATATTAGTTGTATATTTTTATCTGTGTATGTTACATCACAATATTAAGAAAGAATTTAATAATTAAAGGAAACCGTTTAGAATAAGAAAAGGGAAATGTACCACTCAACTGAGGGTGTTACAATTGCCAATAGCTAAAGGACTAGGAATGACACCAAGGACTTTGCCACCTCCTAAATGTGCAGCAGTTGCTACACAACCCATTAACCCAAGACTACCTCCTCCGTAAACTAAATGGATTTCTCTCTCAGCTAGCACTCGACCAAGATGGTGTACAATATTTACAAACTCTTTATCTTTCCCAAGATTAGATCCACAAACACTCTTGATCCGACGAACTGAAGTGACTTCCATTTTTTTTGTACTCTCACCTTATCAATGATCTGAAGAGAGCAAAGTGCATTATTTAAAAAATCAAAACTCAAATGTAATAATTACACCTATAAAGGAGGGGTAGATCCATGTGTCAGGCAAGTTTGAAAAGAAGCATAGCAATGATAATAGCTATATGATAAGGATAAAAGACTAATCTATATGTGTCAGAAGAACATTAAAAATACGCAACGCATATTTAAAAAAAATACGGCTAAATTTTTTTTGAATTTTTTTAATAAATAAGAAGAAAAAGGAAAAATAAAAAATAAAAAAATACTTACAGGAGGTGTGATTGTAGCTCACATTTTCCTCTGGTGTTATATCCAGTAACGGCTTGAATGCTCTTTATAGGCTGATGATCGGTTTCCCATCTAATTTTCTTAAAAATTGGCAAACAGGGTCTTTTTGAGTCTGATTCCCGAGACTATAATGCTCATGTTCATCTTGGATTATTGGCCATAAATCGAGAATGTTATCTAAAGACTCCTTACTCATGCCATCCTTAATGAAGTGAATTTTATCAAGTCGATTTATAGACGCCATTCCAATTGATCTACATTTTGTGTTACAGGTCCATCTCGCACATTTAAAGCAGACTCGTAACCTTTTTGCTCTTCTTTTCTTTGCATATGAACTTTTGCCTAGCCCTGGCATATATGAAACAAGAGCGTCAAAAAATTTCGCTGTGATTTGGACCTTTGCTTCTATCAACTAGCGTATATCCGCAAGAATGCCTTTGTGCATAAGCATCCTTAATCTCTCAAACCTTGCACAATAAATGTTAGTTAAAGCATTTTGAGGGAGAGAAGGGAATCGCTTGCGGAGGTTAAAAAGCGGATTATCCATTTTGAAAGAAAGAAAGAAGAAAGAAAAAAATTGAGTAAAATTATATACAGATTTCAGTGTTTGTGGGTAACTGAAGGGACCGAAAAAGATTTTCACGGAGTACCGTTATCCGCCATTTAACCGGTGAAAAATCATCTGTTAATGAAAAACAAGCAAAATGAAGACAGAAAAATCAAACTCTGGTAGATTTTGCTGTTTGGCACCGATTTTCTGTCTCGATTCCTGTGAATTCAAATAAGTCAAAGTTGGAAAGATGATAGAGTTAGAAAACTTGGGTGGTCTCCCAAGAAGCGCTACTTTTAACGTCTTCAGCCAGCGTGATTGAAGATTTGTCCCAGGAAATAATTTCAACCTCGAGTTGAAAAGTAAGACTTTTTGCCCTATGGATAGCAGAAGCAACAAAATCCCGTCGGCCACACCATAGCCAGTGTAATGGATCACTACGTTGAGAATCAGATGGTTTAGTCTCCTTTGGGGCTGCTTTATTGGCTTAACTCCATCTTCAAGTAAAATCCTACGCATGCATATGGAAGGGCTAATGCTAGGAATGTCTGTAAGTATGATGGCTCTTTGATTCTCCTTTAAAATATGTAGCAACCTCTCCTCCTCATCAGTAAGGAGGTTCTTAACCACAATGAACTCCAATTTTGGTGGCTTCACTACTTTTGGAGATTGAATTGCTGCATAGTTTGCTGAAAAAGATTCATCATGTCTCAAAAAGGCAGTAATCTCAGCACATGCATTACACAACATATCACCATCACAACCAGTACAACAAACAAAATCATCAAAATCAGTAAAACCAACAAATTCAGCACATAAATCATCAACTGATTTATGCACATCAATGGTCTCATGTTCTGTAGAATCAGATATCTGCATCTGTTGCTTGCTCAACTGACTCAATGAAGATGCTAATTGACTAAATTGGGTCTCCAAGTTCTATACTATAACTTCTGTTTTGCTGCTGAAATTGGATGTTGTTCTGAGCCTATTGTTTCACCAAATCCTCTAATGTAGGCTCAGATTCTATGCCTATTGGGGCTTGCTGCTGCTGCATAGGCTGCTGGTATAAACTGTTTGGTTTAACATAAGGTTTGAACCAAGGATGTTCTCCCCAGTCATGGTTATATGTGGTAGAATAAGGATCATATCCAGGCTGTTGGTATTGTGGTTTACCAGGAAATATACCAACTCCAGCAACAGAATAGTCTTGAAACACAAAACCATCATCTTGCAATGTGGGGCATACATATGTGGGATGAAAAGAACTACTACAAAATCTTGCAGGTTCTTGCATATGTAATTGATGTTGTCCCACTACCAACTGTCTCACCAGATAAGCCAGCTCATCAAGTTTATGCTCCATCAGATTAGAGATCAAACACAAAAACTCAAAATCACAAAAACAAGTCTAAATATATATACAAAATAATTATAGAAAACATATCTATAGATTTTTAAAGATTATGGGACTACCACAGAGTGAAATCTACACAAAAATTCTATCTAACAGAATAATAAAAAATCTTAAAAAATTAAAAAAATGGTCTAAACGATGGAATTTAGCTAAAATAAGGGTGACCTTACTGTAAACAGTAAGCCTTTCTCAAAATAATGTTTTCAATAATCCTAATAAAATTCAGCTCGATCAGAGATACTTTACCGAACCAAAATCTTAACACGATGTCTTTTACCTAATTTTAGTCGAATTTCACTTGAAAAAAGCTTCAAAAACCAAAACAAACACAACTGTTAGAGTTAGATGAGATCTTGAAATAATCAAATAGTTGCCTTGGATCCCCGGCAACGGCGCCAAATTTGACAAGAGGTTGTCGAGACCTGTCAAATAATAAAAATAACCGGTTCGCAAACTAATTTGTAGTATAGAGAATGAATTGAATCGTCTCTCAAGGATCCAAAAACAAAGATTTAATTAGATCAAGATAATTAAAAAAGGGGGGTTTTGTTATTGATTAACAAGATTAATAAAAGTATGAGACTTAAAGTTGTAAACAAATCTAAAGAAACAACCAATCCAAGGAAATTTACCGATCTTGAGTTTAACTCATCATTGATCACAAGGAATTCACTTAATTGCTAAACATGTTCTTAGCCTTACTTGTCCCTTCGGCACCTTTGCTTATAGATGGATGTCCTTCGGCCTCTGCAATGCCCTTGGTACCTTCCAACAGTGCATGGTGAGCATATTTTCTGATTTCTTAAAGGAGTGCATGGAGGTATTTATGGATGACTTCACTGTCTATGGTTCTTCTTTTGATTCATGTTTAGCTAGCTTATCTAGGGTGCTGCATAAATGTATTGAGACTAACCTTGTGCTAAATTTTGAGAAATGTCATTTTATGGTAGAACAGGGTATAGTTTTAGGCCATGTAGTATCCAGTAAGGGCATTGAAGTAGATCCTGCCAAGATCGATGTAATTACTTGTTTATCTTACCCCACATGCGTGCGGGAAGTGCATTCTTTTCTTGGTCATGCAGGTTTCTACATGTGCTTCATTGCCGACTTCAGCAAGATTGCCCTTCCACTTTCCCACTTACTGCAGAAAGATGTAAAGTTCAATTTTGATGACAATTGCAAGGCAGCTTTCAACCATTTGAAGCAGGCCTTGACCAGTACCCCTATCATCCAACCACCTGACTGGACATTGCCATTTGAGCTGATGTGTGATGCTTCTAACTATGCAGTAGGAGTAGTCTTGGCACAGAGAGTGGGGAAAGCTTCTCATGTGATATACTATGCTTCTAGAACTTTGGATGCTGCTTAGGCTAACTATACCACAACAAAAAAAAGAGCTTTTAGCCAATGTTTTTGCTTTGAATAAGTTTAGATCATATTTGCTTGGTTATAAGTGTAACATCCCTAAATTTCATATGTTATGACTTAGTTAAATTCTTTGAATGAGTTGTATGTTCTGTTACAGAAATGGTGATAGATTGAGTTAGAATAAGTATTTTGAGATTCTGGCTATACTGGGGAACTCGGTGAAATCTAAACTCTTATATTTACTCTGGCTAAGTTAGGACCTATTGGTAAATTTAATTTTCTTCAGGACCTATTGGGAAATTTTAGAAATCACAAGGGTATTTTAGTCTTTTTACATCCTCAGTGGCAATTTAGTATTTTTCCACTTAAGTGAGGGGTAAAATGGACAATTCACACCCCCTCCCTCTTGCTTAAGTGAACCGGCCCTAGGGGGAAGAAGACCATTTGGTCATCTTCTCCAAAAGTTGCTAAGTTCCATAGCCAAAGCTTGCTCCAAGGTTCAAGGTCCAAAAGTAAGTATTTTTATGCATATTTTGGCTTAGGTTATTTGATGGTTATTGATCACTATGATCTCTTCTTCAATCCTATGGTATTAGTTTCTTGAGAAACTCATTTTCATCTCTAAGAATCAAGAACACCCATGTCTAAAAGTTGGTTGTTTTGCTTGAGTGTTTTGAAGGAAGTTGAAGGGAAGGTTACCTTGACTACCAATCCCATCTTGGAATCAAGTTTGGAGCACTTTAAGGTGAGTGTGGATTTACTTGTGATGTTGTATGATGTTCTTAGGGTGTAAGTGTAAGATGTAGGTTAAGCTTGAATCTAGGGTTTTCACCTATGCTTGAGGTTGATGTGTTTTGTTACATGTTTTAAGGATTTGAGTGTATGAAAAAGGATGATATGGTTGGTATCTTTGAATGGATTTAAAGACATGATGATGAAAGGAAAATATTAAGTTTGGATATGTTTGGGCGTGGCACTATTCCTGCCCAGAATCCCAAACCACTGTCGTGGCCGCCACCACGGGCTGGCCGTGGTCCTCTCTGGAAATGAAATTGTTGTGCCTCGTGGCCAACCACGGCCGTGGCCTCCACCACAGGTTGGCCGTGGTTGGCTCTGGAAATACACACCATGGGCGTGGCCTATACCACACCTTGGCCGTAGTTGTCTCTGTTTCTATTTGATTGAGTTTCTATTTTGCTGAACCATGGCCGTAGTTACCACCACGCCCTGGCCGTGGTTGACTCTGTTGGTGTTGTTGTGGTGCCTATGTCTAGTGGCTTGATACCATATGCTATGTTTAGGATTAAGGATGACTTAGTACTATGATGAGATGTGTAACTAGGTGAGAATGCTTGATGAGATGTGTAACTAAGTATGAATGCTTACTAGAGTTGAGCATAATGGTTGTGTGTTGTATATACTTGAATTGTTTACATGTGATGTTATTCTGATATTATGGATTGAGCATGATATGAATATGAGAATATTGCATTGCATAGCGAGGTGGCCTAACCAGAAGGGGTTAGTGTACAAAATATGAGGGGTGCCTAGCTTACGAAGCTAGAAGGAAATGGAATGGCATAAAACATTGCATATGCATATTGCGAGGGCCTAACCGAAAGGGGTTAGTGTACAACAAGAAGAGTGGAGAAAGAAAAAGTGTGAATAAAAGGTGTGAACATCATGTGCATTCATTCATTGCATTGGTTAGTTGGTGTTACTTGTTATATATTGTATTGTGTTATACTTGCCCTCTACTTACATATATACTTTATCTGCAAGTTTATTCACATTCACTGGGAAGTTGTTCTCACCACCTCTTTCTCAGATTCGCAGGAACACCCCGGACCCTCTACGGGTTAAGTACGGAGGATTTTGTTGCTTTATTTTGTGACTTGTATTTTGGTGGAGTTAAGCTCTGTGATGTAACTATAATAGGATGTGTATTATATTACTCAATTCTGTATATATTTAGTGTGCTCAGTCAGGCTTGTGTCTAGAATACACTTGCATAACATTGCGTACTCTGATAATATTTTGAATGCGATCTGAGATCTCTTATTGATATATATATGTATGTGTATATATATAATATATGTACTCTGGTTGGTTTGAATTGATTGTTGGAATCTGCTGCTTATGTTTATGTCATGTGATAAAAACAAAGGGAACGCTGCTGAATTTTCTATATTATATTCCACGTAAGACTATGAGTCGATAAATAACATAATAGATAATAGGTTTTACAATAAGGTTGTTGTGTTTACTGATCATGCAGCTCTAAAATTCCTTTTGAAGAACCCAGAGGCGAAGCCCCGACTAATAAGGTGGATGCTACTGCTCCAGGAGTTTCACATAGAGATCCATGACAAGAGTGGAGTGGAGAACCTAGTGGCAGATCATTTGAACTGCATTGAGAGGGCTTCAGATCCCTTCCCTATACAAGCCTCCTTCCCAGATGAGCAGTTTCTGCAGCTGCAAGGTAAGAACACATTCCCTTGGTTTGCTAATATGCCCCCACATTTCACTTGTGCATAAATTTATAAACTTAAGAGGTAATCAAAATATTATGTGTGGGATGATCCATATCTGTGACGATTTTGTAGTGACCAAATTATTAGGCAATGTGTGCCTAATCATGAGTTTCATTCCATTCATAGCTTTTGTCATACATTTGCATGTGGTGGGCACTTTGGCTCCCAACATACAGCTAGGCAGGTTTTTTACTCTGGTTTATATTGGCCTACCTTGTTTCATTATGCATATATGTTCTATAAGTCTTGTGAACAGTGTCAGAGAATAGGGTACCTTTCTCACAGGAATGAGATGCCCCATCAACCTCTACTGTATTGTGAGATCTTTGACGTATAGGGTATTGATTTCACGGGACCTTTTCCTATTTCCTTTGGTTGTGTTTATCCTTTGCTAGTTGTTGATTATGTATCAAAATGGGTGGTGGCTAAAGCCACTCGGACTAATGATTCCAAAGTTGTTGTGGATTTTGTTAGATCACAGATTTTCTACAGGTTTGGAATCCCGAGGGCTATCATCAGCGATCAAGGCACCCATTTCTATAACCGGAGCATTGAGGGTTTGATGAGGAAATATGGCGTGTTGCATAAAGTTTCTACACCTTACCATCCCCAGACTAATGGTCAAGCCGAGGTCTCCAATAGAGAGATTAAGCGCATACTTGAAAAGACAGTCCAACCTAATTAGAATGATTGGAGAATGAGGCTTGATGATGCTCTCTGGGCTTACCGGACCGCTTACAAGACTCTGATCAGGATGTCCCCATGTCGGATAGTCTATGGTAAGGCATGCCACTTGCCAGTAGGGATTGAGCACAAAGCATTTTGGGCGGTGAAGCAATGCAACATGAATTTGGACAGAGCCGGCATAGAGTGGAAGTTGTAGTTACAGGAGTTGGAAGAGATTCGCCTACATGCCTATGAGAGCTCCCGACTCTACAAAGAAAAGATCAAAGCCTTCCATGATAAGTTTATTCTTCAGAAGGAGTTTGCAGTTGGGCAAAAAGTTCTCTTGTTTAATTCTCGCCTTAAGTTGATGCCTAGTAAATTAAGATCTAGGTGAGACGGTCCGTTTGTTGTTACTAACATTTTTTCTCATGGTGCAATGGAAATTAAGAGTGAGGCCACTAACAAAGTGTTCAAAGTTAATGATCATCGCCTCAAGAATTTTCATGGAGAAGCTCAAGAGAACCTCGTGGAGGAGGTTCAACTGCAGGAGGCCCTCTATCATGATCGATAACTACTTTGTCAAAAAAAAAAACTCAAGCCACGTTTAAGGTCAATAGTCAGAGATTGAATCATTATTGGGGAGGACCCCATCAATCGTACAAAATCTTCAATCACGCTGGCTGATGACATTAAAAGTAGCCCTTCTTGGGAGGCAACCCAAGTTTTCTACCTCTTTCATCTTTCAAACTTTGACTTATTTGAAATCATATGAATCGAGGTAGAAAATTGGTGCCAAGCGATAAATGGCGAATAACGGTACTCCGTGAAAATATTTTTTGGTCCCTTCAGTTACCCACAAACACTGAAATCTATATAAATTTTTACTCAATTTTTTTCTTTCTTCTTTCTTTCTTTCAAAATGGATAATTAGCTTGTTAACATCCGCAAGCGATTCCTTTCTCTCCCTCAAAATGTTTTAACTAACATTTATTGTGCAACGTTTGAAGTATCCCTGCGGATATACGCTGGTTAATCGAAGCAAAGGTCCAAACAACAGGTGAATTTTCTAAGCTCTTGTTTCATATATGCCAAGGCTAGGCAAAAGTTCATATGCAAAGGAAAGAAGAGCAAAAAGGTTACGAGTCTACTATAAATGTGCAAGATGGACCTGTTACACAAAATGCAGATCAATTAGAATGACGTCTATAAATCGACTTGATAAAATTCATTTCATTAAGGATGGCATGAGTAAGGAGTCTTTAGATAACATTCTATTGACTCTTGAGACGCATCCTGGTAGAGATGTGTATAGAGTACTTGTCGATTGATGGCCAATATTCCAAGATGAACATGAGCGTTATAGTCTTGGGAATCTGACTCAAAAAGACCCTGTTTGCCAATTTTTAAGAAAATTAGATAGGAAGCCGAACATCGGCCCATAGAGAGCATTCAAGCCGTTACTGGACGTAAAACCAAAGGAAAATGTGAGCCACAATCACACCTCCTGTAAGTGTTATTTTTATTTTTCTTCTTTTTCATTAAAAAAAAATTTTAAAAAAAAACATTAGCCGTATTTTTTTGAAATATGCGTTACGTATTTTTAAACTTCTTCTGATACATATAGATTAGTCTCTTATCCTTGTCATATAGCTATTATCATTATTGTGCTTATTTTCAAACTTACCTGACACATGGATCTACCCCTCCTTTATAGGTGTAATTATTACATTTGAGTTTTGATTCCTTTAAATAATGCACTTTTCTATCTTCAGATCATTGATAAAGTGAGAGCACAAAAAAATGGAATTAACTTTAGTTCGTCGGATCAAAAGTGTTTGTATCTTTTGTGGATCTAATCCTAGAAAGGATAAAGAGTTTGTAAATATTGCAAACCATCTTGGTTGAGTGCTAGCTGAGAGAGAAATCCATTTAGTTTACGGAGGAGGTAGTCTTGGGTTAATGGGTTGTGTAGCGACTGCTGCACATTTAGGTGGTGGCAAAGTCCTTGGTGTCATTCCTAATCCTTTAGCTATTGTCAATCTCACTGGAAAAATAGTAAGGGATGAAGTAATGGTATCTTGCATGCACCAACGCATGAACATTATGATAGCAAATGCTGATGCCTTTATTGTCCTACCTAGTGGTTTTGGAACTTTGGAAGAGATCTTTCAAATTGCATCCTGGTCACAGCTGACTTTCACCAAAAACCCATAGGTATATTAAATGTTAATGATTTTTATGACAGTTTGTTTTGTTTTCTTGATCATGTTGTGGAACAAAGGTTCATCTCACAAGCGACACGTCAAATTCTTGTAACTGCTGCAACCCTGAACAATTGCTTGATCAACTACATGAATTTGTACCACAACGTCATCCGGCAATGACTCTATTGAATTGGGAACAATGCAGCAGCAGCAAAAAGCAAAAACTTAATTTGACTTTGTCCTTATGAATTTTTGTTTTCTCTTATGATTTTAGTTTTTTGTAATTTTTATTATTTCAGGCTCGATTTGCAATTTTCTGGTAAGATCTTCTACACTCTACCTATCTTTATTTTGACATTTGGGACAATGTCTTAAATTAGTTGGGGGATAATTGACATTACCATGTACATAGTTTAGTCAAAAAAAAAAACTAACCAGCTAATTTTTATTGTTACTAACTTATTAGATGTATGAAGGCAGAGTAAGGAATAGTTTTTCTCTTGAGATGCATCTTAACTTGCATTTCATAGTAAGTCTTAAATTATTTTATTCTTACATATAAAAAAAATTTCATTTTGATCTTTTCAATTAATTTTGATGCAAACATGTGCTGAATCTGAGCTTAATTGATGATAAAAGTATGCAAAACAGTTTATAGTTTAATCATTTTCATAATATACATGTATATAGGACTGTGGATATTAGGAAGAAAGCATGGTTGAATTGAGTAAATGTACCATACCTTTGTGAGTTTTTGGCTTCTCCAATTTTGATACTTACACTTGGTTTATTTTCTTTCATGAGCATTTCAATTATGAATTTATTTTTTAGAACTTGCATTGAATCGATTTGAGATTACATTGGTCTATATATTGCATGAAAATGACTGAGGCATTCTTCTTGACTTAGCTGCTTTTGTCAAATAAACCTACCTTGCATTTATCTCATTGTTAACCCCCTCTGAACCTACTTACCCATTCTTTGTTCTTAGCTCAGTACAAGCCTTGAGTGAAAAATCATGTTTTACCTCACCTTAGGGAATAAGAGAGCATTGATTTTCCTATTGGAGGAGCTCTTTTGGTTGCAATGATTTAAGTTTGGGGAAATTGGTGTGTTGATGCGAAATGTTGGTACAAAAAGAAAAAAAATAAGAAATAAAAACAAAGCCAAAAGGTCGTAAAAAAAAGAATAGAAAAAGGAAGGAATGTGTGAAGAGAATAAGCATTTTATGATTTTGGGTAAAATTTTATGCTTTCTACTTAAGCTACTCTCCAATGCTCTTTTATTCTCTTTGGTTTTAACCTGCTATTATCCATATTGTTCCCTTCCTTCAAATTATAGCCCCATTACAATCTTTTTGAAAGACCTCATGATTTTTGCAATTTATTTGATCTAAGTAGTGGAGAATTTATGTATATGCAAGCATATGGTAAAATACTTTCATAATTTGACTAAATTGAGCGCAAACAATTAACCTAAACACCTTGTGTGATTTGAGTGTCACTTGTGAGAAAATTTACTCAATTTGAATATGCCTATTTCTGATTAAAGTATGATTATGCTATACTTTATTCTCAATTGGTTTGATTCAACTATTCTTTGTTAAGCATACGTGACTTATTAATTGTGGTTTATATTTGATACAATGTTTGTATTTAAAAATTAGTTGAATTAATTAAATAAAGTATTACATGTTTGTGGGTATCATCCTGGTAAACTCTCACGAGACTATAACTCGTCCACTAGAGACACCTAGGGGTTTAAAGGTTCGTCGCACATGCTAAGTGTCATCGTGTTTTCCTACGAAAGTTGATTAAATTAAGTATAATAAGATTTTATGCTTTTAGTTTAATATTATGATGTTTCTTGATTTTCTTTAGTTTTGTTCTTATGTGTTTTGCCCAGGAGTGCACACTTGAACGCGCATCCCAATTATCCTTAAATTTTTGTGACACTCATAGGATAAATGGATTACCTTCAAGTTTCCATCCATACTTTCAATTTAAGTCATTTTAATTCAAGTTCTTTCAATTCAAGTACGTTTTACTTACTTTCACATTTATGCTTCTTGTCTTTACCTTTTTAGCCCTTTAAATTTCAAGCACTTTATATTCCATCATTTTAACTTTCTCCACCATTTACATTCTTGTCAATTTATTTTCATGTACCTTTACATTTTGTACTTTACTTTCCTACACATTTATTTCTTGCATATTTACATTCCTTATCATTTACACTCTATCAATTACATTATTGCACTTACACTATGTTGTTTCATCATTTTGACATCAAATCTGAAATAACCAAGTGAAACACAAGAAGGGGGGTTGAATTGTGTTTCTTAACCCTTTTTTATTAATAAAAGATTTTCCTTTTCAAAAGAAAATAGAACACAGCGAAGGAGACAGTTTAACAAGCAAAGAGCTTAGGACCAACACCACTTAGTCCTATTGGACTCCAAGGGTTTCGAAAAGACTTTTAATAAAATGGTTAACACGTTCTAAAACCAAATAAAAAGATCTTTGTTAATAAACACAATGGTAAACCCCAGAGGTTAGTGAATATAATAAAGCACACTAGAAGAGAGGAGAAGCTTACACACGAGATTTATCCTGGTTCACTCTTATCAACCAAGAGCTACGTCCACCCCTTCAACCGTAGGATTTTCCAACTAATCTTTTCACGATTACAAGTATTATGCACCTCTTCGTGTAACAAGTATTTTCAACCTCTTCAGTTCTATCTCACAAGTATTCTTTTACACACAGCCTCTTCAGGCTTACAAGGCTTAAGATGAATAATTGAAAGTAGATGAAAGCTTGAGTTTGAAACTCACTAACAAATGAGAATAGACAATAGAAATCTCA
This sequence comes from Styphnolobium japonicum, assembly GCA_023212625.1. Taxonomy (NCBI): domain Eukaryota; kingdom Viridiplantae; phylum Streptophyta; class Magnoliopsida; order Fabales; family Fabaceae; genus Styphnolobium; species Styphnolobium japonicum. The sequence continues at coordinate 6,123,503 of JALBWW010000010.1, forward strand.
AGGCTTTTTCTTTTTACACGAATATGGAAATAAAGCTTTTTAGACTATTGAAGGATGCTTCGGCAAAAGATCTCTAGTTCTTCAAGTGCTGCTTCTTCTCTTTATAAGTAAGAACAAATTGAGCAGACTTCATGGGCTAGATCGTCCAACGGAAATATTTATTACCGTTCTGAGTAGCATTAAATGCATCTACTGGAAAAGTGCTGAACTTCTTCTGACGGTGACTTTTATTCTCTGAGATTTCCAATCAATGAAAACAAAAGTCCTGATTTGTCTAAGATTGCAGACGGTTTCTTATTTGCAGATCTTTGTAGTTGTTAGACAATGTCAGCAAAAGTGGCTTAGTTGACTTCTTCTGTCGCCGAGAGCTGTCAGAGTTCTTTTCTAGCATTTAATGAGGAACAGTTCTTCATTTTTGAAATTTCACTTGGACGCGAACTTGAGCTTGAACTTTGAAAGAGTGAGTTGAGTCCGAGCTTTGGCAGACAGATCGAATTGGACGAACTAATAAGAAAGTAACAGTATATGCATACGAGTATTGGACGCACCAATAGTAAAAGTATATAATACATTTATTGGACCCATAAAGAGTTATAGCATATTGGACGCTTACGAAGAGTTAACTTTAAGCAAAGAGCAGAATGGACGCACAACAAGTAGCGATTTGTTAAAACTATTGTCGAAACACTTACTTGTTCAAACTAAATAAATATTTTTGTTATCCTCAAAACTTAACAGGGAAAGCTTATAGCTTTTAAGAATTTAGAACTTAAACCTTTTTATAAGAAATTGGTTTCAACAATCTCCCCCTTTTTGATGATGACAAAAACTATTAATTTGGTTGAACACAGATTCTTTTTTTTAAAACAAAATTGCTCCCCCTAAGAAAAACATTTCTAAGGGAAGGACTCCAAGTCTGTTGGACGCAGAGTCGATTGGACGTGGTACATGAAATTTATTTTTACGAAACAAGTTTCAAGAGCAAGTAATATTATCTTTGTATCGAAGTTTAGTTCTTGAGAAAAGAGTCTAACAGAGACAATACTTTTGAAAAGAAATAAACCATGCTAAAAATTAGATCAGATCCTACACAAAGAACACAAAGGCAAATGTAATAACCGAGACAAGGATAATGAAACAACCGTGATGAGAGAAAAACATAGTTTCATTGAATCAGTATAAATTATAAAATAAATTTGTTTGTAACAAATCAAATTCCCATTATTCTCCCCCTTTGTCATCAGACAAAAAGAAAGAAAAACATCACTGTCAAAAAAAATTTGGCTAAAAGAAAATAAAATAAAATAAAATCAAGAGGAAGAAGGTGGAGGAGGAGGAGGTGGCCCTTGTTGAAAAAGAGACTTGAGGAGGTCTTCAACTCTCTTGTACATTAAGTCCATTTGATTATTCACGCAGGCCTGAAAAGCTGGGGGCACTTGGGTGAGAATGTCGTGAAGGTTGTGGTTCCACAATAGCTAACTCAGTGGTGGAAGCAGAGGGGTCACATCCATTTGTCGCACAATGCACTCAACTTCGTCTTCAGACAGAGGAAGGTCAACATCCCAAGGAAGAGAGGTTCTCCGGTATCCAAACATTTGAGCCCAGGGATAAGGCCTGCCTATGTTGTCAGACGGAGGTCCAGAGACATAGCTTGGACAAGAGAAGATTGTTGGCAATGGCGAGTTCAGAGGCGATCCAAAAAGATCATCTACCATATAGATAGAACGAAAAAACTGGAATCTCTGACCAGGCACAGTTATGATATCTTCCTTATCTTCATCACTTAGTCCTGAAGAAGACGCTTGTTGCTCACACTCCCAAATGTGCTTTTCCCAGAAGGTCTTAGCCTCGTTCTCCACAGCTTCTCCTTTATTCGAAACACGCCACAAGAATTCAACATCAACATCAGGGGAACGTAAGCTCCCAAAATTTGGCTTAAAGATGATAGGCTTGGGAAAGGTGGCTTGGCTTCTGTACTTTTTCAAGTCTTTGTTTTTATTTAAATCCACCATTGGCAACCTTGGACAAACCCGATCCGGCTGAATCTTGATGGCAGTTGTAGAGGAGATGATCAGTGAAGGGGGTACAAATCTCAAATTCTTCAACAGAAGACTCCCCTTAATGACACTGACAAGGATGGTGTCATAAGGACTCATAACTGTCCCATTTCTTCCAAGGTGACAGTTTGAAGGATAGGTCACTAGGGAAGATGTGAACTTTTGTTGAGTAACCATCACAAAGACCGGAGCGTCTTGCTTTGTGAGTGAGAGAGAAGAGTCCTTGGATTCCCAAAGAGGGATAATGTGAGGGAAACTCCCACAGAGAAAAGGTTAAGATAGGAGGAGTTGTAGAAGGTCTTTTGAGAGGGGAAGGTGAAGGAGATTGGGAAGGTAATATGTGAGTTTGAGAAGAAAAAGGTTCGATGTTTAAGGGAGAGGAAGTTATTTGAGAGGTTGGGAAGGAAGTTTGTGGTTCTGTTTGAGAAGAGGGTAAAATGGAGGAAGAGGGAATGGTAGGAAGAGGTTCCTTAGGAATGGACGCAAGCTTGGAAGAGGGTTTCCTTGTGATGGGTAGCTTCGTCCGGGTTCCTTTTGGGATGCTCGCAATGGACGCAACCTTCATCCTTTTAGCGATGGGTTGGTCATCTTCAGAGTCATCGTCCATTATGAGTCTCCGCTTGGGAAGGGCTTGGACGGACGGTGATTTCTTCTTTGGACTCTCAGCCTTTGAAAGAATAAGAGGCTCTTTCTGGTCCAGAAAATCTTGGACGCTTTGAAGTTTCATCCTTAGAAGATTGCTTCGTCCAAAGATTTGTTGCTCTTGGATCCGTCCAAAAATCTTCTTCTTCTCTTCAACATCTTTAGTCTCATGGGGACTAAAGATACCTTGATCTCTGAAGATCTTGGTTAAGAGAACACCATAGGAGATGGTGGTCTTCTTCCCTTTTCCTTGTACACTTCTCTTGAAGTTCTTAAAAAGTAGAGAAGGGAGATTGACCTGTTGACACAGCATCAGATGACACAGGCAGAAGGCATGAACTGTAGAGACTGAGTCTTTGGACCCTGCCTTGTGGAGTATTGCCTTGTTTAGAAGTTGATGCAAAACTCTTGCCTTGTCATTCATCTTGGAAGCAGTTATCTTCCCCGTGGATGACTCCTTTAGTAAGGTGTCAAGAACAGCATCAGTTCCCAAATGCTTTTTCCCAATCAGAAGTGATGGTGGCTCCTTCCAACCAACATTGGGTGGCGTTGGAGATGGTTACCTCTGAAACCACAACGGGTTTTCCCAAAACACATCCCCTGACCTCTGTCGCAGACACGGATGCGTTTTTCCAGAACATTTTCACCAATTCCGGATAAACCTCCACCGGTTCTCTGAAGTAACTATCCCATCCAGCACCGACGAGACATTCTTTGATGTCTATTCCACATTCTGCTAAAATGGAAGTTTGGAACGAGTATTCAACTGATACCTCGGCTCTTTCAACATCAAGGGTCTTTCCTCCGGCCATTTCTTAGGGTTAAAGAAATTTGAAAGAGAGAGAGAAATTTGCTAAGGTTCTTTTCGCAACTGTTTTCTTTCAAGGTTTGAAGGCGTAAAAATTTGATCTTGTAAAGAAGGAAAATATTTATAGAAGAAGGTAGGTTTCTACACTGAAAGGTTTCTTGAGAGAAAACGAATCGTTTTTTTTTTTTAAATAAAACAAACACAATAAATGTGTATTAAAAGCAACTGTCACGTCCGCAGTAAAAAGTTACTTTCGTGACCTTTCAAAAACTGACTCAGCGTGGGAAATTTGAAAAGTTTCAAACAAGATAAATGCAAATGATTTATGTCTTATCAAGAAATTTACCACACCATTTATCAAGTACAAAGCATTTTGGACGCAGATCTTCAATGGACGCAAGAAATATTAATTCTTTACAAAATGCATACTTAGATGTTTTCGAATAAGAGTGAATCTATCCTCTGAGAGGGGTTTTGTGAAAATATCTGCCCATTGATGATCTGTATCCACATATTGAATATCAAACACACCTTTTTGAATATAGTCTCTTATAAAGTGATGTTTGATTTCAATGTGTTTTGCCCTTGAGTGTAGTATGGGATTTTTGATAAGTTAATTGCGGCGAAGATTATCACATAGTAAAGGAATCTTACTTTCAAAGATGTTGTAGTCTTCTAATTGATGTTTGATCCAGAGTAGTTGAGAGCAACAATTGGACGCAGAGATATATTCACTTCAAATTGCTAATAGAGCAATTGTGCTTTGTCTCTTCTTTGGACCATGATACTAGATTTCCTCCAATGAAGTGACATCCTCCACTTGTACTTTTCCTTTCGATTCTATCTCCAAAGATAGTCGCCATCACAAAAACCAACTAATCTGCACTCATGAGATTTCTTAAATACCAAGCCCAGATTAGTAGTTCCTTTCAAGTATCTGAATATTCTTTTTACAAGCAATTAAGTGTGACTCTCTAGGATCGATTGAAAACGTGCACAAAGACACACACTAAACATTATATCGTGTCCGGACGCGATGAGATATAAGAGTGATCCGATCATACCTCTGTATACCTTTTCGTCCACCTTTTTATCCTTATCGTCCAATCTTAGTGTGGATGATGGATGCATTGGTGTGCTCATTGTTTTGCAATCGTCCAATTTGAATTTCTTCAGAAGTTCATTTGTATATTTGGTCTGATGAATGTAGATTTCTTCCAATGTTTGCTTCACTTGCAAACCCATAAAGAATTTTAATTCTCCCATTAAGCTCATTTCGAATTCCTTCTGCATCAGATTGGAAAAATCCTTGCAAAGAGATTCATCAGTAGCTCCAAAGATAATATCATCAACATAAATTTGAACTAAAATGAATTTCGAGTTTTTGTCTTTTCGAAAAAGAGTAGTGTCAACTTTTCCTCTAGAAAAACCGTTTTCTATTAAAAAGGTGCTTAACCTTTCATACCAGGCTCGAGGAGCTTGTTTTAAACCGTACAAGGCCTTTTTTAATTTGAAAACATGCTCATGGAAATTTTCATCCTCGAAACCAGGTGGTTGTTTAACGAAAACTTCTTCATTGATTATACCATTTAGAAATGCACTTTTTACGTCCATTTGATATAGTCTCATGATATGATGAGCGGCAAATGAAAGTAAAATGCGTATGGCTTCTAGTCTAGCTACAGGAGCAAAAGTTTCGGTGAAATCAATACCTTCTTGTTGTGAGTAACCTTGGGCTACCAACCTTGCTTTGTTTCTCACAACCTTACCATCTTCGTCCGGTTAGTTTTTGAATATCCATTTTGTGCCGATGATGGACTTGTCTTTAGGCTTTTGAACCAGCGTCCAAACATCATTTCTTTTAAATTGATTTAGCTCTTCTTGCATGGCTAAGATCCATCCTTCGTCCTTCAGTGCTTCTTCTATTTTTCTTGGTTCCATTTCGTAGATGAAGGCTACATTTGAGTATTCTCTCAAGGTAGATCTTGTACGTACTTTATCATCCTGGATTACCAATGATTTGGTGTTACGGATGATAAGTTTTGAAATGCCGACATCTTTGACCATCGATTGTTTCTTCTTTTCTTTCATCGTCCAATGCTTCTTTGTTTTGGGTTGCTGATTCTTCTCCTTTGTCTTTTAAGTTTAACTCTGCAAAGGACTCATCTAGCTCTGACAAGTCATTGTCAGGCTTTTTGTCATTGAATTTAACATGAACAGATTCTTCAACAGTTAGAGAGCGAGAGTTATATACTCTATATGCTTTAGATGTTTCTGAGTATCCTAAGAAGATACCAGAGTCAACTTTAGCATCAAACTTTCCTAAAGAATCCTTAGTATTCAAAATAAAACATTGACAGCCAAAAGAATGAAAGTAAGAGATGTTGGGTTTTCGTCCTTTCCACAATTCATACGGAGTCTTGTTTAAAATAGGTCTAATATATATTCTGTTTTGAATATAACACGCAGTGTTAACAGCTTCAGCCCAGAAGTGTTTGGAGATTGAGTTGTCATTGAGCATTGTTCTAGCCATCTCTTGAAGAGATCTATTTTTTCTTTCTACCACACCATTTTGTTGTGGTGTTCTTGGGGCAGAGAAGTTGTGATGAATACCGTTTTCTTCACAGAACAATTGGAAGCTCTCATTCTCAAATTCTCCTCCATGATCACTTCGGATTGAGTTGATACACATTCCTTTTTCATTTTGAATTCTTTTACAGAAAATAGAAAAGACTTTGAAAGACTCATCCTTGTGAGCTAGAAACATAACCCATGTCCATCTAGTATAGTCATCTACTATGACCAATCCATATTTCTTTCCATTTAGTGAAGAAGTTCTTGTAGGACCAAATAAATCAAGATGTAACAATTCTAGTGGTCTAGAGGTGGAAACGATGTTTTTGGACTCAAAAGAATTTTTGATTTGTTTCCCCTTTTGACAAGCTTCACAAAGAACATCTGATTTGTACACAAGCTTTGGTAGTCCTCTTACGAGGTTATGCTTATTTAGTTTAGAGATTAATCTCAAACTTGCATGACCAAGCTTCTTGTGCCATATCCACTGTTCTCCTTTTATGGAAACTAGACATGATACATTTTGATCTGAAAGATCTTCCAAGTCAATTTTATAAAGATTGTTTTGCCTTTTAGCAATGAAGAGTATGGATCCGTCGAGTTTTTAACTATACATTCTCCTTGATTGAATGAAACATTAGATCCACTATCACATAATTGACTAATGCTAAGCAGATTATGTTTCAATCCTTCAACTAGAAGAACATTATCGATAGAAGGAAAAGGATGCTTACCAATCTTACCTATTCCAACTATTTTACCTTTCTGGTTTCCTCCAAACGTGACGGAGCCTCCTTTATTAGTTTTGATGTCTTGGAACATAGACCTTTCTCCCGTCATGTGCCGTGAGCAACCACCTTGTCCAGTACCATGACAGGTGTCTTTTTCTTGTTGCTAAGCACATCTGCAAGAGGAATTATCATATCCTTAGGTACCCATATCTTTTTGGGTCCTTTTTGGTTAGCTCTTGGAGATCCATAATATTTTGACCTTTTATTAAAAAAATCTATTGAGGAAGAGTAAACGTTCTTTTTACAAACATTCTTAATGAATTTAGGTTGAGTAGTAGTTTTTTGAAAAAACTGTTTATCAGTATCTTGATATCCCAATCCCGATTTGTCACGAGGGTCTCTGGAATATTTGAGTAAAATGTTTAGGTTGTTGGTGCTTTTACAAATTTACTGAGGTCCTCCGTTAACTCTTTTACCTCATTATGAAGTTTATCAACTTCATCTGAAGTGTTGGACTCAGAAGATGTTTTTAAAAGAGCATTTTCAGTTTTTAATTTTTCACAATAAATTTCAAGTTCTTGTTTTTCTGAAAACATTTTTCCATATTCTCTAGTTAATTTTGAAAACTTTCTTTTCAAGGATTTATATTCAACCGCTAAAATAGATGAATTATTTAACAACTCATCAAATGCATTATGAAGATCAAGATCACAGTTAGTTACCTCATCTTCTTCTTCTTCTGACACGGTGTTAGCCATGAGACATAGATTTGCTTCTTCTTCTGCTTCTTCTTCATCATCAGTAGTTGAAAGATCAAGATCTTCCCAGGTGGCCATTAATCCTCTTTTCTTCTTTGGAAAGAATCTCCTTTTCTCTTTCTCCTTGTTTAGTGAAGGGCATTCCGCTTTAATGTGTCCGGGCTTCTTGCATTCATAGCATATGATTGGACTCTTGTCTTTTGTTTCTGTTTTGTCCTTTGATGACCTTCGTCCAAAGTGCTTTCTCCGCATACCTCCTTTCTTTTTCCACATTGCTTGTATCTTTCTAGAGATGAAAGATAACTCGTCATTATCAGATATATTATCTTCAGATGACTCGGCCTCGAAGATTTTTCACTTTAAGTGCTTTGGACGTCACGCCTTTGTGAGCTTTAAGGGCAATTGATTTCCCTTTTCTTGAGCTTTCCTCTTCTTGAAGTTCCAGCTCATGAACTTTAAGAGAACCCAATAGTTCCTCCATGGTAAGAGAAGCTAGATTCTTTGCTTCCCGTATGGCGGTAACCTTAGGTCTCCACATGCGGAAAGACTTCTTAGGATTTTTCTCGATATGATCTTGATTATCATAGTTCTTTCCCGAGAGATCTCAAGCTATTGATTATTGTTTGGAATCGTCCAAACATTTGATCAATGTTTTCATGCTCTCCCATTTTGAAGAGCTCATCTTGGTGAACCAAAGATGCTTATCTTTGATTCTTTGACTTGAGATGAGCCTTCATGTGCTAATGCCGTAGTATCCCATATCTCTTTAGTCGTTTCACGCCTATGGACTTTGTCGTGCTCTGATCTGGTGATGGCACACATAAGATAATGTTTGGCTTTTGAGTTAAGCTGATGTCTGGTTCGTTGTCCTTCTGTCCATTGTGGTCGAGGGAGATCCTGTCCTTCTGCGTTGGTGGGTGTTTGATATCCATTTTGAACTAGGTCCCAAATGTCCATATTTTGGGCATCAAAAAAGGCAATCATTCTCTTCTTCCAGTAATCATAGTCGTGTCCATTGAATAGAGGTGGTCTGTTCACCGCTTGTCCTTCGTTCTCCATTAAAGGGTGTACTGGATCTTTTTCCTCTGCACTGTTAGATGCTCAACCCAAGAGGCTGAGCTTTGATACCAATTGAAATAACCAAGTGAAACACAAGAAGGGGGGTTGAATTGTGTTTCTTAACCCTTTTTGATTAATAAAAGATTTTCCTTTCAAAAGAAAATAGAACACAGCGAAGGAGACAGTTTAACAAGCAAAGAGCTTAGGACCAACACCACTTAGTCCTATTGGACTCCAAGGGTTTCGAAAAGACTTTTAATAAAATGGTTAACACGTTCTAAAACCAAATAAAAAGATCTTTGTTAATAAACACAATGGTAAACCCCAGAGGTTAGTGAATATAATAAAGCACACTAGAAGAGAGGAGAAGCTTACACACGAGATTTATCCTGGTTCACTCTTATCAACCAAGAGCTACGTCCAGTCCCTTCAACCAGAAGGATTTTCCAACTAATCTTTTTCACGATTACAAGTATTATGCACCTCTTCGGGTAACAAGTATTTTCAACCTCTTCAGGTTCTATCTCACAAGTGTTCTTTTACACACAGCCTCTTCAGGCTTACAAGGCTTAAGATGAATAATTGAAAGTAGATGAAAGCTTGAGTTTGAAACTCACTAACAAATGAGAATAGACAATAGAAATCTCAAGGCTTTTTCTTTTTACACGAATATGGAAATAAAGCTTTTTAGACTATTGAAGGATGCTTCGGCAAAAGATCTCTAGTTCTTCAAGTCCTGCTTCTTCTCTTTATAAGTAAGAACAAATTGAGCAGACTTCATGGGCTAGATCGTCCAACGGAAATATTTATTACCGTTCTGAGTAGCATTAAATGCATCTACTGGAAAAGTGCTGAACTTCTTCTGACGGTGACTTTTATTCTCTGAGATTTCCAATCAATGAAAACAAAAGTCTTGATTTGTCTAAGATTGCAGACGGTTTCTTATTTGCAGATCTTTGTAGTTGTTAGACAATGTCAGCAAAAGTGGCTTAGTTGACTTCTTCTGTTGCCGAGAGCTGTCAGAGTTCTTTTCTAGCATTTAATGAGGAACAATTCTTCATTTTTGAAATTTCACTTGGACGCGAACTTGAGCTTGAACTTTGAAAGAGTGAGTTGAGTCCGAGCTTTGGCAGACAGATCGAATTGGACGAACTAATAAGAAAGTAACAGTATATGCATACGAGTATTGGACGCACCAATAGTAAAAGTATATAATACATTTATTGGACCCATAAAGAGTTATAGCATATTGGACGCACGAAGAGTTAACTTTAAGCAAAGAGCAGAATGGACGCACAACAAGTAGCGATTTGTTAAAACTATTGTCGAAACACTTACTTGTTCAAACTAAATAAATATTTTTGTTATCCTCAAAACTTAACAGGGAAAGCTTATAGCTTTTAAGAATTTAGAACTTAAACCTTTTTATAAGAAATTGGTTTCAACAAAATCAGCACTAAACTTGCAAATTACCAAATACTAGAGGATCCATTAAGGAGAAGATTCTCTTCCTAGTTTGACAATAGAAGAAGAAGAAAAGGAAAAAGGCTAACAAAGTCGCATCCGGTGTCATGGATGATGATTATGAATTCAAAGTTGATTACTTCCAAAAGGGAATCACAATGGATGCCGAAGGGAGCAATAAGAGTGAGGATGATGTGTTGGGTTTCGAGATCGGGAAACGCAGCGGAAAAACTAAGACCAAATCCCAAACCCAGTCGAGGATTTACCTCTATGAAAAACCGGTTGTCAATCACGAGCACAACAATCCAGCGGTGCTTCTACAATATCGACACAAACGAACCAAAATTGGGTTGTCCTCCACTCTGTAGTACTAGCAGCGGGGGGGAGGGGGTGAACCTCTCACACTCTCTGTTCTGTCACTTGTATTGCGTGCGACTGCAGCGGCTATATGTCATATATATAGCTAGGGTTTCTGTCTTTAGTGAGTAAGATAAGCATTGATGTGCCTACTCACAATCTGACCTAGGTCACAATTATGTGCAGACTCATCTATTCAGTTGGCCCATTTAGTCTAACTAAATGCCCAACCAATTATCTAGGAGCCCAAGTCATAATTGGATTCCTAATTAAATTCATCTCATGAATATTAAACCCCAATATCAATTCATTCTAAGTGTGTAACCCTGTAGGTTCCCATTAAGTTGACAATAATACTAAAATCTAATTTTAGCAATACAAACAGTGAGCAACATCTAGTAATGCATCATTGCTACTCAAGTAACAGGAATGTCAGTGATTTGACATAACCTTTTCGTGAACAATGTTACCATGTAGTCTAGTCCCTTTGTCCAGATATCTAGATTGAACACAAGACATGAAACAGTCATCCTTGTATAGTTCAATCTTTGGTTTCTTGATCTCCGGGTAAACATACTAAGACAAATGAGATCAATATCTTATATTGATTCATTCGAGCATGGCTGATATGATCCCAGTCGGATGCATATTGTTTTTACGGATCGTCCTTGAGTTGATTTCTTGTTTCAAAAGAATTAAAGATGAAGGATGAACATTATGTGAATAGTGAACAGTATGCGTGAATAGTAAAAAAATAGAAAAGATTGAAAAAAGACAAGGGATGGAAGGAAGAAGACGCCACACTCTTGGGGAGTGATAAGTCAAGTGAAGATTCGCCACAAAGGTAAGGAAACCTTTGATAAGAATCAAGATGGTTCACCCAAGAACTCCAAGAGAACAAAGCTCTCAAAAGCTTGCTAAGGAGTGTAATATTATTCTGAAATTCAAAGTTAACAAATGCAGCAAATACAAACCTATTTATAGGGATTGAGTTGGCGGCTAGGTCTAACTAAAAGGAGGCAGCAAGCTAGCACCTTTTTAACCCTAATCCTAGTACAAAAGTGGCCCAAGCCCAATTAGAAGGCAGCATCTATCCCTATTTATGCTATGCACTTAATTAAACCCAAACAATAGGCCCTTATTACAAAATATCCCCAAAAAGAAAATAAGAATCAAAACTGAAAAGATTAAAAGGGTTCAAATACATAATTAAATAAAATTTCTAAGAAGAAATCATGCCCCCACATTGGGCCCTTCATCAACTTGGTTCATTTGGATCATCTTGAGTGCTTCTTCTTCTGGAATGGGCTTGAGTGAGAGAAAATAGTTGACTTCTTTATCCAAATTCTCCTTAGCCTTCTTAGCTCTTATCCTTGTCATTGGGCCTCCAAGTCCTTGCAGTGCATCTTTGCGCCTTAGGCCCATTGGGCTTCCACTTGAGCTTCCTTGGTCTCCATCAATGGCCATGCATTTTCAGTCTCACTCTATCAAGGGCCCGACAGATATCACTCCCGTTAAGTAAGAGGGACAAATCCTATATAGGCCACTCACATTCGTCTGCATGATTTGCAGTATGTCCAATAGCCGCCTTTTAATCTCCTTGTTATAGGAGACATTTGACGATATCAAGTCATACAACTCCTTATATAGGGAAATGTAGCCTTCAAGTCAAATGACTACATACACCATTGCCACTTTGAGAATCGCACATGACATTCAAGTAATGATCCATGCAGTGTTCTCAATGTGGGTCAATCCAGTACAACATTACTCTAATGTGTACCTATGTGAAGACTTGATATCTCATATCTATGACCCGTGAGATATGATCATCAGTCTATGCACATACTAGTCTCAATGTATTACAGTTGTCCTAATTCACAATAATAATCGACTAGGGACATTTAAGAATAGTGTTCCAAAAGTAACAAATAGGATCTCACAACCAAGTTATGCACTTGATATCCCATGGCATTGTACTTACTATTCTAAGGACTTTATTATGCATATTTAAGTAAAATAAATAACACAATAACTGAAATGCCTCAAATATATATAAATGACAAGATACAAGGTATCCAAGAAAGTCAGTATACAACTGGCCTCTTAGGCATACACCAACATGACGATGATGAACAAGTCAACTCTAAGGTGCCTACGTCCGGCATTCAGTTTGATGAATGATGATGAATGTGAAAAGTTCAGTTTAATGCTTGTACAGCTATGGTGAAGAGGTTGAATGACAAGGTATGGGATTACCTGAACAAATTTCCTCGTTTTCATGAACTAAATCACACTTTAGCGAATGGCCTAAAGTTGGCAGTCTGACTAACAAGAACTACGAATTGTTTAATGCCAAAATCCTCAAGTTCAAAGGGAAGCCCATTCTGACACTTGTTGAAAAAATTAGATGCTACATAATGAGGAAGATGGCAGGGCACAAGAAGGTATTGGCAGGGAAAACTAGCCCTATAGCACCTAAGCAACATAAAAGATTGGAGAAAGAAAAAGTTGAGAGTAATCAATAGACCCTAGTTTGGTCATGTGATCCACAAGGAAATATATATGAAGTTTAGAGCTAGCCATCCAAGGTAGATGTCCACTTGGATATGCATACATGCACATGTAGGTTCTAGCAGCTGACCAGCATGCCTTGTAAACATGTTATTACAGCAATTGCCTTCAAGAACCAAAAGACTGAAGATTATGTCCACCAATGGCTAACCATGCAAGCATTTAATGCTTCTTATGAATTCTTTATTCAGCCCATTGCTAGTCAATAGTATTGGTAAAAGACAAATCAAATAGAGTCCACTCCACCAACTATCAAGAGGCCTGTTGGACGTCCAAAAAAACAAAGGAAAAAAATATGGGAAAAAGGTACCTATTAATCTACACAAGCCAAAAAGAACATATGGTGATATCAAGTGTTCTATATAAGTGTGGTGGCGTTGGCCACAACACAAGGACTTGCAAAGGAGCATCTGTAAATTGACAGAATGTCGAGCTCATTCAAATAAAAAAAAGATCTGTTCACAAGCAAAACTATAGTATAAGGGAGTGAATCATGTTGTCTCTCAAGGATCTAGATGCAAATCCATCAAATCAAGATGAGTAAAGGTTGAGGATCACAGAATCAAAATACACGAATCGAATGAAGAGTAATCAAATAACAAAACAACTAACCCAAGAAATCTATCCAAGATTCTATTTGACCTTCAACGACCACAAAACATGCACTCAAATTCAATTAATTGGTTAACCTAAATTTCACCAAAATCTTTGCTTGAAATCCAGAATTCACAACTAGGAAATCACTTAAGATTCAACTAACAATTGATACACAAATATGTAATTGCACAATTCATGTTGAATCTATGTTTGATTAAGATCAAGAATGTAATTAACCTAGGCTAGACAAGCGTGGGAATTGAACTTAAAAAAATAAAAAATTTCAAAGGAGTCAGCACCAATTTTATTTGGTTAGGAAAAAGTTGGAAAAAAAACCTTTTAAAATGTTTAAAAACTGGTCTATGCATCAAAATTGGAATCAGGAGTCTATTAATGCACATAGAAAGGTAAAAACTTAATCTCATAGCACCTGTGATACATCCATCCTAAAACGATTACCCTAAAGTTAATTGTGGAATTAGTAATAACCTAAACATATTTAATGTACCCCATAAAACAAATAAGCAATCACATCAATAAGAAAACAAGTAAATCAATAATTAAATTACAATAAATATTAAAATATTTACAAGCAATAGTGAAAATATAGATAAAAATAAATTAAAATATTTACAAATAGAGAGACAATAAAAAGTCAAGATCAAAGATTAAACTATAAAAATTTACAAGTTTGGAGAAAAATAAAGATTAAAATTAAATTAGACTATTTACAGGTTTGACAAGGGTAAAATATTTACAAATTGAGAAAATTATCAAAGGTTAAAATAAAATATTTACAAACTTAGAAGAAAATAAAGATAAAAATTTAATGAAAATATTTACAATTTTAGCTTGTCATGAATGCCTATGTATCCCCAAAGTGTAATAGAAAATTCATAGTCATTTAGTTTTTTAAAATAAATGATTGCATTGGTTAATTTTAAATTAAAAGTAAAAAAATGATTGAAAGTGGTTAATTTAAATTAAAAGGAATGTCTTGATTTGAATAAACGGAAAGTTAACGCCCCCTAAGTAGGATTAGTCACGGCATGGGGCAACAGAATAATTCCAAAATAACTTAGTGAGTACATGATCTCTCAAGCCTTCTAAGCGGATATTAATATATATTTTTAATTTAAATCTTAAATGAGATTGATCATAGTACTAGGTCACAAAATAACTTCAAAATAGGCTAGTGAGTACCTAACTGCTCAAGTCCTCTAGGAGAATATTAATAAATATTTTTAATTTAAATCATAAATAGAATTAGTCATGACATTAAATCACATAGCAGCCCAAAAAAAGACTAGCGAATATATGACTCCTCAAGCCTACTAACATGTTACAACATTAAACCATTAATTTTCATTATATTTATTTAAACTCAACTAAAAGAAAATTAATTGAAATAATTGATTGAATGAAATTAAAAAAAAAAATTTTCCTACAAGAGAACCTATAAACGAATAAAAAAAGTAACAGATTGATAATTACGAGAGAAAAAAAAAAAGGATAAAGATTACATGAATAAATAATAATAAAAAGACTATTATCACTTAGTTAGCTTCACGTGACATGAAATCACGACAAAATCACGTGACATGAGTAAAATTTCTGATTCTTTTCTGAACCGTAACTATCCACTCTTTTTTCATGTATCCCCTTTTCTCATAATTTCTTTATTTTTCTTTATTTATCATGTCCTTTTCATTTCACCACCTAATACCAGAGATCTCCTTTATAATTAACCAGCTAACACACGAGACAAACAAGAAAACGTTGTAATTATATGAGCTTCTCTGGCCAACATTCTAAGCCTAGGGATTCATGCAGTGGTTGTGAGGAATGGTGATAAGATTGTTAGTGACGCGAAGCTAGGGACTGTCATACACGGGGAATGGCACGTGAATGGTTACATGGTTTTTATCTCTACTTAGAGGTTCACAAGATTGGAATTAGGGAGGAACGATGCTGGGTTAATTATTTGTGCAAGCGTGATTTATGCGTGGCGATCTTGGTATGGCAGTACAGCTATGGTAAAAAAATAAAATTCCAGCCTAAATGGCAAAGAAAATCGTCAACAGAAGCAAAAGCACGCAGATTATCACAAATTATTCTAGCTACAGAGGAATTACCACAAAGAAACGGGCAAGACTTTTCTCCCAGTTGCTTCTTCTTTTTTCTTTCAGATGTTGCCTCCTCCTTCTTTTCTTTTATTGCCCTACCCTCTTATTTATATATAAAAATTAGAATTTTTAGGAAGAGATTGTACTTTCAAGAAATTGGTCAAAGTTAATCTATAATAGAATTATGAAACTTTAGCTTTTAAAGTTTGAGAGTGGACTTAAAAATAATATTATAATTAAAGTGACTCATTATTATTAATTTTTTAAATTTTCTTTAAAAATGATAAAAAAATGTATTATCATTTTCAATTTTTTATTTTATTTTTTAAATTTTCACTTTCATTTTGTTAGTTTAGTCAAAATTGGGTGCCAACACCTATTCTATTTAATTCATGCAAAAAAACTAAAATCAATCAATTAAAATTTCATCACAAATCTCAATCAAAATCACATTAACAGAAATCTTCATTCATAGAGTTCAAGATCAAGATCAAAAGAAGAATATAAACATCAATTGAATTCAAATTTTAAATTAAGTGTAAAGTGTTAAGATCAAACCAGAATTTCATCAAGACTCTTAAATTGATCTTAGAAAATTAGTCTTCCATGACTGCAATTCAAAGGGGCTTGGAGAAGAAGAGAGAAAACTAGAGACAGTGTGAATATGAGCAAAATGAATCTCGTGTCTCTGTTTTTCCCCCAAATAACTACCTATAAAACTTAACATACAAGTTTGCCACTAGATTAGAGTTAATTCTCTTCCTCTTAGCTTTAATTGGACACCTAATTTGTCTAATTTGGGCTTAAGATGATGAAGTTATGCCTAAAACACTCTTAAGAGGTCTTTCAATCCTTCAGGTGACTTCAAAGGCCTAAACACCATCAAAATGTCACACTTTTGATAAGTGGTCTTAAGATGAGTTGAAACTTTGTGTTTAAGCTTTCCATCGGCGCCGGTCCTATCTTCATGTCACTCCTACAACCCACGTTATCCAATCTTTGAACACTATCTAAGTTCCAACAACAGCATCCATGTTTTGACTTCCTGACCCAATTTGGCCTATTAGTTTCCAATTCAGCTCTATAACTCTTATCAAAAGTTGTAGATCTCCCTCTCCGAGTTCCTACAAGATAAGATGCATAATTTTTAGAAGTCTAGAACTTAAGGTATGCCCAAAATACAGAAACAATGTAAAATCTCAATAATGCTGGAAAATGCAATTAAGCTCAATTTGAACTAACACTTACAAAATGTGGTCAAGTCCAATTAATTAAGTACATAAGAGGAATAAGTGACTAAATATTAGGGTTTATTAATGTATGAAAATTGTGTTTTTCACAAATCAAAAGAGACAAAAGGGAGGTTCTAGTGCAATGGGTGTGATTGAGGATGAGATTTATCTATCACAATCTCATCCTTTTGCTAGCTCACAAGTTCAGGCCATTCATCATTATCTATTTAATTTGTTGTAGTTTTTTTTTTCTATAATCACTGACATTAGCTTATGTTTTCCAACATGATAGATGTTAGAATATCTCATAATATTTTTAAAATATCATAGCATATCTTTAGAAGATGTTTATAGTATATTGTGGAATCAATTAGTCCTCTAATTGATGAAGCAATCTTAGGAGTTGTTTCCTAATATCATTATATTCCTTGATTTGTTTCCTTTTTTTAATTAGGGTTAGGAGTCTTATTGTCTTAGTGGGCTTAGGCTTGTACTAGTAGTACTTGACCTAATTATTAGTATAAATAGGGGTTAGTGCTTTGTATTTTACAACACATCAAATCAATCCAATATCATATTATTCATTAGTATTCCTTCTCTCTTTGACTCCTTCCCTACCTAAACCCTATAATTCCAACATAGTATCAAAGTCATGGTATCCTCTTTGAGGAGATTATCTCCTTCTGCTGTGTTGAGTTCATAGAACTCGTTTGTAAAATCTCTTCCTCTGATTTCTTCATATTATTTTTAAGTCAAACTCAGTTTTATATGTTTTGTAGTGTTTTCTTGGATGTGATGACAATAGGGTGGTTTCTGGGTTGCAGTTGCTGCAATGTGGAGTGGCAGGTTGTGAAGAATTCCTCTCTTTTTTTTTTTTGGTGACATTGTGTAGAACTTGCCTCCCTTCTTTGAGGTGGCTGATGGTAATTTCAGCAACTTTGTAATTGTCTGTTGGTGATGATTCCGACCTGTTAGTGTAGGTGGCAGGTTTTAGGTCAACTAGTGTTGGGTCTTGCATTTGTCGCAAGTTTTGCTACTTCTTGTCGATGAATCAAATCGGCTTCTTTTCTCGTCGAGGAATCATACCGACGGTGACTTTTCTTCCCACTAACAAATCATATCAGTGGTAATTTGTCTTATCTCACCGATGAGTTATACTGGTGATGAAGTCTCTATTAGCTGTGATTCACATCAGCCTTAGTTTCAATTTCCAGATTTTTGGGTCTCCTGAATTTTCCCTTTGTTTGAAGCTTCCAAATGCTATTATTGATGAACTTGGAGAAGTTTGGGCCTTGTTGTAAGTCATGATTGCTTGCAAGGAAATTTCCGTTATGTGTCTTTCCAGCGATGTCTCTTCCTCCTTGGCCATGCAACTTTCCAACCAACTTTTCTAGTTGTGCGTAACTCCAGCCGTCTTGTTGAATTATCTTCTCGTGGTAGCGCTTCTTCTAGTATTCAGATCTGTTTCGTGCATTGGTGATCTTTCTCCGGCCATCCAGCCCTTGTTCATCTAGATCTAGGTTTCGTGCATTGGTGCACTCTTTCAACACTTGCTGCCCACTACTAAATGGTGTTTGCCTCTGCTGTGACCTGATGCTTGCAGCCTCTTCCTCTGCCGTGCTTCAATTCTGACGAGTTCTTACTTCCGCCTCCATTCTCACGCACTGCAGTAACCAGTGATGCTCATATTCCAGCGATGTTCTCATTTCTTATGCCATTTTTACAGTAGAGACTTCACCAGTGACGGTTGTATCCTTTCTCATGTCTAATTCACCCATTGGACCTTGATTTCACCTCTCCAAGGGGTTGTTTGACTGTGCATCCTACGACTCATCCTGTTTGATGACTTGCTGCTGTTTGACTTGGGTTTATTTTGTCCTATTTCTTGCATGGGTTGCTATGTTCTTGGCTAAGATTGTTACTTGTAACAAGCTTAAATCTTAGTAAGCTTTAGCTTGAGGGAGAGTGTTAGAATATCTCATAATATCTTTAAAATATCTTAGCATATCTTTAGAAGATCTTTATAGTATATTGTGGAATCAATTAGTTCTCTAATTGAGGAAACAATATTAGGAGTTGTTTCCTAATATCATTATATTCCCTGATTTGTTTTCTTTTTTAATTAAGGTTAGGAGTCTTATTGTCTTATTGGGTTTGGGCTTGTACTAGTAGTACTACACTAGTACCTGACCCTAATTATTAGTATAAATAGGGGTTAGTGCTTTATATTTTACAACACATCAAATCAATTCAATCTCATATTATTCATTAGTATTCCTTCTCTCTTTTACTCCTTCTCTACCTAAACCCTATTATTTCAACAATAGAGATAACCCTCCACCTAAAATGCCTTCACCAATTAGGCCTCCACCTGCAATGAGGCCATCACTACCTTTAGGATTTGGGAACTCCACTATTAGGCCTCCACCTATTAGGCATGAAGTAGTTACTGCAGAAACTCTACAAGCACTAACTACATCAAGATAATTTATGTTTCATACCTACACTTAGTCTTAGACCAATTAGAAGAAACCAGAAATGTTGATCACCACATGTTGTATTATTTTTTTTTAGGTGAACTGCCGTTGTTCATTTCAATTTTTTTTGGTGTGGTAGTATCATACGGTTGTATATGGATAATGTTTTTTCTCCAGTCATGGTTACGAATGTAAATGAAGTTGCCATCTAGGTTTTGTAGTGGACAATGTAAAGAAGCAATTTTTTTAATCAAATGCAATTGTAAGTGAACAAGTTACAAATGAATGAAGGTGCAAGTTATCCAATTATGTTACTTTGTTTACTTGTTATATATTATACTGTTCCAATTTTATGTTTATCAAATTGTAATAAAATGAATTGGTGCAAACAACATATCCGTGTACAACTAATGTTCCATACCATTATATTAAACGAAGGCTCCATTACAAAATTCCACCTAGTGCATGTTACACTATCAATTTTTTTGTTGGGCTACTTCCAAATACATGTTATGGTACACATTATCATAAAAACCACTGTAACAACCCCAAGTACACATATACTTAATTTCAGTTTCCTAATTTCTTTTTCCAAGCTACCAATCTTCCTACTAATCTTCAATTGGTGGGAATTAACTTCATTTTCCAATCTCGTAGTCTTCCTACTAAGTAAGTTATCATGAGGATTTATATGGCCAATTTCATTGTCACTAAAACCTCCATCATCATCAATGACATCATCCAACCAAATGAAATACTTACATGAAAGATTATCATCCTGACATTAGCTTGTATAGTGGGCACGACTGTCAAACTTGATCAGTACCAAAATAAATAAAAAGAGAAACGATTGTTAAACCATAAATCACATCAAACATTACATTGTATAGTGAGTACCTTAAGAATCGTTTATTTGGATTTTAAAGGATTTTGGAAATGAGCAACAGAGCTTTCCTCCTATAATCACACCTTAGATGACCTACCCTCTTATGGACCTCTTTGCCTAAGCTAGTAACACTACGTCTCTAGCTTCACCTTGGACAATGGTTGGATCTCTGGGTGGTGATTTGAGAAAAACATGTCTCCATTTCCATCATTTGCAAATCAAACATGAGCTTCAACACGAGAAGGAATTGTTAACAGTAGGAGAGGTTGAAGAAGAATTTTCTACCCTATGAGTAGTCCATGACATTGTTTTGAGCTGGGGAGTCACCTTTTAGCCAAGTTGAATTAAACAATTCAAGTGTGAAAAAGAGTTCTAAGTCAACAAGTCACATGAACACATCCTCCATTAAAAGAAACAAAGATCACTTAACATCGAGACTAACTTGACTTGGACTTTGATTTAGTTTTTTTAGTGACTATTATGACAAGTTAAATCTTTCTGGTAGTTTACTCTAACCTTTAACAAGAATGTAAATTCAACAGGCACAAAATGCTAGTGTATCAATACGCAATAAAGTCCCTATTCCACCCCCCCCCCTCTCCCGGTAGCTTTTATCCTTCATTTGAACACGCATGCAGCATGCTAAATAAACCAAAAATAGGGCAGTGAAATACCCCAATGCCCTACTATAATGTACATTATAACATTAATAGTTAATGATGTATCCATATTAAAATTTACACGTATCACCTACAAATATCCTGAAACACAACAGGGCTCATGCACTTCACTTGGTCATTCCCTAATAACAGGAATTTAAAGGAAGGCATAAATTTTTTTCAACATTCTGCTCGAGGCAGAAGACCCTACTAGGACAGTTTGACATTTGAGATTAACTTAGACAAAGCAAATGCTATTTGTCATCCACTTTGAGGGAATTTAGCCGTCTTAACCTCTGATCAAGCTCCTTCATGACTTCGGGTTCCTGTTTCTTCCTTTGCTTTGATATGTTATTGGTTGTCATGGAACCTATCTTATCAAATGCCACCTGCAAACACGAACAATTAAGAAAAACTCTGAAACGCTTCACCATAAAAGGAGAAGCATATGCTTCACTTATAGTGAGAAGAAAATTAAAGAAATAACCCATGTCAAAGTGATGCATTATCTTGCATGTTTTTTTTTCTCTCCCTCTCTAAATCCTGATAAAGAATATTTCAAAGTAACTTCAAACCTTCATGTTCATTAACTCAACATATGAATCTGAGAAGGAAAATGCCACATAGAAAGAATTAATTTGACAGAATAGGAGCCCGAATGAGTTGGCATGTGTATTGACTCTTGGATGAATGAGTGATCCCTATCACGTTGTCTTATCCAACAATCACTCTTGAATCTGGCTAAATTCTGGCTAATTTTTTCTGGTCCTGTAGCACTCACTACTCAACTGAGAATAGGGCTTTTACTGAGAGTAGTGATCATAATTTTTGTCAATTCCTGCCAATTTATTGTTTATAGTCTCCTTTTCTTCTCTTAATTTTATTATTTCTCGAGATATTCTGAAATTAAGCTAATAGGATAGGACAACTATAACTTGAAGCATTTGACTTGGAATTTCAATAAAAATTGTTGTCCAGCCCTTTCAGTGAGAAACTTGTATATAGGCTTTCTTCTTGTAAGAACAGACACTGAAACAACTATAGTACCATAAACATAGAAGGATGATAAAGAGCAACCATAAAGGATACCGTCGTGCCTCCAAATCATTTTCAGGTCAAAAGTGAAAAAGATATCATAAAGAATGAAAGGAAAACAATAGATACAAAGGAATAGTGAAGAAAAAATTGTCTTACTGTCAGTAATTCATCAGGATCAAATAGGTGATGAGTGGTCATCTGCAGAACATTGATTACTTCGCCAACGTGATGGGTTAGAAGCAACTCATCTTCCTTCATCTGCAGCATTTGGAGATCAACTGTTGAAACATACCTTGTCGTAGACTATATTTTTATGTGTAATAATAAAAATCCAACAAAGAGTACAAAGGCTACACTTGTGATACCTTAAAGATTGCCAAGGCCACATTAAATATAACCTTAGCCCCGTCATAGAAAATGACATCCCATACTCGCAGAGTTGTCTAATTAAGAAACCCACGGAAAAAAGAAGTATTAATATGGGGGAACAAATAAGCAATTCAATGCATAATTTATTGCAGCATCATTTTAACCTCGGAAGGCAGGCTCTTTGAAAAGAGGCAAAGAAACCACTCAGTGGTAACAAGAGAAACATCAAATTCCAAAGCTTCCAAATGACTTGCTATCCTGCATTTCCCTTTCTCCAATTTTCAGAAGATACTGAGAAACAAACATATGACACAACACAGTTAATTCATCAAATGAAAATACCTTGGGCACTTTTTAGCAAGTAAATCTTTAAACACTCTTTGTTCAACATGGCATCCTGATAAGTTGTTTGTGTAGCAGTCATTAACCAGGACATTTTCCAATAAGACGGCTAGCATCCAAAATGCATCTTCTTCCGTCTTCATGACAAGCAACAACAATGCTGCAACATAATTTAACCCCTAGACCAATAATATTTTAGAGTCAATAACTAAGAAAATATATTCTCAGGTATGCATTTAACATTTGTGATACCTAGAAGGGGTGGCTCAAGTGGTTTGCAAGCTTAAGCTCAACGGTTGAGGGGCCTCTGCAATGTCAGAGGTTCAAGCCCGTAGGGAAGAACTTATGGGGAGGGGCAGCGTCAGTACCCCAAATGGGATTAGTCTCACACAAAAAAGGGTGTGAGGATACCCAAGCAAGGACAAAAAAATAATAATAATAATTTATATTTGTGATCAAAATAAATCACATATTATTTATCACTTCAATTTAAACTAAAGGAACTACGTGGTGATCTATTTTTACCTTAAAAGAGTTTTAAACATAAAATATAGTTGCAGAAGCAATTGAGGAAAGAAAATATAGAATATATAATTGGTTTTGTAAATGATATATTTAGTTTAACTGAATGTAGGTAGAACACAGAAACTAATCCATGCTTAGTCACACAGTGTTATTAATTGTTTCGAAGAAGTCTGAGGATGGAGAAGCAATAAGAGAATATGCAACAGCCAACAAGCAAGTTACTAATTCATGAAGATTTAACATCTAGTACCAGAAGAAGAAAAATAAAAGAAGCAATGGTTGAAATAAAGAAAATGCCGCACAAAAGACATATTCTCCTCAGATGCCTAATATGAGACATTCAGTAGTATTAAATATCAAACTATCAGAACATTGTCTTTCACAGACTTGGCAGAAAAACAATACTTCAGAAAAGGAAGGAGAACAGAGCAAACCCACCTGACAATACCCAACATCAGAATCACGGAAAGAGTAGGCAACAAGAACATGCCTAAGAGCAGAATGCCCCTCTGGAGTGTCCAACCATGGGTGACCAGGGAAGGTTCGTGGTAGGTCCTGTACATATGCTTAAAGAATGATTAGAAGCAGAAGAAATATAATAAGCATAGTAACATGTGTACAATTTTAAATTATACTAATAAAAAACATCAATAAGCAATAACCACTATAAGGATCACATTTAGTACCTTGATGGAAGCCCCTTTTCCAAACCCACAGAATTTCACATTGTTGGATAAGTACCAAAATAACATTCCAAACACATAAAGGCAAGATATATAGGCCTAAACAAAGTTGATCACCAATCTTCAAACTGTACTGACAACCAGTGTTTTAAATTGCAGTTGCAATTTGGTCGCAGTTGCGGTTACGTTGCTATTGTATAAATTGCGGACAATTGCAGGAAAATGCGGCCGCAATTGTGGCTGCGTTGCGGTTGCGAAGACCTCCAAAACCGCAATATTGCGACCGCAATTGCGGTTGCCGACCGCAATTTAAAACCCTGCTGACAACCTCACATATTCCTATCTCTTTCAGATGTCAATTATATAATAGTCAAGCATGTAGTCTGAACAACAATTTGCCTCAACCGCAATTCATACACTCAAGAACATATTAACATGAGCTTGGGCTCACAGAATAATAATGCAAAGTTATAAATATAGGGTATAAAAAACTTATGATAACCAATTAACCAGCCGATTAGGTCCATCAAAGTCTGCAGCAATACGGGGCTGAAAATCTTCACAAGACAGATAATGTAAAGTTTGGGCAATGTAATTATTTCATCAAACTCAATGAAATCTTCCCCAAGTCTAAAAAATTGTCCTAAGCAATTGAGAAAAATGGACTATACCTCTTAAAAAATGAAACCAACCCAGAAGGGACTCATGCCCCCAATTAAAGTTTAGAACTTGTAATCCAAACCAAGCCCAATTGCTAGATTCTCACAATTATCATCATCAAAATGTATCAAGGGACAAAGAACTCACATGATCTATCTGTCTGGTAGCAGCAGTGACCTTCCCCTCCACTGCTTTTGTCAAATCATTGTAATAACTATCAGGCACCGTGGACTTTTTCTTGGCTGCCCCTGACAACGAAAACCAGACCTTTGGCCGAAGAACTGGGGGAATTCCCTTCCTAATTAGCTTCTTCAGGGTGATAGCATTAGCAAGGGCAGAGAATTTCAAGGAAGATGTAAGGGCAGTGCCATTGCCTATGGTAGTATGCAAATACCAATTTGCACCTTTGTTAGCTTCCAATGCCCACCAAACTCGACCCTGTTGCCTCACCTTCTCCCTCACCTCATTCATCACATTAACATCATCTACATTCCCTTCCACTGTGAACCCATAAAGATCTTGGAATTTTACAGTGAGATTTGCTCGCCTGGAATGGATGCTGGGCCTCAAAATTGGTATCTGAGATTGGTATTCAAAGGCAAGGTCTATTTTGCTCTTGGTTCCAAACATATTTTCTTGGGTTTACTACAGTGACAGATCAAGAAAGATGGGGGCAGAAAGGGACTAAGGGATTGATACAACAAATTATATTTTGAGTTGGAAAGGACCTTGTCAAATGAGAAAAACCCACCACTCTTAAACCATGAAATGGTCTACTTTGAGGACCTGGATGCTCGAAGACTAGGTAAGGAGAGGCTGCAAAATTGTCCTCCTCAAAATGGGTCCAACAAAATTTGATGAAAGAAGGGTGAGATTCAAAATTTATGACAAAGAAGAAAACTTTACATTTTGGGAAGCCATGAAAGACCCTTTTGTGCCATTGGAAAAAGCTTGAAACTTTGATATATTGAGCTCAAATCTCTTGTTAAGACTGAGCTCGTCTATCGAAAACAACCAAATAAATATGACCAGAAAAAAGGGGTTGAATATTCAAAGACCGAGATAAGACCCAAAAAAAGAAAAAAAAAAAGTGGGAGAGAAATGAAAAAAGAAAAAAGAGATCCTCAATATTAATGTGATATACAGAGAGAAAACGATGATAAAAGTGAACTCCTGAAATGGTTTCTAATTCAGGAATCAGAGTGCTCTAACAAAAGAAGGGATTATAAGAGAAAGATGAAAGATGAAAGATAAAAGCAGAGAGGGACATTAATAAAACCCCAAATTTAGGGGAATAAAGCTTGAAATGAGGGCTCAACAGAGAGGAAAAATAGGTGGTGATTTGACATGGTGGGTGGCTTTGGCCCTCTGGTACAATATCGGGAAACAGTTTGGACATTGTAGTTTATGTGGTTTGGTGTTTGTGTGGTAATTTTTTTTCATGATGTTTATTATGGTCTCTTGGCTGCTGAGTGATTAGGTTAAGATCGCATAATTGATGGCCAAAAAAACCTTTGCGATGATGTAAAATATCTGAAATTCACTTTTACAAACTTCAAATTTACAGATAAGCTCTTATGCAGTTTGCTTGGTATTTTAAATTCATTTTAATTATAATTCACTCTTATTGTAAATTGTAAAGTCACATAAATAAATTATGCGTTGACTTTTTATTAAAAGAATTTAATTTTTAAATATTTATTATCATAATTAAATAAAATTTTAATTTTAATTTATTATAAGTGTAAAATTTGTTAACATTATTATTTAATTATATATTAACATATTATTAAAGAATTAAACTTTTTAAGTAATTGTTATGATAGTCAAACTCTTTTAATGATTTGATAATATATGATTAAATAACAGTGTAAAAAAAATTTACACTAATAATAAATTAAAATTAAATTTATTAAATTATTTATTATATAATAATATATGATTTGGTTAATAAATTTATAATTGAATTACTACCGGCTCATTTAGTTAAGAATTAAGTATGATGGGTATCCGAATGAGAATCTTAATTCTAGTCCTCGTTTCCGTTTTTTAAGTAGAGACTATTTTTTCTTTGTCCGTAGTCCCATAAGAAGACCACTCAACAAATGAAAACTAGAAAAGTAGACTACAATTTGTCAAAATATATATGGAATATACTCCTATTCAAAATATTTGTCAAATTTATATTCTTTTTATGTTTATATCAAAAAGTCACCTTGATTTTATAAAGAAGAAATTATTAGATTAAGTTTATAGTTTTTTTTAATATAAAGTTCACTAATAATTAATATTAATTGAGTTTTTTATTTTTTAATTTTCTTAAAAGTATTAAGTTAACAGTTAATCAAAATTAAAATATGAGGTAAAGTGTAATTTATACTTTAATTTTAACAAATATTAAGATAATGACATGTAATTTATTCCCAAAAAAAAAAGTGTGTCACATATAGAAAAAAGATAATGAAATAACCAAGTGAAACACAAGAAGGGGGGTTGAATTGTGTTTCTTAACCCTTTTTTGATTAATAAAAGATTTTCCTTTTCAATAGAAAATAGAACACAGCGAAGGATAAAGTTTAACAAGCAAAAAGCTTAGGACCAACACCACTTAGTCCTATTGGACTCTAAGGATTTCGAAAAGACTTTTAATAAAATGGTTAACACGTTCTAAAACCAAATAAAAAGATCTTTGTTAATAAACACAATGGTAAACCCCAGAGGTTAGTGAATATAATAAAGCACACTAGAAGAGAAGAGAAGCTTACACACGAGATTTATCCTGGTTCACTCTTATCAACCAAGAGCTACGTCCTTCAACCGTAAGGATTTTCCAACTAATCTTTTTCACGATTACAAGTATTATGCACCTCTTCAGGTAACAAGTATTTTCAACCTCTTCAGGTTCTATCTCACAAGTATTCTTTTACACACAGCCTCTTCAGGCTTACAAGGCTTAAGATGAATAAGTGAAAGTAGATGAAAGCTTGAGTTTGAAACTCACTGACAAATGAGAATAGACAATGGAAATCTCAAGGCTTTTTCTTTTTACACGTATATGGAAATCCAAAAGGAAATAAAAGCTTTTTAGACTTTGTAGGATGCTTCGGCAAAGATCTCTCCTTTTGTTTAAGTGCTGCTTCTTCTCTTTATAAGTAAGAACAAATTGAGCAGACTTCATGGGCTAGATCGTCCAACGGAAACATTTATTACCGTTCTGAGTAGCATTAAATACATCTACTGGAAAAGTGCTGAACTTCTTCTGACGGTGACTTTTATTTTCTGAGATTTCCAATCAATGAAAACAAAATCCTGATTTGTCTAAGATTGCAGACGGTTTCTTATTTGCAGATCTTTGTAGTTGTTAGACAATGTCAGCAAAAGTGGCTTAGTTGACTTCTTCTGTCGCCGTGAGTCATCGAGTTCTTTTCTAGCATTTAATGAGGAACAGCTTCTTCATTTTTGAAATTTCACTTGGACGAGAGCTTGAGCTTGAACTTTGAAAGAGTGAGTTGAGTCCGAAGCTTTGTGATCGTATTGGACGAACTAATAAAAAGTAACAAGATATGCATACAAGTATTGGACGCACCAATAGTAAAAGTATATAAGACATTTATTGGACCCATAAAGAGTTATAAAGCATATTGGGCCTTACGAAGAGTTATCTTTAACCATAGAGCAGAATGGACGCACATACAAGTAGCGATTTGTTAATACTATTATCGAAACACTTACTTGTTCAAACTAAATAAATATTTTTGTTATCCTCAAAACTTAACAGGGAAAGCTTATAGCTTTTAAGAATTTAGTACTTAAACCTTTTTATAAGAATTTGGTTTCAACAGATAATACATGTAAGGGAAAGGATTATTATTTATACATAAGATAGTGTGAGTAGTGAATATGATTGGAATCGTTTAAGAGGAAAAAAAATGCAGTGAAGTTTCAGATTAATTATTCAATAGCTTGTCCAAAAATGATGTGAGTATTTTTTTAATGCTTTTTTTTATTCAAGGGTACATATGTATTAAATCATAAAGTCAATAGTTCAAAATTTTAAAAATAGGGATAATCTCCAATTCTCCATAACGTGCAGAAGGTTAAGAAAAATCTTCAATATTTTAATAGACACGTGAAAAGTTGTCATTGTTCATTGTCAAATTAAAACTATTAATTTCAGTAAAATAGTTTTCACTGATAATTATATTAGTAAAACATAAATGATTAAAAATATTATATTCCTGGTAACTGTTTTATATAACCTGAAAGAAGTGTGAATGTTGTGTGCAATTAGATGTGAATGTAGTATTGCTCTACTACAAATGCTACTCACACAATTAAAGGAGAAAAAGAAAATGAAAAGCACACAGGTATTCACAAAAATAAAAAAAAATGCATATAACTACTTGTATAGGTGTTAATGGGGGATTTTGGACAATGATTTTGAATAAGTCATGATTTTAGTTTTCAATATTAGAAGAGACTCACTTCCAAATTGATTATCAAATTATTGGTAATTTGTAAAGATTAAGTGCCAAAATTTGATATTATAATGATACTGAAACACAACGTCAATATCTAATATAAATTTGATAACATGTAAAAAAGTGAATTTAAAGGACTATTAAAGTGCTGAAAATGGAAGTGTCAACATTAAGAGTAAAATTGACAAAATTGTAAAGACAATGAAATATAAAGTTACATAAAAGATAAATTAAATAATGTAAAGAGCAAGAAACGTAAATAAACAAAGTAATTAAATGTGCATAATATAAAAAAGTGTCAAATAAAATGACTGAAGATAAATTTGCAACAAAAATAAATTACATAATGTAAACAGAAAGAATGTAAATGAACAAGGAAAGTAAATGTACATAATGTAAAGGTACATCAAAGTACATAACTGAAGATAAATCTGCTACAAAGATAAGTTACATGATGTAAATTGCAAGGAAAGAAAATTGATGAAAAAGTAGAAGTGCATCAAATTAAAGTACAAGAAATGTAAAGGAATGAAGAACAATTGCTGAATTGAATTGCATTGATATATGTAAAGATACATGAATTGAAATGTGGAAGGCATACTTGAGTTATAATTATGTGATTCTACCTAAGTCCTAAAATCATGACATTTGTTGACAATGGACAGGTGTTGTGCATGCAGATGACACACTTGTTTATTCTTCTAAACTTATTAAATTGACTAAAACTTCCTAAAACTAATGTTAATTAATCATTCAGTTTCTAAATGTTTGAATTCTAACATTCAAATTCTTCCAACATAACTTCTTTATCTTTTTTTTTTTAATTCAAATGAGCAAGTAACTTCCAATATCATATCAGGTCAAAAATAAAACCTTGTTCTTTCATAATTTCGCAAGTGTTGATGTCGAAAACACTTCACTATTCTCATGATAACTCTTCTTGACCCTTATCGAAACCATGTACATTCCATTTATCAATATCAAAGATCTTTTGGACAACTTCATGTTTTGTTGAAAACATAATTTTTGTATCACCAACATATGTCAAGTCACTATGAGCCATCTTCCTCCAAAAATTCACAAAGTGTTGGCGTCGAGTCACCTTTTGCCTATGTTTTTGACAAAACCCGATTTTGACACCAAGTAATGTCAAACAATTATTATTTGTCAGTGTTGGACACATTATTGACAATCACCATCCCTGTAACCAAAATTACATACTTCATGCCACCAACACATTTGTTAGTGTTAGACACATTTTTTATATTCATCATCTCAACATCTCTCAACTTTCCTTTGAATGTCAAAGGTCTCCAAATCTTATCAAAAACTTACGTCAAAACCATGATTAAACCGTGTTAGCCATTGTCAAAATGGTCTTTCGAGTTATGTCATTCTTCTTTTTTTGAAAAATTCTTTTTCTCAACGCTTCTTATCAAATAATAACTACTCTATTGAAAGATTTTATTTTGGTACCAATAATAGGTCATTGAGATGATAAATGGACAACCATTTTATGGCTAGGGTAATTATTTTGCTTTATGTTCTTTTTATTTGTATGAAAGGTATTATTTTTGAAGATAAAATAATCAAAAGATTAATTTAAGGTTAGAGACTGTATATAAAAGACACTGAAAAAATTCTAGTCTAATGTGCTATGGATAGAGGTTGAAATTATTTACTAGTGATGAGAATAAATTATTATTCAAAATGGGTAAGACAGAATTGAGTCATAACTTTTAATTGGTTTCAAATTGAAGCGCCTAAGGGCTTCTTCCTCTCCACGATGATAGCTCTAAAATTTCATTGTTGTCATTCCTTTTACTTATCTTCTAGAAGTGGTTTTTCCCCTGTACATATATCCTTATATCTTGTTGAATTAAGCACATATCTTGTTGAATTAAGCACTTATCACCTAGTTTAAAACTATAGTTATTAGTTAAGGTGTAACTTTTTCTATTTTAATCCATCAACAAGTGTCATAAGTCAATTTGATTTTGATCCCACCTAGGCCTTGTCAAGGCAGGATGCTGGCTCACAACTAACAATTCCCCTCCCAACACCTGCCTCCAACGGTCCATGTCTTTCGAAGAATTGAATTCATGATCTCGGTTCTGATACCACTTGTTGGATCAAACGCTTACATATAGGCAAAACATTATAGTTTATAAATGGTGTAAATTTATTTCCTTATAGCTTCTTAGAACCATATCAAGCATTAAGGGTCAGGCTGCACCAATTATAGGCGTCATGGATCGGGATGTTAAATCTAAGAATTGTAAGGGAGACACTAACCAAATAAAGCCAACAATCTCCACCCTAGTGTTAAGACAGGATGTTGGCTCGTGATCAATAAATCTAACCATTGTTATGATAAATCTTAGGGTTATGATGGTTTTGTTTTTTAAGTATGTCATTGATTATAGTAGATTTTAATAATTAGAATCAAGTTAGAGGAATTTTTCACCTTTTTGAGTGATATCATGATAAGTTCTCTCTTATTATCTTTCTTGCTTCATTTTGATGTTTTAGATATGAAACTAATGTTTTGAAAAGCTTCCATAGAAATTTTGATTTGATTTGATTGTATGCATTCATTGCGTATCTTGGTTATGAAGTTTAATGATATATTTCCCTTAATTGATTTATTTAATGTTGCCTAATTGTGTTAAATATCTTATTGGATTTTTATTTTTTTATATTATCTTATTGGATTTTATTTAGGCAAGGAAAGTGAACAAAGGAAGAAAAAGGAAACCAAATATGACTTATCTCAAGAAAGAATCTCGAGTTTCGTGACATTTGTATAATAAATTAGACATATCTTGAGCTCCAGTGATCGAAATCAAGTGATTCCAAAGGATATGGAAAGCTAACACATATGATACAACTTTCATGTTGGGAAAGAAAATTCAAATTCGGGCTTTTGGTCAAATTTAGAGAAGAACACAGTTGACCTTATTCTAGAGCCTAAAAGCACGACCTGGCCATGTTTCCACTTAGAAGTCAATGGACAACATGGCTTGGCCGTGTTATATGGAATGATTGTGTCATGCTATTAGATATAAAAGTGAATTTAAAGTTCCAATTGGCTTAGGCTCATTTAAAAAGAAAAGTAAGGCCAAACCCTACCCAAATATGTCTTGAAAGAGAATTGGAGAGCCGTCAAATAGCAAGAGGAGAGCAATTGGGAGATCAACATTGAGGAAAACGAGAAAAGTCAAGGAAGAACTCTTTAGAGAGGATTTTCAACAGAGATCTCGTGGATCAAACTATTTTATTTTTGGCCTTATTCATATCTCTTGAACTCACAATGTTTATTTCATATCTATTTGTGCTTGTCAAGACTATGTTAGGCTAGGCTTTTCATTTGGTTAAGGGTGAATTTGATGCCCTAGACATAATGTTGTAATTGGATATTTGATATTACTCTTTTAGTTTCTAACTGAAGTTGATTGTGATTCTTCCGCTAAAATTGCTTAAGGTTGTTGTCTTGAGTTGATTAGGCAATCAACTAAATAGAACTTAATAATTACCTAAAGCTAGATTGCTTAAGGTGTTGTATTGAGTCGTTTAGGTGATCAACTAAACAGAATTCGACAATTACCTATAGATAGATTAAGGGAACTTGATCCATAATTGTCTTGTTTTCCTAATCACAAGTGGCATTTTTGCAATTGATCATTAAGCCTAAATCTTTCGTTAATTGGGAATAAGAACACAACATAAGTTAATAATCCGAGCTTGCATGGTTGTTTCCTAAATCAACTTATTTTTCTCAACTTAAGGCTGCCGTTAAGTTAAATCAAGAGAGCTTGTTCTAGATTACTTAATGGTTAGAGATTAATTAGAGAGCTTGTTCTAATTAATAATGATCTAATAAAAGATCATGTTAGCATAGCTTGTTTTTATTTGCGGTTGGTAATTTCATTAGTAATTAGAAGTAATATCATATTCACTTCTGATTGTCTAAAGTCTAGTGGTGGAGGAAAATTTCTTAACCAAGTCTTAAATATTGTTGCTTCTCTTTTGCATATTGTCTTGTTACAATTGCAATTTCACTACTTTAATTATTTACATTTTAGTTTATTTAATTCAGTTGTCTCCAAAAGCCCCTTTTACTTATTGCTTTCTTAGTTTATAGCTTTGGCTTAGTTAACATTTTAATTAAACACAATCCTTTGCGGGAATGACTCTTAATTCCCACTTTACTACAATATTTTACCTACACGGTTAATTTGATGAATCCTTTTAGAATTTGTGAAAAGGTTGACTTGTTCGAATAGACATTTAGCACACCCCAATGCGCTCAAACCATGGCTCGATTTTCAGGAGACCACTCCATTGATCATCAATGGCTTCATTCGCTTCAAATCAATAACAAACACTACGACATCATTCTTTACAAGGTTCGTGTTAATCAGCAACAACATGAATCTTAGCTCTTTTGGTGATGAGAAATCAAAGGCCAACACATGGAACTACATTATCTTTCTCACATTTTATTGAAAAACTTATTTATTAAGTGGACTTTCTGGCCTATTCCACATAACCCATGGGCCAAAGTGGGTTAGGGTAGGCCAGTATGTGGGTTGATCCACATATCATTATTTTATTTTATTTTTGACATTTTCCATACTAAGATATGTATTGTGTGAGTTTTGTATTTATTGTTTTGCACTGAAGTGATCCCACTTACACCCTAAAGCTTGTTTAATTACACATACTAATATATAGTATGAACTTAGTATTTGGCATTTTGCACTTGAATTGTCTTTCAAGATGCCAATTAAATATTATATTAGCGTAAGTCTTTACATTTTGTGTCTTTGAAAAATTTGTTATTTTAAAGTTGTGACTTTATTAAATTTATCAATTAAAAATATGTAAAAGTCATTCATCTTTGCTAAAATGCTTGTAGGGCCTATTACTAGCTTCCAGTATTCCAATCATCCCATTTTGCCTTCATAGTCTCACGCTCACCATCATATATCACATCATAATTCTTAATACCTCCTCTAGGAAATAATTTTGGAGTCATGCTATAATTTAAAAAAATCATATTAAATTGGAGTGATGAGAGATAAAAAAAAGAGTAAACGCTTATTTTGGTCATTTAAATATACAAGTGTCATCAGTTAGGTCCTCCAATGATAAATACATCAAAATGGTCCTTTAATGTCAATTTTTGACATCAAATTGGTCATTTAATGTCATTTTTTGACATCAAATTGGTCATTTAATGTCATTTTTTTACATTAAATTGGTCCTCTAATGACATATTTTACATTAAATTGGTCCTCAACTTACTCAATCCTCTACATTTTTATGAAACCAGATGAAGGTTATGATATCAGTGGGATTAGGAAATTTTATTTATATTCATATGTTTCACGCTCTTTCCTCTCGCTTTTCTTTTAAATCATCCCATCCTTCTTCATCTTCGCTCATTAAGCATCAAACAAAATCAACTTCTTCAAGCATCTTCAAGGAAGAAATTTGCTTCAAAGAAATTAATCATGAAATAGATAATTGGGAAATTCTTGGAATCCTGATAAAAGATTTATACAAACCTGATGGAAAATTATTTTTAATTTCTGATTATATTATTAGAACTATCGAAAAGAATATTCCCATCAATCCAGAGAGTGATAAAGAATTCCACCTTCTCTCTCAAGAGACCTTAAAAGGTCATGAACAAATACAAGTATTTGCATATAAGATGTCTAGCAATCAAACCTCTTATCAGAGAAGGATTAAACGCCTTTGTCCTTCTTTGCCTAAGAGACATTAGACATAATCAGTTCCAAGATTCCCTTATAGGAATAGTAAAAACTAGTTTAAGTAATGGTCCAATTTACTTTAACTGTTATCCCAATTTCCTTATTACAAAAATTTGTGGTTTAGATATGAAACCAGAATCAATCCCAGCAGCTTTGCTATATAGAATTCAATACAAGGTTATGAATTTATGTAATTCAAAAGTCTTAAAAACAAGAACAACAAGGGGAAACAACTTTATTTCTTACAGATATAATTAAGGCCAATGTAACTATGCCTAAACAATTCTGTGGAATGAATTTGTTCTACCGAAAACCTGGACTTTAGAAAAGGAAACCCCAGCCTTGCCAAGATTAACTTCTGAAAATCAAACAATATCAATCTGGTAGAGTTGAATTAGTTTTTGATACAAGAAACCCATTTAGCTCATCCAGCTCTATTAAAATAGAAGACTTTAAATTTGAAGATTTTAGATTAGCAATCTCTAGGAGATCTTTCACTACAATCCCAAAATCAACCTAATCAACAATCCATCTTCAAGGATTAGATACATCAACAATCCTTCCCAGAACAACATATTAGAAGGAAGATGATGATTAAAATTCAATTCAATCCCCAACTTATTCCTCTCTTAGTGAACCTTATGATGTTATCTAAGTTCATTATTGATAAGGAATCCCTTAAGAAAGAAGTTTATTATGAGGAATGGACTCCTCAAAGAGAATGGTTCTTTCAAAATTATCAAGGAACAAATAGAAAAATATTCAAGAAATATTTTATGAATTTCTTACCAAAGTTAAGATGAACATTCCATTTTTGACTAGTTTCATGCTTATACAATAAAAAATAACATAGACTATCCCTTTCAAACTAAACTCATAGGAGATAGATCAACAAACGTAATTATAGTCTGCATCTTAAAGATGGTAAGTTAGTTCAAACCGAACTGCCTCCTACAAGTCAGTACCAACTTCCAAACATTCAGGATGAAAAACATAACCCTATTATGGCTTCTCCGTTCAGAATTAAAAATTTAAAGGAACCAATTAATTCCAAAGATATTAAAAGCCTAATGGAACAATCAAATTACACTAACAAATATCTTCAGATATTAGGAGAAAAGATTATGGCACAATCAATAAAAGATGAGCCGCCAACATCCTCCACAACATCTAAAAAGGTAATTGATAAGTCCCTATTCAAACCTTTTAAAATGAAAAAAAAGGATTTACAACTTCTTATTCCTAAAAAAGAAATTAATTCCCAATAGGATGAATTTCTTAATAAAACAAATGAACAAATTAAATTATTATCAACAACCATCCCTCAGACACCCCAGACATCTCAGGAGAAGACCAAACCATCCCAAGGATTAACAATTAACACCATCAAACAATCTAATTCTTCAAACACTTCAGAAGTAGACTCAGAAGCCAGTTCTGTGATCAAGGTTAATCTAGTAATTAGTCAAACACTTAATTGGAGAAATCCATCGAAACTTTATTATAAAAAGGCAACAACACCAGATCTCTTACTGGAAGAAAGATATCAAAGTTTTGAAAGCTTTAGTGCAAACAACATCTATGAATGGAACATAGATGCTCAAATTGAGCATAATATACTCAATACTCTTCAACACATGACTATGGTAGCAACAACCTATCAAACAACTCATAATGTTTTGAAGAAACAATTGTCAATATTTTAGTTACAGGATTTTCTGGCCAACTAAAAGGTTGGTGGGATAATTATCTCACTAATGATGAGAAAATTAGGATTTTAATTGCAATTAAAACATAAACTAATCAAACACCAATTACCAGTAACAGAGAAACTATCTCAGATGCTGTTAATACACTAATCTTTACAATTGTCCAGCATTTTATAGGAGATCCTTCTCTATGGAGAGATAGGTCTACAGAACTCCTTTCAAACTTAAAATGCAGAACCCTAGCCGATTTCATAAGGTACTGATAAATCATTTTTGAAACACTTATGTTAGCTTTGTACTTAGCATTATTGGATATTCATTGTGCAAATATTAGCATATTAGCTGAGTTTTGTGTTGTTGGGCATCATTGGGCTTTAATGCAAATTTTGATTAACTCTCGGATTTTGATGCTTTCTTCCATGATTGGGCTATAACTTAAGCATCAGTGATCCGTTTAAGGTGTTCTTGGTATCTGTAGAAAGCTAAGACAAATATTTACAAGTTTTATGAGAACTTAAGAGTTGGATTAGACTTTTAATGGTCCAAAATATGCTTGAAAGTCAGAGTAGGCGTGCTATCGCTAGAATCTGAGCAGTGTGCACATATTTGACCATATCGTAGGCTGTAGGCCTTCTTTTGAGCTGAAACTAGTGCCATTGGAAAGATAACACGCAAAACTCCAACTTTAATGAGATCATTTAGTCAATAGATGCCGTTTTCGACATGATTATGGAGCTGCAAGTTTGTTTGAATTTGGAAACACGTTCTGCCAAAGTGACTTGAGGTAGGTACTGCGTTTTTATAATATCTGAAGTTGTAAAAGTCCAATTGACATGAAACCAGCGCCGAAAGTTCAAGGAGACAATTGTCTACAACTGTCATGAAGACACCTAAAGTCAATTTAGTGGAATGGAGGGTCATACAGATCATGCAAGGAGGCACACGAAATCTAGCAGAATATCAACTTTGCTTTTCTTTTGTAATTGTTTATCATTTGATTGGTTAACATGAACCATTATATTTGACAATCTCCACTTTTTTACAGCTTGCATTCATATTATCTTTAGTTACAAATTGGATTCTAGGATTAGTATAAATAGGGCCAATCTCTTTGTATTAAGCAATGAATAAAATTTGAAGTAAGTTTGAGTATTTGTGAGAGTTTTCTTTCTCTTCTTCTCCATTCTCTTTAGAATTTCGTTTTTGTTCTTTATTTTCTGAGTTCTTCCTTCCCATCCATGGAAGGCTAGGCTCTTATAATCAATCCAAGGGATTAACCATCTTGATGTTTTAATTTAGAGATCTTGTTTTGCTTGTTTAAATTACTTAATTGTTATTCAAATTTCTCTTCTTCCTCTTTTGATTTTAATCTAGATTGAATTGCTTAATTTGATTTAGATGTTTATGTGATAATAACTTTATCATCATGTATTCAAAGAGAATCACAAAGACTAAACAATATATCAAAGCTTTTTGATAGATTGTTTAGCTTGGTTAAATTTTGGATCTTAAGTTAATTTATGTTTGGATGGTGCTTACTTTATCTAACCTTGGTTAACTAAATCCTAGATGCTTATCTAGTAGAGGATTCTTGGATCATGTTAAGGCTTCTTGATGTGATCTAAGGCCAAGAACATGGTTAGCAATTAAGTGGATTCCTTGTGATCAATGATGGATTATACTCAAGATCAGTAAATTTCCTTGGATTAGTTAATTTGTTAATTGATTTTCTTTAAATTCAACCAGTGTATTTTCTTTATAAATCATCAAAACCTCTTTTTTATTATCTTGATCTAAGTGAATCTTTGTTTTTGGATCCTTGAGAGATGATTCGGTTCATCATCTATACTACAAATTAGTTTGTGAATTGATAAATTTTATCATTTTGATGGGTCTCGACAACCCCTTGTCAAGTACTGAGATACCCTTCTAACTAGGGTTTACACCAAAGAGGATAGTCAACAACCTTTTTGCAAAGAAAAATTCTTAGCTAGGCTTCCAAAATCTCTAGTAGATAAGGTTAGAGACAAGATCAGAAGTCAAACCATCAATGGAGAAATCCCCTATGAGCAATTAAGTTATGGTCAATTGATTGTTTATATTTAGAAGGTAGCCTTAAAAATTTGCCAAGATGATAAAATCCAACATCAACTTGCTAAAGAAAAGGCTCAAACCAAAAAAGATTCAGGATCTTTCTGCAAACAATTTGGTCTACCTTGTTCTAAGAAGAAACCAAAACCCATGCCAAAATATGAACAAAAAATTTATCATAAATCTAGATATTACAAATATAACCAAAACACTCCTCCTAGAGAACTTAAAATAGGAATATAAATCCAAACCTCATATATGAAATAACCAAATGAAACACAAGAAGGGGGGTTGAATTGTGTTTCTTAACCCTTTTTTGATTTATGAAGGATTTTCCTTTTCAAAAGAAAGTAGAACACAGCGAAAGAGACAGTTTAACAAGCAAGGTGCTTAGGACTAACACCACTTAGTCCTATTGGACTCCAAGGGTTTCGAAAAGACTTTTAATAAAATAGTTAACACGTTCTAAAACCAAATAAAAGATCTTTGTTAATAAACACAATGGAAAACCCCAGAGGTTAGTGAAAATAATAAAGCACACTAGAAGAGAGGAGAAGCTTACACACAAGATTTATCCTGGTTCACTCTTATCAACCAAGAGCTACGTCCAGTCCCTTCAACAAGAAGGATTTTCCAACTAATCTTTTTCACGATTACAAGTATTATGCACCTCTTCGGGTAACAAGTATTTTCAACCTCTTCAGGTTCTATCTCACAAGTATTCTTTTACACACAACCTCTTCAAAGCTTACAAAGCTTAAGATGAATAAATGAAAGTAGATGAAAGCTTGAGTTGAAACTCACTAACACATGAGAATAGACAATAGAAATCTCAAGGCTTTTTCTTTTTACACGAATATGGAAATAAAGCTTTTAGACTCTTGAAGGATGCTTCGGCAAAAGATCTCTATCCTTCAAGTGCTGCTTCTTCTCTTTTATAAGTAAGAACAAATTTGAGCAGACTTCATGGGCTAGATCGTCCAACGGAAATATTTATTACCGTTACGAGTAGCATTAAATGCATCTCTTTGGAAAAGTCTTGAACTTCTTCTGACGGTGACTTTTATTCTCTGAGATTTCCAATCAATGAAAACAAAAGTCCTGATTTGTCTAAGATTGCAGACGGTTTCTTATTTGCAGATCTTTGTAGTTGTTAGACAATGTCAGCAAAAGTGGCTTAGTTGACTTCTTCTGTCGCCGTGAGCTGTCAGAGTTCTTTTCTAGCATTTAATGAGGAACAGTTCTTCATTTTTGAAATTTTACTTGGACGAGAGCTTGAACTTGAACTTTGAAAGAGTGAGTTAAGTCCGAGCTTTGGCAAACAGATCGTCTTGGACGAACTAATAAAAAGTAACAGTATATGCATACAAGTATTGGACGCACCAATAGTAAAAGTATATAATACATTCATTGGACCCATGAAGAGTTATAGCATAATGGACGCACGAAGAGTTAACTTTAAGCGTAGAGCAGAATGGACGCACAACCAGTGGCGATTTGTTAAAACTATTGTCGAAACACTTACTTGTTCAAACTAAATAAATATTTTTGTTATCCTCAAAACTTAACAGGGAAAGCTTATAGCTTTTAAGAAATTAGAACTTAAACCTTTTTATAAGAAATTGGTTTCAACAATCTCCCCCTTTTTGATGATGACAAAAACTATTAATTTGGTTGAACACAGATTCCTTTTAAAACAAAATTGCTCCCCCTAAGAAAAACATTTCTAAGGGACGGACTCCAAGTCGGTTGGACGCAGAGTCGATTGGACGTGGTACATGAAATTTATTTTAACGAAACAAGTTTCAAGAGCAAGTAATATTATCTTTGTATCGAAGTTTAGTTCTTGAGAAAAGAGTTTAACAGAGACAATACTTTTGAAAAGAAATAAACCATGCTAAAAAATTAGATCATATCCTACACAGCAACACAGTGCAACAGAATAACCGAGACAAGGATAATGAAACAACCAGATGAGAGAAAAACATAGTTTCATTGAATCAGTATAAATTATAAAATAAATTTATTTAAAACAAATCAAATTCCCATTATTCTCCCCCTTTGTCATCAGACAAAAAGAAGGAAAAAACATCACTGTCAGAAAAAATTTTGGCTAAAAGAAAATAAAATAAAATCAAGAGGAAGAAGGTGGAGGAGGAGGAGGTGGCCCTTGTTGAAAAAGAGACTTGAGGAGGTCTTCAACTCTCTTGTACATTACGTCCATTTGATTATTCACATAGGCCTGAAAAGCTGGGGGCACTTGGGTGAGAAGGTCAGCAGAAGGTTGTGGTTCCACAATAGCTAACTCAGTGGTGGAAGCGGAGGGGTCACATCCATTTGCCGCACAATGCACTCAACTTCGTCTTGACGAGAGGAAGGTCAACATCCCAAGGAAGAGAGGTTCTCCGGTAACCAAACATTTTATCCCAGGGAAAAGGCCTGCCTATGTTGTCATACGGAGTTCCAGAGACATAGCTTGGACAAGAGAAGATTGTTGGCAATGGCGAGTTCAGAGGCAGTCCAAAAAGATCATCTACCATATAGATAGAACGAAAACACTGGAAGCTCTGACCAGGCACAGTTATGATATCTTCCTTATCTTCATCACTTAGTCCTGAAGAAGACGCTTGTTGCTCACACTCCCAAATGTGCTTTTCCCAGAAGGTCTTAGCCTCGTTCTCCACAGCTTCTCCTTTATTCGAAACATGCCACAAGAATTCAACATCAACATCAGGGGAACGTAAGCTCCCAAAGTTTGGCTTAAAGATGATAGGCTTGGGAAAGGTGGCTTGGCTTCTGTACTTTTTCAAGTCTTTGTTTTTATTTAAATCCACCATTGGCAACCTTGGACAAACCCGATCCGGCTGAATCTTGATGGCAGTTGTAGAGGAGATGATCAGTGAAGGGGGTACAAATCTCAAATTCTTCAACAGAAGACTCCCCTTAATGACACTGACAAGGATGGTGTCATAAGGACTCGCAAATTGTCCCATTTCTTCCAAGGTGACAGGTTTGAAGGATAGGTCACTAGGGAAGATGTGGACTTTTGTTGAGTAACCATCACGACCGGAGCGTCTTCTTTGTGAGTGAGAGAGAAGAGTCCTTGGATTCCCAAAGAGGGATAATGTGAGGGGAAACTCCCACGAGAGAAAGATTAAGATGAGAGGAGTTGTAGAAGGTCTTTTGAGAGGGGAAGGTGAAGGAGATTGGGAAGGTAATATGTGAGTTTGAGAAGAAAAAGGTTCGATGTTTAAGGGAGAGGAAGTTATTTGAGAGGTTGGGAAGGAAGTTTGTGGTTCTGTTTGAGAAGAGGGTAAAGTGGAGGAAGAGGGAATGGTAGGAAGAGGTTCCTTAGGAATGGACGCAAGCTTGGAAGAGGGTTTCCTTGTGATGGGTAGCTTCGTCCGGGTTCCTTTTGGGATGCTCGCAATGGACGCAACCTTCATCCTTTTAGCGATGGGTTGGTCATCTTCAGAGTCATCGTCCATTATGAGTCTCCGCTTGGGAAGGGCTTGGACGGACGGTGATTTCTTCTTTGGACTCTCAGTCTTTGAAAGAATAAGAGGCTCTTTCTGGTCTAGAAAATCTTGGACGCTTTGAAGTTTCATCCTTAGAAGATTGCTTCGTCCAAAGATTTGTTGCTCTTGGATCCGTCCAAAAATCTTCTTCTTCTCTTCAACATCTTTAGTCTCATGGGGACTAAAGATACCTTGATCTCTGAAGATCTTGGTTAAGAGAACACCATAGGAGATGGTGGTCTTCTTCCCTTTTCCTTGTACACTTCTCTTGAAGTTCTTAAAAAGCAGAGAAGGGAGATTGACCTGTTGACACAGCATCAGATGACACAGGCAGAAGGCATGAACTGTAGAGACTGAGTCTTTGGACCCCGCTTTGTGGAGTATTGCCTTGTTTAGAAGTTGATGCAAAACTCTTGCCTTGTCATTCATCTTGGAGGCAGTTATCTTCCCCGTGGATGACTCCTTTAGTAAGGTGTCAAGAACAGCATCAGTTCCCAAATGCTTTTTCCCAATCATTTGAGTATGGTGGCTCCTTCCAACCAACATTGGGTGGCGTTGGAGATGGTTACCTCTGAAACCACAACGGGTTTTCCCAAAACACATCCCCTGACCTCTGTTGCAGACACGGATGCATTTTTCCAGAACATTTTCACCAAATCCGGATACACCTCCACCGGTTCTCACGAAGTAACTATCCCATCCGGCCGACGAGACATTCTTTGATATCTATTCCACATTCTGCTAAAATGGAAGTTTGGAGCAGTATTCAAGCGATACCTCGGCTCTTTCAACATCAAGGGTCTTTCCTCCGGCCATTTCTTAGGGTTAAAGAAATTTGAAAGAGAGAGAGAGAAATTTGCTAAGGTTCTTTTCGCAACTGTTTTCTTTCAATGTTTGAAGGCGTAAAAATTTGATCTTGTAAAGAAGGAAAATATTTATAGAAGAAGGTAGGTTTCTACACTGAAAGGTTTCTTGAGAGAAAACGAATCGTTTTTTTTTTTTTTTTTTAAATAAAACAAACACAATAAATGTGTATTAAAAGCAAGCATCACGTCATGATAAAAAGTTACTTTCGTGACCTTTCAAAAACTGACTCAGCGTGGGAAATTTGAAAAGTTTCAAACAAGATAAATGCAAATGATTTATGTCTTATCAAGAAATTTACCACACCATTTATCAAGTACAAAGCATTTTGGACGCAGATTTTCAATGGACGCAAGAAATATTAATTCTTT
The DNA here is from genome assembly GCA_023212625.1 of Styphnolobium japonicum. Lineage (NCBI taxonomy): Eukaryota > Viridiplantae > Streptophyta > Magnoliopsida > Fabales > Fabaceae > Styphnolobium > Styphnolobium japonicum. Next base: position 6,166,938 of record JALBWW010000010.1, read on the forward strand.
ACAAAATGCATACTTAGATGTTTTCGAATAAGAGTGAATCTATCCTCTGAGAGGGGTTTTGTGAAAATATCTGCCCATTGATGATCTGTATCCACATATTGAATATCAAACACACCTTTTTGAATATAGTCTCTTATAAAGTGATGTTTGATTTCAATGTGTTTTGCCCTTGAGTGTAGTATGGGATTTTTTGATAAGTTAATTGCAGCAGTATTATCACATAGTAAAGGAATCTTACTTTCGAAGATGTTGTAGTCTTCTAATTGATGTTTGATCCAGAGTAGTTGAGAGCAACAATTGGACGCAGAGATATATTCAGCTTCAGCTATTGATAGAGCAATTGTGCTTTGTCTCTTGCTGGAACATGATACTAGATTTCCTCCAATGAAGTGACATCCTCCACTTGTACTTTTCCTTTCGATTCTATCTCCAGCATAGTCAGCATCACAAAAACCAACTAATCTGTACTCATGAGATTTCTTAAATACCAAGCCCAGATTAGTAGTTCCTTTCAAGTATCTGAATATTCTTTTTACAGCAATTAAGTGTGACTCTCTAGGATCAGATTGAAAACGTGCACAAAGACACACACTAAACATTATATCAGGTCTGGACGCAGTGAGATATAAGAGTGATCCGATCATACCTCTGTATACCTTTTCGTCCACCTTTTTATCCTTATCGTCCAATCTTAGTGTGGATGATGGATGCATTGGTGTGCTCATTGTTTTGCAATCGTCCAATTTGAATTTCTTCAGAAGTTCATTTGTATATTTGGTCTGATGAATGTAGATTTCGTCCAATGTTTGCTTCACTTGCAAACCCAGAAAGAATTTTAATTCTCCCATTAAGCTCATTTCGAATTCCTTCTGCATCAGATTGGAAAAATCCTTGCAAAGAGATTCATCAGTAGCTCCAAAGATAATATCATCAACATAAATTTGAACTAAAATGAATTTCGAGTTTTTGTCTTTTCGAAAAAGAGTAGTGTCAACTTTTCCTCTAGAGAAACCGTTTTCTATTAAAAAGGTGCTTAACCTTTCATACCAGGCTCGAGGAGCTTGTTTTAAACCGTACAAGGCCTTTTTAATTTGAAAACATGCTCAGGGAAATTTTCATCCTCGAAACCAGGTGGTTGTTTAACGAAAACTTCTTCATTGATTATACCATTTAGAAATGCACTTTTTACGTCCATTTGATATAGTCTCATGCTATGATGAGCAGCAAATGAAAGTAAAATGCGTATGGCTTCTAGTCTAGCTACGAGGAGCAAAAGTTTCGGTGAAATCAATACCTTCTTGTTGTGAGTAACCTTGGGCTACCAACCTTGCTTTGTTTCTCACAACCTTACCATCTTCGTCGATTTGTTTTTGAATATCCATTTTGTGCCGATGATGGACTTGTCTTTAGGCTTTTGAACCAGCGTCCAAACATCATTTCTTTTAAATTGATTTAGTTCTTCTTGCATGGCTAAGATCCATCCTTCGTCCTTCAGTGCTTCTTCTATTTTTCTTGGTTCCATTTCAGAGATGAAGGCTACATTTGAGTATTCTCACGAAGGTAGATCTTGTACGTACTTTATCATCCTGGATTACCAATTATTTGGTGTTACGGATGATAAGTTTTGAAATGCCGGCATCTTTGACCATCGCTTGTTTCTTCTTTTCTTTCATCGTCCAATGCTTCTTTGTTTTGGGTTCTTTGATTCTTCTCCTTTGTCTTTTAAGTTTAACTCTGCAAAGGACTCATCTAGCTACGACAAGTCATTGTCGAGGCTTTTTGTCATTGAATTTAACATGAACAGATTCTTCAACGGTTAGAGAGCGAGAGTTATATACTCTATATGCTTTAGATGTTTGAGTATCCTAAGAAGATACCGAGTCAACTTTAGCATCAAACTTTCCTAAAGAATCTTTAGTATTCAAAATAAAGCATTGACAGCCAAAAGAATGAAAGTAAGAGATGTTGGGTTTTCGTCCTTTCCACAATTCATACGAGTCTTGTTTAAAATAGGTCTAATATATATTCTGCTTTTGAATATAACACGCAGTGTTAACACTTGACCAGTGTTTGGAGATTGAGTTGTCATTGAGCATTGTTCTAGCCATCTCTTGAAGAGATCAATATTTTCTTTCAACCACACCATGTTGTTGTGGAGTACTTCGGGCAGAGAAGATGTTATGAATACCGTTTTCTACACAGAACAATTGGAAGCTCTCATTCTCAAATTCTCCTCCATGATCACTTCGGATTGAGTTGATACACATTCCTTTTTCATTTTGAATTCTTTTTACAGAAAATAGAAAAGACTTTGAAAGACTCATCCTTGTGAGCTAGAAACATAACCCATGTCCATCTAGTATAGTCATCTACTATGACCAATCCATATTTCTTTCCATTTAGTGAAGAAGTTCTTGTAGGACCAAATAAATCAAGATGTAACAATTCTAGTGGTCTAGAGGTGGAAACGATGTTTTTGGACTCAAAAGAATTTTTGATTTGTTTCCCCTTTTGACACGCTTCACAAAGAACATCTGATTTGTACACAAGCTTTGGTAGTCCTCTTACGAGGTTATGCTTATTTAGTTTAGAGATTAATCTCAAACTTGCATGACCAAGCTTCTTGTGCCATATCCACTGTTCTCCTTTTATGGAAACTAGACATGATACATTTTGATCTGAAAGATCTTCCAAGTCAATTTTATAAAGATTGTTTTGCCTTTTAGCAATGAAGAGTATGGATCCGTCATAGTTTTTAACTATACATTCTCCTTGATTGAATGAAACATTAGATCCACTATCACATAATTGACTAATGCTAAGCAGATTATGTTTCAATCCTTCAACTAGAAGAACATTATCGATAGAGGGAAAAGGATGCTTACCAATCTTACCTATTCCAACTATTTTACCTTTCTGGTTTCCTCCAAACGTGACGGACCCTCCTTTATTAGTTTTGATGTCTTGGAACATAGACCTTTCTCCCGTCATGTGCCGTGAGCAACCACTGTCCAGGTACCATGACAGGTGTCTTTTTCTTGTTGCTAAGCACATCTGCAAGAGGAATTATCATATCCTTAGGTACCCATATCTTTTTGGGTCCTTTTTGGTTAGCTCTTGGAGATCCATAATATTTTGACCTTTTGTTAAAAAAATCTATTGAGGAAGAGTAAACGTTCTTTTTACAAACATTCTTAATGAAATTAGGTTGAGTAGTAGTTTTTTGAAGAAACTGTTTATCAGTATCTTGATATCCCAATCCCGATTTGTCACGAGGGTCTCTGGAATATTTGAGTAAAATGTTTAGGTTGTTGGTGCTTTTTACAAATTTACTGAGGTCCTCCGTTAACTCTTTTACCTCATTATGAAGTTTATCAACTTCATCTGAAGTGTTGGACTCAGAAGATGTTTTTAAAAGAGCATTTTCAGTTTTTAATTTTTCACAATAAATTTCAAGTTCTTGTTTTTAAAACATTTTTCCATATTCTCTAGATAATTTTAAAAACTTTCTATTCAATGAATTATATTCAACCGCTAAAATAGATGAATTATTTAACAACTCATCAAATGCATTATGAATATCAATATCGCAATTATTTACCTCATCTTCTTCTTCTTCTGACACGGTGTTAGCCATGAGACATAGATTTGCTTCTTCTTCTGCTTCTTCATCATCAGTAGTTGAAAGATCAAGATCTTCCCAGGTGGCCATTAATCCTCTTTTCTTCTTTGGAAAGAATCTCCTTTTCTCTTTCTCCTTGTTTAGTGAAGGACATTCCGCTTTAATGTGTCCGGGCTTCTTGCATTCGTAGCATATGATTGGACTCTTGTCTTTTGTTTCTGTTTTGTCCTTTGATGACCTTCGTCCAAAGTGCTTTCTCCGCATACCTCCTTTCTTTTTCCACATTGCTTGTATCTTTCTAGAGATGAAAGATAACTCGTCATTATCAGATATATTATCTTCAGATGACTCGGCCTCGTCTGAAGATTTTTCAGCTTTAAGTGCTTTGGACGTACTGCCTTTGTGAGCTTTAAGGGCAATTGATTTCCCTTTTCTTGAGCTTTCCTCTTCTTGAAGTTCCAGCTCATGAACTTTAAGAGAACCCAATAGTTCCTCCATGGTAAGAGAAGCTAGATTCTTTGCTTCGTGTATGGCAGTAACCTTAGGTCTCCATGCGGAAAGACTTCTTAGGATTTTTCTGATATGATCTTGATGATCGTAGTTCTTTCCCAGAGATCTCAAGTTATTGATTATTGTTTGGAATCGTCCAAACATTTGATCAATGTTTTCATGCTCTCCCATTTTGAAGAGCTCATACTGGTGAACCAGCATGCTTATCTTTGATTCTTTGACTTGAGATGAGCCTTCATGTGCTAATGCCAGAGTATCCCATATCTCTTTAGGCTGTTTCCTGACTATGGACTTTGTCGTGCTCTGATCCGGTGATGGCACACATAAGATAATGTTTGGCTTTTGAGTTAAGGCGATGTCAGTTCGTTGTCCTTAGTCCATTGTGGTCGAGGGAGATCCTGTCCTTCTGCGTTGGTGGGTGTTTGATATCCATTTTGAACTAGATCCCAAATGTCCATATTTTGGGCATCAAAAAAGGCAATCATTCTCTTCTTCCAGTAATCATAGTCGTTTCCATTGAATAGAGGTGGTCTGTTCACCGCTTGTCCTTCGTTCTCCATTAAAGGGTGTACTGGATCTTTTTGCTCTGCACTGTTAGATGCTCAACCCAAGAGGCTGAGCTCTGATACCAATTGAAATAACCAAATGAAACACAAGAAGGGGGGTTGAATTGTGTTTCTTAACCCTTTTTTGATTTATGAAGGATTTTCCTTTTCAAAAGAAAGTAGAACACAGCGAAAGAGACAGTTTAACAAGCAAGGTGCTTAGGACTAACACCACTTAGTCCTATTGGACTCCAAGGGTTTCGAAAAGACTTTTAATAAAATAGTTAACACGTTCTAAAACCAAATAAAAGATCTTTGTTAATAAACACAATGGAAAACCCCAGAGGTTAGTGAAAATAATAAAGCACACTAGAAGAGAGGAGAAGCTTACACACAAGATTTATCCTGGTTCACTCTTATCAACCAAGAGCTACGTCCAGTCCCTTCAACAAGAAGGATTTTCCAACTAATCTTTTCACGATTACAAGTATTATGCACCTCTTCGAGTAACAAGTATTTTCAACCTCTTGAGGTTCTATCTCACAAGTATTCTTTTACACCACGGCCTCTTGAGGCTTACAAAGCTTAAGATGAATAAATGAAAGTAGATGAAAGCTTGAGTTGAAACTCACTAACACATGAGAATAGACAATAGAAATCTCAAGGCTTTTTCTTTTTACACGAATATGGAAATAAAGCTTTTAGACTCTTGAAGGATGCTTCGACAAAAGATCTCTATCCTTCAAGTCTTTGCTTCTTCTCTTTTATAAGTAAGAACAAATTTGAGCAGACTTCATGGGCTAGATCGTCCAACGGAAATATTTATTACCGTTACGAGTAGCATTAAATGCATCTCTTTGGAAAAGTGCTGAACTTCTTCTGACGGTGACTTTTATTCTCTGAGATTTCCAATCAATGAAAACAAAAGTCCTGATTTGTCTAAGATAGCAGACGGTTTCTTATTTGCAGATCTTTGTAGTTGTTAGACAATGTCAGCAAAAGTGGCTTAGTTGACTTCTTCTGTCGCCGTGAGCTGTCAGAGTTCTTTTCTAGCATTTAATGAGGAACAGTTCTTCATTTTTGAAATTTTACTTGGACGAGAGCTTGAACTTGAACTTTGAAAGAGTGAGTTAAGTCCGAGCTTTGGCAGTCAGATCGTCTTGGACGAACTAATAAAAAGTAACAGTATATGCATACAAGTATTGGACGCACCAATAGTAAAAGTATATAATACATTCATTGGACCCATGAAGAGTTATAGCATATTGGACGCACGAAGAGTTAACTTTAAGCGTAGAGCAGAATGGACGCACAACCAGTAGCGATTTGTTAAAACTATTGTCGAAACACTTACTTGTTCAAACTAAATAAATATTTTTGTTATCCTCAAAACTTAACAGGGAAAGCTTATAGCTTTTAAGAAATTAGAACTTAAACCTTTTTATAAGAAATTGGTTTCAACAATATAGACATTAAAATTCCTAGAAAACCCGTAATATGTTACGATTGTTGTAAACCATGTCACATTAGTAAATATTGCATATTAAAAAAGAAAATACAATCATGAAATCTTGAACAAACAATAGAAGATTAAATAGCTAATCTTCTAATTCAAACATCTGATGAAGAATCTGAAAATGAATCTTCTGAAAATTTAAATCCAATCCAACATGATGATATGACTTCTGAAGAAGAATTAGATTCTCCAATTGAAGTTAATGTCCTAATAAAGGATCAAGATCTTCTCTTTGAAGTGATCAATCCTATCCCTGACCCTTAGGAAAGAAAAATGTATTTAAACAAATTAAAATCAACCATGGAAGTAAGTTCTTCTAAAATAATTATTTTAGCATATTGATTTAGTATAAAAGATACTCTAAAAAAACTTAGAGAAGAACATTTTCAAGTTGGTAACAATCCAAGACTTCCAACGTGAGATTCATAATCTCAAAATAGAAGTTAAAGACTTTAAAGAACAACAAGAAATCCACCAAGTAATCCTAGCTCAACTTTAGGATACCTCAAACTTAGAAAAATCAGAATCAGAAAAGGAGGAAAATCTTTAAAACCCTCCAATTGAGGAAGAATTTCTAGGATCAATTAACCAGTTAAAATTTCAGAAGTTTTCTATCAATATTAATATTATAATTGATGAATTTGTCCATGTAACAGTCGCTTTATTCATCACAAGTGCATATTCAACCTGCATATTGGAAGGACTTATTCCAACAAAATATTTTGAAAAAACATCAAAACAACTTAGTACCGCAAATGGTTCTATGCTAAAAATTAATTTCAAACTCTCAAAAGCCATCATAGAAAACCAAGGTTTTCAAATAGAAATATTCTTCCTACTAGTCAAGAATCTTAAGAACGAAGTGATCCTAGGAACCCCTTTTATTAGATCACTTTTTCCTTTAAAAATCTCTGATGAAGGAATTTCTACCTTGGAAAGACAATCGTCTTTAGGTTTCCTAGGAAACCCATTATTAGAAATATCAACCTTCTTCAACATAAGCAAAATCAGATTAATTTTCTTAAAGAAGAAATTTGTTTTAAGAATATTAAATCTCAACTTAATCAACCAGAGATCAATCAAAGGATCAAGACTTTTCTTGATAAAATTCAAACATCCTTTTGTTCTGATCTTCCCAATACCTTTTGGGAAAGGAAGAAACATATGGTTGACCTACCTTATGAAAAAGACTTTCATGAAAGACAAATCCCTACAAAAGCTAGGCCAATCCAAATGAATGACAAACTTCTTAAGTATTGTCAACAAGAGATTAATGATATTCTTAACAAAGGACTAATCAGAAAGTGTAAGAGTCCCAGGTCATGCTCTGCTTTTTATGTTAATAAACAAGCTGAAATTGAATGAGGCACTTTTTTGTTTGGTTATCAACTACAAACCTCTCAATCAAGCTCTAGAATGGATTAGATATCCAATTCCAAATAAAAAAGATCTTAGTAGATTAATTATGCGAAAATCTTTTCCAAATTTGACATGAAATCAGGATATTGGCAAATCCAAATTAAGGAAAGTGACCATTATAAAACAACGTTCATTGTTCCTCTTGGGCAATACGAGTGGAATGTAATGCCTTTTGGATTAAAAAATGCCCCTTAAGAATTTCAAAAAATAATGAATGATATTTTCAATCTTGATTCAAACTTTGCTATAATCTATATTGATGATGTGATAATCTTCTCTCAATCAATTGATCAACATTTTAAACATATCAACATTTTTGTAGGAATTATTAAAAGAAATGGTCTTGTGATATCCAAAACAAAAATTAATCTATTCCAAACCAAAATTAGGTTTCTTGGTCATAATATACATCAAGGAACAATTGTTCCAATCAATAGAGCAATTGATTTTGCGGATAAGTTTCCAAATCAAATCATTGATAAAAATCAGTTACAAAGATTCTTAGGTTGTCTAAATTATGTCAGTGATTTCTTTCTTCAGCTTAGTAATATCATCAAACCTCTTCATGATCGCCTAAAAAAGGATCCTCCTCCTTGGACAGATGTTCATAAAAAAAATTATTAAATATGTAAAATCCCAAGTAAAGGATATTCCATTCATGCCTTTATCTTCCAAACCCTCATACCTTCAAAGTTGTTGAAACTGATGCCTCTAACATAGGATATGGTGGCATTCTTAAAGAAAGAATTGCAAATAAAGAGCATATATTTGATTATACTTCAAAACATTGGAACCCTACAACGCAAATATATTCCACTGTTAAAAAAGAAGTTCTAGCAATTTTAATCTGTATTTCAAAATTTCAATCTGATTTATTAGATGAAAAATCTTTAGTAAGAGTCAATTGCAAATCGGCAAAAAACATTTTACAAAAAGATGTCAAAAATTTAGCATCCAAACAATTTTTTGCCAGATGGCAAGCAATTTTAAGTGTTTTTTTTTTAAATTTTGACATTGAATATCTCAAAGGCACTTCAAACTCTCTCCCTGACTACTCACTCGCGAATATCTTCAAGGAAATTAGTGCAATGCCGAAAATCGGCCAAACCAACCATTTTCAGAGGAAGAGGAACATGTAAACTAGTCCTTGTAGGACTAACCAATCAGGTTACTAGACAAATTGGGTCATCTACCCAATCTGGGTCTTTTACCCAGCAACAAACCATTGAAACTGGGTGATCCACCCAGCTGCCCAAACCTGAAGCCTCGACTTCTCAAACACCTAAGCAATCAAAAGCAGATTATGCTATTCCTATCCAAACACTTCAAGCCTTGCAAGATCAAAGCCTGACCAGACTCCCCAGAAAATCTTGGGCAGACATTGCCTCAAAAGAGGATGAGGAATCCCAATCATCAGTAGTTCTCATCTAAAACCTTAAAAGTGAGTATTTGAGAATCAATCCTTTCAAAGCTTTAGTAACTCAATTGAACCCAATTTAGGCCTAAAAACCTCAAACCTCCTATATGAAAAAAAAAAAACAAAATTTTTCCAATAATCCAAATGGAAATTGAATACTGGGACAACAATCCCAACAAAGTCCCTTAAAAAAATTTCCCAAAAGGTTTCCATTTTTCAACCTTTTGCACTAAACAAAACCTAGCAATTCTATGAGTTTATCTTGGTAAACATTGATTCAGTCTCAGTCAAACATCATAGAGACCCAAAAAACCCAAACAATATAACTCATTCAACAATCTAGATTTTAAAGGTTCTCATTCCATCAAGATATGGAGAGAACCCAAATAATACCATAAAGTTTTCTCAGTATTTTGACCCAATGAGTTATAATTATTGGGATTATATCCAAGCTTGGACGAATGTTTTTAGGATTCAAAACAAAATATCACCTCATTCTTGGTTAATATATTTTAAAACAAACATTAATTATGGTTTTCCTCAATAGTTCATCCAATGGTGAGACTATTTTGGACCAATCACGCAAATCCTTCCTCCAGCTGTTACAAGAAAAAGAGTTCATCTAGTACAAAACCCCTTTCCAGTTGAACTCCATTTCTTCAACAAACTTTCTTTGGCTTGGGTGTACTCCTGGAAATACAAGTATGGGAGAAATGAGAACCCCAATCAACTTCCAACCCTCCAAAGACAAGCTTATATTAAATGGTGGGCAACTTTTGATGCTTCTAGAGACAGCTCATAAAAGGTATTAGCTTGGTTCCACTTTAACCAAAAATGGTTAGCTCCTGCTAACCCAAAAACTTGTCAGTTTCTTAATCAAAAGGCTCACATCACAGCAGCCTTAGTAGCTTCAACAAGCAAAGAATGTTTTATGCAAAATCTGCAAAACATTCTCAAACTTATCAAGGAAGAAGAAGAAGAATCTTCAATGAAGATTACAAAGCAAAAACTCCAAGCAACCTCTTCCTCTTCTTCGGCAGAATCATCCTCAGGTTTTTACTAAAACGAAGATGACTGTTTTGGCATAGACCTTGACCAAGAGTGCTGAAACAATAAACAAACTATAGGCAAAGTCACTATTGTAATAGTTCCGATCATGTTACTTGTACCGTTGTAATAATAAAAATATTTTCTATTTAAGGACTTGCCCGCTCATGTTGTAAGGCACCCTTGGAAATACCTACTTAGAGAGAGAGTCTAGAGAGAGAGCCTCTGAGATATATCTATGTAAGCTTTTTTTCTCAAATCTTTGAATAAATTCTTTTCTTCTTATCTCTTCTTCGCTGGTCCTGTGTAGACTACCGTTGCTCTGATTATCTTCTCTCTTATCTTCTTTTCATGTTTTATGTTTTAATTTAAGCATCTCATATCATCTTCGCAGATCCTGTGCGGACTACTGCCACTTCAATTATCTTCTCTCTACTGTTTATATATTTTACGCTTATGTTTTGATTTAACCATGTAAGTAGTCTGCCTACTTTCCTACTTCTTTCCATCCTTTTTCTCCTTTTCCCTTTCTGGACCCATCTTTGGTATCAGAGCCAGATGGGGAAGTAGGAATGTATGGATGGATCTAAGTAAATTGTTATCTTCTTGAACTTTATATTATGATTCTATACTTTTATTATGCTTTTAAAAAAAAGGATAGAATTTGATCTTCCAATGACATATTTTACATCAAATTGGTCATCAAGAAGGATCAATTTGATGTAAAAAGTTTTTAAAAGACTAAATTGATGTCATTTGTATTTTTGGAGGACTAAAATAAGTGTTTATTTTAAAATATATATATTAAACCATAGTAATATTTTTCAAATGGTGGCCATTCAAGTAGTTCTCTATATATATCCATTCAAACGATGCTATATGTAATTGAATTACAGATGAAGAATAATATAATTGAATTGAAAACAAAGATAATAAAGGTCATCTTATTTTAAAAAGAAAAAGAAGCAAGCGAACCTGCTTTATGTAAAAGAATATATTCATATATATATATATATATATATTAAAAATCAAAGTAATAATTGAAGGGAAGTACTTTTAATTCTTTAAAGAAAAATTTAAGGGTAATGGACAAACATGAAGAAACGAAAAAAGAGAAGATGATGAGGTAGATATGTAGCATCGTAATAGGAAATAAAATATAGAGACATAAGAAAATAAGGTATTGGTAGGGTTTGGAAACATGAAAAATAAAGAATTTTATTTTTAAAATTAGTTAGAATATTTTTATCTAAATAATATCTCTAAATAGCTTCTCTATATACTGGAAAATATATTTTTCAGAAGCTAAAAAATCTAGTTAAAAAAAGACATTTTAAAACTTTTTTTTAGTGCTTCATCTTTTTTTCGAAAAAGATCATCTAAACATGCTAAACAATATATAAAGTACTTTATATATATAAAAAAAAAGATATTTTTTTATCTAAAAAAGTTTATCCAAACAAGCACTTAGTAGTATTGTTCTTTTTATTTTTTTGGAGTAATATCTCAAGTATGTTATTTATATAATATTGTTGTTACAAATGAAAATTGAGAGTGAAAATTTTAAAGATGAGTTTTTAATTCAATTTTTATATAAAACTCATTCATAAAAAGCTTATTTTATTTTTTGGGTACAAAAAAATTAGGAGGGGAGGTTATCCCTTACCAAAATTATGACATACCATAAGCAACAACAAAAGCTTATAATGATATTTACATATTTCATTCTTATTTTTAAAATGCCACCAAATTTAGAATGTACTATCATTAAGTTAAAAAAATAATAAATAAATTGTTCGAACTAACTGTCTAATTTATACAAATTATGCATACATTATTCATTTATGATGATCCGTAACAAAAGAAATGGATATTGGTTGTTGCTTCCATTCGGACAATAACATTTTAAATAAAGTGTAACTTACATCCTTTAACCTTGGCACATGTAAAGATTAGAGAGTTAAATATACGACGAAATTATTACGTAACTTACAATAATCCCAAAAAATGTTAGTACAGAAACTACAAATGATATCTTAATGAAAAAAAATGAAATACCAGTTTCGTTTTCTAATCTCAAATAATTCCATAATTAAGGGGAAAACTATATTTAAGTAAAAAAAACATAACTAAGAGTAAAGAAAAGGTAAAACACCTTAAAAACACATAAATTAGTGAAAGAGATAGAACAAAATAGGAATAAAATATGTTTTACTTCCAATAATATCTTAATTAAAAAAAATAACATTTAAGTGAAATACTAATATAATTACTATAAGAAAGGGCGTAAAACACACTAATCAAAGTAAAAAACACAAAAATTAGTGAAAAATAATAGAAAAAAAATTGTTTAAACCTCCAATACTATCTTAATTAAGGAAAAAATGAAAATTTATATAAAAACTAAAATAATTAAGAAAAGGGATAAAAATAACTTAATTAAAGAAAAACAACAAAATTAGTGAAAAAATAAAAAATCTAAGGAATGAAATCCTGCTTTAACCACTAATAATATAATAATTATGAAAAAACATATTTAAGTGAATAATATAATTAAAATAAAGAAAAGGGTAAAAACTCCTAAATTATAGTAAAAAAATCAAAATTAGTGAAAAATACCAAAATTAAAGTTAAATGTTACAAATGGTTTATTACATAAGTTGCTTATTCTAGTGCTCATTATGGTATTTTATCCATAGGGAAATGCTAGAAAAAGCCCGAGCATAGAAACATTGGAGCTCTTCACATTGCATTAATGTAATCCTTTTTCTTCAAACTGCATTAATGCAGTTTGCCTATAATTTCGGATGGAGTCTAATTTTGATTCACTGTCAGTGTAAAGTTTTTTTTACATTGCCATCTAATCATGTGTTGCTAAATCATTAAAAGAGTTTGACTATCACAACAACCAGCTAGAAAGTCTAACTTTTTTAATGATGTGTTAGCACATGATTAGATGATAATGTAAAAAAACTTTACACTGATAGTAGATTAAAATTAAATTCTTTTGAATGTTGCAATTACTTAATAAAAACTTCGGTGTTTGTGCGGTCGAGTATTTCTTAGAACTACCCTTAATCCATAAACACTTGAACTATGTTTTCACTAATTTTAGTTTTTTAAATTTAGTTGAGGTATTTCGCCTCTTTTTCTCTTCATATGTTAATTTTTCATTTAAGTATTATTTCCCCCTAAATTAAAATAATTATTGAATGTCATAACATATTTTTATGAGTTTAATTTCTATCCACTGTCATTGTAAAGTTTTTTTACACTGTCATCCAATTATGTATTGCCAAATCATTAAAAGAGTTTGACTATCACAACCTCTACCTAGAAAGTCTAACTATTTTAATGATGTGTCAACACATGCTTGAATGACAATGTAAAAAAACTTTACACTGACAGTAAATAGAAATTAAATCATATTTTTATTACTTAATTTTTCTATTTGTCACTAATTTAAATTTTTGTTTTACTCTAGTTAATGTGTTTTGTCTTTTTTCGCCCTCTTAATTATGTCAGTTTTCACTTAAATCTTAATTTTCCTTAATTATTTTATTATTGAAGATTAAAAGACCAAAAAGGGTACTATATTTTAAATTAAGATCTCATTTTGTAATTTCTCGTCTAATTCTTTTGGCATCACATGCAGGTTTTGTGACAATTACGTCTAATATTTAACGATTTGCTTAGCACATGGTGTTTTCACACGAAGTGTAAAGTTTAAAAAGTAATTTACACATTTCAAACGCTAAATTCTAGTCTGTACATAGATAAGATCGTTAAATGGTGAAATTATAAATTTTGTATAAAAAGATAAAGAATCTTTGATACGTTAACTTATATAAAAATTTGAGTACATACTCATTTTGACATTTATATAAAAATTTGAGTACATACTTATTTTGACATTCCATAAATATACGTGACATTATAATAGTCCACCATTTATTAAATTTAATTATTTAATTTATATTATTTTAAAGATCAATTTGATGAAAAGAAATGTGACATGGAATGATCAATTTAATTTTGTGTATATCTTTATTGGACCAATTTGATATATTTATGAATTAAGAATCAATGTGATATTACATATATCATTGAAAGATCGAAATGAGTATTTACTCTATAAATTTTTAATTAAATAAGAAATTTCTTATGTCTTTTTCATTGAGATGGAACATTAAAATCTTTTTTCTGAAAGTTTATGAAATATGTGTATATTATGTGTAATTAACTAATATCTTAATGCACTTAATTTATATTTTTTTATAAATCACTAGACAACTACTAAATTTTAATTATTTATTTCTAAATAATAGTTCACAATTCATATCCTCTTAACACGACAATCACAATCCTAGTATATAATTGCATGAATAATGAGTCACAATAATTTGAGTTCCACATATTCAAAAAGTGCCACCCATACGATTATATGATGACACTCCACTTTTGCAATACATTTTTGTGATTCATCACTTGGGCAAGAAGCAATAAGAGCACTTCCAATCATTGTGACTGATTTGTGTGGTATACACTTCACTTGCCCGACAACACAAATTTGATATGAATTATGCAGTTGCATCATTTTTTCGTGTGCTCTTTCTATTGGCCAAACTCATCAGAGTTTCAAAACCCTTCCCCCTTTAAGAGCACAGGAGTCGTCACCTAAAAACAAAGCACTAGATCCTTGCCCAGCACTGCAGCGTCCAACGTGTACGCGTGTAAGTGTAAACAAGTCCTTGTGGCATGGGCTGGCTCCGTTCTTGGACTGGGCCGGACCCGGCAGGTCATCTAAAAGATAATAATAAAAAAGTATTTCTTCATAACATCTTAGCATAATGTTTGCAACATGACACTAGCATGAGTTCTAAAGAGATAACAAAAAAATCTTATTGGCATCTATAAAGAAAAAATAAAAAATCATAACACCTTAGCATAATTTTTCCATTTAAAATAAATGTCAACAAAGAATTATGGCATGTTAGCATTAGTTTTTGCATTGAAAAAAAAACCATATCTGCATCTAGAAAAGTAACAAAAATCATCACATGTTAGCATGGGTTTTTGCATTGCATCTTAGTATGAGTTTTGCATCTAATAGAACAAAAAGAAAAATAGCATTGAGTTTTTTTAATAAGAAAAAAAAAGTATAAAGATAAAAACTGTTAAAAAACTTTGTCATTGATCAATAAATTTATTGTCTTAGGCTGTTATAGATTTACAATGGGGAGCAAAATTTTTGAAAAAGGACATAAAACTTGTATCAATCAAGGCTTCGTTTTTCTAACTTTTGCAATCTTATTGGAAAGTTTACATCCAATTTTTTTTTTTTTGAGATTCAAAAGTTGTGCTGTCAAAATTCTCCTAAAATGAAAATTTTGATAAAAGGAATGATTAAAAAAAGGAAAATGAAGAATGAGAGAAAAAGAGAGTCAAAAGAATAAAGTTTCTTTTTGGTAACATGTTGTATGTCCTTCACCACATTTTTGAAAAGCAAGAGTTTTAATGTGACTCAGATTGTGTCAACAATTTGTTGATAAATGCAAAAAATTCCCTCTAATCTCACTTGCAAAATCAAGGATTGCTCAATAATTGCATGTGATTGATCAATCAATTTGAGACACTTATGTTAGTTTTGTATTAGACTTTATTAGATGTTTATTGTGCCCAATATTAGTATTTTGGATGAGTTTAATGTTGTTGGGCTTCATTGGGCTTTAATGCAAATATTGAATAATTTTCAGATTTTGATGCATTTTGACTTTTCTTCCTTGGTTAGGCCATAACTTGGGACTCGGTGATCCATTTGAGGTGATCTTGGTGTCGTTGGAAAGCTAAGACAATGCTCTACAAGTTTCATGAAGAACTCAAGAGCTGGATCAGACTTTTAAGGATCCAAAATATCCCTGCAATGCAGAGTAGGTTTGCTGTCACGAAAATCTGGGCAGTGTGCACATATTGGACTACATAGTGAGTTATAGGCCTCCTCTTGGGCTGAAACTTGGCCATTGGAAAGATAAAACCCATATCTCCAACTTCATTGAAGACCATTTAGTCAATAGATGTCGTTTTAGGCATGATAATGAAGCTACAAGTTGGTTTGAGTTTGGAAACACGTTCTACCAACCTAACATGAGGTAGGTTCAGTGTTTTTGGCATATCTGGAGTTCTAAATGTCCAAATGGCATGATTCCAATTGCAAAATTTCAAGGAGACAACTGGATACAACTTTCATGAAGACCTCCAAGCCAAAATGCACCATCTAGGTGATGAAAATGAAGCCAAAAATCGGATAAGAGTTGTTGACTAAAAGCCACAAACCATACACCAACCCACCTACCATGCACCAACCCACCAACCATGCATCAAGCTTCCATATTTGACAATTTCCATATTTTTATAGGTTGTATTTAGATTATGTACATGTACAAATTGGCTTCTAGGATTAGTATAAATAGAGTCAATCTCTTTGTATTATCATCATTCAATTTTAAGTAAGTTTGAAGAAAGTTTGAGTATTTGTGAGAGTTTTCTTTCTCTTCTTCTCCATTCTCTTTACAATTTCGTTTTTGTTCTTTTATTTCTGAGTTCTTCCTTCCCATCCATGGAAGGCTAGGCTCTCATAATCAATCCAAGGGATTAGCCATCTTGATGTTTAATTTGGAGATCTTGTTTCGCTTGTTCATATTGCTTAATTGTTATTCAAGTTTCTCTTCTTCCTCTTTTGATTTTTATCTAGATTAAATTGCTTAATTTGATTTAGATGTTGATGTGATAATAGCTTTATTATCATGTATTCAAAGAGGATCACAAAGATTAAATAATATATTAAAGCTTTTTGATAGATTGTTTAGCTTGGTTAAATTCTAGATCTTAAGTTAATCTATGTTTGATGGTGCTTACTTTATCTAACCTTGGTTAATCAAATCCTAGATGCTTATCTAGTAGAGAATTCTTGGATCATGTTAAGGCTTCTTAATGTGATCTAAGGCCATAACATGGTTAGCAATTAAGTGAATTCCTTGTGATCAATGATGAGTTAAACTCAAGATCGGTAAATTTCCTTGGATTAGTTGTTTCTTTAGATTTGTTTACAACTTTAAGTCTCATACTTTTATTAATCTTGTTAATCAACAACAAAACCCCCCTTTTATAATTATTTTGATCTAATTAAATCTTTGTTTTTGGATCCTTGAGAGACGATTCGGTTCATTCTCTATACTACAAATTAGTTTGTGAACCGGTTATTTTATTATTTGATAGGTCTCGACAACCTCTTGTCAGTGATCCACCCCAGTTAAGAGTTCAAGTAGATCAGTCAATGCAAATTAGGCTCTCATGGAAGTACAATCCTATTGTGCAAAATATTTGATTAGTAGTGGAAAAAACAAACAACTGGTGCTTCGATTCTTCCCAAAAGGGTAGCTCAACAATGACCTTGCATCTTCACCCATATCTATTCTCAGTTAGTCCCTGTGTTCAACCTTCTGCTTTTTATACGACTCGTCATCTTACCCACCAAATGTTAGACCAATTGACTCACACATCCCAAGCAAAATTTCATCATTCTTCATCCATTAATGTCAAATTTCTTTAACAATTTTCCTCTATCTACTCACCCAATCTCAATACCAAAAGTGCACCAACAAATTTACCCGATTCTAAGACCAATGTTTTCCTTGGAGTCAAGTCACCTCTTTTCAAACACAAATAAGCTCTCCTTGCAAAGAATTTTGATATGAAAGCATATGGTTAATATTAGAAGGCGGTACACTGCTTGGTAGGGGTCCCATTTTGGGACAACTGGTGTTCTTTGGATAATTGCAAGGTTTTTACAGATCAAGAGAAGAAAAAAAATAGTAGTTTCTGTTCATATCCAATACAAAAGCATACATGTGGATAAATGAGAATTTAATACAAAGAAAATGGTCTTTGTTTGCCAAGGGTTCCAAGAAAGAGAAAGAGAAAGAAGAAGAAGAAATTAAAAAAAAAGGGTGCAAAACAAGCAAAAGGAAGAAAAAAAGAAGGTTGTCATGAAACTAATTAGAATCTCATCAAATGGAGATTCGCTTGGAAGTGAGACCACAAATAATCAAATAAAGGATTCTCATTGAAACTCGACATCAATTTTTGGGCCTTTACATCTTTTCTATCTCTAGCTACATATTCACCCTAAATCTCATTACAACCCCTGAATATCCTCATGATAAGTGAATATTGGTGCAAAACTTGTTGGAGTTTAGGAATAGAAGGTTGAAGAAAGGAAGGTAAGGGTCATAAATGAATCGTTGAGCCTTTTATCCTTTGTTCTTGGCAAAACCACTTTACCTAAGCCTTATTATAAGCTTTTGAAGTCCTTATTAAGGTTTGGTATGCTTGTAATGTACAATTGGGAAATTTTGTTTTCAAAAGAGGTTATGTGCTTAGCAAAAAAGAAAAAAAGGAAAAGAGTTAAAGGAAATCTTACAAATCTCATGAAAGAGTCTTGAAAAGGAATACCCAAATGTCCAAAGCAAGGGTTGCAAAAAAAAAAAAAAACCAATAATGCCTTTGAAACCTTCTGTTTGGTGATTAGTTCATTTTTAAGCCTTACACTTTGTTTTTCATGGATTTGTCAAATACTTACCATATTCCTTGAAAATGTACATTATCACTTGTCGAATTTTTCTCACCCAATATCTGTGATCATTGAATTAATATTGCTAACTAAGCGGTGAGTCAATTCAATAACTTAACATGCCAAGCATTTACTTTAGAGGAAAAATATGGAAATGATTGAACTGCAAGAGGAGTCATAATCCTTGAAAGGAACTTGATCAATCAATTTGAGACACTTATATTAGCTTTGTATTAGGCTTCATTAGATGTTTATTGTGCCCAATATTAGTATTTTAGATGAGTTTAATGTTGTTGGACTTCATTGGGTTTTAATGTAAATGTTGGATAATTTTCGGATTTTGATGTATTTTGACCTTTCTTCCTTGGTTAGGCCATAACTTGGGACTCGGTGATCCAATTGAGGTGATCTTGGTGTCTTTGGAAAGCTAAGACAAGGATCTACAAGTTTCATGAAGAACTCAAGAGCTGGATCGGACTTCTAAGGGCCCAAAATAGCCTTGCAATACAGAGTGAGTTTGCTGTCACGGAACCATCTGGGCAGTATACACATATTGGACTATATAGTGGGTTATAGACCTCCTCTTGGGCTGAAACTTAGTCATTTGAAAGATAAGACCCATATCTCCAACTTCACTGAAGACCATTTTGCCAATAGATGTCGTTTTAGGCATGATAATGAAGCTATAAGTTGGTCTGAATTTGGAAACACGTTCTTCCAACCTAACTTGAGGTAGGTGCAGTGTTTTTGGCATTTCTGGAGTTCTAAAAGTCCAAATGACATGATTCAAATTGGAGATTTTCAAGGAGACAACTGGCTACAACTTTGATGAAGACATACAAGCCAAAATGCACCGTCTAGGTGATGAATTTGAAGCCAGAAGTCGGATAAGAGTTGTTGACTAAAAGCCACCAACCATACACCAACCCACCTACCATGCATCAACCCACCAACCATGCATCAAGCTTCCATTTTTGACAATTTTCATATTCTTATAGCTTGTATTCAGATTATGTACATGTACAAATTGGCTTCTAGGATTAGTATAAATAGACCCAACCTCTTTGTATTAGAAGCATTCAATTTGGAAGTAAGTTTCAAGAAAGTTTAAGTATTTGTGAGAGTTTTCTTTCTCTTCTTCTCCATTCTCTTTGCAATTTCGTTTTTGTTCTTTAAATTCTGTGTTCTTCCTTCCCATCCATGGAAGGCTAGGCTCTCATAATCAATCCAAGGGATTAGCCATCTTGTTGTTTAATTTGGAGATCTTGTTTTGCTTGTTCATATTGCTTAATTGTTATTCAAGTTTCTCTTCTTCCTCTTTTGATTTTTATCTAGATTAAATTGCTTAATTTGATTTAGATGTTGATGTGGTAATAGCTTTATTATCATGTATTCAAAGAGGATCATAAAGATTAAACAATATATTAAAGCTTTTTGATAGATTGTTTAACTTGGTTAAATTCTAGATCTTAAGTTAATCTATGTTGGATGATGCTTACTTTATCTAACCTTGGTTAATCAAATCCTAGATGCTTATCTAGTAAAGAATTCTTGGATCATGTTAAGGCTTCTTGATGTGATCTAAGGCCAAGAACATGGTTAGTGATAGTCTTGTTAAATGGACTGACTATCTTTGTGATTATGTGACAAATTTTTCCTAAAACCAACCTTTGATTGAGTTTTCTCCATTGTTTTTAAGTTTAGTTTTGTGTGTTTTCATTTACATCTTTGTTTAGTATTTTGTTTCATTTTCTTGCTTAGATGCTTATTTTTACTTTGTATCCTTTTAATTCTTAGGTATGGAATAAAGGAGTTAGCATTGGGAAGGAAATGAAGCAGCAAGAAGGAAAATTCTCCTCTGGACATCCACCGCTTGAGCGCCCAAATCTACCGCTCAAGCGGTAGAACCCAACATGTGAATGTTTGCCACTGCCAATCCACCGCCTAGGCGGTGGAATCCAGCGCTTAAGCGCTCCAATTGCTCGTGCAGCTAGTTCTTCTCGGCACATCCACCGCCTAGGCGGTGGCTTCACATAGCATGCGCTTCTCACTGCAGTCTCACCGCTTAGGCGGTGAGATTCCACCGCCTAGGCGGTGGAGTTAATTCTGACGTGCCCTGTTTTCTGGTATAAAAGGAAAAAGAAAAAAAAAAAAGCGGAGAGGAGGACGGCTAGAGGAAAATAGAGAAGGGGATCTGCTGCTACTCTATTACAAGGAGAAGTGATTCAAGAAGAAGATTAGAGGATCTCAACATCAACATCTCGAATTCTTCATGGAGTTCATCTCTTTTCTCAATTTTTCTTCCCTTTTTATCATGAGTAGCTAATTTTCCTATGTTAGGGATTTGATGTAGCTTGACTTGGATAATGGTTTTATGAACATCTTGTAATTCTTGACTTGATTCTATGGTTAAGCGTTTATTCTCTGTTTTTATACAATTTATGAATTGGCCTCTCATATTTTGATCTAGGGTTCATAATTAGAATTGGGAAATTCAATTATGTACTAGCTATTGGGAATGAATGCCATAATCTTACAAGGTTTAGGAATAAGCTTTGGGATTGTGTGGTGCCATTGAATTTTACTATTTGTGTAAAGCCCTTTTCAATTCGAACTAGGTTAAGGAATTAATTAGTTCTTGTTGGTTAAAGGAGAATTGAATATCCAAGGAATTGGAATTTAATTAGTTTCAGAAAATTCAACCTTTAATTCATGGATGAAGAGTCAAGAAGAATGAAATTTCTTAATTCAATTGGATAAGTCAAGTGAAATCAAATCCCTAGCAATTTCATAATATTCAGTTCACATCGCACATTCTTTTAACCGCACTCTAGTTTTGCTCATTTAGTTTTTATTTTTAATTACTATAATTTTTAGCATTAGAGTTACCTTCAATCCAAAAGTACGTTAGTCTAAATAGCATCAAATCTAGTGAATTGGTGTTTGGTAACTCAATCCCTGTGGAGACGATAACTCACTAAATTTTATTACTTGAACGATTCGGTGCACTTGCCGAGAGGCTATCAAGTTTTTGGCGCCGTTGCCGGGGATTGAGTGCTTTTATCAACATCTGTAGTAACCGGAGTTGATTCTAATTTAGACATTTTATTTCTTTTGTTTAATTTTTATTGTTGTTATTGGATTTTTGGTTCCTCACCCTTGTTGATTTTGGTTTATGCGAGGTACTGTAAACCCAGATACATTGTTATTTGACCCAGAGATTGAAAAGACAGCAAGGGAAAATAGAAGAAGGACAAGAGCCCAGAGAGAAATTCCACAACTTTTAGAAGAAGAGATAATGGCAGACCAACCTCCTCCTAGGAGAACTTTGGGGGATTATGCTACCCCTAATGCTGAAGGGTGTGCTACAAGCATTGTGAGACCTCCTATCCAGGCCAACAATTTTGAGATCAAGCCTGCACTTCTACACTTGGTGCAGCAAGAACAGTTTGGGGGTAATTCTAATGAAGATCCTAATTCTCATATTGCCAGTTTCCTCCAACTCTGTGACACAATGAAGGTGAACGGGGCTAGTGATGATGCAATCCGACTTAGGCTTTTCCCTTTTTCTCTAAGGGATAAGGCTAAGAGTTGGCTCCAAAGTCAACCACAGGGGAGCATTGTTACCTGGAATGATTTAGTGACGAGGTTTCTCACCAAATATTTCCCTCCTTCCAAGTCCGCAAAGATGAGACAAGAGATAACCTCATTCTCTCAGCATGATGGAGAGGTGCTTTATGATGCTTGGGAAAGATTCAAGGATTTGTTGAGGAGATGTCCACATCATGCAATTCCAGAATGGCTCCAAATTCAGACTTTTTGCAATGGATTGACTCATGCAACAAGAGCTATGGTAGATGCAGCAGCTGGGGGTTCATTGAATAACAAAACACCAGAAGAAGCTCTCCAATTGATAGATACTATGGCTGCTAATAATTATCACACTCCTAGTGAGAGGTCAATGGGGAAAAGAGGTGTTATGGAGCTCGAGACATTAGATGCCATCCTTGCTCAAAACAAGAGTCTTTCTCAACAGTTGGCGACTCTCACAAAGCAGTTGGGGCAAGTGCAAGTGAATGCAGTAAATTCCCCAGCCCTAGTTTGTGATTTTTGTGGAGGCAACCATGTCAATGGGGATTGTGAGGCAAATGTATTGAATCAAGCATCTCATGAGCAAGTGAATTATATGGGGAATCCACAGAGACCCCCGCACAACCCCTACTCCAACACTTACAATCCAGGGTGGAAAAATCATCCCAATTTCTCATGGAGTAATCAAAATGTGCAAAGACCGCCTAATCCTCCTTATCAGGCTCCACCATTACCTCATGTCCAGCATGATCAAGCCAAACCATCTCCTTTGGAAATTGCCTTAGAAAAGTTGTCTCAATCAACAACAAGTTTTGTGCAGCAAACTTCAAGCTTCATGCAAGAGACAAGGGCAAACTTCAAGAACCAAGAGTCTTCTATTAGGAATTTGGAGAATCAAGTGGGACAGATCTCTAGGCAACTAGCTGAAAAACCACCAGGAATACTTCCTAGTAACACTGAGCCAAATCCTAAGGAGCAGTGTAAGGCTATAACTTTGAGGAGTGGTAAAACAGTGGAAGTTACACCTAGAGAAGGTAAGGTCAAGGAAGTGATGAATCATCAAGCTCAAGGTACAGTAGAAGAAGAAGATGCATCTTCATCTAAACTCCCTGATCAGGTGCAAGAAGAAGAGCAAAAGAAAAGTGAATCTCCAAGGAAAAAGGAGAAGGTGTGGGACAAGCCTTTTGTGCCATCACCATATGCCAAAGTCCCGTTCCCTCAAAGACTCAAGAAAGAGAATCAAGAGAAGCACTTTGCTCGGTTTTTAGACATTTTCAAGAGGCTTCAAATCAACATTCCATTTGCAGAAGCATTAGAACAAATGCCCTCTTATGCCAAATTTATGAAGGAGCTCTTATCCAAGAAGAGGAAGCTACAAGAAGATGAGACGGTAATGCTAACTGAAGAGTGCAGTGCAATTATCCAGAAAAAGTTACCACCCAAGTTGAAAGACCCTGGTAGTTTCCATATTCCTTGCACTATTGGAAAATTAACAATTGGCAAAGCCCTTTGTGACCTTGGAGCTAGCATAAATTTGATGCCGCTTTCAATTCTAAACAAGTTGGGGATTGGAGAAATTAAGCCAACAACAATATCTCTACAGTTGGCGGATCGGTCTATCAAACACCCATATGGGATAGTGGAAGACGTATTGGTAAAGGTAGATAAATTCATTTTCCCAGCTGATTTTGTAGTTCTTGATATGGAGGAGGATGCTGATATCCCTCTCATTCTTGGAAGACCATTTTTGGCCACTGGGAGAGCTTTGATTGATGTTCAGCAAGGAGAATTAATGTTGAGGGTACATGATGAAAAGGTGACTTTTAATGTGTTTGAAGCCATGAAACACCCAATAGATAAGGAACAATGTTTTCGGGTGGATGCCATTGATTCTCTTGTCTCAAATGTCTTCCTACAAAATCCTCCAAACAATCCACTTGAAGTAGCTTTGATGCAGTCCAAGAGTTTGGAAGATGAAGAACTCAATGATTTAGAAACAATGAAGTGTGTGCAACAATTAGAAGCCTTACCAATCCTCTCCACCTCCAATGGGTCAAAAGAAGAAGAATTAATGAAAGAAGGAGTTGAGAAAGAAGACCTTCCGAAGCTTGAACTGAAACCCTTACCATCTAGTCTCAAATATGCATTTCTTGGTGAGAACAACACCCATCCTGTGATTGTTAGTATTGAGTTGAGCAAGGTGGAGGAAGAAAAGCTGTTGAGGGTGTTGAGAGAACACAAATCAGCACTTGGGTGGAGCATTAGTGACCTTAAGGGGATAAGTCCAACTGTATGCATGCACAAGATTCTCATGGAAGATGATTATAAAGCTGCAATCCAACCTCAAAGAAGACTCAACCCAACAATGAAGGAGGTGGTAAGAAAGGAAGTAATTAAACTTCTTGATGCGGGGATCATCTACCCCATTTCAGATAGTTCATGGGTGAGCCCGGTACAAGTGGTTCCCAAAAAGGGAGGAATGACAGTTGTGGTCAACAATAACAATGAATTGATCCCCACAAGAACTGTCACTGGATGGCGAATGTGCATTGACTACCGTAAGCTTAATAGTGCAACAAGGAAGGATCACTTCCCTCTCCCTTTCATAGACCAAATGCTTGAGAGATTGGCTGGGCATGCATTCTACTGCTTCTTAGATGGCTATTCTGGGTACAATCAGATTGTTGTAGACCCGGAAGACCAAGAGAAGACAGCATTCACGTGCCCCTATGGAGTGTTTGCTTATCGGAGGATGCCGTTTGGACTATGCAATGCACCAGCAACTTTTCAAAGGTGTATGCTTTCCATCTTTTCTGATATGGTAGAAAAATTCATTGAGATATTTATGGATGATTTTTCTGTTTTTGGTTCCTCTTTTGATTCTTGTTTGACTAATCTTGCTTTGGTTCTGAAGAGATGTCAGGAAACAAACTTAGTCCTCAATTGGGAAAAATGTCATTTCATGGTGAAAGAGGGTATTGTTCTTGGACATCGAATCTCATCCAAGGGGATAGAGGTAGATAGAGCAAAGGTGGAGACCATAGAGAAACTACCTCCCCCAACCAATGTCAAGGGGATCCGAAGCTTTCTTGGGCATGCTGGGTTTTACAGAAGATTTATAAAAGATTTTTCCAAAATAGCAAAGCCCTTGAGTAATCTGTTGGTTAAAGATTCTTCTTTTGTGTTTGATAGTGAATGCTTGCATGCTTTTAATATCCTAAAAGAGAAACTCACTTCTGCACCCATCATTGTTGCTCCTAATTGGGATTTGCCCTTTGAATTAATGTGTGATGCAAGTGATTATGCGAGTAGGTGCCGTTTTTAGGACAAAGAAAGAATAAGATGTTGCATGTGATTTATTATGCAAGCAAAGTGTTGAATGATGCACAATTGAATTATGCCACAACTGAGAAAGAACTACTTGCTGTTGTTTTTGCATTTGATAAGTTTCGTTCTTACTTAGTGGGTTCCAAAGTGATTGTTTATACCGACCATTCAGCACTTAAATATCTTTTGTCCAATCAAGATGCAAAGCCTCGATTAATTTGTTGGATTTTATTGCTGCAGAAATTTGACTTGGAGATCAAAAACAAGGAAGGAACTGAGAGCTCAATAGATGACCATTTATCTAGAATCATACAAGTTAGAGATGAGGAAGAAGAATCAGTACCTATAAAAGAAGAATTCTCAGATGAATAGTTGTTTGCTATCCAAACTCTCCCTTGGTATGTCGACTTTGCTAATTACAAAGCCGTTGGAGTCCTACCACCGAGCTAACATGGCAAAGAAGAAAGAAGTTTCTGCATGATGCAAGGTTTTTCATTTGGGATGAACCATTCCTATATCGGAGATGTGCAGATAGTATGCTGAGGAGGTGTGTTCCAGAAGAAGAAATTGAAAGTATCTTATGGCACTGCCATGGCTCCGAGTATGGAGGCCATTTTGGAGGAGAAAGAACTGCAGCTAAGGTGCTGCAAAGTGGATTCTACTGGCCAACACTCTTCAAGGATGCTCGAGCATTTGTGGAGAGATGTGATAGATGTCAAAGGGTTGGAACAATCTCAAGAAGACACGAGATGCCTATGAACATGATCCTTGAAGTTGAATTATTTGATGTTTGGGGCATTGACTTTATGGGCCCATTCCCATCTTCATTTTCCAACCTATACATTTTGGTAGTTGGACTACGTGTCAAAATGGGTAGAAGCCATCCCTTCAATAAGCAATGATACTAAAGTAGTGATTGGATTCCTGAAGAAGAACATCTTTTCAAGATTTGGTGTGCCTAGAGCTTTAATTAGTGATGGAGGAAGCCACTTCTGCAATAAACAATTGGAGGTTGTATTGACTAAATATGGGGTTTCCCATAAAATCGCCACCCCATATCACCCACAAACAAGTGGTCAAGTTGAAGTCTCAAATCGGGAGTTGAAGAGAATCTTAGAAAAGACTGTGAGTTCATCAAGAAAAGATTGGTCAAGGAAGCTAGATGATGCTCTATGGGCCTACAGAACAGCATTTAAGACTCCAATTGGTATGTCTCCTTATCAATTGGTCTATGGGAAAGCATGTCATCTTCCTGTAGAATTGGAACACAAAGCATTTTGGGCAGTTAAGTTCCTAAACTTTGGATTAAAAGGAAGCAGTGAAAAAGGCTTTTGCAATTAAATGAACTGGATGAGTTCCATACTTGGAGCTTATGAGAATTCCCGATTGTACAAAGAGAGAGCTAAGTTGGTGCATGATCGAAAGATAAGTCACCGAACATTTGAACAAGGGCAACATGTTTTACTCTTCAATTCGAGATTGAAGTTGTTTCCTGGAAAGCTCAAATCAAGATGGTCTGGACCGTTTGTGGTAGAGAAAGTTTTTCCTTATGGGACAGTTGAACTCATTGAACCAACTTCAGGCAGAAGCTTTAAAGTAAATGGCCAAAGGTTGAAGATCTATTTGGGAGGAGATGTTCATCGTCAGAAATCCTCCATTACTCTTGGTCAACCTCAATGAAGTAACTTCACATCAAGCTAGTGACGTTAAACAAGCGCTTCTTGGGAGGCAACCCAAGTTTCTTTTCCCTTCTCTCTTTCTAAATTTCTGCATTACTGTCATAATTGTCTGGAAAAAAAAAAAAAAAAAAAAAATTTGTTTTGTCTTCAATAATGATGAAGCTCCCTGTTGTCTTGATGCTTACTGGTAATAGCTGAAATACTTCTTGGTTGATTAATCTCTGAATCCATGTCTTTCATGCTAGTTTAAGGCCTTCCGATCCTTAGGGATTGATTAGATGCATGTTGGATTAGGAATCAAGTTTAAGGTCATTGTGAATTTTGGAGATGCATTGACACTTTGTGAAAAATGTGGGGAGGGATATTCTAGAATGAGGAGTTGAGAACCATGTCATTTGAGAAAATTTGGTTGCAGATGAGAGAGTTGCCTCTGTTTAACCACCGCTTAAGCGATGACTGAAAAAAAAACAGAGAGAAAACAACAAGGGCAACTCTCGGGATATCCACCGCCTAGGCGGTGGGAAGTGACCGCCTAAGCGGTCACTGGGCAGTCATGGCACCCTCTCGGGTACCCCACCGCTTAAGCGGTGGGAGTGAGCGCTTAAGCGCTCGTTTTAAAAAAAAAAAAAAAAAAAAGATGTGAAGCCACCGCCTAGGCGGTGGCATGTTAGCGCTTAAGCGCGCTACATTGGGGATCACTGGGCATCCACCGCCTGGGCGGTATAAAGCCAGCGCCTAGGCGGTGGGAATGTTTTTTATCACGCACACACCCATTCACACCGCCCAAGCGGCAGCCCCCCCTCTCCACTCTCATCACTTCTTCTTCTTCCTCATCTTCTTTTATTCACTCACCCACACAAACACACTCCAAAATCACTACTCCACTCACACCCATTTCCCTTCCTCTTCATTTTTACTCTCTTCCTCCCTCCATTTTCACTTCCTTTGCACTCAAGAGGAGACTTCCCCATAGGAGCATCCCCCAAGCTTCTTCCCTCACTCTCTTGCATTTGTCCTTCAATTCCTTGGTTGAGGTAAGTTTTTATGTTCTATGCCTTCACTTGCTTAACTTAATTTGTGCAACTTTAGAGAATTGTTACATGAACCCTAGGGTTTTCAAATTGGGGATTTGGGGAAATTGTGCAATGTGTGTCAAATTGGGTACAATTGTTGAATGGTATTGATGAATAAGTGCACTTGTTTATGCTTGGTGGTGTAATAATGGACATTCTTGCATAATCATGAGGCTATGCTCTACTTGTGAGTGTGAGTGTAGATTTGAGATTCTTATGTGATATTGTGCAATGCTTGGGACTTGGGGAATTGCCTACTTCACTCTGTTAGTCATGGTAGATGGAAAATTTTGATCTTGTGCAACTATTTTATTGAACCATGATTAATAATTGTGAACTTAGGTCATGATTGAGTGATTGTGGAACCTCTGGAAAATTCTGATATATTGTTTAGCTCTGCTTAATTGTCTTTCATGAGTATTAATTGATTGTTCCCCACTCAATAGTTATTCATTTCTCTCTTATGTGCTTTTATCAGGAATTTGCCACTGTTATTGAATTATGCCTCCAAAGAAGCAAAAGACAAATAGGGGAGCTTCTTCAAGTTCTTCAACTTTTGATGCCAATAGATTCAAGTCTTTTGCTCATGAACAGAGATTCAACAAATTGGTGTTGAAAAAGCGCATAATCCGAGAGCAGGGCATTCAACTTAAAGATGGGGAGTATCCTGAGATAACTACTCAAATCACATCAAGAAAGTGGATGACCCTATGCCAAGCCCCTGAAGATGGTTGTCAGACATTAGTAAGGGAATTCTATGCTAATGCTTACCATGAAAATGAACAAGATGAAAAATACATAAGCTTTGTGAGGGGCAAAGCAATTTACTTCACTCCGCGGGTCCTAAACCGCATGTTGGGCACACCCCAAAGATTTCTGAGCTGTGGTTACAGTGAGATGTTGGATAGACCATGGGACGCAAGTGCAGTCCTTCGCACCATAGCAAAAGAAGGTGCAGAATGGGTCATGGATACCAAGGGATACCCAAAGCATCTCAAGAAGTCTGACCTTCGGCCTATACCAAAGGCCTGGTGCACATTCATTCAAGCCACCCTTTTACCATCCTCGAACTCATCTGACGTATCTGTTAAAAGGGCGAAGCTCATCTACTGCATTGTCACGGGAGCACCAGTGGATATAGGTGGCCTCATTGCTCTTAATATTCATGAAAGTGCCCAAGCTCAGATGGGAGGTTTGGGACACCCATCCCTCATTACCCGATTGTGCAAAAATGAAGGTATCTCATTGACAGCTGACATCCCAGAACCAGCTGCTCCTCCTATTACTGCCAGAGTTGTCCTCTCATACTTTGAGGAAGCACGAAACCCAGCACCTCCTCAGCAACAAGAATCTTCTAGAAGGCCTGCTCGAACACTTTCCTCAGACCAACGATTGGAGCGAATAGAGCAGAGGCAAAAGAAGCACATTCAGCAGAGTGAAAGGAAGCTGAATCACATCATGCAATCCCAAATCAGCATGGAACATATGATTAGGAGGCTGGCTGAGCAACTGCATGTAGATCCCGATTCTATGGGAGGTATTCCTCTGACGGATGAGGAGATTATGGCTAACATTAGCTTCAGTGATGAAGGGGAGGCTGCGGGAGATGAGGATGCAGAAACAGAGGCTGACGACTAGCCATTACTACACCAGGGAGTCATCTTCTTTGTCTTTTTCTTTTTCGTTATGTTGTTTACTTTCATTCCTGTTTTACTGTTTGTTTTTAGTTGTAAGCTCCACTATTCTGAGAATGCTGCATTTGGTGCTTTGGTTTATGTTGCATGAAGTTTTCTTTCAGCTCATGTTTGCCATAATTGATTGAACAACTCTGAATGATTGTGAGGCTCTGTAAACTCTTCTGCTTGATAGGGCGTTTGACTTTTGATTACAAGTTGGTTGTGGTTTTATTACATCTCTTGTTATGTCTTCAATTTTTCATTCTAGCTTCCAATTTTTCAACATCTTGGATAATGTTCAATTCTTTTGCTTTTTTTTCTAAAAAAAAAAACAAAAAAAAAAAAACAAAAAAAAAAAAAAAAAACAAAACAAAAAAAAAAAAAAACAAAAAAAAAGAGAAAGAGCAACTGCTTAGTGTATCTGTGGCTGTTGGTTGAAGTGAGGATGTGTGGAAGAGGCGCACGGTCCTTCCTTTACCTTCATACCATAGATGTCTTTGCTTGCCAATAAAACCTGGTGCTGTGTCTTGGTCGTAATGTGTGGAAGAGGCGCACGGTTATAACCTTGATATCTAACCAGTTTGTTTTTGTTATTAGTTCTTTCCTTGGTGAAGTTTGGGGGTGTGTTGTGTGGAAGAGGCGCACGAGCACTCCTCTAACATCTCACCTTGGTTTTGTTCATTTTACCTTATAAGCGTTTGTGTTGAACCATTGTCCATGTGTTGTCTCTTTGGTTAGCTAGTAGCTTAACTGTTTACATACAAGCTTGTAATTTTACCACTGCCTCACTTGTGCTAATTTCAGATGCCTTCTTGCCGTTTTGTTTATGATTAGCAATTACACTAGTTTGGTTGTTGTCCACTTCAATTAAACAGTCTTTTGCTGAAATGTTTACTTCATTGTGAGCTTGAATCAAATTGCCAAATGCCAGCATTTTTAGGGGTTGTGGAGCAGTGTTTGAGTCTTAGTTTTCCTTTTTAGTTATTTTTGCTTGGGGTCAAGCAAAATCTTAGGTTTGGGGGAGTGATAGTCTTGTTAAATGGACTGACTATCTTTGTGATTATGTGACAAATTTTTCCTAAAACCAACCTTTGATTGAGTTTTCTCCATTGTTTTTAAGTTTAGTTTTGTGTGTTTTCATTTACATCTTTGTTTAGTATTTTGTTTCATTTTCTTGCTTAGATGCTTATTTTTACTTTGTATCCTTTTAATTCTTAGGTATGGAATAAAGGAGTTAGCATTGGGAAGGAAATGAAGCAGCAAGAAGGAAAATTCTCCTCTGGACATCCACCGCTTGAGCGCCCAAATCTACCGCTCAAGCGGTAGAACCCAACATGTGAATGTTTGCCATCAAGCAATCCACCGCCTAGGCGGTGGAATCCAGCGCTTAAGCGCTCCAATTGCTCGTGCAGCTAGTTCTTCTCGGCACATCCACCGCCTAGGCGGTGGCTTCACATAGCATGCGCTTCTCACTGCAGTCTCACCGCTTAGGCGGTGAGATTCCACCGCCTAGGCGGTGGAGTTAATTCTGACGTGCCCTGTTTTCTGGTATAAAAGGAAAAAGAAAAAAAAAAGCTGAGGGGAGGACGGCTAGAGGAAAATAGAGAAGGGGATCTGCTGCTACTCTATTACAAGGAGAAGTGATTCAAGAAGAAGATTAGAGGATCTCAACATCAACATCTCGAATTCTTCATGGAGTTCATCTCTTTTCTCAATTTTTCTTCCCTTTTTATCATGAGTAGCTAATTTTCCTATGTTAGGGATTTGATGTAGCTTGACTTGGATAATGGTTTTATGAACATCTTGTAATTCTTGACTTGATTCTATGGTTAAGCGTTTATTCTCTGTTTTTATACAATTTATGAATTGGCCTCTCATATTTTGATCTAGGGTTCATAATTAGAATTGGGAAATTCAATTATGTACTAGCTATTGGGAATGAATGCCATAATCTTACAAGGTTTAGGAATAAGCTTTGGGATTGTGTGGTGCCATTGAATTTTACTATTTGTGTAAAGCCCTTTTCAATTCGAACTAGGTTAAGGAATTAATTAGTTCTTGTTGGTTAAAGGAGAATTGAATATCCAAGGAATTGGAATTTAATTAGTTTCAGAAAATTCAACCTTTAATTCATGGATGAAGAGTCAAGAAGAATGAAATTTCTTAATTCAATTGGATAAGTCAAGTGAAATCAAATCCCTAGCAATTTCATAATATTCAGTTCACATCGCACATTCTTTTAACCGCACTCTAGTTTTGCTCATTTAGTTTTTATTTTTAATTACTATAATTTTTAGCATTAGAGTTACCTTCAATCCAAAAGTACGTTAGTCTAAATAGCATCAAATCTAGTGAATTGGTGTTTGGTAACTCAATCCCTGTGGAGACGATAACTCACTAAATTTTATTACTTGAACGATTCGGTGCACTTGCCGAGAGGTTATCAGTTAGCAATTAAGTGAATTCCTTGTGATCAATGATGAGTTAAACTCAAGATCGGTAAATTTCCTTGGATTGGTTGTTTCTTTAGATTTGTTTACAATTTTGAATCTCCTACTTTTATTAATCTTGTTAATCAACAACAAAACCCCCCATTTTCTAATTATCTTGATATAATTAAATATTTGTTTTTGGATCCTTGAGAGACGATTCGGTTCATTCTCTATACTACAAATTAGTTTGTGAACCGGTTATTTTATTTGATAGGTCTCGACAACCTCTTGCCAAATTTGGCGCCATTGCCGGGGATCCAAGGCAACTATTTGATCATTTCAAGATCCCATCTAACTCTAACAAATGTGTTTGTTTTGTTTTTGAAGCTTTTTCAAGTGGGATTCGGCTGAAATTGGATAAAGGGCATTGTGTCAAGAATTTCGGTTCGGGCATCTCTGATTGATCTGAATTTTGGTACACAAATGGAAAATATATTCTGAGAAAGGCTTATCAAGTTAAAGTGAGGTCACCCTTATTTTTGCCAAATTCCATCGTTTAGACCACTTTTTCAATTTTTTAATATTTTTTATTATTTTGTTGGATAGCATTTGTGTGTAGATTTTATCCTGTGGTGGTTCCATAATTTATAAAATTCATTTGATACTGTTTTTTATTTTTGTTTAATTTTTTGGAGTATTTGTTTTAGGAATTTTTAGTGTTTTAGTTGTTATTGCTTTTCTAATACCTTCTTATGAATTGCATGTTGTATGACTAGATCTGATCCTGGTACCTTGCATTCATTTGATCCTGAAATTGATAGAACATTTCATACACTTCATAGAATTCATAGGACTGGTAGTAGCATTCATAGAGCTAATAGAATTACTTCTGGAATTGGACTTGAACTTGACATTGCACCTAATCTTGTTGACTCTTTTAATCCTGTTGAGTGCATACGTTAGTACTTCAGGTTCGATATCGAGTCCTGTTGATTTTACTATGGTGACTATAACAATAGGACCCTTAAGGAATTGGTCGCACTGATGTGAATTATCAACCTTTGTGCATTCAATATCCCGAACTTAATGTTGATTTTGAGTTGAAATCGGATTGATACACTTGTCGCCCAAGTTTCATGGTCTTGCGGTGAAGATCCACATAAGCATTTGAAGGAGTTCCATGTTGTCCGCTCCACCATGAAACCTCATGGAATAGTCAAGATCACATCAAGCTAAGGGCCTTTCCTTTCTCTTTGGATGGTGTCTTTGCTAAGGATTGGTTGTATTACTTACAACTCACTTTGCCATCACTTCTTGGAATGACATGAAAAGATTATTTCTGGAGAAGTTCTTTCCTGCATCAAGAACTGCTGCAATAAGGAAAGATATTTGTGGCATAAGGAAAATCAGTGGTGAAACTCTCCATGAGTCTTGGGAGAGATTCAAGAAATTGTGCTCAAGCTGCCCACACCATCAAATTAGTGATCAATCACGATCCAATACTTCTATGAAGGATTGATGCCAATGGAAAGGAGTATGATTGATGCCGCAAGTGGTGGAGCATTGGTAGATAAAACTCCAAACGCCGCGTAAACTTAATTGCAAACATGGCAAGAAATTCTCAAAGAATTTGGTACT
Source organism: Styphnolobium japonicum (assembly GCA_023212625.1). NCBI lineage: Eukaryota > Viridiplantae > Streptophyta > Magnoliopsida > Fabales > Fabaceae > Styphnolobium > Styphnolobium japonicum. Next base: position 6,201,059 of record JALBWW010000010.1, read on the forward strand.
CGAATGGGTGCTGCAACCAGAGTAGTCAATGAAGTTAATACCTTTTCACATGCTGATCAACAAAGGGTGGAACATAGATTGGATGAGCTCACTTCTTTGGTTAGACAGATGGCAATAGGATAACACGAACCACGTGTGCAAACCCCTGCAAGAGTTTGTAGCATATGTTCTAGTTCCTTTCACCCCACAGATGCGTGACCCACATTGCAAGATGATTATGAGTTTCAAGACCAATGCGGGTCGCACGGTGGTATATTTCCGGAAAGCCACAATTTCATCAAGAACAATAAGTATGATCCATTCTCCAACACTTACAACCCTGGTGGAGGGACCATCCCAATCTGAGATATGGGAATGCATCAAATCGTGACCACCAAACCAGTATAGACCACCATTCCAGCAGCAAGCAAGGACAAATCAGTTTCAGCCACATGCTGGACCAAGTAGACCACCATTCCAGCAGCAAGGTCCTGTAGCCACAAAATCTGAGCCCTCATTGGAGGATTTGGTGAAACAGTTGGCCACCAATGACATCCAGTTTCAACAGAGAACTGAAACCACCATTCAAAACTTGGAGACTCAAATTGGTCAACTTGCCACATCAATTCATGAATTAAAGTCACAGGGTTCTGGCCAATTACCTTCTCAAACCACTCCAAACCCTAGAGGTAATGTTAGTGCTATAGCTTTACGCAGTGGTAAGCAAATCAATGGACCAGTGCAGCAGATAATTCCAGATTCTACCCTTGACCCAGAGAAACAAGATTCTACAGCAACTTCAAGTTCTGACTAATTCAATGTCAGTAGCAAATTCAAGAAGAAATGATCCTACAACACCAAGCGAGAAAACTGCATCAAATCAGCGATTGTGAGAAAAAATTCAAGACAGCAGAAAAGTGAACATCCAAAAAGTCGTTCCAACATTCCTCTTCCTTTTCCCAACCGAATGATACAAATTGAGGCATATGGTTGAAACCGACTTGGATAAGGAAATTATGGAGACTTTTCAGAAGGTTGAGGTGAATATACCTCTCTTGGAGGCAATTAAACAAATCCCCAAGTATGCCAAGTTCTTGAAAGAGATGTGCACCCATAAGAGGAAGCTAAAGGGCACTGAAAAAGTGAGTATGGGGAGAAATGTCTCTGCTTTGATTCAGCCCAACCTGCCTCCCAAATGCAAGGATCCAGGCACTTTTACCATCCCTTGCACCATAGGGCACCAACAGTTCACTCATGCCTTGCTAGACTTGGGAGCCTCCATCAATGTAATGCCAAAGTCAGTTTACACTTCATTGCATATGGGAGAGCTAAAGCCCACCGGCATTGTCATTTAGTTAGCAAACTGGAGCATGACTCAACCTGCAGGAGTGTTGGAGGATGTTCTTGTTAGGGTAAACAATTTAATATTCCCAGCTGATTTTTATATGTTGAATATGGAAGATGAATATGCCTCTTCCCCACCCCTATTGATCTTAGGTAGGCCATTTTTGAAAACTGCCAAAACTAAGATTGATGTGCATTCTGGTACCCTTTCCACGGAATTTGGTAATGATATAATTCAGTTTAACATTTTTTATGCCATGAAATACCCTTTAGAGGATCATTATGTTTTTCATTTTGATGTTATTGATTTACTGGTTGGTGATATGTATGCTGATATGTTGGCAGAGTTTCCTGAAATTATAGGATACACTGATAGCATTGCTTGTGATACTTGTTCTGCCTGCTTCAAACTTTCTAGTTGTATACCCATTGCAATGTGTGCAGCCTGTGCTGAGATTTCTACATACTTATCATGTGCTGTTGTTAATTCTGCTGACATTGATGATTCTGTTTCTGTTATTAATGGCAATGATGTTGTTATTAATGATGTTATCATTCATCCTGCTGCTAAGTGTGATTCTTTTGATTCCATAGGATATGATGATGTTGTTTTGCAAGATTGTGCACAGCTTGCAGGTATGTTGGCAGAGTTTCCTGAAATTGTAGGATACACTGATAACATAGCTTGTGATACTTGTTCTGCCTGCTTCGGACTTTTTGGTTGTAAACCCACTACAATGTGTGCAGCCTGTGCTGAGATTTCTACATACTTATCATGTGCTGTTGTTAATTCTGCTGACATTGATGATTATGTTTCTGTTATTAATGGCAATGATGTTGTTATTAATGATGTTATCATTCATCCTGCTGCTAAGTGTGATTCTTTTGATTCCATAGGATATGATGATGTTGTTTTGCAAGATTGTGCACAGCTTGCAGGTACAGGTGCAACTGCTGAGAATTTAGCAGATTTAGTTTCGGTTCCAAAACTAGTACCGTCAGTCCAGCAACCACCCTCCATTGAACTTAAGCCCTTGCCCGAGCATTTGAAGTATGCATTCTTGGAAGAGGATGAGAAACTCCTGGTGATAATGGCCAAACACCTCCAACCTGAGCAAGAAACCAGATTATTGGAAGTCTTGAAGCAACACAAAAGGGCAATTGGTTGGACACTTGCAGACATTCCTGGTATTAACCCCTCCACATGCATGCACAGGATATTACTTTAACCCCTCCACATGCATGCACAGGATATTACTTGAGGAGGAAACTAAACCAGTGAGACAACCCCAGAGGAGACTGAATCCTCTCATTCTAGATGTGGTGAAAAAAGAAGTGACCAAGCCATCTGCGTGGCATTATCTATCCCATCTCTCGATGCAAAGTGGATGAGCCCTGCAAGTAGTTCCAAAGAAATCCGGGGTGACTGTGGCCAACCGTAAGAATGAGCTCATTCCAACCCGAGTGCAGAATAGCTGGAGAGTTTGCATTGACTACAGACGTCTCAACCAAGCCACTCGGAAAGATCATTACCCCCTTCCGTTCATTGATCAGATGCTGGAACGGTTGGCTGGTAAGTCACATTACTGCTTTTTAGATAGCTACACTGGATACTTCCAAATCCACATTGCACCGGAGGATCAGGAGAAGACCACATTTACTTGTCCCTTCGGCACCTTTGCTTACAGACGGATGCCCTTCGGCCTCCTGCAATGCCCCCGGTACCTTCCGGTGCATGGCGAGCATATTTTACGATTTCTTAGAGGAGTGCATGGAGGTATTTATGGATGACTTTCTTGTCTATGGTTCTTCTTTTGATTCATGTTTAGCCAAATTTATCTAGAGTAATCGCAAAGATGCATAGAGACTAACATTGTGCTAAATTTTGAGAAATGCCATTTTATGGTAGAACAGGGTATAGTTTTAGGCCATGTAGTATCCAGTAAGGGCATTGAGGTAGATCCTGCCAAGATTGATGTAATTACTTGTCTATCTTACCCCACATGCGTGCGGGAAGTGCGTTCTTTTCTTGGTCATGCAGGTTTCTACAGGCGCTTCATTGCCGACTTCAGCAAGATTGCTCTTCCACTTTCCCAGTTACTGCAGAAAGATGTGGAGTTCAATTTTGATGACAAGTGCAAGACAGCTTTCAACCACTTGAAGCAGCCTTGACTAATACCCCTATCATCCAGCCACCTGACTGGACATTGCCATTTGAGTTAATGTGTGATGCTTCTAGCTATGCAGTAAGAGCAGTCTTGGCACAGAGAGTGGGGAAAGCTTCTCATGTGATATACTATGCTTCCAGAACTCTAGATGCTGCTCAGGCCAACTATACCACAACCGAAAAAGAACTTTTAGCCATTGTTTTTGCTTTGGATAAGTTTAGATCATATTTGCTTGGTTCTAAGGTTGTTGTGTTTACTGATCATGCAGCTCTGAAGTTCCTTTTGAAGAAGCCAGATGCAAAGCCCCGACTAATAAGATGGATGCTACTGCTCCAAGAGTTTCACATAGAGATCCGTGACAAGAGTGGAGCAGAGAACTTAGTGGTAGATCATTTGAGCCGCATTGAAAGGGCTTCAGATCCCTTCCCTGTACGGGACTCCTTCCCAAATGAGCAGCTTATGCAGCTGCAAGGTAAGAACACCTTCCCTTGGTTTGCTGATATGGTGAATTTCTTGGTTGCTACAGTTTTTCCCTCACATTTCACTCGTGCACAAATTTATAAACTTAAGAGTGAATCAAAATATTATGTGTGGGATGATCCATATCTGTGGCGATTTTGTAGTGACCAAATTATTAGGCGATGTGTGCCTAATCAAGAGTTTCATTCTGTTCTTAGCTTTCGTCATGCATTTGCATGTGGTGGACATTTTGGGCCTCAACGTACAACTAGGAAAGTTTTAGACTCTGGTTTATATTGGCCTACCTTGTTTCATGATGCATATTTGTTCTGTAAGTCTTGTGAACGATTAAGGTCGAGAACAGGGAACATTTCTCGCAGGAATGAGATGCCCCAGCAACCTCTACTATATTGTGAAATCTTTGACGTATGGGGTATTGATTTCATGGGACCTTTTCCTGTTTCCTTTGGTTATGTTTACATTTTGCTAGCTGTTGATTATGTATCAAAATGGGTGGAGGCTAAAGCCACTCGGACTAATGATTCCAAAGTTGTTGTGGATTTTGTTAGATCACAGATTTTCTGCAGTTTGGAATCCCGAGAGCTATCATCGCTGATCAAGGCACCCATTTCTCAGAATCGAGCATGGAGGGATTGATAAGGAAATATGGCGTGTTGCATAAAGTTTCTACACCTTACCATCCCCAGACTAATGGTCAAGCCGAGGTCTCCAATAGAGAGATCAAGCGCATACTTGAAAAAACAGTCCAACCTAATCGGAAGGATTGGAGCATGAGGCTTGAGGATGCTCTTTGGGCTTACCAGACCGCTTACAAAACTCCAATCGGGATGTCTCCATATCGGATAGTCTGTGGTAAGGCATGCCACTTGCCAGTAGAAATTGAGCACAAAGCATATTGGGCTGTGAAGCAATGCAACATGAATTTGGCCGGAGCTGGCATAGAGCGGAAGTTGCAGTTACAAGAATTGGAAGAGATCCGCCTAGATGCCTATGAAAGCTCCCGACTCTACAAAGAAAAGACCAAAGTCTTCCATGATAAGTTTATTCTTCGGAAGGAGTTTTCAGTTGGGCAAAAAGTTCTCTTGTTTAATTCTCACCTTAAGTTGATGCCTGGTAAATTAAGGTCTAGGTGGGACGGTCCGTTTGTTGTCACTAACATTTTTCCTCATGGTGCAGTGGAAATTAAGAGTGAAGCCACCAACAAAGTGTTCAAAGTTAATGGTCACCGCCTCAAAAATTTTTATGAAGGAGCTCAAGAGAACCTCGTGGAGGAAGTTCAACTGCAGGATGCCCTCTACCATGATTGATCACTACTGTGTTGAAAAAAAAAAAAAGAAGACAAAAGAAAAATAGAGAAGAAAAAAAGAAAAAAAAAAGCCACGATTAATGTCAATTGCCAGAGATTGAATCATTATTGGGGAGGACCCATCGCTCGTGCAAAATCTTCAATCACGCTGGCTAAGGACATTAAAAGTAGCGCTTCTTGGGAGGCAACCCAAGTTTTCTAACTCTTTCATCTTTCAACTTTGACTTATTTGCAATCACAGGAATCGAGACAGAAAATCGGTGCCAAGCGAGAAAATCTATCAGAGTTTGATTTTTCTGTCTTAATTTTGTTTATTTTTCGTTGACAGATGATTTTTCACCTGTTAAATGGCGGATAACGGTACTCCGTGAAAATCTTTTTTGGTCCCTTCAGTTACCCACAAACACTGAAATTTGTATATAATTTTACTCAATTTGTTTTTCTTCTTTCTTTCTTTCAAAATGGATAATCAGCTTGTCAACCTCCGCAAGCGATTCCCTTCTCTCCCTCAAAATGCTTTAACTAACATTTATTATGCAAGGTTTGAGAGGTTAAGGATGCTTATGCACAAAGGCATCCCTGCGGATATACGCTGGATAATCGAAGCAAAGGTCCGAATCACAGGGGAATTTTCTGATGCTCTTGTTTCATATATGCCAGGGCTAGGCAAAAGTTCATATGCAAAAAAGAGAAGAGCAAAAAGGTTATGAGTCTGCTCTAAATGTGCAAGGTGGACCTGTAACACAAAATGCAGATCAATTGGAATGGCGTCTATAAATCGACTTGATAAAATTGACTTCATTAAGGATGGCATGAGTAAGGAGTCTTTAGATAACATTCTATTGACTCTTGAGACGCATCCTAGTGGAGATGTGCAAAGAGTACTTCTCGATTTATGGCCAATATTCCAAGATGAACATAAGCGTTATAGTCTCAGAATCGACTCAAAAGACCCTGTTTGCCAATTTTTAAGAAAATTGGATGGGAAGCCGACCATTGGCCCATAGAGAGCATTCAAGCCGTTACTGGACGTAAAACCAGAGGAATTTGTGAGCCACAATCACACCTCCTGTAAGTATTATTTTTATTTTTGTTTTTGTTTTTGTTTTTCTTCTTGTTTATTAAAAAAAAATAAAAAAAAAATCAAAAAAAAATTAATTAAAAAAAAAATTCAAATCAAAAGTAGCCGTATTCTTTTGAAATATGCATTGCATATTTTCAAACTTCTTCTGACACATATAGATTAGTCTTTTATCCTTGTCATATAGCTATTATCATTGCTATGCTTATTTTCAAACTTACCTGACACACGGTTCTACCCCTCCTTTATAGGTGCAATTATTACATTTGAGTTTTGATTCTTTAAATAATGCACTTTGCTCTCTTCAGATCATTGATAAGGTGAGAGTACAAAAAAAAAGAGAAAATGGAAGTCACTTCAGTTCGTCGGATCAAGAGTGTTTGTGTCTTTTGTGGATCTAATTCTGGGAAAGATAAAGAGTTTGTAAATATTGCACACCATCTTGGTCGAGTGCTAGCTGAGAGAGAAATCCATTTAGTTTACGGAGGAGGTAGTCTTGGGTTAATGGGTTGTGTAGCAACTGCTGCACATTTAGGAGGTGGCAAAGTCCTTGGTGTCATTCCCAGTCCTTTATCTACCAGCAAGCCCATTGGAAAAACATTAGGGGATGAAGTAATGGTATTTTGCATGCACCAACGCATGAACATTATGATAGCAAATGCTGATGCCTTTATTGCCCTACCTGGTGGTTTTGAAACATTGGAAGAACTCTTTCAAATTACATCCTGGTCACAGCAGAACTTTCACCAAAAACCCATAGGTATATTAAATGTTAATGGTTTTTATGACAGTTTGTTTTGTTTTCTTGATCATGCTGTAGAAAAAAGGTTCATCTCACAAGCGACACGTCAAAGTCTTGTAACTGCTGCAACTCTGAACAATTGCTCGATCAACTCAATGCATTTGTACCACAACGTGATCCAGTAATGGCTCCACGGAATTGGGAACAAGGCAGCAGCAGCAAAAAGCAAAAACTTGATTTGACTTTGTCTTTGTGAATTTTTGTTTTCTCTTATGGTTTTAGTTTTTTGTAATTTTTCTTATTTCAGGCCCGATTTGCAGTTTTCTGGTAAGACCTTCTACACTCTACCTATCTTTATTTTGACATTGGGGACAATGTCTTTAATTAGTTGGGGGGAGGGATAGTTGACATTACCATGTACATCGTTTAGTTTTAAAAAAAAAAACTAATCTTTATTGTTACTAACTTTTTAGATGTATGATGGCAGAGTAAGGAGTAGTTTTGCTCTTGAGACGCATCTTAACTTGCATTTCATAATAGGTCTTAAATCATCTTTGTTCTTGTATATATATTAAAAAAATAAAAACACACACACACACAATTTTGATCTTTTCAATTGATTTTGATACAAGCATGTGCTGAATCTGAGCTTAATTGATGATAAAAGTATGCAAAACAGTTTATAGTTGAATCATTTTCATGATATACATGTGTATATGATTGTGGATATTAGGAAGAAGGCATGGTTGAATTGAGTGAATGTTCCATACCTATGTGAGTTTTGGGCTTTTCCAAGTTTGATACTTACACTTGGTTATTTTCTTTCATGAGTGATGTTAATTATGAATTTATTTTCTAGAACTTGCATTGAATCGATTTGAGATTACATTGGTCTGTATATTGCATGAAAATGACAGAGGCATTTTTTCTTGACTTAGCTGCTTGGGCCAAATAAACCTACCTTGCATTTATCCAATATTAACTCCCTCTGAGCCTATTTGCCTATTCTTTGTTCTTAGCTCATTACAAGCTTTGAGTGAAAAACCATGTTTTACCTTACCTTAGGGAATGGGAGAGCATTGATTTTCTTATTGGAGAAGTTCTTTTGCTTGCAATGATTTAAGTGTGGGGGAATTGGTGTGCTGATACGAAATGCTTGGTACACAAAAAAAAAACAAAAAAAAAAGCAAAAAAACAAAAAACAGAAAAAAAAACAAAAAAAGAAAAAAAAATAGAAAAAGGAAGGAATGTGTGAAGAGAATGAGCATTTTATGGTTTTGGGTAAAAAAATTTATTCTTTCTACTTGAGTTACTCCTCAATGCTCTTTTATTCTCTTTGGTTTTAACCTGCTATTATCCATATTGTTCCCTTCCTTCACCTTATAAGTTCCGTTACAACATTTTTGAAAGACCTCTTGATTTTTGCAATTTATTTGATCTAAGTAGTAGAGAATTGATGTATATGCAAGCCTATGGTAAAATACTTTCATAATTTGACTGAGTTGAGCGTAAACAGTTAACCTAAACACCTTGTGTGATTTGAGTGTCACTTGTGAAGAATTTTACTCAATCTGAACATGCCTATTTCTGATTAAAGCATGATTATGCTATACTTTATTCTCAATTGATTTGATTCAACTATTCTTTGTTAAGCATACTTGACTTATTAATTATGGTTTATATTTGATACAATGTTTGTATTTAAAAAAAATTAGTTGAATTGATTAAATAAAATATTACATGTTTGTGGGTATCATCCTGGTAAACCCTCACGAGACTACAACTCGTCCACAAGGGACACCTAGGGGTTTAAAGGCTTGTGGCACATGCTAAGTGCCATCGTGTTTTCCTACGAAAATTGATTAGATTAGGTATAATCAGTTTTTTATGTTTTTAGTTTAATAATATGATGTTTCTTGTTTTTCTTTAGTTTTGTTCTTATGTGTTTTGCCCAGGAGTATAAAAGCTTAAGTGTGGGGGAATTTGATCAATCAATTTGAGACACTTATATTAGCTTTGTATTAGGCTTCATTAGATGTTTATTGTGCCCAATATTAGTATTTTAGATGAGTTTAATGTTGTTGGGCTTCATTGGGTTTTAATGTAAATGTTGGATAATTTTCGGATTTTGATGCATTTTGACCTTTCTTCCTTGGTTAGGCCATAACTTGGGACTCGGTGATCCAATTGAGGTGATCTTGGTGTCTTTGGAAAGCTAAGACAAGGATCTACAAGTTTCATGAAGAACTCAAGAGCTGGATCGGACTTCTAAGGGCCCAAAATAGCCTTGCAATACAGAGTGAGTTTGCTGTCACGGAACCATCTGGGCAGTATGTACATATTGGACTATATAGTGGGTTATACACCTCCTCTTGGGCTGAAACTTGGTCATTTGAAAGATAAGACCCATATCTCCAACTTCACTGAAGACCATTTTGTCAATAGATGTCGTTTTAAGCATGATAATGAAGCTACAAGTTGGTCTGAATTTGGAAACACGTTCTTCCAACCTAACTTGAGGTAGGTGCAGTGTTTTTGGCATTTCTGGAGTTCTAAAAGTCCAAATGACATGATTCAAATTGGAGATTTTCAAGGAGACAACTGGCTACAACTTTGATGAAGACATTCAAGCCAAAATGTACCGTCTAGGTGATGAATTTGAAGCCAGAAGTAGGATAAGAGTTGTTGACTAAAAGCCACCAACCATACACCAACCCACCTACCATGCACCAACCCACCAACCATGCATCAAGCTTCCATTTTTGACAATTTTCATATTCTTATAGCTTGTATTCAGATTATGTACATGTACAAATTGGCTTCTAGGATTAGTATAAATAGACCCAACCTCTTTGTATTAGAAGCATTCAATTTGGAAGTAAGTTTCAAGAAAGTTTAAGTATTTGTGAGAGTTTTCTTTCTCTTCTTCTCCATTCTCTTTGCAATTTCGTTTTTGTTCTTTAAATTCTGAGTTCTTCCTTCCCATCCATGGAAGGCTAGGCTCTCATAATCAATCCAAGGGATTAGCCATCTTGTTGTTTAATTTGGAGATCTTGTTTTGCTTGTTCATATTGCTTAATTGTTATTCAAGTTTCTCTTCTTCCTCTTTTGATTTTTATCTAGATTAAATTGCTTAATTTGATTTAGATGTTGATGTGGTAATAACTTTATTATCATGTATTCAAAGAGGATCATAAAGATTAAACAATATATTAAAGCTTTTTGATAGATTGTTTAACTTGGTTAAATTCTAGATCTTAAGTTAATCTATGTTGGATGGTGTTTACTTTATCTAACCTTGGTTAATCAAATCCTAGATGCTTATCTAGTAAAGAATTCTTGGATCATGTTAAGGCTTCTTGATGTGATCTAAGGCCAAGAACATGGTTAGCAATTAAGTGAATTCCTTGTGATCAATGATGAGTTAAACTCAAGATCGGTAAATTTCCTTGGATTGGTTGTTTCTTTAGATTTGTTTACAACTTTGAATCTCCTACTTTTATTAATCTTGTTAATCAACAACAAAACCCCCCCTTTTTCTAATTATCTTGATTAATTAAATCTTTGTTTTTGGATCCTTGAGAGACGATTCGGTTCATTCTCTATACTACAAATTAGTTTGTGAACCGGTTATTTTATTTGATAGGTCTCGACAGCCTCTTGTCAGAACTTCAAAACCGTTGAGCACTAAGAGAACATCAGGGAAGGAATGTTAAATCTTGCGAATCATTTAAGGCAAGTCATTATCTCAGCATCAAGAAAAAGCTTAGAAGAAGAATGCTCATAAAGAAATGGATGCACTTTCATAGAAACTGGGGCAATTTAAAGTCCATCATAGGGAGGCTTAGTTTAATAATGAAAAGCTCAACCCCTGCTTCAAGGTAACTTCAAAAGCATTGAGACTACATCTCAATAAAGAAAAAACAGGACAAGTGATCAAACATTTTGAGACACTTATGTTTGCTTTGTACTTGGCTTTATTTGATGTTTATTGTACCCAATATTAGTATATTAGTTGAGTTTTATGTTGTTGGGTCACATTGGGCTTTAATGCAAATTGTGATTAATTCTCGGATTTTGAAGCATTTTGACCTTTCCTCCTTGATTAGGCCATAACTTGGGATTCAATGATCAATTTGAGGTGATCTTGGTATCTGTGGAAAGCTAAGACAAAGATCTACAAGTTTCATGAAGAATTCAAGAGCTGGATCAGACTTATAATGGTCCAAAATAGGTATGAATGTCAAAGTGGGCTTGCTGTCGCTGGAATCTGAGTTGTGTGCACATATCGGATCATATCGTGGGTTATATGTAAGTTAGGCTAGAAGTCAGAGAAGAGTTTGTGAGGAGAAGCCACAAACCATGCACCATCCCACCAACCATGCATCAAGCCACCATTATTGACAAACATCCATTTTTATCTTGCATTCTAGTTGTTTACAGCTTTTATCAACTGTAAATTGGCCTCTAGGATTAGTATAAATAGGTCCAATCTCTCTTGTATTTGCATCATAAATTTTAAGTAAGTTCGAGTATTTGAGAGAATTCCCTCTTCCTCTTTCTCTCCATTCTCTCTAGAATTTCGTTTTTGTTCTTCATTTTCCGAGTTCTTCCTTCCTATCCATGGAAGGCTGGGTTCTTATAATCAATCCAAGGGATTAACTATCTTGTTGTTTAATTTGGAGATCTTATTTTGCTTATTCATATTACTTAATTGTTATTCAACTTTCTCTTCTTCCTCTTTTGATTTTGATCTACATTGAATTGCTTAATTTGATTTAGATGTTTATGTGATAATTGCTTTATTATCATGTATTTAAAGAGGATCATAAAGACTAGACAATATATCAAAGCTTTTTGATGGATTGTTTAGCTTGGTTAAAATTCGGATCTTAAGTTAATTTATATTTGAATGATGCTTAATTTATCTAACCTTGGTTAATTAAATCTTAGATGCTTATCTAGTAGAGGATTCTTGGATCATGTTAAGGCTTCTTGATGTGATCTAAGGCCAAGAACATGGTTAGTAATTAGGTGGATTCCTTGTGATCAATGATGGATTAAACTCAAGATCGGTAAATTTCTTTAGATTTTTTTAATTTGTTAATTGATTTTCTTTAATTCAACCAGTGTATTTTCTTTACAAATCATCAAAATCCCCCTTTTAATTATCTTGATCTAATTGAATCTTTGTTTTTGGATCATTGAGAGTCAATTTGATTCATTCACTATACTATAAATTAGTTTGTGAACCGGTAAATTAGGTTGAAGTATTTGTTTTAGGAATTTTTAGTGTTTTAGTTGTTATTGCTTTTCTACACCTTCCAATGAGCTGCATGCTGGATGACTAGGTCTGATCCTGATACCTTGCATTCATTTGATCCTGAAATTGTTAGAACCTTTCATACATTTTTCAGAACTCATAGGACTGGTAGTAGCATTAGTAGAGCTAATAGAATTACTTCTGGAATTGGAATTGAATTTGGCATTGCACCTGATCTTGTTGTTGACTCTGTTAATCCTGTTGAGTCTTCTGCAAAACAGTAAAAACAAAAAGAAAACAACAACCAGAAAAATGAAATAAAAGTGTGGAAAGAAAACTCCCTATGGATAGCAGAAGAAATAAAGTCCCGGTAGCCACACCAGAGAAGTGTAATGGATCACCACATCCAGAATCAGAGAGTTTAGTCTCCTTGGGGGCTGCTTTATTGGCTTAACTCCATCTTCAAGTAAAATCCTACGCATGCATATGGAAGGGCTAACGCTAGGAATGTCTGCAAGTATGATGGCTCTTTGATTCTCCTTTAAAATTTGCAGCAACTTCTCCTCCTCATCAGTAAGGAGGTTCTTAGCCACAATAAACTCCAATTTTGGTGGCTTCACTACTTCTGCAGATTGAGTTGCTGCATAATCTGCTGAAAAAGATTCATCATGTCTCAAAAAGGCAGCAATCTCAGCACATGCATTACACAACATATCACCATCACAACCAGTAAAACAAAATGTAATCATCAAAATCAAGAAACTAGCAAATTCATCACACAAATCATCAATTGGTTTTTTCTCATCAATGATCTCATGTTTTGCAGAATCAGATTTCTGCATCTGTTGCTTGCTCAACTGACTCAATGAAGATGTAAGTTGACCAACTTGGGTCTCCAAGTTCTGTACTATAGCTTTTGTTCTCTACTGGAATTGGATGTTGTTATGAGCCAATTGTTTCACCAAATCCTCTAATGTAGGCTCAGATTCCATGCCTATTGGGGCTTGTTGTTGTTGCTGCATAGGCTGCTGGTATAGATTGATTGGTTCAACATAAGGTTCGAACCAGGGATGTTCTCCCCAGTCATGGTTATATATGGTAGAATAAGGATCATATCCAAGCTGTTGGTATTGTGGTTCACCAAGAAATACACCTGTTGCATCAACATAATGGTCATGAAATACAGAACCATCAGCTTGTAATGTGGTGCAAGCATATGTTGGATGATAAGAACTACAGCATATACTACAAAATCCTGCAGGTTCTTGCACATGTAACTGATGTTGTTCCACTGCCAACTGCCCCACCAGATAAGCCAGCTCATCAAGTTTATGCTCCATCAGATTAGTGATCAAACACAAAATCACAAAAACAAGTCTAAATATACACACAAAATAATTAAAGAAAACATATTTATAGATTTTTAAAAATTATGGGACTACCACAGAGTGAAATCTACACAAAAATTCTATCTAACAGAATAATAAAAAATCTTAAAAAATTGAAACAGTGGTCTAAACGATGGAATTTGGCTAAAATAAGGGTGATCTCACTATAAATAGTGAGCCTTTCTCAAAATAATGATTTTCATTAGCCTACCAAAATTCAGAAATACGTTACCAAACCAAAATCATGACAGGATGCCCTTTACACAATTTCAGCCCAATTCCACTTGAAAAAAAAAATTCAAAAACCAAAACAAACACAATTGTTAGAGTTAGATGAGATCTTGAAATAATCAAATAGTTGCCTTGGATCCCCGGCAATGGCGGAAAATTTGACAAGAGGTTGTCGAGACCCGTCAAATAATAAAAATTACCGGTTCACAAAATAATTTGTAGTATAGAGAATGAACCGAATCGTCTCTCAAGGATCCAAAAAGAACAAAGATTTAATCAAATCAAGATAATTAAAAGGGGGGTTTTGATGATTGGAAAAGATAATACATTAATTGAATTAAAGGAAATGCAATTAACAAATTAACCAATCCAAGGAAATTTTACCGATCTTGAGTTTAATCCATCATTGATCACAAGGAATTCACTTAATTGCTAACCATGTTCTTGGCCTTAGATCATATCAAGACGCCTCAACATGATCCAAGAATCCTCTACTAGATAAGCATCTAGGATTTAATTAACCAAGGTTAGATAAAGTAAGCACCATCCAAACATAGATTAACTTAAGATCCAGAATTTAACCAAGCTAAACAATCCATCAAAAAGCTTTAATAAATTGTTTAATCTTTGTGATCCTCTTTGAATACATGATAATAAAGCTATTATCACATTAACATCTAAATCAAATTAAGCAATTTAATCTAGATAAAAATCAAAAGAGGAAGAAGAGAAACTTGAATAACAATTAAGCAATATGAACAAGCGAAACAAGATCTCCAAATTAAACATCAAAATATGAAAATTGTCAAATATGGGAGCTTGATGCATGGTTGGTGGGTTGGTGCATGGTAGGTGGGTTGGTGTATGGTTGGTGGCTTTTAGTCAACAACTCTTATCCGATTTCTGGCTTCATTTTCATCACCTAGACGGTGCATTTTGGCTTGGAGGTCTTCATGAAAGTTGTAGCCAGTTGTCTCCTTGAAATTTTGCAATTAGAATCATGCCATTTGGATATGCCAAAAACACTGAACCTACCTCATGTTAGGTTGGCAGAACGTGTTTTCAAATTCAAACCAACTTGTAGCTTCATTATCATGCCTAAAACGACATCTATTGACTAAATGGTCTTCAGTGAAGTTGGAGATATGGGTCTTATCTTTCTAATGGCCAAGTTTCAGCCCAAGAGGAGGCCTATAACTCACTATGTAGTCCAATATGTGCACACTGCCCAGATTTTCATGACAGCAAACCCACTCTGCATTGTAGGGATATTTTGGACCCTTAGAAGTCTGATCCAGCTCTTGAGTTCTTCATGAAACTTGTAGAGCATTGTCTTAGCTTTCCAAAGACATAACGATCACCTCAAATGGATCACCGAGTCCCAAGTTATGGCCTAACCAAGGAAGAAAGGTCAAAATGCATCAAAATCCAAAAAATATTCAATATTTGCATTAAAGCCCAATGAAGCCTAGCAACATTAAACTCATCTAAAATACTAATATTGGGCACAATAAACATTTAATAAAGCCTAATACAAAGCTAACATAAGTGTCTCAAATTGATTGATCAGCGAGCTGTCCTCATCACCAAATCAGTGACCAATTACTGATTCAATATTACTATGAAGGCTTGCTACCTATGGACAGAAGCATTGTTGATGCTACTAGTGGAGGTGCCTTGGTTGACAAAACTCCTACTGCTACTAGGGATTTAATTGCTAATATGGCTGCCAACGCCCAACAGTTTGGCACTAGGGTCATTACCTCAACTAGAGGAGTCAATGAGGTTCATATTTCCCATAATGAGCAACAGAGGATGGAGCACTGAATTGATGAGTTAACCTCCTTGGTGAGGCAATTAACCATGGGACAACAGCAAACACTTGTGGTTGCAAGAGTTTGTAGCATATGTTCTAGTTCCTCTCATCCCACAGATTTGTGCCCCACATTACAAGATGATTATGAGTTTCAAGACCAATATGTGGCTGCAGCTAGTATATTTCCTGGGAAGCCTCAGTTTCATCAGCAACAACAACAGAAATATGATCCATTCTCCAACACTTACAACCCTGGTTAGAGGGACCATCCCAATATGAGATATGGGAATGTAGCCAATCAGCAGCCACTAAACCAGTATAGACCATCATTCCAGCAGCAAGGTCCTGTAGGCACGAAGTCTGAGCCCTCATTGGAGGATTTGGTGAAACAGTTGGCCACCAATAACATCTAGTATCAACAGAGAACTGAAACCACCATTAAGAACTTGGAGACTCAAATTTGTCAACTTGCCACATCTATTCATGAATGAAAGTCACAGGGTTCTGGCCAATTACCCTCTCAAACCACTCCAAACCCTAGAGGCAATGTCAATGCTATAGCTTTGCGCAGTGGAAAGCAAATTAATGGATCAATGCAGCAGATAATTCCAGATTTTTCCCTTGACCCAGAAAAACAAGATTCTGCAACAAATTCAGATTCTGTAGTAGATTCAGTAGCAATTTGAAATTCTTCAGCAGCAAATGATCATACAACAGCCAAGTAAAAAACAAGATCAAACCAGAACTTGACAGAAAATTCAATGCAGCAGAAAAGTGAACATTCACAGAAGTCATTTTCCAACATTCCTTTTCCTTTTGCCAACCGAATAACACAGTCAAGGCATATGATTGAGACTGACTTAGATAAAGAAATTATGGAGACTTTTCAGAAGGTTGAGGTGAATATACCTCTCTTGGAGGCAATTAAACAAATCCCAAGTATGCCAAGTTTTTGAAAGAGATGTGCACCCATAAGAGGAAGCTAAAGGGCACTGAAAAAGTGAGTATGGGGAGGAATGTCTCTACTTTGATTCAGCCCAACTTGCCTCCCAAATGCAAAGACCCAAGCACTTTAACCATCCTTTGCACCATAGGGCACCAACAGTTCACTCATGCTTTGCTAGACTTGGGAGCCTCCATCAATGTAATGCCAAAGTCAGTTTACACTTCATTGCATATGGGAGAGCTAAAGCCCACCGGCATTGTCATTTAGTTAGCAAACTGGAGCATGACTCAACCTGCAAGAGTGTTGGAGGATGTTCTTGTTAGGGTAAACAATTTAATATTCCCAGCTGATTTTTATGTGTTGAATATGGAAGATGAATATGCCTCTTCCCCACCCCCATTGATCTTAGGTAGGCCATTTTTGAAAACTGCCAAAACTAAGATTGATGTGCATTCTGGTACCCTTTCCACGGAATTTGGTAATGATATAATTCAGTTTAACATTTTTTATGCCATGAAATACCCTTTAGAGGATCATTATGTTTTTCATTTTGATGTTATTGATTTACTAGTTGGTGATATGTATGCTGATATGTTGGCAGAGTTTCCTGAAATTGTAGGATACATTGATAGCATTGCTTGTGATACTTGTTCTGCCTGCTTCAAACTTTCTAGTTGTATACCCACTGCAATGTGTGCAGCATGTGCTGAGATTTCTACATATTTGTCTTGTGTTGTTGTTAATTCTGTTGTTATTGGTGATTCTGTTTCTTTTATTAATTGTAATGATGTTGTTATTAAAGATGTTGTCATTCATCCTACTGCTAAGTGTGATTATTTTGATTCCATAGGATATGATGATGTTGTTTTGCAAGATTGTGCACAGCTTGCAGGTGCAGGTGCAGTAGGTGCAACTACTGAGAATTTGGCAGATTTGGTTTCAGTTCCAAAACTAGTACCGTCAGTTCAGCAATCACCCTCCATTGAAGTTAAGCCCTTGCCCAAGCATCTGAAGTATGCATTCTTGGAGGAGGATGAGAAGCTCCCGGTCATAGTGGCCAAACACCTCCAACCTGAGCAAGAAACCAGATTATTGGAGGTCTTGAAGCAACACAAAAGGGCAACTGGTTGGACACTTGCAAACATTCCTAGTATTAGCCCCTCCACGTGCATGCACAATATATTACTTGAGGAGGGAACTAAACCAGTAAGACAGCCCCAGAGGAAACTGAATCCTCTCATTTTGGACGTGGTGAAAAAAGTGGTGACCAAGCTACTGCAGGATGACATTATCTATCCCATCTCTGATAGCAAGTGGGTGAGCTTGGCGCAAGTGGTTCCAAAGAAATCCAAGGTAACTGTCGTGGCCAACCAAAAGAATGAGCTCATTCCAACCTGAGTGTGGAATAGCTGGAGAGTCTACATTGACTATAGACGCTTCAACCAAGCCACTCGGAAGGATCATTACCCCATTCCGTTCATTGATCAGATGTTGGAACGGTTGGCTGGTTAGCCCCATTCTTTTTGGATGGCTACACTGGATACTTCCAGATCCACATTGCACCAGAAGATCAGGAGAAGACCACATTTACATGTCCCTTCGGCACCTTTGCTTACAGACGGATGCCCTTGGGCCTCTACAATGCCCTTGGTACCTTCCAGCGATGCATAGTGAGCATATTTTCTGATTTCGTAGAGGTGTGCATGGAGGTATTTATGGATGACTTCACTATTTATGGTTATTCTTTTGATTCATGTTTAGCTAGCCTATCTAGGGTGCTGCATAGATGCATTGAGACTAACCTTGTGCTAAATTTTGAGAAATGCCATTTTATGATAGAACAGTGTATAGTTTTAGGCCATGTAGTATCTAGTAAAGACATTGAGATAGATCCTGCTAAGATCGATGTGATTACTTGTTTTTCTTACCCCACAACCAAAAAAGAGCTTTTAGCCATTGTTTTTGCTTTGGATAAGTTTAGATAATATTTGCTTGGTTCTAAGGTTATTGTGTTTATTGATCATGTAGCTCTAAAGTTCCTTTTGAAGAAGCTAGAGGCAAAGCCTCGACTAATAAGGTGGATGCTACTGCTCCAGGAGTTTCACATAGAGATTCGTGACAATAGTGGAGCAGAGAATCTAGTGGCAGATCACTTAAGCCACATTGAAAGGGCTTTAGATCCCTTCCCTGTACAAGACTCCTTCCCAGAAGAGCAGCTTCTACAGCTGCAAGGTAAGAACACCTCCCATTGGTTTGCAGATATGGTTAATTTCCTGGTTGCTGGTGTTCTTCCTGCATATTTTACTAGATCTCAATATGCTAAACATTTTGAGACACTTATGTCGGCTTTGTACTTGACTTTATTGAATGTTTATTGTGCCCAATATTAGAATATTAGTTGTGTTTTATGTTGTTGGGCCTCATTGGGCTTTAATGCAAATTGTGACTAATTCTCGGATTTTGATGAATTTTGACATTTCCTTCTTGATTAGGCCATAACTTGGGATTCAGTGATCCATTTAAGGTGATTTTGGTGTCTCTGGAAAGCTAAAACAAAGATCTACAAGTTTCATGAAGAATTCATGAGCTGGATCAGACTTCTAATGGTCCAAAAAAGGCCTGAAAGTCAAAGTGGGCTTCCTGTCACTGGAATCTGAGCAGTGTGTACATATTGGACCATATTGTGGGCTATAGGCCTCCTTTTGAGCTGAAACTGATGCCATAGAAAGTTGAGACATAAAACTATAACTCTTATGAAGACTTTCAAGCCAAAATACATCGTTTCGGTCATGCAAGTTAAGCTGGAAGTCAGAGAAGAGTTGGTGAGGAGAAGCCACCAACCATACACTAACCCACCAACCATGCATCATGCCACCATTATTGACAAACATCCATTTTTATCTTGCATTCCAGTTGTTTACATGTTTTATCTACTGTAAATTTACCTCTAGGATTAGTATAAATATGGCCAATCTCTCTTGTATTTGCATCATAAAATTTTATGTAAGTTTGAGTATTTGAGAGAATTCTCTCTTCCTCTTTCTCTCCCTTCTCTCTAGAATTTCGTTTTTGTTCTTCATTTTCCGAGTTCTTCCTTCCTATCCATGGAAGGCTGGGTTCTTATAATCAATCCAAGGGATTAACTATCTTGTTGTTTAATTTGGAGATCTTGTTTTGCTTGTTCATATTACTTAATTGTTATTCAACTTTCTCTTCTTCCTCTTTTGATTTTGATATAGATTGAATTGCTTAATTTGATTTAGATGTTTATGTGATAATTGCTTTATTATCATGTATTTAAAGAGGATCACAAAGACTAAACAATATATCAAAGCTTTTTGATGGATTGTTTAGCTTGGTTAAAATTCGGATCTTAAGTTAATTTATGTTTGGATGGTGCTTAATTTATCTAACCTTGGTTAATTAAATTCTAGATGCTTATGTAGTTAAGGATTCTTGGATCATGTTGAGGCTTCTTGATGTGATCTAAGGCCAAGAATATGGTTAGCAATTAAGTGGATTCCTTGTGATCAATGATGGATTGAACTCAAGATCAGTAAATTTCTTTGGATTGGTTAATTTTTTAAATGATTTTCTTTAATTCAACCGGTGTATTTTCTTTACAAATCCTCAAAACCCCCTTTTTAGTTATCTTCATATAATTGAATCTTTGTTTTTGGATTCTTGAGAGACGATTCAGTTCATTGTATATACTACAAATTAGTTTGTGAACCAGTAAATTTTATTATTTTGACGGGTCTCGACAACCTCTTGTCAACAAGCAATGCAAAGATCCAAACTAGGGCAAGTTTAGGCAGAAGGTTGAAAATTTCTAAAAGGTTGTTAGAAAGACATAAAGGCAGGAATCTAAAGCATTGACAAACTTGACTCGATGAGAATAGAAATGCAAGGTAATCTCAGGAAGGTAGACAACCGTGACTTCTACTTGAGGGTTTCTTAGAGCCACCAATCAAATTTCGACCTTAAAAACTTGAAACAAAGGCAAATCAAGGAAGGTGAAGAGTCAATATGTTATTGTTGAAAAAATTCCTTACTGTTAATGTGGATTAGAGGGGAAACAAACCTTAAAGGAAGTGCATTCATATTTTAGGGATCATGACCATTGCAATTTACTTCTCAAGCTTATGGCCAGTGCATTTAGATTTTCGGGCTTATGGCCCAGTTCATGTAGGTTTTGGACTCATGGCCAAATGCATTTAGTTTTTGGGCTCATGTCCCAGTTGATTTAGTTTTTGGACTTATGGCCCAATGCATTTAGATTTCGAGCTCATGGCCTAATGCATTTAGATTTTCGATCTCATGGCGCAGTGCATTTACTTTTTGGGCTCATGACCTATTACAGGTTACTTTTCGGGCTCATGGCCTATTACAGGTTACTTTTTGGGCTCATGGCCCAGTGCATTTACATTTCGAGCTAATGGCCCATTGAATTTATATTTTGGGCTCATAGCCCATTGCATGTTACTTTTCGGGGCTCATGCCCCATTGAATTTTCATTTTGGGCTCATGACCCCATGCAACTTGTATTTAATTATGGGCCCTTGGCCTGATGACCTTTTAGTTCTAGTTTCGGGCCCCTGGTCTGATGATGCCTTAGTTGTAGTTCCAGGCCCCTGGCCTGATGATCTTTCATTTTAGTTATGGGCCCCTAATCTGAGGATGCCTTCAATTTTAGTATCGGGCCCCTAGCCTGACGACTTTATTTTCTTATCATCTAAATTGAGCGTTATGGCTCACTGTCTTTTAAATTAAGCGCTTCAACTCACTGCACTTTTTATTTCCTGTCATTCAAATTGAGTGTTTCGACTCATTGCACTTCTAATTTCTTGTCATTTAAATTGAGTGCTTCAACTCACTGCTTTTTAAATTTAGTGCTTCGGCTCACTGCACTTTTAATTTTTTGTCATTTAAATGGAGCATTGTGGCTCATTATCTTTTAAATTGAGCGCTTCGTCTTATGAACACCTCATTTTGACCGGGTCATGTCAACAAAATATATAAATGAATAAATAAAGAAAATCCATACAAAAAAATTAAAAAATTAAAAAGAGAAAAAATGAATTAAAAAGAGGAAGAGTAAATAACATCTAAGTAGCCCAACAACCCATTTCGTGACTTCTTGGGCTCGGCTCAAATCTCAACCCATCTTATCCCAATAATTATTGAGCCCATCACCCATTCCCCCCGTTAGCATTTTGGTGAGTCTCGAGAAATGAGAGAGGCAGGCAGGAGCAGGTGGGAGTTGGGAGACATACAGCGGAGAAAGAGGAGGTTTCAACAAGCAGGGGATGACTCAATTTGATCAAACCCCAACCACACTTTTTTCAAAGGGATGGCCTGCAGAAGATAATAAAAGGGAAATAGAGAGAGGGCAACAACACTTTTGTTTTTGCTGAGAAAGAAATCGAGAAGGAAAACTGAGGGGGAGAACGAGAGGGAGAGATGAAGAAGCTGAGCTTGGGTTTTCGGTCTTCACCAAGAGAATGGAGAGTTCACCATGCTTTTTGGAGTAGAGGTAGGTACCCCCAACCCCCTCTGGAATAATATTGCGTGAGTGACAAGAGGTTGTCGAGACCCGTCAAATAATAAAAATTACCGGTTTACAAAATAATTTCTAGTATAGAGAATGAACCAAATCGTCTCTCAAGGATCCAAAATTACAAAGATTTAATCAGATCAAGATAAATAAAAAGGGGGGTTTTTGATGATTTGTAAAGTAAATACACTGGTTGAATTAAAGAAACGCAATTAACAAATTAACCAATCCAAGAAAATTTACCGATTTTGAGTTTAATCCATCATTGATCACAAAGAATTCACTTAATTGCTAACCATGTTCTTGGCCTTAGATCACATCAAGACGCCTCAACATGATCCAAGAATCCTCTACTAGATAAGCATCTAGGATTTAATTAACCAAGGTTAGATAAAGTAAGCACCATCCAAACATAGATTAACTTAAGATCCAGAATTTAACCAAGCTAAACAATCCATAAAAAAGCTTTAATAAATTGTATATTCTATGTGATCCTCTTTGAATACATGATAATAAAGCTATTGCCACATCAACATCTAAATCAAATTAAGCAATTCAATCTAGATAAAAATCAAAAGAGGAAGAAGAGAAACTTGAATAACAATTAAGCAATATGAACAAGCGAAACAAGATCTCCAAATTAAACATCAAGATGGCTAATCCTTGGATTGATTATGAGAGCCTAGCCTTCCATGAATGGGAAGGAAGAACTCATAAAATAAAGAGCAAAAACGAAATTCTAAAGAGAATGGAAAAGAAGAGAAAGAAAACTCTCACAAATACTCAAACGTTCTTCAAACTTACTTAAAATTGAATTATGTCTAATACAAAGAGATTGACTCTATTTATACTAATCCTAGAAGCCAATTTGTAATTGAAAATAATCTGAATACAAGTTGTAAAAACATGGAAATTGTCAAATATGGAAGCTTGATGCATGGTTGGTGGGTTGGTGCATGGTAGGTGGGTTGGTGTATGGTTGGTGACATAGACGGTGCATTTTGGCTTGGTGGTTCATGAAAGTTGTAGCCAGTTGTCTCCTTGAAATTTTGCATTTGAAATCATGTCATTTGGACTTTTAGAACTCCAGATATGCCAAAAACACTGTACCTACCTCAAGTTAGGTTGGCAGAACGTGTTTCCAAATTCAAACCAACTTGTAGCTTCATAATCATGCCTAAAACGATATCTATTGACTAAATGGTCTTCCGTGAAGTTGGAGATATAGGTCTTATCTTTCCAATGGCCAAGTTTCAGCCCAAGAGGAGGCCTAGAACCCACTATATAGTCCAATATGTGCACACTGCCTAGATTTCCGTGACAGCCAACCCACTCTGCATTGCAGGGATATTTTGGACCCTTAGAATTCCGATCCAGCTCTTGAGTTCTTCATGAAACTTGTAGATCCTTGTCTTAGCTTTCCAAAGACACCAAGATCACCTCAAATGGATCATCGGGTCCCAAGTTATGGCTTAACCGAGGAGGAAAGGTCAAAATGCATCAAAATCCAAGAATTATCCATAATTTGCATTAAAGCCCAATGAGGCCCAACAACATTAAACTCATCTAAAATACTAATATTGGGCAAAATAAACATCTAATAAAGCCGAGGTGATATTTTTCATTGATTGGATGACAACTTTTGTAAATATCCATTGGTGTTGTGTTTTTTTCTTTCCCCATGCTTTTGCTTGTTTAGCTTCTTTTGTTTTGTCATTGATCTTTACCAACCGTTCAACTCATCACCCTGCAAACCCATACCCAACATCATCTTCAGTTGCCCAATCACCCAACAAGACCCAAACAACCATGCTCACCTGATGCCTCCCATGTCATCCAAATACTCCATGACAGAACCCATATTGATCTAAGCTACCTGAGCCCTAAAATTGTCCAAAACATACCCAAAATACCACTGCACCTCAACACTCACCTCCCTCTACCTTGAAGAGCATTTCACAGTCCTACCCCTGCACTTTTTCACCCAAAACATGTTGGAACCAAAGATAAAATCCAGTATTTGGTATTGGAACCAAAATTGTTCAAAGAATTTGAATCTTTCAAAGGTTTTGATGATAACAATATATTAAATTAAACTAAACAAATATGTTTTAAAATGTACTTGTAATATTACGTTCTAAAAAGAAATAGTGCAAGTTGTAATTGAATAATATGTCAAATACTTTTGGACCCAAGGCAAAGTTATTTTTCAAAGACAAAATCTCATCACAACGTGCGTCCAATACATATAAACTGCTTATTGTATTATACTGGATTGTCCATTGTTTGTATGTATTGATTGTTTCTCAAAAGCATCTGTCCAAGAAAATTAAACAACAAGCAAAACAAAATGCATTTATTGCTGATATGATCTCTGACAAAGTATGCGCATTTCAAAAGCAACTTTATACGTTGGAGCTGACACTCCTAACAACTACAAAGACCAGCAAATGAGGAACTTTCTACATATTCAGAAGAGTCAGAACTAAGATATCAAATTCCTTGCAAAAGTTGATAGCCAAACCTACTTTTCAGAAGGAGATCAACACGTTATCAGCTTAGTGTATTTAATGCTACTCTGAATGGTAATAAATATTGTCATTGGACGAAGAAGCTCATGAAGAATGTTTAAAGCTCAACTGCCTATAAATACCAAAGTCTTTGAAGATTAAAAAAAAGAGACATCAAGAGAACAAAAAAAAATTACTCAAAGCTTCACTCTGTTTTCTTACACTTTCTTTTTACTCTTGTATAGAGTTTTACTTGAGCATATTTGTTTATCATCACTCATCGCAAGAGTTGTAAACTCTCTTTATTACTTATTGTTGAGCCTGAAGAGGCTTGTCTGTAAAAGAATACTTGTTAAGCTTGAAGAGGCTTGTCGGTAAAAGAATACTTCGTTGTAAGCCTGAATAGGCGAAGTGAAGAATACTTGTGAACTAAGAAAATTTAGTGGAAAATCCTTCAAATAGAAGGGACTGGACATAGCTCTCAGTTTGTGAGAGTGAGCCAGTATAAATCTCTGGTGTAAGCTTTTTTCCCTCTCCTTGTGTTATTTTATTATTCAACTAACATTTGGGGATTGCCATTGTTGTTCTTAACAAATATTTTCAGAAAACATAAGTCATTAACTTGTGTCCAAGGATTTGTAGTAAAACTCTCTTTGCGTCCAACAGATTGTAAAGAGTTTGCGTTTTGTCCATTTTCTTCTACAATCCTGAGAAGCTTTTATCACAAGAACTGTTTTACGAAAAGTTTTCCAAAAAGGTTAAGAAACACAATTCAACCCCCCTTTTTTGTGTTTCATCTGTTTATTTCAATTGGTATCAGAGCTCAGCCTCTTGGGTTAAGCATCTAACAATGCAGAGGAAAAGATCCAGCACAACTTCAAATGGAAAATGAAGGACAAGCAATGAATAGACCACCTATATTAGTGTAAGCTAAATGTATCTCGGCAACTAAGCCAAGATTTGTGCAATTCAGAAAGGGGTCACCAAATTAACCTTGCATATAATGTAGTGTAGTGTAGTGGAAAGCAATGGTCATTCTCGCAGAGGATTGTACCAATTGAAATGTAAAAATGTCACGAAACTAAAAGTTAAAATAACAATAACTAAATAGGGGGTTAGTGTGTTGGGTTTGGGGATCGGAAAAGCGCAGCGGAAAACTAAACAAATCCCAAACCCAGCTGGGGATCCATGCAAAAATCATAAAACGTGTTAGGGGATTTACCTGTAGGAAGACACGACTGTCAATCGCGAGTACAACAAATGAGTGGTGCCACTACGGTATCCACACAAACAAACCAAATATGGGTTCTCCTCCACTCCGCAGTATTTGCAACCGGGGGGGATCCTCCTCTCACACTCACTGTTTTCTGTCACTAGTGTTATATGTGGCTACAACGGGTATATATCATATATATAGCTAGGGCATTCGTCATAAGAGCATGAGAGGAGCATTGAAGTGCCTGCTCATATTTTGACCTAGGTCACAACTATGTGTAGGCTCATCTACTCAATTGGCTCATTTATTCTAACATTTAGGAGCCTAAGTCATAATTGGATTCCTAATTAAATTCATCTCAGGAATATTAAACCCCAATATCGGTCCATTCAAAGTGTGTGACCTTGTAGGTTCCCATTATGTTGAGAGTAATGCTAAAATCCAATTTTAGCAATATAAACAATGAGCGGTATCTAATAATACATCACTACTACTCAAGTAACAGGAGTCCCAGTGATTTGACATAACCTTTCCATGAACAATGTTACCGTGTAGTCTAGTCCCTTTGTCTAGATATTTATATTAAACATAAGGCATGGAACGGTCATCCTTGTAAAGTTCAACCTTTGGTTTCTTGATTTCCGAGCAGACATACTACGACAAATGAGAGCATGACCATGCTTTTCAGTCTCACTCTATCAAAGGTGTAAGACCTATTATTACTACATCATTTACCAACTTATAAGTCTTGCGTGGAAATTTTTTTTTCATTATATAGAAAATTCGACAGAGTTTCCTTTATTTCTCGTATGTTCCCAATTAACATAAAATAAAACAGCGGATTCCAACAATGATTCCAAACTAACTAGAATATATATATATATATATATATACGTACGAGATCTTCGATCTCAGTCAAAATTATTATCAGAGTACGTAAATTATACAAGTGTATACATGACACTATCCTAACTGAGCACACTTAAATATTAATAGAACTGAGAACATCAACAGTAGTTCATCAGTTTCCCTGTCACATCTATATTAGAGTACAGTACATTACACATAATGTCATAATTACATAATGGAGTTCAACTCCGCCAAAATACAAGTATTATAATACACATTCATTGCTAATAGCAATATACAACAGAATCCTCCGTACTTAACTCGTAGATGGTTCAGGATTTTCCTGCGAATCTGAGAGAGAGTGGATGAGAACAACTTCCCAGTGAATGTGAATATAACTTGTATATAAAGTATACATGTTAATAGAATGTAAGAATAAAACACAATTCTACACACCAAGAAATTACAATCTATCATATGCAATGAGTTTATGAATGCAGATGCATTTCACACATTTTCTTTCCATCTAGCCCCTTCTGGTTAGACGAACCACTCCTCTTGTTGTGCACTAACCCCTTCCGATTAGGCCCTCTTGCTATGCATATGCAATGTTTTATGTCACACCTTTTTCATCTAACCTCGTTCGGCTAGGTAATCTCTCACATATTGTACACTAACCCCTTCCGGTTAGGCTGTTTCACTATTTAATGCATTTAATTATGCAACGCTTATTCTTTCATCTAACCCCTTCCGGTTAGGTAACCACTCGGATTTTGTACGCTAACCCCTTCCGGTTAGGCCATCTCACTATGCAATGCAATGCTTTCATATCATGCTCAAATCACAATATCATAATAACATAACATTTAAACCAAGCAAAGATTTAAAATCACACTAGTATAAATATCAAATCTTCTCAACCACATATACTTAGTTGCACTTCTCAACATAGCACTAACTCTTCATTATTCACATCATCACTATCACCATATAACAATGATACCTTATGCAAGAAACACATTTAGTAGTTGTAAAATTTTGTAAGAAAAAGGGTCCAGCACTTAGCGCTAGAAAATCCACGCTCGGCGCCCAAAATACCATTTGCTGCTGAGTTGCCAGAGTTGAGCCCTAGCATTCTGAGTTGTTAGCGCTGAGCGATAGAAAACTAGAGCTGAGTGCTAGCTCTCTGAGTTTGCAGCGCTGAGCGCTAGAAAACAGAGTTAAGCGCTAGCTTTCTGGGTTGCGAAATTAGTTAACAATACCAAACTTTCATGCCACAAATCATCTTATACACATATTACCAATACACCAACACATACCAACCATGATAATCATTGAATACAAGTAGCAATCCAACCATTTTCCTACATCCATATCATAGAATATAAGGAGCAATTCAAACATTCAAAGGAACCAACTTCAAACACATAGGAAATTCTTAGTTTCAAGACTTAAACTCACACCCTAAATAACACCATTCAATATCACAAATCAATCCACACTCACCTTAAAATGATCCAAACTTGATTCCAATATAGGATTTGTAACCAAGACAACCTTCCTTTCAACTTCCTTTAAAACACCCAACCAAAACAACTAACTTTAGAAATGGGTTCTTGATTCTTAAAGATGAAAATGAGTTTTTCAATAAACTAAAACCATAAGATTGAAGAAGAGATGAAGGGGATCAATAACCATCAAATAACATAAACCAAAAGATGAGCAGAAAGACTTACCCTTAGCTCTTGAAACTTTGAAGAGCTTTGGCTATGGAGAAACCCTAAACCTAATTTTTGGAGAAGATGATCCCTTGATCATCTAGCTTGGCTGGTTCCCTTAAGTAGGAGGGAGGGGAGGGAAGTTGAATTGTCTATTTTGCCCCTCACTTAGATGGAAAATCACTAAATTGCCAATGAGGTGTAAAAAGTCTAAAATAGCCTTGATGATTTCTAATAATTCCCAATAGGTCCTAGAAAGATTAATTTACCAGTAGGTCCTCCCTTAGCCAGAGAAAATTTAAAAGTTTAGATTTGACCTATTTCGTCTTTAGGTTCTACCGAGTTTCCCGGTACCATCAGAATCTCAAAATAATCACTATAATTCAGTCTATCCCAATTTCTATAACAAAATATACAAAGATGTTTAGATAATTTAGCTAAGTCAAGAAATATGAAATTTAGGGATGTTACAAAGGGGCCGGAAGATATGGCTCTCGTTAAGTAAGAGGGACAAATCTTATCTAGGCCACTCACATCCCTCTGCATGATTTGCAGAATGTCTAATAGCCATCTTTTTAATCACCTTGTTATAGGGGATGTTTGACGGCATCAAGTCATACAACTCCTCATGTAGGGAACTATAGTGCCTTTAAGTCAAAGGACCACATACACCATTGTCACTATGAGAATCGCTCATGACACTCAGGTAAAGATCCATGCAGTGTTCTCATGGTGGGTTAATCCAGTACAACATTACTCTAATGTGTACCCATGTGAAGACTTAATATCTCATATTTATGACCCATGAGATATGGTCATCAGTCTACGTACATGCTAGTCTCAATGTATTACAGTTGTCCTAATTCACAATAATACTTGACGAGGGACATTTAAGAATAGTGTTCCGAAAGTAACCAATAAGATCTCACAATCATGTCATGCACTTGATATCCTATGGCATTGTACTTACTATTCTAAGGATTTTATTATGCATATTGAAATGAAATAAATAATACAATAACTAAAATGCCTCATATATATATATATATATAAATGACAAGACACAAAGTATCCAGCAAGGTCAGTATACAACTGGCCTTTAGGGCATATACCAACATTGTGAGTGATGAATTAAAATTAAATCAACTAGAACTACGAAGATGCAAATAAAAAGAATGAACAAAACTAACAA
Organism: Styphnolobium japonicum; assembly: GCA_023212625.1. Taxonomy (NCBI): domain Eukaryota; kingdom Viridiplantae; phylum Streptophyta; class Magnoliopsida; order Fabales; family Fabaceae; genus Styphnolobium; species Styphnolobium japonicum. The sequence goes on from JALBWW010000010.1 coordinate 6,230,845, forward strand.
ATGTAATGAGCAAGAAATTCAAATATGGAAAAAACATGGTTAAGGGATTTTCTCCACCACTAGACTTAAGATAATTGCAATTAGATTTCTGACATTATTTCTTATTCCTAATGAAAAATCCAACCGTAGATAACAAGTCCGTTCTGTTACCACAATCTTTCCTTATTTAGTCGTTAAATAGAAGTCTGCTTTCTAATTAAATCCCTAACCATTAAGTAACCTAGAAGTCTACTCTTTAGATTTAACCTAACGCCAGCCTTATGTTGAGAAAGATAGGTTGATCTAGGTGACAACCTCGGTTTGATTGAGTTATCTAGCCTAGGTTATGTTCTTCTTCACAATTAACTAAGGAGTTCACTAAATGATTAATTGTGAATTACTACTTGGGATTAGGAAAGCATGACAATTATGGATCAAGTCCCCTAAGCTAGCATTAGATTATTATCAAGTTCTATTTAGTTGGCCACCTAAACGCATCAAGATAACAGTCATACACAATTCAAGTAGAAGAATCATAAACAATCTCAATTAAAACTAAGGGAATAACATCTTTAATGCAATTACAAAATCATGTCTAGGGCTTGAAATCACCCTTAACCAAAAAGAAAATCTAGCCTAGCATGTTCTTGAACAACATCAAAGAATAATAAGGAGACTTCATGGATTCAAGACACAATGTAAAAAGGAAAAAAGAAACAAAACGATAGATCTTGATCTCCTTCTCTTTGAGTTGCTCCCAAGGAAGAAACTATCTTCTTGCTCCTTGACGGCTGCCTAATTTCATCCCCAATTGAATGTTAGGGTTTAGGTTTGACCCCTAACTCTTCTTAGTTAGGCCAACATTGCAAATGAGCCATATTCTTACTTTTCTGTACTAAGCCCTCGACACGGTTGTGTTGTATGACACGACCATGTTCCAATCCGTGTTGGTTGCGATTAAAAACCCGGCCAGACCATGTTATTTGGCTCCAAAACATGGCCAGAATGTGTTTGCCTATTTGAGCCAATAACTTACAGAATTTGCGAAAATGTCCAACATGAAACTTGTAGCCTTATGTCTTATCTGTCTACATCCACCAAAATCACCTCAATCCGACATCTATAGCTCAAGTTATGCTCGATTTACTGCTCAGGGGTCCAGCTGACTTTGAGATTCCTACCTGAAAAAGATAAGATTTGATTTCCTTTATCTTCCCGTGACTTATCCATTTAATTTCAAATTTAAATAAACATTAAATTCAATTAGGAAATATGAAATCTCAATTGAGGAAAGCATATCATAAAAAATCCAAAGCTAAGATATGCAATCAATGCACATAATCAAATCAATTCAGGATTATATGGAAATCATATAAAACATTAATTTTTATGTCTAGCACATCAAATTGAAGCAAGGAGAGTAATAAAGGGAGCTTATTAATAAAACACCTAAAATCAAATAAAACTACTTTAACTTGACTCTAACTCAAGATAAAACAAACACATAATAGGTGTGTAAATGACACACACTCTATTCAATGGTAACAATTATGACTACTGGAAGAAAAGAATGATTTCCTTATTTGACGCTCAAAATATGAATATATGGGATTTGGTCCAAAATGGCTATTAAGTGCCCACCAATGTAGAAGGACAAGAATTCTCTCGATCACAATAGATGGAGGGACAACGTTCAAAGCACCTACTAAATTCTAAAGCTAAACACTTTCTGATGTGTGCTATCACACAATCAGAACATGATAGAGTCCACAGTTGTGATACAGCTAAGGAAATATGAGACACTCTAGCCAAGTCCCATAAAGGTTCCACTCAAGTCAAGGAATCAAAGATAATCATGTTGGTTACCAGTATGAATTGTTCAAAATGGGAGAGCATGAGATGATAGACCAAATGTTTGGCGCTTCCAAACTATTATCAATAGTCTTCGATCTCTTGGGAGAACGTACAACAACCAAGACCATATAAGAAAGATTATGAGAAGTCTTTCTAGACAATGGAGGCCTAAAGTCACTACTATTCAAGAAGTCTTTCTAGAATCTTGCTTCTACAATAGAGGAACTTCTTGGATCTCTAAAGGTTCATGTAGTTGAACTTCAAGAAGAGGACAACTCAAGAAATGACAAATCTATTGCCTTAAAAGCTCATAAAGGAAGTGCGTCCAAGGCACTTAAAGTTGAAGAATCTTCAGATGTGCTAAAATATCTGGAGAAGATGTCTCCAAAGATGACGAATTATCTTTCATCTCTAGAAAGATACAGTCAATGTGAAAAAAGAAAGGAGGTATGAGACGAAAACACTTTGGACGAAGAGTTCCAAAGGAAAGAAGTGAAGTGAAAGACAAGAGTCCAATCATATGCTACGAATGCAAAAAGCCGGGACACATCAAGGTTGAATGTCCTACTCTGAACAAGGGCAAGGAGAAAAAGAGATTCCTTGCTAAGAAGAAAAGAAAACTGATGGCAACTTGGGAAGATCTCGACCTCTCATCAACGGAAGATGAAGAAGAAGCAGAAGCAGAAGCAAACATATGCTTCATGGATGGCACCTCCTCAGTTGAGGAAGAAGATGAGGTAAATAACTCTAACTTTAATTTGCAAGAAGCTTTTGATGAGTTACTAAACAATTCTTCTATCCTATCAGTTGAATATAAAGCCTTAAAAAGAAAATTTTCAAAACTATCCAATGATTTTGAAAAAATGTTTTCAGAAAAACAAGAACTTCAAATAGTTTATGACAAACTAAAAATGGTAAACCTTTTTTTGAAAACCACCTCTGAGTCCAACACATCTGTTGAAGTTCAGAAACTTCAACATTAGGTAGTGGAACTTCTTGAGGATCTCAATAAATTTGTTAGTAGCACTGAAAAGCTAAACACTTTTACGAAAATATTCCAGAGATCCTCAAGATAAATCTGGATTAGGATATCAATCTACTGAGAAAAGCTTTCTTCATAAAACACCTACCTTTGCTAAAACCAAGCCTTTTTGTAACAATTGTAAAAAGAAAGGACATACAATGTCCAAATGTTTTTATAAATGGAAATTGAGGTATAATGAGTCCTCAAGAACTAACATGAAAGGATCCAGGAAGATTTGGGTACCTAAAAATATTATAATTCATCTTGTAGATGTGCTTAGCAACAAGAAAAAGACCCCAAACATGGTACCTGGACAGTGTCTGCTCACGTCACATGACGAGAGAAAGGTCTATGTTCCAAGAACTCAAACCTAGATCAGGTGGCTGTGTCACCTTCAGAGGGAACTGGAAAGGTAAGATAGTTTGGATTGGTAAGATTGGTAAGCATCATTTTCCCTCTATTGATAATGTGCTTCTCGTTGAAAGTCTAAAACACAATCTACTAAGCATAAGCCAATTATGTGATATTGGATTTGACGTTTCCTTCAACAAAGAAGAATGTATAGTCAAAAACCCTGATGGATCCATATTATTTTCAGCTAAGAGGCAAAACAATCTTTACAAATTTGATTTGGGACACTTTACATCATAGAATGTATCATGCCTAGTGTCTATAAAAAGAGAACAATGGATATGGCACAAGAAGATTAAACATGCAAGATTGAGGTTAATCTCAAAGATAAATAAGCATAACCTCGTAAGAGGGTTACCAAATCTTGTGTACAAATCGGATGTTCTATGTGATGCCTGTCAAAAGGGGAAACAAGTTAAAAACTCTTTTGAGTCCAAAAATATTGTTTCCATCTCTAGACCACTAGAGCTACTGCATCTAGATTTGTTTGGTCCAATAAGAACAACCTCGTTGAATGGAAAGAAATATGGATTAGTCATAGTAGTTGCTAGATGGAAATGGGTCATGCTCCTAGTTCACAAGGATGAGTCTTTTAAGGTTTTCTCAATATTTTGTAAAAGAGTTCAGAATGAAAAAGGCATGTGTAGCAGCAGTTTTGGGCCTGTTACTGCCCTTGCCATTGCCCTTTCCCTTGGGCTTTGTGGTTTGCTTCCTACCCTTGCCCTTACCTTTGGCAGGTTGGACCATCAAAATGGCCTTTCCCTTGCTGATGTAAACTCAGCAGTTCTCAACATGCTAAGTAGCTCTGGCAGAGGTTTGTCAATTTCATTCTTGTTATAGTTCATGAAGAATTGACTATAACTTTCCGGCACTGATTGCAAGACTAAGTCAGCGGCCAACTTTGGACCCAAAGGAAAACCAAACCTCTCAAGGTTCTCAATGTACCCAATCATCTTGAGCACATGAGCTCTAACTGGGTTTCCTTCTACCAGTTTGCTTTGGAACAGAGCCTTAGAGACTTCAAATCTCTTATGCCTAGCTTGCTCTTGGTAGAGTGACAAGAGCTTGCCGAGACCCGTCAAATAATAAAAATTACCGGTTCACAAACTAATTTGTAGTATAGAGAATGAACCAAATCGTCTCTCAATGATCCAAAAAAACAAAGATTCAATTAGATCAAGGTAATTAGAAAGGTGGGTTTTGTTGTTGATTAACAAGATTGACAAAACTACGAGACTTAAAGTTGTAAAGAAATCGAAAGAAGCAACAAAACCAAGGAAATTTACCAATCTTGAGTTTAATCCATCATTGATCACAAGGAATTCACTTAATTGCTAACCATGTTCTTGGCCTTAGATCACATCAAGAAGCCTCAACATGATCCAAGAATCCTCTACTAGATAAGCATGTAGGATTTAGTTAACCAAGGTTAGATAAAGTAAGCACCATCCAAACATAAATTAACTTAAGATCCGGAATTTAACCAAGCTAAACAATCCATAAAAAAGCTTTGATATATTGTTTAGTCTTTGAGATCCTCTTTGAATACATGATAATAAAGCTATTATCACATCAACATCTAAATCAAATTAAGCAATTCAATCTAGATAAAAATCAAAAGAGGAAGAAGAGAAAATTGAATAACAATTAAGCAATATGAACTAGCGAAACAAGATCTCCAAATTAAACATCGAGATGGTTAATCCCTTGGATTGATTATAAGAGCCTA